>JBBBDQ010001635.1:3305000-3995000 GCA_037127315.1 Ascarosepion bandense
CATTGGCAGAGAGAGATGCACACAGTATGAGGGAAAAAAATCACAAACTTTGTGAACTGCTTTGTTTGTATGAATTGTGCAGAAAGCCTACATAATCTGTAGTTTGAAATCTTTTTGAAGAATTGTAAGAAATTGTTTTGGTCAAAATTTAAAAAAAAAAAACTGATGCACATTTAGCCTAAGATATATTTAGCAATTATATAAATTTGAAAAATCCTGCAACAGCTTAAAATCAATGCTCAGAGAAAAGAACCAAGTGTGCCAATCAGCATGATTTTAAGTAAGTCATGGAATGGCTATATTTATGGTTTATTTATGGTTTAATGTTTAACAGGCATTTTTTTTTTTTTTAATCATCTCACCCCAAGCAAGGCATTCCACTGCCACTATTGCGCATGGGGCTACATAGGGGAAGGTAAAGAGAAGGAAGGTGACAGATGAGTAAGGATACCGAGGATGAGGGTTGGGCAGATGGGAAGAATGTTTGATAGAATGGAAGCAGGTTAGTGTGTTAGGAGGTGTCTATTGACCTTACATTTAAACTCCTGGAGATTGTAGCCGTCGGGGAAGCAATCGTGTGGAAGAGAATTCCTGTTGGAGTAGAAGTTGCGGTTGCATTTTATCGGTTTCACTGTAAAAGGGTGGGATCTAGTTGCTAATCTAGTATCTCGTTCAAATTCGTATTTAGGGGGCACCAGTGATCTAAGTTCATCGGAGCAGAAGCCGTGAAAGTATTTATAGAAGAGACACAGGGAAGCCACGTGGCGCCGGTGGGAGAGAGATTTCATTCAATTTCTCTGAGCATTGATTTTAATTGATTTCAGGCATTCATAAAAATTTTGAAGTTATTCGAGTAACATCTGTTCTGCCAAAGATCTCACCACCCAAGGACTTGTGGCACCATTAAAAAAATGTTCCCAAGGAAGTTTATACAAGAAAACCCATTTAAAAATGTTATTAGGACAATTGCATTTTCTGTTTCTATCATTCTTCTCTCACCACTTCATTTCTCTAAGTAGTTGGGTGGGTTCTGAAAAGCTCTTGGTTTGTCTACGAAGCCCTTAATAAAAAAAAACAAAAAAGCCAATTCTCATGTGGGGTCACTTCTCAGCATTTCTCTTGTATAAGCTGTGCTAATGGTTCTTCACAGCTTCCTTTTTTTAATTTCAGCCACACTTTATAATGTTGGTGTTTTTTTTCTCATGATTGTTCCTCCATTCATTTGCACAAATTTACTCATTGCTTTACTCTTCTTCTCAGTTTCTCTTGTGGGTGTTAAATTCTCCAAATCATCTTTCCTCATTAGGTACCCTCAAAATTTAAGAGGACTCTTTCTGATTGACACATTTTTGTAGTTCTCATTCTCCTGAAAACTTACACATTTGTCACATGTTCTGCCCATGGTATTCTAAGTATTTCTCAGTAAAAATCACAACTGCTTTGTTATTTTTCATCTAAACTTATTTATGAATGGAGTTTGTCTGTGTGTGTGTCTGTTACCTACAGACTTCAAAATGCCTGAACCGATTTTCTTGAAAATTTACACAGTTGTACTAAAAGAGTCTGTGAGTGTTCTTAGCTAGGTTTTGTGTTGAGGTACCCCTGCTAAATATTGAAAATCCACAATCGAAAAAATCGGGTTATAGAAGGAGTGGTCTGATTTTAATCAAATTTGATACATTCATAGACAAAGACATAAGAAATGATATTCAGAAGTTTCAAGGTTGCAGTTCTTACAATAGTGCAGAAAATCGATAATATATATATATAAAAGGCAAGATGTTTGTGTATGTGTCTGTTTATCTGCCTGTATGTATGTATTTTTTTCAGCTCTTTTATTTTAGTTTTTGCTTCGGATTTGGCTCTAAGTAGGTATAATTGTAGTTCTTAGTCTCAGCCATGATACCATTTACTCAGAGGACTTATTTAGCCTTCAAAATTCAGTTTACGACGAAAAAACTTATTTGATATCGGTACCAGGAAATCAAAATTTGACTTACATCCATTCATTTTTCTTTCAGTCTACAGTTTTGCTTTAACTGGAAACAACTATTGCTTTTTAGTCTTTCGTGCCAACGTCCAAAGAGTCTGAGCTCCAGGACCATGGATTAGTTTTAAAGCTTTCATTACACCCGAGCAATGCTGGACTATACTGCTAGTTTGTAATAAAATGTTTCAGCATTTGCTGCCATCTGGGTCAGTAGACATTACTTAGTAGTCTAGCATTTTTTGTTTTCAATGTTGTAGCTTAACATAATGTTGCTCAGTTTCTGTAAAAATCATCTTTCCCTATGCCTTCAAGTTTCCATGTACAAAAACAGGTATATTGAATTACTTATGCTATATAAGTTGGAATTTCCTGTGTAGCACAGGAATGATTCATGGCCTTTGCACAAAGAGAAAGAGAGCATCTGATGGCATAATGGTGCTGCTGGCTGCTATAATTTCTGAATGTTTGTAGAAGAAATTAAGTCATGATCTCTGATAAACAGGAAGAATGAATTAAGAATGACAGTTTCTTCAACTCTTCCGAGTAAACATCAAGCATCTCGCATGATTCTGCCTTTGTAATAGTTCATAAGCAATAAAAGAGTTGGCTTTGAATTTCATAAACAGTTTTATTCTCAGCTAAACTGCTGATAAACGGCAAATATTCCTCTTGTCAATTGAAAGGGCATGACTAGTTCAACTTGCTTCACTCTACAAAGATTGCATATCAACTATGCTTTTTCTCATGTAGAAAGAAATGTCAACACCGACACACGTGGTTGAATGCTGATTGCCAGATAACAACTGAAACTATATAACTGGATTATTCCACTGGGGATCATGTGACCGTGATAATACCCTATATTAAATAGAAGTTCGGGAGGATAAACCAAGGAAATCAATCGAGGATCTACCATATTACAACTATGACACAATAACCTTTTAGGTCACAACAACGTTTTTTCACTTATCTAACCATCGGAACCAAGCTGTCAAATTCCAGAATCAATTTTAATATGGCTAAAACAGCTTGTTCCTGTGAGTGGATCGATTCTGTGGCACAGAGACAGAGGGAGACTTCAAAATGGGTTTGCCACTGAGAAAAGAAAAGTCACCCACTTCACCACTGTAAATTGTAGAATGCATGGTGCATTGTTGATCCTGACTCCTCACAAACCTTTCTCAATGGCTGCTGGTAGCAAATTGTCGGCCTCTTGATCTGAATCCTTGCATACATGTCAGACTAATGACTATTCGTCAGCTGATGGTTTTAAAATGGTCGCACTTGTGCATGTTTACTTTCAGCATTAAAAAATGTCTTTCGATTTAGTAATATGTAATTTGTCAGAAAAAGAAAAGGAGAAATTTATTTCTTTGATTAATCTAACCAAGAAGGGACCAGAGAGAAAATGCTAGCAAAAATTACTACAAAGGCTAAGTTTATCACCTAAGCATTTTCTATTGTTTATTTTAGCTATTCTTTCTCTCTTGCCCTGTTATATGTGACATTATATTTTTAAGCATGTCGTTTGCTTTGTTGGTTCAGTTGGGATTTAAGTAGCATCCCAGTTTTACAAAGCGTATCTTTTAGTCACTATCTTTTTCCACAGATGTCCTACAACATCTCTGCTAAAGATGCCATTTAGAGATTAGATACTGTTCATCATCAAAAACTATCATATAATAATTCTGCTTGTTCCTTCCTTAGTTACTTAGTTCCTTCGTCCTTTACGCCACTTACTCTCTACACAAGCTTTTTCCTTCCCCTCTATCTTTTTATAATGTATAAACACTACTCTCCTCAGCCTTTCTCTCACCTTTGCCAAATGGAAGGGTAGTAAAGAGTGAGAGAGTAGGAGGAGAGAGCCTATAGCATTATTGTAGCAGTAGGAGCTTATAAGTTGGTAATTGTAGCAGTAATTGTGTGCGTGTATATGTCTGTGTATTGTACAATATTGTAAAATTAGGTAGGTTTGTTGTCATATCCCGCGACCTACTAATGAAATTCCTGGCCTCTACACCCTTGGCCATTACTCAGTTGGTCTTTTCTGTTTACAATGGACAAAATCTCTTACAAAATAGCGTACAGTATTTTGGTTATGGTCTGTGCATACGCCGCTTAATATAAGATTACAGTAAATTAGCTTCTATGGACATTACTTTTATAGATATTTTAATAAAATTACTATCTGTGTTATCATCATTTTATTATCCAATACCTTTATGCTTGAAGACGTTACTATCATTTGTAGTATGACGAAGTAAAATTTTTCCAGGAAATCATAATTATCTTTTTGTGGAAATTCCACGGATTCCACTAGTAATAATAATAATAACAATTTGTCCTGTTACTGTACCAGTTGGGTATGTTTTTAGTGCTGACTGTATACCTGTGAGTGGGACTAATGAGGAAACATTGTGGTCCCATGTCCAGATTGTTGTTTTTAAAGTTTGAAACCAAGGTGACTAGAAATCACGCATCTAAATACTCCTGCAGCTTCTTCTCTCACACTTCCCGCCTGTGGAACTCGCTCCCATATTCTTGCTTTCCTGACGGCTACAACCTCCAGAAATTTAAATGCAAAGTCAATACTCATCTATTAACCATTGGACTCTAGCTCTCTCCCCACCCCCGTATATCCTTCCCTTTCTATCCACCTATGTATCTGTCATCGCACCTGCTTTCTTCAATTGGAGACATTCAGTGTATACAGGATTACTTGACAAGAAGTATTTCTGTATTATTTCCATTGCTTTGACTGTTGTTGTCATCTTTATTGTCATATTCATATTCACAATTTTTTGACCATTGTATGCTTCAGCCTCCTTCAGGTGATTGAAATTTCGAACTGAACCTTTTATTTTGATCACTGGAGTATATTGTTCTTGATCCATAAGCCATGCCACTTCCAGATGTCTTAGTTATTTTTCTTTAACACAACTCTCTAAGTCCTCAAGGAGACATGGCCCAGTGGATAAAGGCATTGGTTGGATCCAGTGACTTGACTCAAAAAAAGTTGTAAGTTCAATACCTGCCTATAACAATGGTGAACAAATAAATTAACAAGCTGAGTTAAAGGGAGATAACTAAGACATCCAGAAGTGGCATTGCTCATGGATTGAGAACAATATACCCTAGTGACTGACATAAAGGACTCTGTTGGAAATTCTAATCGCTTAAAGAAGGCCAGTGTATAACAGTTGAAATGTTGTTAATATGAATATGGCATTGAAGATGAGGACAACAGTCTGAACAATGTAAATACTACCTCACCTCAGAAGTATAAACAAGGTATTTCTAACGAGGTCTCACCTACAATATTATGTGCTACTTTTATCAATACCTAATCAAACTCATTTGACTGTGATGCTTGTGTTCGGTATAGTCTTATCATGTGGGGGTCCTGACTGGGATAGTTGGCTTTGAATATTTGAATCTCTGTGTTACTTTCTTGGTGGGTGGGCTGTTCTTTCACACAATAATAACTTAGTCTTATATTGAGAAAATTGGAATAAGACCTAATACCCCATTGATTTAGAAGTTTGAGAGTGAAAAATATTCTGTGAAAAGTGCTTTTTTGAGGAGGCACAAGTTAGTGGGCATCTCTAATATAAGATATCCAGTTAAAAATGAAAACCATGCTAATGAAGCCAACAACAGTTGTAATAAGAATGTTTTTTTAAATTCTTGAAGAAAACCTGTTGTTTCTTGAAGCAAATTAAATTTCTCTCTGTCTCTCTCTCTCACTCTCTCTTTTTTTTTTTAAATTTAAAAAAAATTTTTTTTTTAATTTTTTTCTTTTTTTTTTGTCTATGGAATCAACATAAAATAAAATGTAGATTGTCTGTGTAGGATGTCAAGAAAAACAATCAATGTGTGTTGCGTGATAGTTTCCCTTGTACTTATTTTCTCAACCTCATATTAAGATTGGCTTGTTTTAATGTGTGATTGCCTAACCCAGTCTTTGCTGGAAATGTTCAGAAATTGTTATTTCTCTTTCTTTTTATTCTGCTAGATTTGCTCAATCATGTGAATGACGCCGTTCTTATAAGATCAGTCCAAGATCAAAAGTGCTGATGTGATCTCAACGTCTTGGAGATAATGTCTGAAATTCAAATACCAGAGACAGTCTTAGAATTAGTAAGTCTTCTAGTTTTTTGATTTAAAACTTTTTTTTTTTTTTTGCAGACTTGGATCTTTGTGCCCACAAAGAACGCAGTGTCAAAGGACATTTTTTTCCCATTGACACTGCTATTTTTTTTTTAACTACCTCCTTAGCAATGTTTGAAAAAAAAGTGATTATTTGAAGTGTAATAAAACCTAAACCTATCATGAAAGTGAATTTGTATGAATTTTTTTTTTATTCTTGAGAATTGACAGTAAAAATATTAAACACTGTTTATTAGATTGTTTATTTACACCATATATTTATTATTTATTGGAACGGTCAGCAAAACATCAGCTAATTGCCAATCATTTCTGTTATGGTGCCCCATCTACATTGGAATGAACTCTTCCTCTTTCATAAATACTAACATGCAAGACTTCCTAAAGGAGGCAGTTGAGACACAGTGTAACTTGACAGTTTGGACGTACACTTCAATTGTTCAACGTACCTTCTTCTTTTCATGTCTTTCTTCCTGGCCCTAACAGGCCACAACAGTTTTAAACTTCATAAAATATTAAATAATACGGATTTCCATAAAGTTCACATATTTTAACAATTTAGTAAACATTTTCAAAATTCATGAATAAAAAAATAGGTTTCATATTTATCTCTTTATAAATTAGTAAATGATAAAATACTGTGTTGCATTAGTTTGAATTGTACTTCTTTTTAGAATGTTGCGAACATAAAAATTATTGTTGTAAATAAACAATCCAGTATTTCATATTATTGCTGGAAAATTTCATGAATAAAAAAAAATGTATAAATTCACTTTCATATCTTTAGGTTACCGAGGAGGGAAGGTAGTTAAAATAATAGCAGTGTCAAGGAAAAACAAGCCTTTTAGCACTCCATTTTTTTTTTTGTAGGCATGATGATCCATGTTTGCCACACTTTCTTTTCACTTTTACTTGCCATATGTAACTTTTAAAAGAATGTCAGTTAAGTTGATGGTTATATGTAGTATGTATAGTGGATGTTGCTGGCCCCATCAAGTTCAACGTTTTAAGCCAATGAACTTAAGTCGCTGGTGCCTCCTCAACAGGTGTTTACTCGTGCAACTAGACTGGCAATTGGGTCCCACCCATTCACAGTCAGGTTAGCCAAATGCAGACGACAATTCTACTCCTGCAGCTTCTTCTCTCGCACTTCCCGCCTGTGGAACTCGCTCCCATATTCTTGCTTTCCTGACGGCTACAACCTCCAGAAATTTAAATGAAAAGTCAATACTCATCTATTAATCATTGGACTCTAGCTCTCTCCCCACCCCCGTATATCCTTCCCTTTCTCTCCACCTATGTATCTGTCATCGCACCTGCTTTCTCAGCTTTCTATTGCTCCTTTCTAATTAGTTTGTACTCCTCACTCTTTTCTAATTAATCTTTTTACAGTTATGTAGCCCCCCCGCTCATCAGTGGCATTTCTGCCTTGCTCGGGGTGAAATGATTAAAAAAAAAAAGACATTAAATAAAAGTAAAGACAGCCAGCTAATCCCTTCTGCTGAACCCCAGATGATTTGAGATTATTTCAATAAGAATGAGTATAACATACATTGTGTGGGGTGATGGAAATCTCCTTGATAGTGAATTGTCGTTATGAAAGAAGAATTAATTCTCTTACTTGGCGCACTCTGTGGAATTGGTCAATATTAAACATTTCAAGTATCTTGATATATGGATCAATTTATAATAAATTTAGTATACGAGACAAAACAATTGGACTTAGGTTGTGATAGGGCTTGTTTCTCACAACGCCGCAAGATGCTACAAAACAAGAATTTTAACCTAAAAACTTGGGTAACGTGCTTAATTAGCCTTAGATTGAGACTTTTCTATGGATGTCATGCATGAAACCAAATATTAAAGAATATCTAAACTGTCAGCTGTTTACAGCTGCTTTCTCAGATTATTGGTTAAAAATAGCTTTGAGAAAATCAAGTTTGTAGGTGTCAGCGAGGATCATTCTTTCTGTCACACCAGTTCACAAGGTTCCAAGAACTGTGCAAGATGAAAAAAACAAAAAGAGCACATTACAAAAAGGCTTTCAACAGCAGCAACAACCAAAATGGATGTCATATGTAACATCAAAAGAAAATAATGATGTTGACATTCGACATGACTTTAAACAAAAGGATAGGAAGGAAATCCTCATTAGTACTGGAAAGAGCAATAACAGTGAACCTGAGAAACCTATTTTCCTGAGAAATTCTTTCAAGAATAAATGTAAAATATTGTTGCCCCCCCCACCCCCCACGCACACACACCAATTGTTTTGAATTACAGAAATGTATAATTCTGCTGAATCCTATTCAAGAAATATTAGTGTTAAACATGTCAGGTAGGAGCTGGCGGGTAGGCTTAGTTACTTTGTGTCATGTAATATTAAAAGTAATTAATATCAAGAGAATGGACACTAACAATCTTTGCTGCTAAGTTGAGGTTCATTTTTACTAGAAAACTGACGACTTTTCTCCAAAAATAGTTCAAGGATTGAACCAGATTTGTTAAGAGAGATTTATCATCAAGGGAAAAGTCTTGCTTTTCAGTTCAATATTTATAGTTATACAACTAAACAAAGTTTTACACAAATTAATGTTTATTTGACATGGCATAGGGAAGGTTAGGTTCATGCCTTTCATTTTTTAACTCTTCAGATTGAATTTTTCATGCAAAGCAAAAGTAAACATTTTGAGTTCTATTTATTTTTTTAAAAAGCTCCAGGGGAAAATATGAATCGGTATCTTCTCTCCATCCAGCTATGGGTAAATAGTAGGTTAGACTGGCTTCTATATAGCTTTGGATGGCAACCTACCTAGGAGAATTCAGAATCTGAGAAGAGTTGTTTGGGGGACATTGTGACATGGTCTGTACCAGTTATTTGTATTCAGTTCTCCCCCCAAAAGTGTGTTTGGTTCTGCACAAGCCTTCACCACTATAATCAAATTATATGTGCACGTAGTCTTACTGCTTAGTTCTAAGAACTCAGTTGCTGGAACCTTATACATTGAAAGATGACTGTAATTTGAACTCTGCTCTCTAATTTCTCAATCCAAGCCACTATCCATTACTACACACACGCACACACACACTCTCTCTCTCACATATTAAGAACATTACAATGGAAATACTTATATATTTATCAGTGTAGACATCATTGTTTTAGGAGCCATATTACTTCATAGAATTTTTTTTTTTAATCGTTTCACCCCAAGTATTAGTCAGGAGGCGAGTGAAGAGAAAGACGAACCAGTTATGAGGGTGTCAGAGAAAAGGCAAGAAAAGGATGTGAACACAGGAGTGAAGACAGTTGCAAAGGTAGAGTGAAAGGAAAAGAACAAGATACACGGAGTGATGTAGAAAGGCCTGGATTTAAGTGGATAAGAGATGGGAATTGATTTTGCATTTAAATTCCTGGAGGTTATAGCCATCAGGAAAGCAAGTATATGGAAGGGAAGTTCCACAGGCGGGAAGTGCGAGAAAAGAAGCTGCTGGAATAGAATTGTTGCCTGCATTTGGTTGATCTAACTAAAAGGACAAGACTTTTTGTTCAATCTGGTTACCTGAGTAAATTCTTGTGGAGGAGGCACCAATGACCCAAGTTTGTCAGAGCAGAAGCCATGAAAATATTTATAGAACAGAGAGAAGCCACATTCTGCTGGTGAGAAAGTGGCTGGAGTCAAGCTGCCAGGTCGGAACTTATCACATTACAGATTCTTCACTGGAGCCTGTCGAGAACACTGAGATGAACAGTAGGGGTGCCTGACCAGATATGGCAACAGTTTTCCATGCACAGTTGGATGGTTGATTTGTATATGTGCAAAATGGATTCTGGCGGAAAATCTTCCTGGCCCGACACAGTGACCCAACCTTCCTAGCAGTGGATTTAATTATTGATTTAATGTAATTATTCCACTTGAGGTCGGAAGATAGGGTAAGGCCGAGGAGGCACAATATATTGTTTTCAGGAAGACTTGACATTCAATATTTGCTTATGTTGTATATACCTAATACTTTTAGTTTTGTCGAATATTCATTAAGCTAAAATAAACGTAGCAATTGATCCTCTGCCTTGTCTCTTTGCTATATAAACAAAGAAGCAATTACAATAGATCTGCATATATTTAAACATCTTAGTTTTAAAGTTTATCTTTGTCATTATGTTACATTTACTTTTCTATTGAAATTTAAAATAGTGTGTCACTGAAATAACGGATACATGACTTGAGTGGTTAGACGATAAATATTCTGACCATGAGAAGTGGGTTCAAATCAAACCATGGTCAGGAAGGTGACTTATTGATAATATCAACCTAGGGTGATGATGCCATTGTTCAGCACTTTTGGTAAGCACCTGAAAATGTGTGTTGACCGGAGACTTGTGTGGGAAATTGGGTAGACAGAAACCATTCGGAAACGGTTGGTGGTTGTGTTGGTGGAAAGCCACAGCACCACCAGGACTGGGTGTTTGAGTGCCACTAGTTCTCTTCGGTCATTTGGTTATGCTAGATGAGCTGTTCTATGCCAGAAATTGTTCAGAGATGTCAAATAAAAAGATGCATTAAAACTAAGACATTATTTGATTAGAAAAGTTTTTAATCACTTTTATGAGTAAGATATTATGGACACTATTGGGTGCATTGTGGTGCAGTGGATATTGGCTCGGAACGAGAAATCGTGGAGCCGAGTTCGAATTCCAGTTGAATTTCTTGCATTCACTTATGTGCAAATTCCCTTGGGAAAAGTATTAATCTGTCTCTTCCCTCCAGTTATGGGTTAAATAATAGGACAGATTGGATTCTATAGCTTGGTTGGCTACCAGTCTACCACAAAAAGTAATGGCAACCTATTGTGGAATAATCTTCTGCCCAGTCAGTCGTCTCTCTTTCGAGACATGATCGCCCAAGTGTGTATCATGTATGACACTTAACTGACTGACTGAATATAATAGTTGGAAACATAATTAAAATTCCTACTGGGTATAAAGTAGGGGATCAGTTTTCTATTGTTATGAAGTAATAAACTGATCCCCCACTAATTGTACTTAATATAATAATGTAATATAATCTCTCTCTTCTCTCTCCAGCTATGAGTTAAATGGCAGGACTGATTGGGTTCTATAGCCTTAGCTGGCAACCAGTCTACCGCAGAAAGTAATGGCAACCTACTGTGGGATAATCTTTTGCCCAGGCAGTCATGTCTCAAAAGAGACATGATCGCCCAAGCATGTATCCTGGATGGTATTTAACTGACTGATTGATTGGCTTGAGAAAAAAAAATTGTCAATAAATAATGAATTATTACAAGAATTGTTTCTATTTTTAAAAGATTTTGATTAGAATTTATAAAGTTTTAAATCTTTTAAATTTCTGTATTAATTTGCACCGGTTAGTTGATATTGGTGTTAAGCAAAATTATATTTTTATTTTTTATCTTCATGTAATTTTTATCTATATTATACTCTTCATGAATTAAAAATAGTTCCCTAATATTTTAAGATTTAACATTGAGTGAACTTAAATTAAAATTTCTTAACTGGTCAGTTTGTAATATGCACCTGATGATTGCATAGTGCATGAAATGTCAAGTCGTGCCACTGACGTAGGATCATATATATTTTTATATATATATATATATATATATATATATATATATATATTAAAATTTGTGTATTTAGGCAACAAATTTTCTTTTAGACATGTCAGATTAAATAAATTGCAAATATTGTGTATGCTTATTTTTAATAAAATTCGTTCATACTCATGGATAATCTTTCACGTACTATAATTGAAAGATGTCAGAAATGAGCTGTAACCAATTAATTACACCATAAATACCTAACAAATACACCATTAAATCATCTCTTGAACTTGTACTATTTTTAAAAATGGAAAAACCTAATAATGAAACCATAGCATCACTTGATGTTGAAAATCTGTTCACTAACAAAATTTCTGTTAGTGAAACCATTGACATTGTTATAAAATATATATATATATATATATATATATATATATGATAATAATAATTCTCTTCCCCCACTGAAAATTAAACCTAAAATACTGAAAAAACTGTTTTTAACCTGTACTACCAAAGTCCTATTCTATGATCACAGAAATACTATATATGTGTAACAGGATGGTGTTTCAGTTAGCTCAGTTCTTGGTCCAATCGTCAGCAACTTCTACATGGCCAACCTAGAAAATAATATATTTAGCACCACTAAAAAACCCTCTATCTACGTGCAATATGTTGATGATATTCTTATATTAGTTAAAAATATAGAGGAAATAATGAAACTCCAAAAAACTTTCAAAAGAACTTCAAGTTTACATGCAAACTTAACAAAGATAACAAAATCCTTTTCCTTGACATTTTAATAGACACAATCACGCATTTACTACCTCCCCATATAAAACAAAACTAGCAAAATCTCTTGCACTCTCAGCTATGAGTGAATGCTCTAACTACTAAAGAAAAAAAAAGCACTTATATACAATTTAATTAACTGAGCACAAATCAACTCCTCCACAAAAATATATTTTACTCTGAACTAAAAAATATTAAGCAGACTCTCCTTAATAATGTGATCCCAAACCACTTTGTAGATGAACAAATAAGATGATATTTCAAAATCCTCAACACACATCAAACAGATATGGTGCTCCCACAAAAGACCCTAAACATATCAAACTCTTCTACTGCAACCAGATGCACGATAACTACAAACAGGTTGAAACAATCATAAAAAATCTCATTCATGCTAATATATCTCCTGTTGATCATAATAGAAATAAAAATTAATATTTTATAAAATATCTAATACTACTAATTTAATTATTCATAATAACTCCTCCCCACCAACTGATGTGTTATGTAAAAACCAACATGATATAACAGTTCAAATGTCCCTTGGGAAAATGTATCTCTGACAAAAAACAAATATGTTGGATTTAAAACAATTGTATTAACAAGACGTCTTCTATTACTTGTCTGACTATGCGTCCATTTCTAGACATCTACAGCAACATTCCTGTCTACATTTATAATATAAAAAAATAATGATCGAGAACACAACTATCCCACACGAAGAAAACAACAAAATTAACTACAGATTCTCGAGGCAATATTCATTAAAAGACTTAGGTCATCAGTTAATAGAATCAGCTATGAATACTATAGTAATATTCTAAAATGTTTTTAAAAACACATTTTTTCATGCTTTAACTTGTGCATAACCATGACATTACAACATATAAAAAAAATTCCATTTTGGATGACATTAATGTTCTAATGAATGCTAAGCAATTTGTCAACCGTTATATTTGAAGAAAGAAAAAAAATTTACAATAATTTCTATGCACACAGTTTTGTGGTTATTTTTTGTAATTACAATTCACACCCCGAAGATGATATCGGAAGGAGATTGAAAGTACTTGGGATTATTGAGAAATGAATGATAATAACATGTCGACGTTACAGCTCATTTCTTTCAATTATAATACATGAAAGATTATCCGTGAGTACAAATGGATTTTATTAAAAATAAGCAGACATAATCTTTGCAATTTATTTAATCTGATATATTCTTATTTTAGTAATTTTAGGATTCATGAGAAAAAGTTTTAAAAAGATCAAAAGAAAAACCTGAAAAAACTAAGCAAGGGAAATGAGTTAATTGAAGAGATTCTATTTTAAATTGCTTCACTTACGACTGTTTGTGATGAATTAATCCTCTAGGTTTTCTTGTACAATTCATTTTATTAGTCAGTAACCAAAAAAGAAAACCTAGCAAAAAATAGAAATGTATAGGAAAAGTGATGGAAAAATCTCACTTTTTGTTAGTATTGTATGTCATCATAGAGTTGATGGGATGCCATGAGCATTGAAGTTTTAAGTTTTATTATTGATTTTGTATTCTTTCTGTATTTTTATTTTGACATGAGGATATGCAAAGGAGTTTAAAATATAAAACTTAAGAAAGAAGTAAATTATTAATTTTGTTTGATCTGACTGACTCGAAGCCTTTGTCTTTTCTTTTGGTCGATTTCCTCATTTAAATTCACACCTCTGGATACAATTAGTTCTTTGAAGAATAAAATCAATTATTTTCTTCCTAAACTGTTAATCAGATCACTTATCTATCCTGCAACTTATCTTAGCTTCCGCTGTCAACGAGACTGTTCACCTATCCACATCCAAATGAGAGGAACCACTAACTTGTTTTTCAAATGTAATGTCAGTTTTCATTCAAAAGAATTGGAATACCAGCTCCAGTTTCCAAAACTTATTTATAAATGGAACTTTGTGTGTGTCCATTACCTATAGACTCCGAAATGGCTGAACCGATTTTCTTGAAAATTTACACAGTTCTACTATAAGCATCTGCGAGTGTTCTTAGCTAGGTTTTGTGTCGAGGTACCCCTGATAAATATCGAAAATCGATAATGGAAAAAATGGGGTTATAGAAGGAGTGGTCCGATTTTAATCAAATTTGATACACTCATAAACAAAGACATAAGAAATGATATTCAGAAGTTTCAAGGTTGCAGTTACAATAGTGCAGAGAATTTGATATTGATACCAGGAAATCAAAATTTGACTTACATCCATTCATTTTTCTTTCAGTCTACGGTTTCACTTTAACAGGAAACAACTATTGCTTTTTAGTCTTTCATGCCAATGTCCAAAGAGTCTGAGCTCCAGAACCATGGATTAGTTTTAAAGCTTTCATTACACCCGAGCAATGCTGGGCTATACTGCTAGTCTGTATATAATTGATTGTTACATTACTTAGTTTTTGGTCATTGTAAAATTAAACCAGTACACATTTGACCAGTTGACACATTAGACCAGTACAACATGGTAGAAACCTAGGTCGCATAATAACTCGTTTACAAATGAAGATTATATATATGTGTGTGTGTGCGTGTGTGTGTCAGATTAAATAAATTGCAAACAATATGTTTGCTAATTTTTAACGAAATCTGTTCATACTCACAGATAATCTTTCACGTATTAAGATTAAAAGATATCAGAAATGAGCTGTAACATTGACAGATGTTATTTTCATTTATTTCTCAAGGTACCCAATTACTTTCAACCTCTTTCCAAGATCATCTTCAGTGGGTGCGAGTTAGGGTGACAGATGTCACCGGAAAACTGTGTTGCTAAAAATTACTGTACATTTTTTTCTGCTTCAAATATAATGATTGAGAAATTGCTCGCGTTCATTAGAACGTGAAAATTATCCAAAATGGAATTTTTTTTATATGTTGTAATGTCATGATCAAGCATGTGTTAAAGCATGAAAAAACTGTTCTTTTTACAAACATTTTAGAACAATACTACAGTATTCATAGCTGATTCTATTAATTGACGGCTTAAGTATTTTAATGATTATTGCCTTGAGAATCTGAAGATAATCTCAGAAAGAGGTTGAAAGTACTTGGGTACCTTCAGAAATGAATGAAAATAATATCTGTCAATGTTACAGCTCATTTCTGACATCTTTTGATTGTAATATGCGAAAGATTATCTGTGAGTATGAACGGATTTTATTAAAAATTAGCAAACATAATGTTTGCAATTTATTTAATCTGACATGTTTAAAAGAAATTTTGCTGCCTAAATACACAAAATATATATATGTAGTTTCCAGCCACCCTCTTGTAAAAGTAGTGTATTTCTCTGAAGTGACATAAATGAAGAATTTAGGTCAGAAGAATTTTTTAAGCTTTCCAAAATCTCCAAGATAAAATAATTTTTGGTTTGTTGATTTTATTTAATGACATATCAACATCTGTACAGGTTTTTAATGCCAAAATCTAAATAATTTAAACACAATTTTATGTCTTCAACTAAATATATTTTGAATGCAATTGTATGCCTTTAACTACAGATGAAAATATATTGCTAGACATTTTGTTTTAAAAGTGTGTTCTTGGTCATTTTACTAAATGTATTGGTGGTTGTCTTTATTTAAAAATGTATTTTTATAGTGTTTTTGTTGTGGGGAGGGGGCACTATTTGCCCATAGCTGGTATACGAACTGGTACTACAACTCTGGGTGACAGCGGACCTGGGGTCAACAACAGTGATGGATCCAGGCTGCTTAAACTTCCAGTCTCCTAATCAGAGGCCTTACTGCCAGATGTAGTTTAACGTCATACCCAGGACACTCCATAATAAAGTTGATATTTTCACTACAATTGACAGTGGTGCAGTGGGTGCAGAGAAATATGACTTGATTTTTATGAGAATTGTTTCCATTTCTAAAAAGATTTTGAAATGTTATGTAAGATTAAGGCACCTTTGTTATATGTTTTAAGTATCTCCAAAGCATTGTGTGCAGTCAAATGGGCTGTCATGTTTGAAGCCTTGGTCAACAACATTGCAAATGACAAGCGCTAAATTTTGGTGACAGAAAAGCTAGTTCCCCCCAACACCACAATAATTTGATGCCAGTCCTATCTTTGCCCTTACACCATTTCGGTTAACAGGGAAGAAATTCTATTAATGTAGGTGTTTCCTGGATTGATAGACATCTGAAGAAAGATGGAGGACACAATCATCATAACAACACAAACGAGGACATTAGTGCGACTTTAGATGTAAACAATGAAATGATAATTATTCATTTCAGAAATTCAGACAGTGAAGAGGACTTAAGAGAATCTTCAAAAGTAGGGATACCTGAAAATAAAGTGATTGCATTGTCTCTTTCCTTCATATATATATATATGGTAGACTTTGAAAAACAGTAGCTACTCTGGCATGTACACATCGCTCATTCCGTAATGAATTAGAGCACTCTGGCTATTGGGCATGTATAATGACAATATACATGGTAAAAGTCTGCCTTCTTCTACCGAACACCCATAGTCCAGAGGTAGAATCGCCGACTGACATCAATTCGGTCGGGTTTCAATCCTGGGTTAAAAGCAATCGTAGTCTAACCGTACTGATGAGCTGTGATACAGTGAAACAGATCTGTCTGCGGATGACATATATATTGTTTTCCAGCAATCGATCAAACACTCATGCCGACTGACATTTGTTATTTATGTATATAACACGCTAAAATTTGAATATTGATTTATTTAAAAAAATATAAGATGAAAAAATGATGTGTTTAGAAAATTTGGGAGTGGTAGTTGGGGAATATGCTTGTAGCTGTGTCAGTATTGTTCAATGAAAAAAGAGAATTAGATTGAACTATGAAGTTGAAGATTTGGGTTGCAAAAGGCAACATATTAACCTGATGTCATGGTGTGACATTTTTTAATTTTGTCTGGGTAAGATACATAGTGAGACCATACATTATTTGACCATACATCAAGTAATAAAGAATATATATATATATATATATATATATAAAAAGAGATAATAACTATACTTGTGTCAAAAAACTTCCACGGATTTATGAAGATAGGAAAAAATGGTTTTAACAGAGAAAGAGCTAAGTACATGAACACCAGTCAAAAGAGTTCGGTCTAAGTCAGCATGTAGCCCAAAGAAAAAAACCTCGACACAAGTAACCAACTAACAAAAAGCCAGCTTTCCCTGACGATCCACTTAGGTGAAACCTAAGTAGGTCTGTCTGACTCACTAGGTTTTACTTTATATACACACACGTGCACACTCTCTCTCTTTATTATTATTTATTGGAGTAGATAGACTAAACTATCGCCCGGTTCACACTCCACCCACGTCTATTGAACAGGTGTAGAGGCTCATTCCTTGTTCTCTGTTTATGATGTGGTTTCTGGTTTTCTCTTTTCCAATCTTTTCACTTTTTTTTTTTTTTTTTCAATTGGAGTAGATAGACTAAACTATTGCCCGGTTCACATTCCACCCACGTCTATTGAATAGGTGTAGAGGCTCATCCCTTGTTCCCTGTTTAGGATGTGGTTTCCGGCTTTCTCTTTTCCAATCTTTTCACTCTTACATAGCCCCCTGCACATCAGTGGCATTACCGCCTTGCTCGGGGTGATATGATTAAAAAAAAAAAAGCCATTGCATGTGTGTATGTAAATAATAATGGCTAGTCACTCATATTTGAGGATACCTGTCTACTGGGGTGACTAGCTAATCCCTATTGCAGACACTTGATCAGGTACATTTGTGTTTGTTCAAAACCCAAATAGCTCACCTGTGATTTATACTGCAACTATGCGGAGTGGACCTTAGAGTTTTTGGGAGAGAGCACATTATCTAGCATGATCTACAGTCTGAACAACACCAAGATGTTCAAACCCTCGATCACATTGACATGTGACTTCATGCTAGAACAGCCATCGACAGCACCTCAAAGGGGGCCGTCCACCCAATTTCACTCACAAGGCTTAGGTCAACTCATGGTATGGTTTTCAGGCACTTTCCAAAGTGGGATCGCCTTCTCCAGACCGATAACATCAAGGTCACCTTCATGACTAATCAACCATGGTGAGATTTGAACCAGGACTTCATGGTCGGAAAGAGAATGTTCTAAACACTTGACAATGTGCCCCTACACGCACACACACACACACACACACATACACACACACATATATATATATATCCTTCCAGTCATGCTTGATGGGGTGGAATAACCTGTGAGGAAACAGCTAATAATCCTCTCAAATATTTTGACATCATTTTTGATGGCAGGGGGTACACACGTGTGTTTAATGTATGTATGTATATAATATTGACAGAAAATAAACAATTGAATTAAAGTAATTTTATTTGATTTACTCAACAAATGCTTTAACAAGAAAAAATACTTGTTACAAAATAAATTTTATATTTCGTATAATAGCCTTTTACTTTGATCACAGCCTTCATTCTGTCAGGCATTTACATCTCAAGCTTCTTCAATGTATCTAATGGTATCTCCTGCCAAGCAGCTTGTATTTGTTCCCAAAGTGGGACATACGAACTAACATTAGATTTATCATTTTTTTATTCAAAATATCCTATAGATATTCAATAGGATTAAGATCAAGGCTTTGTGGGGGGGGGGGGTGCAAATTAGAATTCTGAAGCCTTCCTTCCTCTTCCTTTTTAGTTAAATAATTCTTACAAAGTTTTGGCTGTTCACCCTGTATTTGAATTTCAGTGAGGTTTTTAGGAAAATCACCCCTGTCCTAATACTTTTGCACATTACCAGTAGTGTGCAAAAGTGTTAGGACAGGGGTGATTTTAAACTTTATTTTGATGCCTCATAAAAGATAAAATAGTTCTTGTCCTAATTCTTTTGCACAGTACTGTATATATAAGTCGACACTCAGGTCAATACCAATAGGTTTTTGTTTCATACAATGATTTCTCCAGGTACTAGTCCTATTAATGAACTATGGTTTCATATCAGTTAGAATTCAGACTTGGTTCTCTGATTGAAAGTACGAGAAGTGGGATGTTAATAGAACTCAGGTTTCTGTTTACGCTTATCTTTGTACCTTTATTTATGATACTTCAGTTTTTGCTCTTCTCTCTAATATCAGAGCTAATGGCCATGTGACATTGAAACATGGGCTCTTGTTTGATCGTCAAAGTATACCAGTAATGAGCTTGGTCAGTATCTAGATGAGTGACCAGGTGTTATAAGCTTCTGTGTGCAGGTTGTTGGGACACCTGCGCCTATTCAGCTATAATAGACTATTCCATTACTATGTAAAGTAATGGTGGCATCTACATAGGTAGAGAGTGTGCCGAGCAGCCGATTGACAAGTCAGTCGTAGACTTCCGGTGACGACCCGGGAGTACCCATTGCTCATACTACATCTTACGACGGTTGAGACGATTAACCTTTATTCTTGTATTGGATACTAATAACTTTTGTAAATACTATTTTCACGGAATACAACGATTAACCTATTCCTGTTGTTGAGTTATTTATTCTTACTCACGACACAATAGTGGCGACGAAGATTGTCGACACAACACAGGTGATGCAATAAATAAAGGCATGGAATTAGATATAAGAGAGCCACGTTCGTTATATTAACTTAAGTGAAAAGACCTTTGGCAAAGGTATGAATCCACCTCTTTTTCCCTCCAGCTATGTGTTCATTTTTAGGACTTGTGTCAGTAAATTCTTCTTCTTCATCTTCATCTTCTATGTGCCCTGTTTTTTTCAGGATGTAGGCGATCATGGCTTTCCATATCTCCCAATCTCTGGTGGCTCTTGGCACGCTTTCTCCTGTTACACCGCGCAACCCGCGTTCTGCCATCCACCTGATCAGGCCCTTCAAATATGTTAACCGCTGCTTTCCCCTGTCTCTTTTTTCCTCTATCTGGCCTGTTAGTATCAGGTTCTCCAAGCCCTTTTTCCTCATTGCATATCCCAGGAATTTTAGTTGTCTCTTCCTGATGCTCAGTATCAATTTCCTTTTTGTTTCCATCCTTTCCAAAACCTCCTCATTGCTCAAATGCTCGATCCATGATATTCACAGCATCCTTCTGTAGAACCACATTTCAATTGCTTCAAGTTTTTCATCTCCTCCTAAAAATTTCTAATATTTAAAAATATTTATCTCGTCTAGAGTTTCTGCTTTTTTTTTCTCTTTGCTTGATAGTTTATTTTTCTTATTTCTGATTTGCCTAATCAAAGTGAGATGTGGGTTGTGGTGCAGTGGATATTAGCTCAGAACGAGAAGTTGAAGAACCAAGTTTGAATTCTAGTGGAATTCTTTGCATTCACTTACACACAAATACTCTTGGGAAAGATATTAATCCATCACTTCTCCCTCCAGCTATGGGTTAAATAGCTGGGAATATTGTGTTCTATAGCCTTGGTTGGCAATGAGTCTATCATGCAAAAGTAATGGCAACCTTCTGTGGGAAAATCTTCTGCCCAATCTGCCTTTTTTTATCGAGACATGATTGCCCAAGCAATTCAATTTAGTATTTCTACTATTTGGACAGTGTTAAACAGATTTTCTAAATTTTACACCTGATAGTACTGGGATCTGATTGTTTTGAAGTCCTTGTATTCAAGGCATTAAAGTGACTGACTGAATATAATAGGTGGAAACAATTAAAGCGTCTGTTGGACATAAAGATGGGGATCGATTTTCTATTGCTATGAAGTAATAAACTGATCCCCACTAGTTACTCTTTATAAATATAATAATATAACCCATCTCTTCTCTCTGCATCTATGTGTTGAATAGCAGGACAGATTGGGTTCGATAGATTTGGTTAGTGACCAGTTTGCCGCAGAAAGTAATGGCAACCTGCTTCGAGAAAATCTTTTGCCCATTCGGTCATGTTACTTTTGAGACATGATTGCCCAAGCATTTATCATGTGTGGTACTTAACTGACTAATTAAATAATTTGAGTTATTCTTACATTTCAATTTGTTCGTAATCTGATATTGATTTTGACAAAAGTGATGTCAAACTGACACATTAATTTTGGTAAATGTTCTGGGCAGAGCTGGAGGGTATGTGGCTCATTTTTTTCACACCCCTCGTTAATTTCTCTATTTGTCTCTAATTAATCTGTCAGTTCAAAATTATATCAAATAAAATCAAAATGAAATTTCTTGACACAAAGAAAGGGTAAAACAACAACGTGAAATCCTTTCTCCTGCAAAAATAATAACAAAAAAATAATCTAGAAATAAAAGTAAAGAACAGAACGTTTAGATAATGATTTCGTTGGTTGGTTGATTAATTGATTTTTTTAATGGCATATCAACTTCTAGGCCATTCAATGCCGAAAATATTGTTTGTGTGTGCTTGGTGTAGATGGCGGTTTTTTAAAGTTGGGGGGCTTTCATCTCTTTGCGACCTGTATAAGTGAGTTAATTGGACGAATATATTGTCTCTTGAGTTTATATGAAACGGATATTATTCTATTTTTAGATTTTCCAGTATAGACCAATTATTTTCAGAAAATTTAGTATGTCTTCTATCTGATTGTTTCGAAGTCCTTGTATTCAATTTAGTATGTCTACTATTTGGACAGTGTTAAAAAGATTTTCTAAATTGTTCACCTGATAGTAATGGGATCTGATTGTTTAGAAGTCCTTGTATTCAATTTAGTATGTCTACTATTTGGACTGTTTTTTTTTTTTAATCATGTCACCCCAAGCAAGGCATACCACTGCCACTATAGCACAGGGGGTTACATAGAGCGATTGGGTATAGGAAATGTCAGAAGGAGGGTGATAGACGAGTTAGGATGTACTTAGGGAGAGAGGTGGAGAGAATGGGTGTGAGCTAGTGTGTTAGGAGGTGTCTATTGACCCTACATTTAAACTCCTGAAGGTTATAGCCGTCGGGGAAGCAAGCATGCGGAAGGGAATTCCACAGGTGGGAAGTGCAAGAAAAGAAGCTGTTGGAGTAGAAATTGCGGTTACATTTCATCAGTTTCACTGTAAAAGGGTGAGACCTAGTTGCCAATCTAGTATCTCGTGCAAATTCACACCTAGGGGGCACCAGTGATTTAAGTTCATCAGAGCAGAAGCCATGAAAGTGTTTATAGAAGAGGAACAGGGAAGCTACGTCATGCCGGTGAGAGAGTGACTGCAGGTGGTCAGCTAAATTGGTATCAATCACATTACAGATTCTTCACTGTATTTTGTCAAGAAGCCCGAGGAGAATAGCAGGGGCACCCGACCAGATGTGACAACAGTATTGAAAACACGGGTGGATGGTAGATTTGTATAGGTGCAGGATAGATTCAGATGGAAAGAATTTCCGGGCCCTGCACAGAGAACCGACTTTCATAGCAGCGGATTTAGCAATGGATTCGACGTAGTCATTCCACTTGAGGTCCGCTGAGAGTATCAGGCCAAGCAAGCGTAGTGTTTTACTCTCTGGTAGGCAAGCCTGTTTCATGCTAATGGGAGGGAGGTGCAGTTGTCTGTGGTTGTTAATTGACACCAGTTTTGTTTTGGAAGAATTGAATTTTACGAGCCATTTCCTACCCCAATCCACCACGGATTGGAGGTCCTTTTCAAGCTCAGCTGCGAGGTTAGCTTTGTCATCAACACCAGATTTTTGATCGAGGCGAGCGTAAACTGTGGTATCATAGGCGTATATGCCTACTTGTGATCTTATGTCACTGGGGAGATCATTGATGTAGATTAGAAAGAGCGTAGGACCTAGGATAGAGCCTTGGGGGACACCTGCATTTGTAGGGTAGTTCTGGGAGGCATGTCCGTTTAAAACCACCTTCAGTGTGCAGTTAGGAATGACTGGATTAAGTCTAACAAAAGTCCAGTAATGCTGTAGCTTTGCAGTTTCCGTAGAAGGCCGGCATGCCAAAATCTGTCGAATGCTTTAGAGATATCCTAAGCGACAGTTCAGGCTTCACCATTCTTGTTGAGAGCCTGGTATATATACTCGGTGATGGTTGTTAGCATATCAGCAGTAGACCTGGTGAAGCGGAAGCCATACTGTTTGTCCAAGAGGAGCCCGTGGGCTGTAAGATGCTGAACGAACTGGGATCTGATTGTTTTGAAGTCCTTGTATTCAATTTAGTATGTCTACTATTTGGACAGTGTTAAAAAGATTTTCTAAATTGTTCACCTTATAGAACTGGGATTTGATTGTTTCGAAGTCCGTGTATTCAATTTAGTATGTGTACTATTTGGACAGTGTTAAAAAGATTTTCTAAATTGTTCACCTTATACAACTGGGATCTGATTGTTTTGAAGTCCTTGCATTCAATTTGGATGTACTTAACAGAGGAAGTTTTGTGGTATGGTATACATAAGGTTGGTAGATCTTCCCATTTTAGATTATGATGATGGCAATAAAAACTCATGATAAAACCACTGTAACTCTATAAACAAAAATAATTGTTTGAACTTGTTAAATTAAATAATATCTTCAAACAAATGTTAATACAAATAAAGTTTGAAACGTCAGTAACTTACGTCAACAAAATGGTAGAAACAGTCTCTATGTATCAAAATTTATGGGCACAATCAGAGTGCTATTTAGTGACCATTGCTGGAGAAGTAAGCAAGAACCTGTGCTATAGGATCCAAATTCTGGGAAAAGATCAAGAGGTAGATGAAGAAGAGCCTTCATTGACCAACATGTAGATGGCACACAGGAGTCAGAAAGGAAGACCTAAATAAACCAGTAGATGACAGAAATAGAACAAAGTGCTCAGAAGGGTCAATTTAAGGATGGTATAATAGAAAAGTCAGATGTGCCTTGTGGTGCACTTGAATATCGGCTTGGAACGAGAAATCAGGGAGCCAAGTTCAAATTCCAGTTGAATTCATTGTATTCACTTACGCACAAATAACCTTGGGAGAGGTATTAATCTGTCTCTTCCCTCCAGTTATGGGTTAAATAACAGGACAGTGTGGGTTATGTAGCCTTGGTTGGCAACCAGTCTACCGCAGAAAGTAATGGCAACTTACTGCGGGATAACCTGTTTTATTATTTAACCACATGTGCCTTGTTGTGCAGTGGTTATTGGCTCGGAATGAGAAATCGGGAAGCCGAGTTCAAATTCTAGTTGAATTTGTTGCATGTCTCTCAAGCGCAAATACCCTTGTGAATGGTATAAATCCATCTCTTCCCTCTACCTATAGGTTAAATATACAAGAAAGATTGGGTTCTATAGCCTTGGCTGGCAATCAATCTACCACAGAAAGTAATTGCAACCTACTGCGAGATAATCTTTTGCCCAGTCAGTCATGTCTCTTTCAAGACACGATTGCCCAAGTTTGTATCATGTATGACTGATTGATTATAGAAAATATAATTTATGTTCAAGTAAATTTGCTTTTTATCTTTGTATATCTAAATTGTATCTTGTCAAATGTATTTATCTCCATGTATAGGTATGTAAACAGGCATAAGTTTTCTACATTTGAAAATGTTTCACTTTTGTTTTATTATGCATGACCAATGAAATGAATTCTCAGTCAACATTCTCTTTGAATGTTTAAAAAATTAAAAAAAAAGTAAATTTTTAAATTGTCTAAAAAAAAACTCTGAAGAAGCTTATTAAAGTGAAACATGTTAGATTAAAGACACTTTTTTCCTACCTGTTCTTTACTTATTCTGTTTATAGGTATGTGTTTATAGATGCATGTGTATGTACACCAGTGTGTGTGTGCGCACATAGACAGGCTTGTGTACATGTGTGTACATTTGTTTTATGGCTTATCAACCCATTGCAGGTTATTTAAAGTTAAAAAATAATTTTAGATTCGATTTTGTTTTAATAATAGTTTAATGATCCATGTTTTACGAATTAACTTATAGCTGGGGAAAAATGGTGGCTTCATACCTTTCCCAAGGGTGTTTTGCACATAAAAGAACGTAACAAACTCAACCAGAATTGAAAGTTGGCTCACATTCTAAGCCATTAGCCAATACATCACCTGCATATCCAAGCTTGTTATTTCCATGTGGCCACCCATCTAGCTACTGACAATGTTTGATGTTACTTAACTTTGATGATTATATGGGAACCTGTCTCTCAACATGATGATGTAGTTGTAAGTCTTATAATAATATGAGAGTAGATCAATAAATCCATAGTCTGACAAAGTTATTTGTTGAATTTTGATCTTAAGATTTCCACTGGATATTTACACAAGTGTTGGATTAAGTGCATTGAAAAAGGAAAATATTTCAAATTTGAAAAATAATTTCTTTTTTTTTGTGGGTAGTTGCAATAGAATCATTGATGTACTAGCAGTATAGCCCAGCATGGCTCGGGTGTAATGAAAGCTTTAAAACTAATCCATGGTCCTAGAGCTCAGACTCTTTGGACATTGGCATGAAAGACTAAAAAGCAATAGTTGTTTCTAGTTAAAGCGAAACCGTAGACTGAAAGAAAAATGAATGGATGTAAGTCAAATTTTGATTTCCTGGTATCGATAACAAATAAGTTTTTTTCATTGTAAACTGAACTTTGAAGGCTAAATAAATCCTTTGAGTAAATGGTATCATGGCTGAGACTAAGAACTACAATTATACCTACTTAGAGCCAAACCCGAAGCAAAAACTAAAATAAAAGGGCTGAAAAAATACAGACATACAGGCAGATAAACAGATACACACACACAAACATCTTGCCTTTTATATATATATATTATGGATTTTCTGCACTATTGTAAGAACTGCAACCTTGAAACATCTGAATGTCATTTCTTATGTCTTTGTCTATGAGTATCAAATTTGATTAAAATCGGACCACAGCTTCTTTAACCCGACTTTTTTGATTATTGATTTTCGATATTTTAATTGGGGGTACCTCAAACAAAACCTAGCTAAGAACACTCGCAGACGCTTATAGTACAACTGTGTAAATTTTCAAGAAAATTGGTTCAGCCATTTTGGGGTCTATAGGTAACGGACGGAAACACACAAAGTTCCATTTATAAATAAGTTTAGATTTAGAATAGATTTAGGTCTGTGACTGTACGTATGGTTATAGTCAGGGTTAAAGTTGACTTTTGGTGGAGGCATAAATAAATCACTCATCAAACTATTTTACAGCTACTGAATTGTTTTTGTTTTCAGACCCAGAAAACTTCCTCACTCTAAATTAAATGTAAGAATTCTCAGTGGTTTCATTGGTAGTATATCAAATAAATGTCAAGTCTGTCAGTTTAAAAAAAAAACAAAAAAAAAAGGTGTATCACCCACAAACTGAATGAGGAATGGTGAAATGTGGTTCAAGATGGTAATTCTTCCCAATGGAATCTTGATAACTTTAATGGCTGAGTACATGCAGATTCACCCACTGTGTATTCTTCAAAGGCACACAGTTTTTTATGATTCTGCAGATAAGCCAAATTCTTAATCAATAAGCCACTGGAAGCAATTCAGTTACCTTTACACAGATCAACAAAATTTTGATTCCTAACGAATTCTTACCAACAAGACTTTAGTGGCAGTTGCAATGGACAACGACTTGTCTTTGAATCAGAATGAAATACTTTTCTTGTTAGGTTTCTTCTCCTATTTTTTTACTTTAATCAAAAAGGGGGGTAAAAAAGAAAAGATGACCTTAGATTACAGAACTCTCCTGCTTATTAAAGAAATATTTTAAGTTAACTATTTGCATCCTTTTATATATATATATATATATATATATATATATATATATACATAAGTCATCCACATACAAGCCTGTTTCGCTGTATCACAGCTCATCAGTTTGGCTAGACGCATCCACTTGCTTCTGGTCGGGATCGAAACTCAACCGATTTGGTGTCAGTTGGAGTTGCTACTCCCTAAGCCATCGACACATGGAATCAGAGAAGGGAAATTTTAACGTGTTGTGTATAAGCTGTGTATACACATGCCAGTCACTGAGAGAACTCAATTCATTTCTGAAGAGTCACACATATAGCAGAAGTGGAAACTGTTTTTAAAATTTTCTTCTCTAGAGAGCTCAATCGTTATGAGAGCATAATATATTATATGTATAAGTTTTATCTTCATCATGTATTCATATTGAATTAATTTATTCAATTGTGTACATCAGCAAAAAAAGCAACCCAAAATGCCAAATAGAGGTGGGGGATACTAGAATCAAGCAAGTACAAAAATTTAAATAACTAGGAAGTGTTCTAACAGGAGACGGAAAGTGCAACACAGAGATCTTAAGGCAAATTGGTATGGCAAAGGACGCATTCCAGAAGCTGAGTAAAGTACTAAGACACAAGAAAATTTCACTAGAAACAAAGAAGAGAGTGCTAGATTGCTATGTGATATCAGTTCTTCAATACGGCAGTGAATGTTAGACAATATTATCGAAGGTGAAGGAAAAACTTGAAGCAGCCGAAATATGGTTCTACAGAAGGGTTGCTGTGAATATCATGGACTGAGCATTGAGCAATGATGAGGTGTTGGAAAGAATATCAACGAAAAGAAAATTAATAGTGAGCATCAGGAAGTGACAACTGAAGTTCCTGGGACATGCAATGAGGAAGGAGGGCTTGGAGAACCTGATACTGACAGGCCAGATAGAAGGAAAAAGAGACAGAGAAAAGCAGCGGATAACATATTTGAAGGGCTTGAGCAGGTGGATGATGGAATGGGGATTGCATGGTGTAACAGGAGAAAACATACTAAGAGCCACCAGGGATAGGGAGACGTGGAAAGCCATGATCGCCTACATCTTGAAAAGACAGAAGGGCACATAGGAGAAGAAGAATACTGGCAGACACAATATTGATAACCTGTAATATGACGATGATGCTGTATTAATGGCAGACCCAGAAGGAAAACTGTATTGACTCCTAAATAAAGTAGTGAAGAAAATTTTGAAGAAAGACAATTGCAAGAAGACACAATGGTTGTCAGCAAAAGATGAACATGCAAAGAGGCAAACTATGAATTAGTGGCATCAAAGTCAAGCATGTGCAGAGATTAATCTGGGAACTATTATAACAGATGGCAAAAAAATTTGAAGGGGCATTGGAATAATGAAAGTTGCTTTCTAAAAGCTTAGCAAAGCCTGAAGAGATAAGAAAATTTTGTCAGGAACAATGCAATGTAATATTGATCTTCCAATATGTCAGTGAATGTTGAGCAGTTTCTTCACAGATAAAAAAAAAACAAAAATCAGGAATCTGGTTCTATAGAAGGATACTGAGAATTCCATGGACTGAACATATGAGCGAAAACAACATTTTAGGCAAAATAGAAACAAAAAAAATAGTTGCACTTGGAATCAAATAGTGACATTTGAAATTTCGTGGGCATAGGTTTGGAGAATTTGACACCCACATATACTGAAGGCAAGCTAAGCAGAGGGAAATAATGAATAATATACCTAAGCTTGCATAAAAGGATAGCAAAACAGGGACAGGGAGGGATTGTAAAGAGGCAAACATGACTTAGAGCTACAAAGGATAGGAAGTTGTGGAGAACCACGATCACCTAAGTAACAATCTTGTGTAAATATAGAGCAAAACAAAGACTGAGAGGGATAGTAAGGGAGCTACAAAGGATAGGAAGTTGTGCAGAGCCATGATTGCTTACATCCTGAAGAGAAATAGCACATGAAAAAAGAAATGGTTAAAACTGCTTGTGTTCAATTTTGCTGTCAACTTTTTAGATTCTATTTGTTCTCTGTCCCATTACCAGTCATCTCTAAGTTCTTGTTGCTGTCATGCCACAATCATTGGTAGAGAAAAGAGTGAATAAAAGAGAGTCACAACTTAAAGCAATTACCATCCATCTGCAGTCAAAATTATAGAATCATTGTGAATTCTGTGATCCATAATCCTTTGACCCACTTAAACCGGCCTGATAAATAGTGGCTCTGAGAGTTCCACGGTTTGTGTGATTTCCTGCAATATTTGCAATAATAAGTTGAGTATACATGAGGCAGATTATGGCAGGTTGAACATAGAGAGCCAATATTTACGGGGCAGGTTGAATGCTAAATGGTTAAATTTTTAACTAAATGTCATAATCAGACTTAGACAGGCAATAACATTCATGAATAAATATTTTATCAGACAAGAGGTAACGAGAAGCAAAAGATGACAAATTGAGGCTTTAAATGGTCAGTCAGTCGGTTAAGTGCCATACGTGATACAAACTTGGGTGATCATGTCTTGAAAGAGACATGACTGACTGGGCAGAAGATTATCCTGCAGTAGGTTGCCATTGCTTTCTGCGGTAGACTGGTTGCTGACCAAGGCTATAGAACCCAATCTGTTTTATTATTTAGCCCATAACTGGAGGGAAGAGATGGGTTAATACCTTTCCCAAGGGTATTTGTGCGTAAGTGAATGCAAGGAATTCAACTGGAATTCAAACTCGGTTCCCCGATTTCTCGTTCCGAGCCGATATCCACTGCGCCACAACGCACATTCCTTCGAAGAACGAAGTGGAGAAGCGTTCCGTGCCAACGGTGGTTGAGCACGGGTCAGTTGGTCCTAAGATGCAGGCGAAAGTCTTCCCGAAAGGCGCCGAATCCGTAAGTCCCACTTCTTCACGGGCATGCATCAACCAGCAGCGGCACAGCGATGATCTTGGTGTTGGGCGTGGTGCCTCCTTGTTAGTGGTAGTGGTCGTCGTGTGGTTTCGGTCCTGTCCTTCTTACCGGGCCCCGGCAATTCCTGCCTGCCTGCCTTTAAATGGTAGACTAAAGATAACTGACCAGAATTAAATTTTGGATTTAAATCTTTAAGTTTTGTTTTATTCTTAAATGTTTAATTGCATTAAAGAGAGAGAAATGTTTGAATGTTATTAGCTTTACAGTTGTTATTTCGTTTTAATTAAAATAATCTACTGATCAGTTATTGATAAAAAACAACAATAATCTGGAAAAACATTGAGATTAATGAAAGCCAGGTTATGTAAAGATTTTAAAGCAATTCATGATGAAAATTTAACTTTTTAGTATTCAAAACATTCAAACCAGTCCTGTATAAATCGGTTTTCAAAGTCACACTGTTTGTGTTACTTTACGCATTAGTTGTGATGATATCATAATATACGAGGGTCATTCAATAAATAAGGTGAATTTTTCTAATACAGATAGAAGCTTACTTTTCTTTTTTTCAAACATAGTCTCCCAGCAGTGTCACACACTTTTTCTATCTGTGCACAAGCTTCCGTATTCTCTAAGCATAAAAATCTTTGGATTGATGTCTCAGCCAATCACTCACAGTACTTTTGACTTCATTTTAATTTTCAAAGTTCTTTAAACAATTTAGCCCACTTGTAGATATTTTTTTGACTGAAACATGTGGCACCATACACAGTTAACATTCTATGAATTTCAACTGGTTTGCACACTTCAGCAACCAAAACTTGATAACTGACCTCTGTTCAATCCTGGAGCATGCTTCTTGGTTGGCCATCTTTGTTAATCTCCAAAACTATCAAAGTTTTTTTTCAATTTGCAAAAAAAATTAAATAAATTTGAAAAAGAAGTAAAGGAAAAAAAAAAAAAGAAAAAGTAAGCTTGATTTGTAGTAGAAGTCCCTATACCGAAAAATTCTCCTTATTTATTGAATTACCCTCCTATTATGGCAGGGTGAAGACGCTGCTGTGTAAGACAAGGACGAGTCTTCTCACCGGATCTATTCAACATGTATAGCGAAACAATTCTGAAAGCTAGAAGTCCCTTCAGGATTCTTAATTGGCAGCCACAATCTGAACAATATAAGATACGCAGATGACACAGTACTGATAGCAGATATGAAACGGAAAATACAGAACCTTCTGCAGAAGGCAGCAAGGAAAAGTGAGAAGAAAGGGCTAAACATAAACTTCAAGAAAACCGAATGCATGATCATCAGCAAAAAGAGGCGCCCAAAATACCAAGTACAAGTTGGGGGATACTAAAATCAAACAGGTGCAGAAATTGAAATACCTGGGCAGTGTTCTCACAGAAGATGGAAAGTGTGACACTGAGATCTGAAGGCAGATTGGCATGGCTAAGGATGCATTTCAAAAGCTCAGCAGAGTATTAAGAAAAAGGAAAATTTTTCAGGGCCACTGAATGCAGTTCTTATGATAAAGGTAAAAGCGTGCAGTTTTCCTTCCATTGTAAGTCACTGAACTGAATTAGTCATCTTTTTTTTTTATACTAACATTCACTATGAGGTTCAGAGGTTACTGAATGCATTTCTTGAATAAGGATAAAGTATGGGGCTGCAGATTTTCCTTTAAGTATGAAGTCATAATTGAATTGAACATCTTGCATACTGTATTCACTATGTGAGGTTCCGGGGTTACTGAATGCATTTCTTGAGATAGGGATAGTAGCGTGCAGTTTTCCTTAAATTGTAAGTCATAATTGAATTGAAGACATCTTTTTTTTATACTAACATTCACTATATGAGGTTCAGGGGTTACTGAATGCATTTCTTGAGATAGGGATAAAGTATGGCGTGCATGTTTCCTTAAATTGTAAGTCATAATTGAATTGAACATCTTTTTTTATACTAACATTCACCACTTATGAGGTTCTAAGGGTTACTGAATGCATTTCTTGAGATAGGGATAAAAGTATGGCGTGCTGAGATTTTCACAAATTGTAGGGTCATAGTGGAATTGAACATCTTTTTTATGCTAACATTGCTATATGAGGTTCAGGGTTACTGAATGCATTTGTGAATGGGGATAGTGGCGTGCAGTTTTCCTTACATTGTAAGTCATAATTGAATTGAACATCTTTTTTTATACTAACATTCACTATGTGAGGGTTCAAGGACTGAACATTTCTTGGAGATAGGGATAAAAGTAAGGCGTGCAGTTTTCCTTAAATTGTAAGTCATAATTCAGATTGAACATCTTTTTTTTTTATACTAACATTGCATATATGAGGTTCAGGGTTACTGAATACATTTCTTAGGGCCAAGGATAAAGTATGGCGTGCATTTTTCCTTACATTGTAAGTCATAATTGAATTGAACATATCTTTTTTTTTTATACTAACATTCACTATATGGGTTCAGGGACTGAATGCATTTTCTTGAGATAGGATAAAGTAATTGCCAGTTTTTCACTTCAGTGTAAGTCATAATTGAATTGAACATCTTTTTTTTTTATACTAACATTCACTATATGGGAGTTCCAGGTTACTGAATGCATTTCTTGGGAATGGGGATAAAAGTATGGCGTGCAGTTTTCCTTAGGTATAAGTCCTTAAGTGAATTGAACATCTTTTTTATACTACTTATTCACTATGAGGTTCAAGTTGCTAGATACATTTTCTTTTCCAAGTTGGGGATAAAAAGTGACGTGCATTTTCCTTACATTGTAGTCATAATTGAATTGAACATCTTTATCTTAACATTTACTATGAGAGTTCAGGGTTACTGAATACATTTTCTTGAGATAGGGATAAAAGTAAGGCGTGCAGTTTTCCTTAAGTATGAAATATTAAAGGTGAATTGAACATTCTTTTTTTTTTATACTAACATTCACTATATGAGGTTCAGGGTTACTGAATACATTTCTTGAGATAGGGATAAAAGTAAGGCGTGCAGTTTTCCTTAGAATTGTAAGTCATAATTGAATTGAACATCTTTTTTTTTTATACTAACATTCACTATGAGGTTCAGAGACACTGAATACATTTCTTGAATAGGGATAAAAGTATAGGCGTGCATTTTTCCTTACATTGTAAGTCATAATTGAATTGAACATCTTTTTTTTATACTAACATTCACTATGTAGGTTCAGGGTTACTAGAATGGCTTTTCTTGGGAATAAGGATAAAAATGAAATGGGCTGCAGTTTTCCCTTAAGTACATAAGTCATAATTGAATTGAACATCTTTTTTTTTTATACTAACGTTACACTATATGAAATTCAGGGTTACTGGACACATTTTCTTGAGATAAGAATGAAAGTAACAGCGTACAGTTTTGCTTAAATTGTAAGTCATAGTGAATTGAACATCTTTTTTTTTTTATACTAACATTCTTATGTAGAGGTTCAGGGTTACTGAATACATTTGGAATAGGGATAAAAATATGGCGTGCAGATTTTCCTTAGAATTGTAAGTCATAATTGAATTGAACATCTTTTTTTATACTAACATTCACTATATGAGGTTCAGGGTTACTGAATGCATTTTCACTTGGGAGTAGGGATAAAGTAAGGCGTGCAGTTTTCCTTAGAGTGTAAGTCATAAGTTGAATTGAACATCTTTTTTTATCACTAGCATTAACTGTAGGTTAGAGAGTTGCTAGATACATTTCTTAGAGATAGGGGATAAAAGTAAGTGATGCAGTTTTCCTTAAATTGTAAGTCATAATTGAATTGAACATCTTTTTTTATACTAACATTGCATATGTAAGGGTTTCAAGGTTACTGAATACATTTCTTTTGAGATAGGGATAAAAGTATGGCATGCAAGTTTTCCTTAAATTGTGAGTCATATTGTGAATTGAACATCTTTTTTTATACTAACACATTGTATATATGAGGTTCAGGTTTACTGAATACATTTCTTGAATAGGGATAAAGTAAGGCGTGCTTTTTCCTTAAATTGTAAGTCATATAGTGAATTGAACATCTTTTTTTTTTATATAACATTCACTATATGAGGTTCAGGGTTTTCACTGAATACATTTCTTGGAGATAGGGATAAAGCTCATAGTAGGATTTCCTTACATTGTAGTCATGTTAGATTGAACATCTTTTTTTTATACTAAGTTCTCTTTTCTCTTTGAGTTCAGGGTTACTGAATCCATTTTCTTGAGATAAGGATAAAAGTAGGCGTGCAGTTTTCCTTCGTTATGAGTATAATTGAATTGAACATCTTTTTTTATACTTTACTTTTATTCACTCTGAGGTTCAGGGTTATGAATGCATTTCTTGAGATAGGGATAAAAGTATGGCGTGCAGTTTTCACTTACCTTTGAGAATATGAGTTGAATTGAACATCTTTTTTTTTTATACTAACATTCACTATGAGGGTTCAGGGTTACTGAATGTACATTTCTTGAGATAGGGATAAAAGTAAAGCGTGCAGTTTCCTTAAATTGTAAGTCATAATTGAATTGAACATCTTTTTTTTTATGCTGCAATTACTGTAGAGGTTCAGGGTTACCGTTGTATTTCTTGAGATAGGGATAAAAGTAAGGCGTTACTGATTTCCTTCATTTGTATTAGTCATAATTGAATTGAACATCTTTTTTTTAACACTAACATTTCCACTATATAGAGGTTCAGGGTTGAATGCATTTCTTGAATAGGGATAAGTATGGCGTGCAGTTTTCCTTACATTGTAAGTCATGAGTGAATTGAACATCTTTTTTAACTAACATTGCTATGTGAGATTTCAGGGTTACTGAATGCATTTGTGAGATAGGGATAAAAGTAGGCGTGCTTTCCTTAAATTGTAAGTCATAATTGAACATCTTTTTTTATACTAACATTCTTTTCACCTATGAGGTTCAGGGTTACTGAATGCATTTCTTTGGGAATGGGGATAAAGTACGGCGTGCAGTTTTTCCTTAAATTGTCGTCATAATTGAATTGAACATCTTTTTTTTTTATACTAACATTCACTATGAGGTTCAGGGTTACTGAATGCATTTTCTTGAGATGAGGGATAAATGGGGCGTGCAGTTTTCCTTAAATTGTAAGTCACATAATTGAATTGAACATCTTTTTTTATGCTAACATTCACTATATGAGGTTCAGGGCTATATTGAATGCATTTCTTGGATAAAGGATAAAAGTATGGCGTGCTGATTTTCTTACATTGTAAGTCATAATTGAATTGACATCTTTTTTTATACTAACATTCACTATACAAGTTCCAGTTTACTGAATGCATTTCTTAGAATAGGGATAAAAACAAGGCGTACACAGTTTTCCTTAAATTATTAAGTCTTTTAATTAGATTGAACATACTTTTTTTTTATACCAACACATTCACCATATTTAGAGTTTCAATTTTACTGATGCATTTCTTGAGATGGGGTTAAAAGTATGGCGTGCAGTTTTCTTAATTGTAAGTCACTTCAGTGAATTGAGCAATATTTTTTTTACATACTAGCATTCACTATATGAGGTTCAGGGTTACTGAATGCATTTCTTGAGATAGGGATAAAGTAAGGCGTGCAGTTTTCCTTAAATTGTAAGTCATAATTGAATTGAACATCTTTTTTTATACTAACATTCACTATGTAAGGGTTCAGGTTACTGAATGCATTTTGAGATAAGGGATAAAAAGTATGAGCGTGCAGTTTTCCTTAAATTAAAGTCATAATTAGATTGAACATCTTTTTTTTTATACTAACATTTATATGAGTTCAGGAAAGGTTGCTAGATACATTTTCTTGAGATAGGGATAAAAGTACGGCGTGCAGTTTTCCTTAAATTGTAAGTCATAATTGAATTGAACATCTTTTTTTTTATACTAACATTCACTATATGAGGTTCAGGGTTACTGAATGCATTTCTTGAGATAGGGATAAAAGTATGGCGTGCAGTTTTCCTTACATTGTAAGTCATAATTGAATTGAACATCTTTTTTTTTTTTATACTAACATTCACTATATGAGGTTCAGGGTTACTGAATGCATTTCTTGAGATAGGGATAAAAGTATGGCGTGCAGTTTTCCTTACATTGTAAGTCATAATTGAATTGAACATCTTTTTTTTTTTTTATACTAACATTCACTATATGAGGTTCAGGGTTACTGAATGCATTTCTTGAGATAGGGATAAAAGTAAGGCGTGCAGTTTTCCTTAAATTGTAAGTCATAATTGAATTGAACATCTTTTTTTTTTATACTAACATTCACTATATGAGGTTCAGGGTTACTGAATGCATTTCTTGAGATAGGGATAAAAGTAAGGCGTGCAGTTTTCCTTAAATTGTAAGTCATAATTGAATTGAACATCTTTTTTTTTTATACTAACATTCACTATATGAGGTTCAGGGTTACTGAATGCATTTCTTGAGATAGGGATAAAAGTAAGGGGTTTACACAAACATGGGAGAAAGACAATGATTAATAAAAAGGTTGAGGTTGTGGTGGCTGAGAAAGCATTTTTTTGTGTTTCTGTTTTACAAAGCAACAGTTCTTGAAAAGTAAGCTGTCCAAGTGGAACTCACTCCTTACTAAAGGAATATGAAGAGAATAATATTAGTTCGGCTCAATCTACGTGACTGGACAGGTATAAGACGTGAACGTTGGAGTTGGGTGAACTAAGGGATGTAGCTCGGCTGAACATTTTCTATGCAGGTAGCAGTAGAACAGCAAGAAGCTTGTAATGTTTCATTTTTGGCAAGAGGGTTATAAAGTTGTTGGTGAAACACACCTATTCCTCAGATAATGGACTCTTCCTCCTATATTAATAAGAGTTAACAGGAAGTTCATAGGAGTTCTTTAGAGTTCTATTGGAGTTCAGTAGAACTATTAGTTTGTTACAGTTTTGACATAGTTGGACTTAGACAATTGATATTAGTCAGCAGTTAACCGAATACTAAGGAGTCAGGTTATAGTCGAAGGTTAGCAAGTTCCTAACATTTTGGGTGTGTTAAGTTGATTATCAACCGACATAGCACAATTAAAATTTTCAGTGCTAAAACTATGCCACAGCAAAAGTACAATTCAGTTCATCATCCTGAAGGCAGCATAGGCACTTTCGTACTCTATCGAGACTGGAAAGTGTAGACTGAACAGCCCCAGGCCAAATATGACAGCAGAACTCTATTTACATTCTGATCTGGTTCTTGCTTTGTTTCAAAGTCAAGGAAAATATTTTGATATTGAATTATTTATCCAATTGCTTTCCATTTGCAATTTGTAAATATTTCACTTGTCCCCACTACTTGTTTTTGATGGTTCTGTTGCTTATGTAATATAACAATCTGGCCCCACCCGAGGAAGGTTGTTGCTTAGCCAGTTAGAAATTTTAAGTAAGGTGGTGTGTTATGAGCAATTTTTGAGAATCATATTTTTATTAATAACAGTTTTACTTTTTAATCTCCAAAGCATCTGCATAGTGGACAACAAGTTGATTTCTTTAAAGATCAAATGTTCATTTAAATCTCAGGCTGGGTATCAGTCTGAAACATTTTTACAATGTTTTATCACAAGCTGCGTCACCCATGAAAATATGGTGCCAGTTCTTAACTTCCCCTCCATTTTTAAATGTGTTGGCATATAGCAAAAAAGGATGCACAAGTTGGTGTACATAATCTAAACTTATTTATAAATGGATCTTTGTGTGTGTGTGTCAGTGTCAGTTACCTATAGACTCCAAAATGGCTGAACCGATTTTCTTGAAATGTGCGAGTGTTCTTAGCTAGGTTTTGTGTTGAGGTATTCCCAGTAAATATCGATAATCAAAAAAATCGGGTAATAGAAGTAGTGGTCCGATTTTAATCAAATTTGATACACTCATAGACAAAGACATAAGAAACGATATTCAGAAGTTTCAAGGTTGCAGTTCTTAGAATAGTGCAGAAAATCGATTATATATGTCTATATATATTTATATAAGGCAAGATGTTTGTGTCTGTCTGTTTTATTTGTCTGTATGTCCTTTATACAAATTCACAATGTTTATCCGATTCTCACCAAACTTCACACAAATATTCTTTAGGCTGAGTCTGAGCTCCAGGACCATGGATTAGTTTTAAAGCTTTCATTACATCCGAGCAATGCCGGGCTATACTGCTAGTTTGTCTATAAAGTTATTGTGGATTTATAAAAAAAAACTAACTATATAAAATATGATTAGTAAAGATAGCAAAGAAGGACAAAGAAAACAATACATGTAAACACGTTTGTTCGTTATATAAAGCCGGTAAAGTATGAAGTTCTGTGAGAGACATACATAAGAAACAACTGAGCAATCAATATATTTCCCTTTTTCTGTTTTTACAATGATGTTTATGCTTTGCAAGGCTCAAGAGCCACTCAAAGTAGGGGGTTACAGAATAAGAAGCACAGTTTATATAGGAAAAATAACAGTTAACCCTAGACTTAAACAGGTTAAGATTGTAGAGGTTATGAAAGCATCCTCTTGGGAGTTGGTTACACAAGGCAGCAGTTTGAGTAAAGAAATTGATTGAATGATTTTTAGTTGCACTTGTTTGATCTTTTTATATTTTTAATTTGCATATTGAGCTCTCCTTTTGGCTGATAGACATACATTTGGTCTTCTTGCAATCCCCTTTTTCTTCTTGCCTTTCTTAACTACCTTTTGTAGGAGTTCTTGTAGTTTTTTTTTTTTACTGTGTCTGTTATCAACACTGTATCATCTGTGTGGCTAATAATGAATCCTGGGAGGGCTTCTGCCTACTGTCCTAAAGATGGGAGAATGAACATTATCCTAAGGAGGTATATACGCTGACGACGCTACGCTTTACTCTCGCCTTGATCAAAAATCTGCTGAGGCTGTTAAAGCAAACCTTGCTGCCAAGCTTGAAAAGGACTTCCAATTCATAGTGGACTGGGGTAAGAAATGGCTTGTGAATTTTAATGCTTCCAAAACGAAGCTGCTATCTATTAACCACCACAGACAATCGCCCCCCCCCCATTAGTATGGATCAGCCTCGTCTTCCTAAAAGCAAAACACTGCGCCTCCTCAGGTTAACTCTCACAACAGACCTCAAGTGGAATGAGTACATAGAATCCATAGCTAAATCTGCTGCTAAGGAGGTCACTTTTCCATGCAGGGCCAGGAAGTTTTTCCCGTCTGAAACAATTTTGCACATATACAAATCTACAATCCGCCCCTGCATTGAATACTGCTGCCATATCTGGTCAGGTGCTCCTGTTATCCACCTGGGTGTCCTTGACAAAATCCAACTTAAAATCTGTAATGTGATCGATCCTGACTTGGCAGCTTGGGTACAGTCACTTTTTCACCAGTGCAATGTGGCTTCCCTGTGGCTCTTCTACAAATACTTTCATGGCTTCTGCTCAGATGAACTTAGCTCACTGGTACCCCCCCCCCATTCATAACCAGTAATTAGTTACAGGCAACTTTATTTTTCTAAGACACTAGTAAAATAACACTCTTAAGAAAGAGTTGAGCATAATTTCCTGAAAATAACTGAAAATGTAATGTGATCAATCCTGATTTGGCAGCACAGATACGGTCACTTTCTCATCAGCACAATGTGGCTTTCCTGTGTCTCTTTTACAAATACTTTCACAGCTTCTGCTCCAATAAATTTAGCTCACTGGTGCCCCCTATATATGAATTTACTTGAGCCACCAGATTAGCAACTAGGTCCCATCCTTTTACTGTGAAGCCAATAAATTATAAACACAAATTCTACTCTAGCAGCTTCTTCTCTCGCACTTCCCACCCGTGGAATTCTCTTCTGTTTCCTTGCTTTCCCAACAGCTACAACCTTCAAGAATTTAAATGTAAAGTCAATAGTCATCTCCTATCTCACTAACTTGCATCTTCTCTCTTATGTTCTTTTCTCCGTCCACTCTTGTCAGTATTCTCATTCTTCTCCTACTCTCTTCCTGACACCCCCTGTAACTCTTTCTCATAACTTACCTCGTACGTAACCCCCTGCTCAACAGTGGTAGTAAAATGCCTTGCTTGGGGCGGCACGTTTATAAAAAAAAAAAGCCTATAATTGATACTGGATTTTATGGTCAATGGCAATGTGTTAAGTGTGAATAAAATGCATTTATTTTTTATCTTCAGCATTAACGTTATTGAAAAAGTTAGCTTTTGGTTTCATTTGATAATTCTACTTTTGCAAAAGATTTTATTTTTCTTAGCAAAGAACTGCTTTTAGTGCTTTGTGATCTTTCAGGAAATTGTTTTTTTTTTTTCATTGAGAGACGTCTGTAAAAACCAGAATAACTGGAAATTGTAGGTGCAACATTTCATGATAGATGAATGAAAACTTGTCAACTGAGATGTCATAGTTTTTGCCTAGAAATAAAAAGAGAAAAAGAAATACACTTACCATTATTCTCATGAAATTATCTTAACTAATTCCAGTGGATTTTTTTCATTGGTTGACTAAATCAGGAGCAGTACTTGTTCAAATCAATCATTTGGTTTTCTAGAAGAGTTTCATAGTAAAAGACTGTTCCAATCTCACTATATATGATAACCAGACAATTCATTGCCAGATAATTCATCAACAGACAATTTGCAGACAGAACAAATGGCTGACGCTTTAAGTTTTTCCAAGTTCAAGCTCTTAACCATTTTTATTTTTTTTTTTATTTTTACAAACTGTCTGCAAACTGTCCAGGTGTTCTGAAGGTGTTCTGCTAATTACATTATCGATTGTTCTCAGTTTTGCGTTTGTTTGCATCTCCAGTAACTTATAGGTTCTCTAGTTTTGTCGATAATAAAGCTGTATCCCTCAAATAAAAGCTTTCTGCATTCTTGTTCTGTCTTAACTCCACGATGATTACTGAAGGGCTTAGAAAGACAGAAAAAAAAACTGGATAAGAGGTGGAACTTGAAAAGACTTAAATCGTCAACCAATTGTCCCGGCTGTGAATTGTCTGTAGGTAAACCACTTATATCACTTATATCTTCAGATCTATGTATCACACTCTGAAAGTGCGATACGCAGATCTGAAGGAATACTGGCATGGCCAAGGATGCATTCCAGAGGCTGAGTACAGTATTGAGAGACAGGAAAATTTCACTGCTAACAAAGAAGAAAGTCTTTCGTATGATGTTTGTCTTTCAATATGGCAGTAAATACTGAATAGTCTCATCAAAGATGAAGGAAAGACTTGAAGCAAATGAAATGTACTTTTACAGAAGGATGTTGAAGATACCATGGACAGAACATGTGAGCACAAACGAGGTTTTGGAGAGGATGGACACAAGAAGAAAACTGATACTTATAATGAGGAAGGAGGGCTTAGAGAACCTGATGCTCATGGGACAGAGAGACAAGGGAATGCAATGCACGGCAGACTTGGTGGATTTGAGCAGGTGGTAGAGCAGGGATTGAGTTCTTCTAAAAAAGCCGGGATTGAATGTTAAAAAAAAAAAAAAACTAGGTCAGAGCTTGAACTTGGAAAGACTGAATGCGTCAACCAATTGTCCTGTTTCGAGAATTGTCTGTCAGTCAGTGAACCGTCTTTCGGCAAACTGTTTGCACACATTATATATAAAGTAAGAATCTTCTTGTTTAGATGATGACCGTTTTCTAACTGTAACTTAGATTTGGCACCCAGTGAGGATTGAACTCACTATTGAAGTGTAATTGATCTAGCTAGACAAGGTTGCTAACAATTATCCCACATTAAAGTGCTCATCTTGTTTAGACAATGATGTCGTAAGTTGTTGATTTTACTTGCCTCACAAGATTTCTGTAGACCATTTATCCACTTTTCATTGTTCGTTACAACTTGAATATTTGAACTTTTTCATCGTGTGAAAGACACTCATCAAAGTGACAAGCATCACAAGGCTGGTGAAAATTATTTTTCATACTTAATTTAGATATTTTAAATATGTTAGCTATGTATTATGTCATTATTGCTAATTATTATCTCATAATACGACTGTCAATTTCAACTGTCTACATATTGGAAAATTATTCAATGGAGAAACTCGAAAACCACTTTTGATTTATTTAATTCTTTACAGAACCTTCTCCATAAATTTCAAAACTTTTTAATTTTAATTTTTTGATATTTCAGTTATATTTTTACCTTTCTTTAAAAAAAAAAAAGAAAAAAGTATAATATTCCAGAAAAAAGTCTTGTATTTTTTATCTTCCTTGTAAAGCAACTTTTTCTTTATAGATTCTATTTAGATAAAGAAATAAGGAAGTCAAAAGCAATATTTTTGACTGGAATTAGTTAAAAATAAACCATCCAGTTGCCAATCTAACAACAGAACATAACTTTCAGGTCACGTAGTGGATATGTGTGCGATATGAAAGTAACTAGTATAGAAAGTTGAATTGATGTCAGTCAGTTAAGTGCCATACGTGATACATGCTTGGGCGATCATGTCTCTTTCAAGACATGACTGACTGGGCAGAAGATTATCCCGCAGTATGTTGCCATTGCTTTCTGCGGTAGACTCGTTGCCGACCAAGGCTATAGAACCCAATCTGTCCTGCTATTTAACCCATAACTGGAAGGAAGAGACGGATTAATACCTTTCCCAAGGGTATTTGTGCGTAAGTGAATACAATGGATTCAACTGGAATTCGAACTCAACTTCCCGGTTTCTCATTCCGAGCTGATATGCACTGTACCACAATGCACATACATTCATAGCAGGGTAGGCTATCTAAATTCTACTCTGTGAAAGACATTTTAAAGGAGTAATCTCTGTATAAATTCAGAGTAGAGCCCCTAAAACAGTTGGATGACATATTGCATTAGAATCTAGCAACTGTTGCAGCTGCATGGTTACCAAATGGTTTATTTTTATTTTTTCGTTTCGATCATATTGGCAATGATAAAAGTGTCATTTTGACACAGATAACCCATTATCTCCATTGCTTTCTACTCAGATCCGTAGTAATCTGTGCTACACGATTATCTCCCAAAACAAAATGATATCAATGCAACACAATATGATGTTTGGTTAGCAATTCTTCTTTTACACATGTTTTATTGACTGGCCATTTGAGTGATCTTAGTTTGATAAGGAAGCACTTACACTCATTCAACTTCTTGTGCCTAGAAGAAAAATCCTCTTTATACTATTTACATTATTCAGACTGTTATCTTTTTTTTTTTTTGTTATATTCATGACATTTCAGTCTTCTTCAGATCATAATTGGACTTTCAAACTCTGAACCCTCTTATTTAGTCCACGGGTATAGACTGTTCTAGTTCCACATGCCATGCCTTTTCTGGATATCTCAATTTCAACTGTTTCTCTTTAATAACTCTACTCTCCAAGTTTTTGTTCACCTCTGCTGTGTCCAGGTATTGAACTCAAAACTCTTTCGGTCAAGTCACTGGATTATGTCAATCAATGCTTTTGTCCACTGCGCCATGTATTTCCATGGACAAAAATGTTGATTAATAATCGTAGCACTTTTTTTTTAATAAAACAAATCTACATTTAACATTAACTTGTATTAAAACTAGCCAAAGCATATTGGGTGTGTTTTGAAGTTATTCCCCACCAAAAAGAAAAAAAAATGGAATTACTATTACTCCTATACAACACAGCATCTAAACTTATTTATAAATGGAACTTTGTCTGTGTGTGTCTCTGTGTATGTGTGTGTCCGTTACCTATAGACTCCAAAACGGCTGAACCGATTTTCTTGAAAATTTACACAGTTGTACTATAAGCGTCTGCAAGTGTTCTTAGCTAGGTTTTGTGTTGAGATACCCCTGATAAATATCGAAAATCAATAATCGAAAAAATCGTGTTAAAGAAGGAGTGGTCCAATTTTAATCAATTTGATACACTCATAAACAAAGACATAAGAAATAATATTCAGAAGTTTCATGGTTGCAGTTCTTACAATAGTGCAGAAAATCGATTATATATATATATATATAAAAGGCAAGATGTTTGTGTGTGTGTGTCTGTTTATCTGCCTGTATGTATTTTTTTTTCAGCCCTTTTATTTTAGTTTTTGCTTTGGGTTTGGCTCTAAGTAGGTATAATTGTAGTTCTTAGTCATGATACCATTTACTCAGAGGACTTATTTAGCCTTCAAAATTCAGTTTACGACGAAAAAAACTTATTTGATATCGATACCAGGAAATCAAAATTTGACTTACATCCATTTATTTTTCTGTCAGTCTACGGTTTCACTTAGAAGAAGGACAACTCTCAATACAAAACCTGCAGAGATATATTTTGGGAATTTTGTAGCATACTGTGTGCCAGATCTCTGCATCCAGCTCTCTCCCAAAAACGGGGGTGGTTTTGTATGGTTGGAAAGACTAGCATATATGTTCAACTAAATCTGAAATACAAAGAAAATTTGGACATAAAAGACTAAAAAGCAACAGTTGTTTCCAGTTTTTTTTGTTTTTTTTTTTTAATCATATCACCCCAAGCAAGGCAGTAACGCCACTGGTGTGCAAGGGGCTACGTAAGAGTGAAATGATTGGAAAAGAGAAAGCCGGAAACCACATCCTAAACAGGGAACAAGGGATGAGCCTCTACACCTGTTCAATAGACGTGTGTAGAGGCTCATCCCTTGTTCCCTGTTTAGGATGTGGTTTCCGGTTTTCTCTTTTCCAATCTTTTCACTTTTCTTTTTTTTCTTTTTCCAATTGGAGTAGATAGACTAAACTATTGCCCGGTTCACACTCCACCCATGTCTATTGAACAGGTGTAGAGGCTCATCCCTTGTTCCCTGTTTAGGATGTGGTTTCCGGTTTTCTCTTTTCCAATCTTTTCACTTTTCTTTTTTTTTCTTTTTCCAATTGGAGTAGATAGACTAAACTATCGCCCGGTTCACACTCCACCCACGTCTATTGAACAGGTGTAGAGGCTCATCCCTTGTTCCCTGTTTAGGATGTGGTTTCCGGCTTTCTCTTTTCCAATAATTTCACTCTTACGTAGCCCCCTGCACATCAGTGGTGTTACCGCCTTGCTTGGGGTGATATGATTAAAAAAAAAAAAAAACTGGAAACAACTGTTGCTTTTTAGTCTTTTATGTCCAAAGAGTCTGAGCTCCAGGACCATGGATTAGTTTTAAAGCTTTCATTACACCCGAGCAATGCCGGGCTATACTGCTATTAGAATATAAATAAAAAAAATGATATACTAACTCCTTTAGGATAATAATCACTACAGCTAGTTTCTGCTCATTTTTAGTTTCCATAAAAGAAAAACTGTTTCGAAAACTAAAAAAATTTTCTTTGTATTTCAGATTTAGTTGAACATATATGCTAGTCTTTCCAACCATACAAAACCACCCCCGTTTTTGGGAGAGAGCTGGATGCAGAGATCTGGCACACAGTATGCTACAAAATTCCCAAAATATATCTCTGCAGGTTTTGTATTGAGAGTTGTCCTTCTTCTAAGTTGTTTTCTACCCAAGGCTATAGGGACCCTAGCTTGTCCTGCTATTTATCTATAGTTGGAGAAGGCGGGAAGAAATGGATTCATATCTTTCCTAAGGGTAAATGAATGTAATGAACCCAATTGGAATTTGTCTGTTTGATTCCTCAATCTGAGCCACTATCCATTACTCTACGGTGCTTCCATGGCGTGCGCGCACACACACACACACACACACGCGTGCGCACACTAATTTTTTTAACAAAAATAAATGATAATTTTTTAGTGGGATGTGTGTTGTGGTGCAGTGGATATCAGCTCAGAACGAGAAATCAGGGGGCCGAGTTTGAATTCCAGCTGAATCCATTGCATTCACTTACGCACAAATACCCTTGGGAAAGGTATTAATCCGTCTCTTCCTTCCAGTTATGGGTTAAATGACAGGACAGATTGGGTTCTATAGCCTTGGTCGGCAACCAGTCTACCACAAAAAGCAATGGCAACCTACTATGGGATAATCTTCTGCCCAGTCAGTCATGTTTCTTTTGAGACATGATCGCCCAAGCGTGTATCACGTATGGCACTTAACTGACTGACTCTTACAAGGAGTTTTAGATCATTGTCTATAGAGGCTTGTAACAACCCCATATTTCTGATACCACGAAATACTTAAGACTGACAAAAAGGCCGTCAGTTAATGTTGACTAACCCAATGATATTGAATCAGAGGAAATTGCTTGCCGCAGTAAGTCATTTAATTTGAGGAGATAAAGAAAAAATAAGGAAAGTCTATAAGAGTCCTTTGAGATTTTTGTGATGCTTACATTTTACCTGAAAGAAAGAAATTTGTTAATCACTCAGCTGTGTGTCAGTTTTGTGTTTGAGTCTTCAATAGAATATTTGTGAAGGAAAGTTTGTTATGGAGTGTTCAAACTAACAATAGTTGTGCTGTTTGCTGTTGAAATTTCAGTAAGAATATCTAAAACCTTAGAGAAGAGTCCTTAACATGCCAAAGTTTGTTTGAACAATTGAACCACTTTGCAGACTTAATGTCAGACAACGCATTTCAGCAGATTCAGTCTTCAGCCCTCATCAGGTGTACAATCCATAGAGGAAGAAAGGTTTTTTTCTTTAGAAAAATGAACATTTGTTGCATTGTCTGTAAATTTGAGATATAGTCATTAAAATTCCAAATCTGGGCAATTGAGCCCCCCCCCCCACTCCCGTTTTTTTTTTTTTTAAACAATTGAATCCCTTTTTTTTTTTTAACAGATTTGTTGTTGATTTATCTCACATTTTTATTTATTTATTTTTTATTTTTAAAAGAAACAGTTTTCAAAATGGATAATCTGAAACATTGTTTTGTCAACAGCAATTGTACATGAAAAAAAAACAGGGTTTATTTGTTTCATTTGCGGGGGTGGGGGTTAGCCTAGAAGTAGCCATTTATAGTTTTTTAAAGGTTTTGAAATTGTCAATATGAAAAAAATGAAAATAGGGTGAGTTCAAAAGGCTATAGAACCCAATCTATCTTATTTAACTACATATGTGCATTGTGGTGCAGTGGATATCGGCTCGGGACAAGAAATTGGGGAGCCGAGTTTGAATCCCAGTTGAATTCATTGCATTCACTTACATGCAAAAACACTTGGGAAAGGTATTAATCCATCTCTTCCCTCTACCTGTAGGCTAAATAACAAGAGAGAGTGGGTTCTTCAACCTTGGCTGGCAACCAGTCGACTTCAGAAAGTAATGGCAGCCTACTGCAGGATAACCTTCTGCCCAGTCTGTCATGTTTCTTTTGAGACATGATTACCCAAAGCGTGTATCACGTATGGCACTTAACTGACTGACCCCAAAGTGTAGATAAGCCATAAAAAACAATCACCCATGGAAAAATTTTGTCTCTTGTCAATATTTGTAAATTGTGACACTGATGATGACATTATGATACTGCTCATTGTTTCATTAGTTCAAAGTTAGTTGCTCATGGGCATGACAGTAAACTGCATCCGGCAGCAAGGCCTCTGATTGGGAGGTTGTGAGGAGCATGGAACTACCTCTTAATTGCTGTTGTTCCCAGGTCCACTCTGACCCAGAGTGGTAGCACCTGTTAGGCTCCCAGCTGTGGACAAATAGTTAACCCCCCAAACTGGGGTCAAAACACTATGAAAGTATAAAAATACGCTTTTATAGAAATATATACATAGAATAGACTTTATAGAAAAATATACATTTTTGAAGAAAAAAAAAATATTCTCAGCAAAACATTTTTGAATACAAAACTAGAAGACATTTTCAGTTTTCTAAAATAAAAAAGAATAAAAACAAAAAAAATTCATTAAAATTTAACTAAATCAACCTTCTCACTATAACATAAGATAAAAAAAGACCTCAAAACCCCACCTTTTTAATATTAAATAACCCACAGAGGTTGATATGCCATTAAATAAAACACAAACACAAATTTGTAAGATAGCTCATATGCCATTACTTCAGATAATATAGTAGACCATTTGATTGCAAGGAAAAATGTAGGAAAAAATTTGTGAAAAGTAGTTTTTTGGATTTTATTGTGAAGAATCGACACCTCCTAACACACTAACTCATACCCATTCTCTCAGACACTCTTCCTATGTACCTCCTTACCCGTCTGTCACCCTCCTTCTGACATTTCCTATATCTAATCACTCTCTCAGCACCTTCCCCTATGTAGCCCCCTGCACAATAGTGGCAGTGGTGAAATGATTTTAAAAAAATGCATAGTTAGAATGAGTAGATAATTCTTGCAACAATTTAATTCACTTCTTTAAATAATGAATTACATTCATACTGTTGCTTGTTCTTGTAATATTTTGTTAAATTTGTTAAGCTCAAATGTTTAATGATGCAAGAGGAGAATTTCCATGGGTATTTTATAATACAAAGAGATTAAGGAGATTGTTCAGTTCAGGTTAGAAATTATAATTGAGCAGAAAATTAAAACTGAAATTTTTATTCATAAGAATTGGTTTAAACAGCAGTTAATCTGAGATGAGGTAGTATTTACACTATTGATATTGTTTGGACTATTGTCCCCATCGTTATTGCCATTATTATGGCGTTTCAGTCATTTTTTTGATGGCTTATGGCCATATCACGTTGAATACACCGGTTCTCGCTTGATCACTGAAGTTAAGCAACATTGAGCCTGGTCAGTACTTAGATGGGTGACTGCTTGGGAATACCAGGTGCTGTAAGCATATAGTGACAGATGTGCATTGTGGTGCAGTGGATATCGTCTCGGAAAGAGAAATCGGTGAGCCGAGTTCGAATTCCAGTTGAATACCCTGCATTCACTTAAGCACTGGTACCCTTGGGAAAGGTATTAATCTGTCCCTTCCCTCCAGTTATGGGTTAAATAACAGAGTAGGACTTGGGGACCCTGCCCTTAAAAAACAAATCCCAATGAATCTTGATACTCGAAAAGAAAAAAGTATTACTAGACAAAAACTTATATAAAAAACAACAATAAATTATTGAAAGAAAAAGGTATTACCAGCAATAAATAAATAAAAATTTAGTTGGCAATAAATGACCCACCGAGGTTGATATGCCATAAAAACAACCAACCATCATTTTTTGGCCTCCTTTTGCTAGGAATTTTGAACTGAACCCTTTATTACAATCACTGGGGTATATCATTCTCTGTGCGATGCCACTTTCGGCAAGCATGTAGTTATCTCTCTTTAACTTAACTCTCTAAGTTATTTGTTCACCAAAGCTGTAGCCTGGTATTGAACTCAGAACTCTTTGGGTCAAATCACTGGAACTAACCAACCTCTATATCCACTGGGCCATGTGTTTTTGAGGACACACATTTTTAGAACTGATAAACCTAATGTCTCAGTAACCATTTTTTTTTAACAGTGCTCATATTGCAATCTTTTAATGCTAATGATTTTCTCCAGCTGAAGGTTAATTATAAAAACTTTTAAAAATGAAAAAATTCTCTACAAAAATGTAGAACTGCCTTAGTAAAGAATTTATTGATGGTTAAAAAAAAAAAAAACACAGATCTTTTGTAAAATTCCTGAGAAACCAAAGTAACTATAACCTCACCTCATTTATCTAAAGTCAGTCAATTAAGTGCCATATATGGTACACACTTGGTGGATCATGTCTTGAAACAGACATGACTGACTGAGCAGAGGATTTTCCCGCAGTATGTTGCCATTACTTTCTGTGGTAGACTGGTTGCTGACTGAGGCTATAGGACCCAATCTCTCCTGCTATTTAACCCATAGCTAGAGGGAGAAGAGACAGATTAATACTTTTTCCAAGAGTATTTGCACATAAGTAAATACAATGGATTCAATTGGAATTTGAACTTGGTTTTCCAATTTTCTAGTTCTGACCCGATAACCACTGCACCACAATGCATATCCAGTGACGGAATTTATTCTAATTTTTGTTTCAATTTTCTTCCACCTTTTTATGTCTTTGTGATAACTTTGTTTCATTTCGCTTTTCTTAAATTGGCAGTGAGTAATACTTGTGTGAAACTTTTGTTAAAGTCTGTATTAAGGTTCGTTTGATCTTTGAATAAGTTAGTCACCATGTAAAATAGAAAATCTACTGCTACTTTTCTCCAAGAATAATTGTTCCATTGGCAGACACGTTTCATATATTTCATAATCAATTACTTTGTGTTTGAGGCTTTTAACAATACGCCTTGGAATTTCCATTGATACTATTTGTATCAGCCGAAAAATCTTTTTTCTTCTATTATATTTGGGTGTATCTTTTAATACTATTCACGTTGTCTTTGCCTTTGTTTGAAATTATTCTCAGATCCAACGAATTAAGCAATTGTTCATCGACGTATCTGTGAGATTGAGAGGGTGTATGCAATATCAGTATTTGTGGTGAAGACTCAAAATTAATTTTCTTCATTCTTTGCCCCGATATCTCATCTCTCTCTTTGGTACACCAAACATAGACAAAATTCCGATAGAAAGCCGAGTTGGAAGTCGGAGGAGGGGGGTATGCATGCGGATTTTTTTCCTCCTATCCAGTTCTATGAGGAGAGCCACTGATTAATTAATGTGCAGGTAATGTAAAGAGAAAATTAAATGACAAGCACCTAAAATAAATTAATTAAGTATAAAAGTAAATAAATGTAAAAGTTGGTGAAATAAATGTTGCGATGGATTTTTAAAGTAAGTATTACAAGCTGAAGATATTGAAGAGAGTTTTTATTTTTTTTTTCCAAATTTATTTTGTCAAAAGATAGTTTTATCCCCTAATCTATTAAAATATTTTGAATTTAAAAGGAGGAAGAGTTCTGCAGATATTGTGATTTTTAAATCGCTGATATTAGCAAACACTGTTTATACATGTTTTTTTTGTTATATGTGGCAGGACGGAGAGTCAGATAAACTGAGTTGGAAAATCTAATTTAAAAGTTACCAAAGAATTTTGAGATTTTATGAAACACAATTTTTAGATCTGAATATTCAGTTTTGTAAATTTCTTTTTTTATTTTCTTACCTCAGAATTTTATATGGCAAATTCTCTTCAAAAACTTCACTCAAATTTCAGTATTATGAGCAGTTAACAAAATGTTACACAGAAAAAGGAGCAAAGATATTAGTTATTTGTTATTTTTTTAAAAATAATTTCACTCCAAGCAAGGCAATAAAGCCACAAAGGAACAAGAGGTTACCTGAAAAGAAGGAAACTGAGGAGAGATATTGGAGAAAAAAAGAAAGACCAGGTATCAATGAGACAGAAAATGACGATTTTTATCGGCATGAATATAGAGAGGGAGGGAAAAGATAAGATTGTGAGTTGATTTTCTAAGCACCGCTTAGATGTGGCACAAGGCTGAAAGTATGGGGTATCTAGTAAGGATCAAACTCACTACTCAGTTGTAATAGGTTCCAGTGAGACAAGCTTGCTAATCATTACATGTCGAGGAGCATAAGGATAATATAGTGAGATTGATTAATGAAGAAATTCCCACAGATGCAATTTGTAAGATTAAATTTCTTTTTTTTTTCTTTCTTTTTTTTTTTTTTACACTTTGTCTGTACATCTACTCTGTGTAGAATAGGGTAGGCTGAACTCTCTAACCTTGATAGGTAATCTTCTTAGAGATGGTGTCAATAAAAAGCACTGAGTTTCCAGTCTCCTAAACTGGTTGGTGTCAGTAAGGGCATACAGCTGTAAAACTCACTCCAATATTTCATGATGATTCAATAACAAAACCATCCAGAAAACACTGTCCAATCCACGCTAGCATAGAAACGGACATTAAATGATGATGATGATATCAGTTATTTAAAGCCAGAAGATATTTTTAGGTTTAAGAAATCTTTTTGCCTGTTGGGGTGAAAGCAATAATAATGATTTTACAAATACATGTCCAAGGTGGTTTCATGCCTTTCCAGATGGTATTTGTATGTAATTGAATAACTGACATGACTGGAATTGCAACTTGGCTCTCTGATTTTCAGTTTCAATCCATTATCAAGCTTACATTCCTCAATTTCCCAAGATGGTCACCCATTTAGGTATTGTACCAGATTTGATATTGCTTAACTTTGGTGATTGTATGAGAAACAGTATAATGAATGTGATCTAAACTTATTTATAAATGGAACTTTGTCTCTGTATGTGTGTCCGTTACCTATAGACTCCGAAATGGCTGAACCGATTTTCTTGAAAATTTACACAGTTGTACTATAAGCGTCTGCGAGTGTTCTTAGCTAGGTTTTGTGTTGAGGTACTCCCAATGAAAATCGATAATCGAAAAAAATCGGGTTATAGAAGGAGTGGTCCGATTTAAAACAGATTTGATACATTTATAGATAAAGACATAAGAAACGATATTCAGAAGTTTCAAGGTTGCAGTTCTTAGAATAGTGCAGAAAATCGATAATACATATATATATATATATAAGGCAAGATGTTTGTGTGTGTGTGTCTGTTTATCTGTCTGTATGTCCTTTATACAAATTCACAATTTTTATCCGATTCTCACCAAACTTCATAGAAATATTCTTTTTTTTTTTTTTTTTTTTTTTTTTTTTATAATCATATCACCCCAAGCAAGGCGATAATGCCACTGATGCACAGGGGGCTACATAAGGATAAAAGGAATGGAAAAGAGAAAGCCAGAAACTGCATCCTAAACAGGAAACAAGGGATGAGCCACTTCACCTGTTCAATAGATGTGGGTGGAGTGTGAACCGGGTGATAGTTTAGTCTGTCTACTCCAATTGAAAAAAAAACAAAAAAGAGTGAAAAGATTGGAAAAGAGAAAGCTGGAAACCACATCCTAAACAAGAAACCACGGATGGGCCTCTTCACCTGTTCAATAGATGTGGGTGGAGTGTGAACCGGGCGATAGGTTAGTCTATCTACTCCAATTGAAAAAAAAATAAAGAGAGAAAAGAGTGAAAAAGATTGGAAAAGAGAAAACCGGAAACCGCATCCTAAACAGGAAACAAGGGATGAGCCTCTTCACCTGTTCAATAGATGTGGGTGGAGTGTGAACCGGGCCCTGTTCAATAGATGTGGGTGGAGTGTGAACTGGGCAAGTCTGTGTTCCAGGACCATGGATTAGTTTTAAAGCTTTCTTTACACCCGAGCAACGCCGGGCTATCTTGCTAGCATAACATGTAAGAATAAGTGAAGTTATTAGAAATCTTTGACGGTTAGACATGTGAATGGATGAAGGTCAATGGAAGACATAAATTTGCTAAAACATTATCTTTTAGTGATGATCTTATTCTGAATTGTAATTGGGTAAGAGAAAAAGAAAAAAATCAAAGTAACCTGGATTCCATCAGATAATACTTTAGTCTGTAGTTTATAATTTAAATTTATACAATGAATTTTAAATTAAGATAACTGGGCTCAACAATAAACATGGTTCTGGACAGAAGTTCTGAGCAGGAAAACTCAATCAATGGACTTCACTGGGTGCAGATGAACCTAATATTTTCATTCCTGTTTCAAAACAGCAGGCTCGTTATTACTGATCATCTGATGAACAATGCTTAGAGCTTTTCTAAAAAAATCAACATTTTGCCATTTATTTCATTATTTGTGCCTTGTAGTAAGTGATCGTTGACTTTTCCTATTTTGTCTCTGCCATCATAGTCAATACCACAAAAATAGCAGATTTTAGGGTTATCAATATAAGAGACTAGCAGTATAGCCTGGCGTTGCTTGGATTTAAAGTAAGCTTTTAAACTAATCCATGGTCCTCGAGCATGGACGTTGGCACAAAAGACGAAAAAGCAATAGTTGTTTCTAGTTAAAGCGAAACCGCAGACTGAAAGAGAAATGAATGGATGTAAGTCAAATTTTGAAGTTTGGTGAGATGCGGATAAAAATTGTGGATTTGTATAAAGGACATACAGACAGATAAACAGACACACGCACAAACATCTTGCCTTTTATATATATATATTATCGATTTTCTGCACTATTCTAAGAACTGCAACCTTGAAACTTCTGAATATCGTTTCTTATGTCCTTGTCTATTAGTGTGTCAAATTTGATTAAAATTGGACCACTCCTTCTATAACTCGTTTTTTTTTTATTATCAATTTTTGATATTTATTGAAGGTACGTCAACACAAAACCTAGCTAAGAACACTCGCAAACGCTTATAGTACAACTGTGTAAATTTTCAAGAAAATCGGTTCAGCTGTTTTGGAGTCTATATGTAATGGATACACGCACACACAGACAAACACACACAGACAAAGTTCCATTTATAAATAAGTTTACATTCAATTTAGATTAGATTAGATTAGATTTAGATATTGGTTTAATTATTTACTATCTGTACTATATTTGAATTGAGGTATGGCAATGGGTTACACTATTTACATTGTTTGGACTGTTGTCATCATCTTTATTGCCATATTCATGTTTCAGCCATTGTACACTCTAGCCTTCTTCAGGATCTCTCAATTTCTGAAATGAAACATTGCAAGTATTTACGTTGTTTGAAATTTTGTCCTCATCTTTGTTGTCATATTTACAATGTTTCAAATATTGTATGTTCTGGCCGTCTCTAGATAATTGGAATTTTAAACTGAACCTTTTATTTTGTCTATCAGGATAGATTGTTTTAGTTTCATGTGCCATGCCTCTTCCAGGTACTTCTGTTTCAGTTATTTCCCTTTATTAACTTTGATTACATGGGTATATCATTCTCATTCTTCAAGGACATATGGCCTAGTTGATATAGGTATTGGTTAGATCCAGTGACTTGACCCAAAGAGATCTGAGTTCAATACTTGGTGGTGAACAAATAACTTAGAGAGTTGAATTAAAGGGAAATAACTACATGGCATCTGGAAGTAGCATTGCACATGGAGTTAGAATGCTAAACCCTCATGATTCAAATAAAGGGTTCAACCACCATCATATAATTTCACACACACACACACACACACACAGTGTTTAATTGTGATAGAATTTAACACCAAGATTAATTTCCAGTAGTTATTACTGATAAAATGTATTTTTGCTACCAGGTTTTTTTATCGTAAAGTGATCGATATCGGGGTGTAGATAGAGCGTTGATAGTTAGAAAAAGGGTTTATCTCTTTAATAGAGCAGATTCATGCTGGTTGCCATGAATCTGCTCATGAACTCTTTGTAACACACACACACACACACACATATATATATATATATATATATATGTGTGTGTGTGTGTGTAAGTATATGTGTGTGTGCGTGTACAGAGAAAGGAGAAGAGATAGGTAGTTTAGTATGATCAGTATAATAACACACACACACACATATATATATATATATATATATAATAATGTAAAAAAAATGACAATAAGAAATTTATTGTTCCTTAACATTTGTTTTTGTGCTCATTACAAAAGTACAGCTAAATATTATCAGTCACCCCAAAAATGATCGCTTGAAGATGGAGTCATAGTAAAAATATGATTTCGAAACAGGAAATTACGTGTTGTGAAAATGTTAAATTAATTATATATGTATATATTGAGAGAGAGAGGTATTGATTTTCTTAGCATAAATCTGGAATAATATTTATAGAAATATATTTCTGACCAGAGTGAGAAATCAGTGTACTTTACATAGATTTTAAATACAAGTCAACTCTTCTCAGGAAGATGGTTGGTGCTATACAGTCTTTTTATCTCCTTTCCACTTGCATTTGGAAACCTCCAAGTTTAAACATGCTATCTTATTTAATTTTTTTAGAAACGACATATAAATGATTAAAATATAAAAATGAAAATATGTTCGATCCTTGATTACCAGAACTTGAGTGAAGAATTTTCCATTGACAATATTTCAACAAGAACATTAATTCCCTCAAAGATCTGATTCTTGAACAATAAGTTATAATATTGTCATTTTCTTGATGACTTTATTTATTTGCAATTTTGAATAGACAAGCAAATTGATTTTTCTTCCTCTTTCCTTGTCATCACCTTTCATTCTCAGAGAGGAAAAAATAAATTAAAGATAAAAGTGGACTAATTAACTAGTTTTTTTTCTGAATTAATGTTTCTTTTATCTCTCTGTCCCTACTTAAATTTTTTGGGGGGATAAATTTCTGATGTTATCTTCTTTAACACAAATATCATTATGGGTACAAATAATGCTTTTAATAACATTGAATAGAATGTAATTATTTCAATTTTTTTTTTTTTTTTTTTATATAAGGAAGCCTGTGGTTTGCTTGGAAAGGAATAAGACAAGACTAAAGAAATTAATCTTTTATTAAGTAGATAGAAGCAGTTTTCATTTGAGTGCATACATCAACCAATAATGGATTCTGTCATGAACAAATTTACTTGTGAAATTCAACTGTAGAAATAAATAAACAAAAATATATATATATATATATATATATATATATATATACATTCAAAATAGAAAACTTAAAAAACTGTACAAAATTGGCTAGCCACGTGTGGAAATTGAAATCAAAATATGAAAAAAACCCAGATATAACGTGGAGCATTGTAAAAACAACCAAGCCTTACAACGGTGGAAAAATATGTAGACTGTGTCAAGAAGAAAAATTAGAGATTATACTATTTCACAAAAAAAGTGAACTGTTGAATGAAAGAATGGAAATTATGACTAAGTGTAACCATACTAGAAAATACCTCTTAGGTTCATACAACCATGGATGAAAACGCCATAATTCCTTGTAATTTTAAAAATTGTGTGTTCAAAAATTTCCTGCCACGTGAGCATTAAAAAAAAAAAACACCGTTACGTGAGCATTCTTTACCCCCCACCCCACCCCAAAATGGTAAAATCAGTTATTGCAAATCGCGTGAAGACACCACTCATGGTAGAAACCTAGGTCGCATAATAACTCGTTTACAAATGAAAAATATTCAAAAGTTCTACAATATAATTGTATTGAACACTTTTTAATACAAACGTGCACTGGTCTAGCTTTATCATGACTAGAAACTAAGTAATTAAACAATCAATATATATACACACACACACACACACACACACACACACACCAGCACATCTTTTACTTTATATATAAAGTAAAAGAGGTGCTGGTTGCACCAGTAGACAGTTATCAGGCAGTAAGGGGGCGCAGATTAACCCTTTCTGCCTGATGAGATCAATATGATTGAAACCTGGGTAGGAAGTAAGTAGTGAGCATTTTGTCATTTAATAAGCAAATTATATATGTAAAAATGAATACAGGCGTTATTCCATGCTTCCGTCTTTATTGTACAGAAGATTAAAATCTTCTGTAGAATAAAGACAAAAGCTGATGATGGTTCGCCTGAAATAGGCCCATACTTCCGCTTAAGCATGGAATAACGTGTCTGTATTCATTTTTACATATAATTCCTCTGTATGTATTTATATACATACATATTTAGTGCTCAGCTAGAGTTATCCTACCACTTTATGTACAGGATACTCCTTTGGATTCTTTTATATCTACACCGCATGTTTATTTATATATATATATATATATATATATAAACGTCAAAAGAATTCGTACTTTAAAATGAATTTAACTGCTTTATATCTTTTAGCTATCGTTACAATGGAACTGCTATCAGGAATGATTCCAAAATCTTTCAGACAAACTTTGAAAGTTTTGCTAAGTTTTTAATAATGAAAGAAAAGATTCTGCATTTGTTGTATCTTACTGTACCATCCTAATTTTTTTTTTTTTTTTAAGAGTATGGTTGACTTTGCACATGGCTTGGGAGCCACTCGGGTAGATGATTACATTAAGAGGCTGCTTATATAGATAGGGAAGAAGGTAATGGTTAACTCTTGAAATGAGCATGTTGAGATTGTAGTGATCCTCTTGCTCCACAGAACAGAGAAGAAGCTGTTCAAGTGGAACTTATTTCACACTAAAAGAACACCGTAGTTTGCTATAATGTTAGTGGTAAGGTTGGTCCTAGCTGTGACGGTTAGAACTAATGGAACTAATGAATGTAGCATTAGTCAATAGTCAAGTCCTTTTCATGAAAGTAGCAATAGAGCATTGAGACACACCACATTTTGCCTGTATGAGAGATATTGGGGTTTGGAAAATTTAAAGTTATTTTTTTTATTGTCTCACCCCAAGCAAGGTGGTAACTCCACTGATGTACAGGGGGCTACATAAAAGTAAAAGATTAGACAGGAGGAGAGTAAAAAAAAAAGATGAACCTGTTACAGGGGGTGTCAGAAAAAGGGTAAGATAAGGATGAGATTACAGGTGTGATGACAATTGCATAGGTAGAGAAAAAGGAAAAGATATGCAGGTTGTTGTAGAAAGAACTGGAGTCAAGTGGATAAGAAATGGGTATTGACATTGCATTTAAATTACTGGAGGTTGTAGCTGTCAGGAAAGCAAGAATGTGGAAGGGAGTTCCACAGGCGGGAAGTGCGGGAAAAGAAGCTGCTGGGTATAATTGTCGGCTGCATTTGTGCATGAGTGGGACTCTGTTGCCAGTCTGGTTGCATGCGTCAACTCCTGTGGCAGGTGCACTAGTGACTTAAGTTCATCAGAGCAGAAGCCATGAAAATATTTATAGAACAGAGGGAAGCCACATCCAGTCGGTGAGAAAGCGGCTGAAGTGGAGCTGCCAAGTTGGTACCTATCACATTACAGATTCTCCTTTGGAGCCTGTCGAGAACATTGAGATGAACAGTGGGGGCGCCTGACCATATATGACAGCAGTATTCTATGCACAGACAGATGGTTGATTTTTATATGTGCAAAATAGATTTAGGTGGAAAATATTACATTCAGGTATGTAGATTTGTATCCCCCACACCCCAGACTCACGAAATGACCAAACATCAGCATCCATTTTAGAATCCCTTAATTTGGCTGGGGATTTTTCAGCACCTCCTCATATCTCTTCTTCTCTCTTTCTATATGGATGGACTCTCTCCTGTTGATTTTAACATATGAGGATCCGACAACTCAGTTTTTATGTTTGTGTTATATGTGACACTTCAATCGTGCTAGTGACCAGCATGCAAGTCCAAATATTGTGCAACAGTGGAAATCTCGGGACAAAGCCACGGGAATGTTTACAAACACATTTTACCATTGTCTTATATGATTTTGAATATTTCCGATACTACCCTTGCACAAATATCTCCAGACATTTCTATCCCAAGCAACTCGCTTAAAGTTAGTATGTGGCTTATTGACAAATAAGAGGTTACACATTAGCTTGTCTTTATACCTTAGCTACATCTGTCTAATAGTCCCTTTGTCCACCGTCAAGCTAGCTACACCTGGGAACCTTAGGTATTCTTCTGTCACTCATGCTTGCAACATGATCAGCCCAGTGATATTTTGTTTGCAACATCATTATATATATATATGAAATGAATTGTTTGAACATTATTTTTTATTGATACTCGTATTTAAGTAGGCCATTCGTGGTCGAGCGGTCTAAGACGTTGCCAGATCAGATGGTAGCTTCCCCTATGTAGATAGGGGTCGCAGGTTCGAATCCTGCCGAATGGCACACATTTTCGTAATTAAAATTTATCGTAAATAATCAGGCCAGTAGATATAAATATGTAATACTGTTTAAATTAAAAAACAGAATATCTACTTAAATATGAGTATCGATAAAAAAATAATGTTCAAACAATTCGAAATTGTCGGTTGTTTATAACCCAGTTTCATTAAAATTCGTTAATTTCCGTAATATACACACACACACATATATATATATATATATAGATATATATATATATAAATATTGTGTGTGTGTGAGTGAGTCTTAGAAATGATTAATTCTTCCTCTTAGAATTCTTTGCTTCCTTAGTTTCACCAGTTCAAACTTTTACAGCTAGGATATGTTATTTCTCCTAGACAGGGTTTACTCATCCTTATTCTCTTCATATTCCATTGGTAAGGAAGAAAAAAACCAATCAGACAGATTCTTTACCAGGACTATTTCTTTGTGGAACAGATTTCTAACAGTATCTCTGATCACAATGACCATAATTTCTTCAAGTCTATAGTCATCTGGTATTTATCCTTATAATATGTACTTTTTACTATCCCTTTCCTTTTACTCACTCAGAACACATTCAGTAACCCTCTACTTTGAGGGGTTCTTGTGCCATGTATTAGGTGAACAAGAGTAACAAAAAGAACAAAAATAGTTGGGGTTTGTTGAGCTCTGACACCTTTTCAACAAAAAATAGTGATTTTAAATTATCTATCTGCTACCAGTATCAAGGGAATTCCTTCTTCTTCTTCTTCTTCTTCTTTAATCTTAACTCTATTAATAAAAAATTGTATCCTCTAAACTAAATGAAAATAGACAATCCTTTATCATTAGGAAGATAAAATATGTCCTATAAGCACATTTGAATAATAGCATTTTAATTAAACTAAAATGATGAATGTCTGGAATTAATTTGAGAAGAGAATTAAAGTCATTTCTGAAGTCTTCAAGCCATGTGTCTTTTCTGACTTTTATTCTTTTGTAAACAAGATTAGAGATAAGAAAGCAGAAAGTGGTTTTTCTGATTTTCATTTTGTGATGATAGACAATGAAGACAGGAGAAAGAGAGCAGGGAATAGCAGGCAAGTCTCTCCTCCAATACCCACATAAGCTTAATTAGAATTGTCATTTCAACATTTATATCTGTCCTTAATAAATAATGCAAAATTTGTAAAATTAAAAAAAAAACACTTTCTAAAATTAGATTCTCTCAAAATCGGTCAGTTATATGCCCTACATGATATACGCTTGAGCAATCATGTCTTGAAAGAGATGACTGACTAGACAAAAGATTTTTCCACAGTAGATTGCCATTACTTTTTGCAGTAAACTGGTTGCCAATCAAGGCTATAAAACCCAGGTTGTCCTGTTATTTAACTCATAGCTGGAGGGAAATGTGATGACCCTTCCTTCAGGGTATTTGTGTGTAAGTGAATGCAATGAATTCAACTAGAATTCAAACTCTGCTTTCTGATTTCTTGTTCCAAGTTGATATTCAGCGCATCAAAATGAATGTCCGCTTCTCTCAGAATAACTTTTTTTTTTTAATCATTTCACCCCAAGCAAGGGCATTCCACTGCCACTATTGCGCATGGGGCTACATAGGGGGAGGTAAATAGGAAGAGTGGTTTGATATAGGAATTGTCAGAAGGGGGGTGATTGTTAGTTGGGTGGGTGGGAAGAGTGTTTGAAAGAATGGAAGTTAGTTTGTTAGGAGGTGTCTATTGACCTTACATTTAAACTCCTGGAGATTGTAGCCGTCGGGGAAGCAGTCATGTGGAAGAGACATTTTGTGTAAAGCAGTATCACAAGACCCCAAAATAAGAGAGTTGATTAATCTTGAGCAGAGTTTTTATTAAATGTTTCGATTTTAATTTGTTTTACTGTTTAAAAATCTACACTACACACAACAGCGTATATATTTTCTCTAGGTTGACCAAGAGATTTAGATTTCAATGTTTCATAAATTTTTCATTCTGTCCGACTATTATAGTTTTGCTAAAGATGCCAAAAAACTCACCAACTTATTCTATTCTTTCAGGAAGTACTTGTGATGCTTTATTTATACAAGAATCACCTTATCATCAAAAGGTTTTCATCATGTTGGCAGCAGAAGGTTGAAGCTGGTTAGTTGGAATGTGTGGAATGTGTAAGAATAAAATTTGCATTTTTCATGTTAAAATAGAAATTTATTAAAAGGAAAGAATAACATAAGTTGTAAAAGTTAATGTGCAATTAGAAACATTAAGAAGTTAAGGGTAGAGTTCATGTTCACTGAGAAAGTTGAAGATATCAAGAAATGTTTGTAGTAGTAATGTATTGGAAAGAGTTTATGCATATATATGTATGCTTTATGGAGAAGAAGTAGTAAAATGAATCAGCACATGAGAAAGAAGGAGAAAGAGGACAATGTCTGGTTCCACTTGAAGCTTCTTCCGGTTACATCCCATCTGACTGATTGGATGACATTAACTGAAGTATTTATAGCATTTAGACGTTTTCACACTGGGTCGCAAAGTCCCCATGGTCAGAAAATCTACTTTCCACTTTTTCTTTAAGCACATGGTCAATCCTTTTTCTATTTGGGAAAAAACCAGGATTTCATTGTGAATTTTTGTAAAAGTGAAGAAGATTGATTTTAATTTTGAATTTTCTATCTGCTACATTGCTTTGAACATTTCAATTTTAATCTCCTCAAGTCAGTCGTTATCTATCTGCCTTGTCCTCCTCATCATCTTCACTTCCTACCTAATAAAGGCTAAGTATTATCAAGTCTTGAAATGATGACTTCTCTCAAAAGTTCAAAATACATAAAAAAAAACTTCAACTACTCCCCTAATATATTCAAACACATGCCTATATCCATAAACAAAAGTATCTCAATAAATTCCAGCAACATAAAAAGATTCAACAAAATCTGAATAAATATATGAACCAATAATAAGAAGCAGTGGTTATTTGAACTTAACTTGAATACACAAACAAATCAATTTTATTTGACTGACGCTACAATAATCTATATATATATATATATATATATATATATATATATATATATAAAAGGCAATCTGTGAGTCTCTGTGTGAATGTTCCCTATGCACACCTACATTTTTTAAGCTACGCCATTCAAACGTTCTAGGGACACATATCTACAGGGAAGCCAAGTTGACACATACTTTTTGAGTTTAAGTTCAGCAATTTTCCCTTTCGCACTTTTTGGCCAATGGTGCAGATTGTTTACATTTGTACTGTAAACATCTGAGATCTAAGATCTAAAATGGTTGCTAGATTACAGCACAGAAATCAAATCACAAAAATGCGACAAAAATAATTTTTTATTAAAAAAAAAAAAATGAGCCTTTATATTAAATTTTTATTCCGACATTTTATTTCCGTAAAACATCTAAGATCTAAGATGGTTACTAAATTACGTCACAGAAATCAAATCACACGTGTGAAACGCAAGTAAAATATATTTTTATTAAAAAAAAATGAGCTTTTATATTTAATTTTTATTCCGACATTTTAAAAATACACTTAGTCAACAAAAAAATGTGAATAGTTTTCCCCGTAATTTTGAAACAAAAGAAATATTAAAAAAAGTAGACGTGCATAGGGAACACACACAGACTCACAGATTGTCTTTTATATATTTATATATATATATATATATATATATATATATATAGATTATATTTTAAGTGTCTGCAGCGAATTTAAACGTATTTGTTTCATCCATTGAAGAAATTAAAATGTTCTGAGTTGCACGGGCAACGTCGGGCTATGATGCTAGTAAAAACAAAAGTAGGAAAAATATTGTTCAATCTAATTGAAAGAGATATTGCTAAACACAGCAAACTCTCAAAAATAATCAACAAAAACATTCCGAATCAATTACTGCTGCATGGATGACATGGAGAAAATAAGGCAATTGTCGAAACAAAAACAACTGTCCACTTACCAACAAATGTCTTACCAAAAATATAATATACAGAGCTACCATAACAAATAACATTGATTATGTTGTGGAGTAGTTTTCGCACTGAAGGTTATAATCGTGCTATGTTGTTTGCTAATCGACTTAACGCCATCTTGGTCATGTACCCCTGCCTTGTAAATTATTTCTTTTGTGTTGCAGAGACCTTGAAGTGGACATTTATTTTTGTTCCTGCAGTTGCATTCTTTGTTAGTGGTTTCGTTTTGTACGATGCTATTTAGGTTTCTGGTCTAACCCTATTATGACTAAAACTAAAAAATTAAACAATTATATTTTGTTGTGGAGTAGTTTTCGAACTGAAGGTTATAATCGTGCTATGTTGGTTGCTAATTGACTTAATGTACCCAAAATGTTAGGAACTTGGTAATCTTCCACTGAAAGCTGACTCCTTAGTATTAGGCTAACTGCCAACTAATATTAACTACCTAGTAGTTCTACTGAACTCCAGTAGAACTCTAAAGAAGTCGTATGAATTTCCCAAGAACTTCCTGTTAACTCTTATTAATATAGGAGGGAGAGTCCATTATCTGAGAAATAGGTGTGTTTCCCTATAACTAAGACAAAAGAAAAAAAATTATATAGGAGCCACAGAAACAACCTTTAAATAAAGATTTAATGATCACAAAATGTCATTCAAAATAGCAAAATACATAAACACATTATCAAAATATATATGGAGCCAAAAAAAAACTATCATTACCAAAATGAAATAAGAAATCATAAAAAGAGCAGCCCACACAATAGCCACAGAAATTGCAAACTGTTTGGAGGAAAACTTTGCAATAATCACCTTTAAAAACCTAAGCAAACTACTAAACAAGAAAAATTAAATAATGTGGTGATGCAAACATTCAAATAAATATTTACTTTACCACTTAAATACTAATACAAACAAAACCATATAAAATGCAATTCTATTACAGACATAATTTCCCATATCTAACACCTGGCTCCCAACCAATACCAAATGAAAATCAATTAGAAAAGAATAACCACAATATAAATAACAAATACCCACTTCCCCCGACCAAACCTGCTCCAAAAAATACACTTAAAACTAGCAGATATGCCTCCCAGAATATAAAGACCAACATGCAGTTACACTCATTACAACACAAAAATACACATGGTATTATGTGAAAGAACTTATTTCCAATAAATGGCGTGTAAGACGTCTTGATAATGTTGTGGTTGTCAAACAAATATATCTACTTAATTTTTTTATCAGAGATGCAATCTTCCAAAAGACATTTAAACTGATATATAATGTTGGTCTTTTGCAATACACCAGATGATAGAAAAAAGTTATTGTGTATGATTAAGTTGTTTGTGCGCATATATATATATTTAGTGTATCGATGCAGCAAATAATTTTCTAAACGTATACTGTTAAATATAAGAGACAATGAATGTCTATTATGTTTAATCATGAGCTGTTCTAAACATCGTATTTTGGCTTTAATTTCAGTTGAAAATACAGAAAAAATTCTCCAACATTTGGATAATGTTTTATTAATTTGGTTCTAAGCTTTCAGCTCACATGAGCCATCTTCAGAGTGGTTATTAAGACGGTAACACAATAACATCCACCATCAGCAACGATTTTATTTTGTGTTGACAAAAAAATCCGCTAGGCAACGGCAATAGTTACCAAAAATAACAAACGCACTTCGCAAATTTGCAATGCGGTTCTATGACGTCACACCCCTTGATAGCATGAAATGACAACAGAACCATGTTGGAGAATTTTTGTCTTTATTTTCAACTGAAATTAAAGCCAAAATACGACGTTTAGAACGGCTCATGATTAAACATAATAGACATTCATTGTCTCTTATATTTAACAGTATATGTTTAGAAAATATATATGTGTGTGTCTGTGTGTGTATATACAGGTGTTGTCTATCATCTGCCTGTCAGCCTTTTAATTTTAGGAATATATTTTTGCGATAGTGAGTAATATCAGGCTTTGTCCAATTTGGTAATTCATATTTCAGCTGTCTTGTGTGACACTCTTAAATTTGTTTTCATAATATATTGGTACGCTAAAAATGTTGTTGTATATTTTTTTCATTACTATGCAATAGATACTAGCTCTTAAATATAAAAGGATGAAGTGTTCACTACTTACTTGCTACCCAGGTTTCAACCATATAGGTTTCATCATGCTGTAATGGTATCATAAATGAGGGCAATTGGATGTGAAGGGGAGGAAGACCCATATACCCCCAACCGGGTTCATAAAGGCCCTTAGAAAGTGTTTTTTTTTTCATGTCTGCATCCTGCCATTATCTCAAACCTATCATTCAATAAATTCTCCTGGTCTGAATATGCTATTATAGCCAGTTTCTCCTCCTAGCACAATCTGCAAACTTTATCCTCAATCCTATAAGGTATGACTTTCTATAATATATCCCATTTCAAATTATATATAATAATTCCTTTTGCACATTTATAAATCGACCATTTGTCTATGCATTAAATACTGGCCAAGGGCTTCTGCTATTCATCTCAGAGTTTTCAACAAAATCCAAAGGAGGATCTGCAATGTGGTCTGTCCTGATTTGGCAGCTCACCTTCAGTCACTTTCTCACCAATGTGATGTGGCTTCCCTCTGTCTTTTCTACAATTATTTTTATGGCAACTGCTCTGACGAGCTTTTTTTTCTTGTACCTTGACTAAATGTATTAACTCATGCTACTAGGGTTCAAGGTCCCACATTGTTACCATTGAAATAATTATATATAATCGCCTCTTCTACTCTAATGGTTTCTTTCCTCACACTTCCTGTCTGTGGAACTCCCTTTTATTTGCTTGCTTCCCTGGTAGCTACAATCTCCAAAAGTTTAAATGCGACGTCAATTGCCATCTTTTATCTACTTGATTAACATCCATACCTTATCTTTTTTCAGCATCCTTTGTATCTTTCTCATTCTCTAAATGAAACACCCTGTGCACCAGTGACATTTCTTCCTTGGTTGGGGTGAAGTGATTATAACACACACACACATATATATATATATATATAATATAATGCTTGAAAACAAAAACTGTCCACTTACCAACAAATGTCTAACCAAAAATATAGTATACAGAGCAACCATAAAAAATAACATTAACACAGAAGAAAGAATATATATTTATTATGTATATATAACTATTTATTATGTGTGTGTGTATATATATATATATATATATATATATATATATATACACACACACACACACACAAGTATATTTGAAAGTGCTCGAAAGTACAAAAGCTTTGGCCATTTCTTATATAATTTGAGTTCCAAAAAGTAAAAAAAAATTATATAAACAAATGAAAAATTATATAAAAAACTCAATGAAAATACCTTGTCTGTCATTTTTAATGAAACATGTATAAAAAAAAGATTGTTGCCCAAATAGACAAAATATATATATATATGTCTGTGGTTGTACTAGCACAAACATTAGTCACTGTTACAGAGCTTGAATATATTGGCTTTGTTCAGCCATTGATCATGCTAGATTGTTTTCTTAGAAAAACATAGTCACGTAGGTAATATTAGACAGATTTTAGTCAACAACACAATAATACTCACTCATACACAAAGTAAAAAAACCTTCAGATATTGGAGGCCATCTACATTAAATCAAAACAATCTACATTTACAAAATCATGTTTAAATCTGCTCATAACACATTACATTGCATTTAAATATATGGTTCTGTTAACATTTCGAACTTTCACGTGTGTGATGTTGCAGAACCGCATTACAAATTTACGAACTGCGTTTGCTATTTGGTAACTGTTATTGTTGCTTAGCAAAGCTTTAGGTCAACACAAGATAAAATCATCTTTGATGGTGGATGTTTTTATGTTAACGTCCCTGTAACCTCTCTGAAGATGGCTCATTTGAGCCAAAAGCTTAGAACCAACAAAATAAAAATATATCCTAATGGTTGGAGAATTTTTGTCTTTATTTTCACCTGAAATTAAAACCAAACTACAATGTTTAGAACAGCTCATGATTAAACATAATAGACATTCATAGTCTCTTATATTTAACAGTATATCTTTAGAAAAAAAAAAAAATATATATATATATATGCGAGAGTGATAAATAAAATACATATAAATTTGTGTATCAGTGATATATCTGGTGCTCTTTACAATTCTGTACTTTTGAGATACATATTTTTTTTATGCGTAACTTTCATTTGAAATAAATATGTAGTAATGAAGGGTACCAATCATGACATTTTAATGAAAGCCAAACCTTTGATCTACCCCACCTTCAAATGTCATATTCATTTAAGCAAATTATTAATTAATAATTTTGCCTTCATTTAATCACATTGTTGACATTTTTAAGAAAAAAAAGAAGAAAAATAAGCGAATGATCAGAATATTTTGATTTTTGCTGAAATCTTGAGCCCAAGTCAGGAGAATCATGTTTCAAAATTTGGGCCGTATACCATGCCAGTAAAACCTCATGAGAAAGATTTATCTTCTCAGTGGGAAACTCCTGGTCATAGTTTATGTAATTATTATGGTTATTAATGTGTGTGTCTCTCTATACACTGAAGTTAAAACAAAAATGACTGTATACCTTTGAAAACTGATTTCAATCAAAAGATTATGTCGTGAACTCTTTCTGAATGGTTTGATGTAACTCTTTAGCCATCTAATCATTAATAATAAACGAAAATTTATTTTAAGTATGGTTGGATGGTTAGAGCATTAGCATTTTTATCAAGAAATTCGGGTTTGAATCTCACTATGAGGGATTTAAGAAATTGTGCGTTGAGGTGCAATGGATATCGACTTAAAACAACAACTCGGGGAGCCGAGTTCGAATTCCAGTTGAATTCCTTGCATTCACTTACGCACAAATACCTTTGGGAAAGTTATTAATCTGTCTCTTCCCTCCAGTTATAGGTTAAATAAGGACAGATTGGGTTCTATATCCTTGGCTGGCAATCAGTCTACCGCAAAAAGCAATGACAACCTACTGCAGGATAATCTTCTACCCAGTCAGTCATGTCTTGAAAGAGACATGATTGCCCAAAGCGTGTATCACGTATGGCACTTAACTGACTGACTGAATATAATAGTTGGAATCATGATTAAAGTTTCTACTGATCATAAATTTGGGGATCAGTTTTCTATTGTTATGAAGTAATAAACTGATCCCTCACTAATTACTACTTAACAATATAAAAAAAAATCTCTTCCCCCTCTAGCTATGAGTCAAATAAAAGGACAGAGTGGGTTCTGTAGCCTTGGTTGGTAATTAGTCTACCGCAGAAAGTAATGACAACCTATTGCGGGATAATCTTTTGCCCAGTCAGTCATGTCTCTTTCGAGACATGATTGCCCAAAGTGTGTATCACGTATGGCACTAAACTGACATGTCCAGGCTTCATGAAGAAGCAACTTCCTTAAGAAGGAAGTGGCTTTTTAATGGTGTCAGCCTGGATATGTAGCACTGTAAGGAAGCACCCAAAATTAAACCACTGGTTGACATTTTGAATGAAACTCAGTAGATGGGGCTGTTTGGAATTTGTCTCTAGTTGTGATAACACAAAGTCATAAGTCACTGTGACAGAGCTTGAGCATATTGGCTTTATTCAGCCACTGATCATGCTAAATTATGTACTCTCCTTCCCCCAGAAGCTGTAAAGTCTTGTTGTGTTGTGGCTTTGTACCATGTGACATCCGGTTGTCCGGATGAATAAAAGACAATGTGTGTTTAGCACGAGGAGTTGTCATTGTCACGGACTTCGTGAAGTAACACCTACTACTGCAAAAGACTGTAAATATTATATAGATCTCTTGGTTGTACCACTCTGGTAATAAAGTAGTTTATTTACATTTCACTGTGTATCTCTTCATTCCATGATACAACATGTCTGTCCAACCTTGTTACAGGGTCACCCTGTGCTTTATATTGTAAGTATGGTTGGATTTGTAATATGGACTAGGTAGTTACTTCAGGATACACTTCAATAACATATTCTTGAAAATCCTTGTCCATCTGGTCATTTTGAAATTAAGAAATTGATGAAGCTAATATTTACAAATAAAATAAAGAAATGCTTGTTGTTCTATATTTCATGTCAAGTTCTTTAATATTCACAGCATTCCCAGAACATGGAATGGTATTTTTTGTCAACAAAATGCATGACCTGATTCAAAGAATCAGTTGAATTCCTTGCATTTACTTATGCACAAATACCTTTGGGAAAGGTATTAATTTGTTTCTTTCCTCCAATTCTGGGTTAAATAATAGGACAGATTGGGTTCTATAGCCTTGGCTGGTAACCAGTCTACCACAGAAAGCAATGGCAACCTACTGCGGAATAATTTTCTGCCCAGTCAGTCATGTCTATTTTGGGACATGATCGCCCAAAGCGTGTATCACATATGGCACTTAAGTGACTGTCCAAAATCCTCTTTGAATCAATCAAACTCATTATATGTTAGTTATAATGTTCCTTACCTGAAATGTTGTGACGAGGTGGGGAAGAAGAGTTCAATTGTTTGAAAATCACTTTGACTGATAATGGCTCTTCACCAAATTATTGGCATGATAATATTCTGAAGATGATGTAAATAAACATTGAAATACCTAAATCACTTTAAATTCTTGCTATTGAGAATTTTTGTTTTTCCAATTTTAGTTATCTTCATCTTTTATTTTGTTAAACTTGCCTAATTTTGTGACATGGTCATTTTTCATCAGTGTGCACTGAGAATCATGCTTTTTGTCAGCACCTTCTAAAATCTGTGTACATGTTATGCTGAGTCAAACCAACAGAACATGAGGCCATGATTTTGAAGGACCCAATCAAGACTAAAACCAGTGGTTGATATTGACCACTTAGGTCAATAAATGTCTGGAGGAATTAAGATAAGGTCAGTAAATGTTGGGGGGTCAATACATTATGGTGACTTAGGGTGAAAACTCACCAATTTTCAACCAAGTGCCAATGCTCTTGCTACTATTCATCCTCAACCGCCTGCCATCTTGTTAATGCTGTCAAATAATTCAACAAAAAGGATTATTAATTTGTTTTTAATGTATTTGTTCTTATCTATATAATTTATGAAGTGTTTTTCTCATTCTTTTTCTGACTATTATTTAAATTAACATCTCTTGTTTTGGAATTGAAATTGAAAAAGGGCTAAAAACTAATAAAAATACAAAATGAAACTTGTCAAGAAACAAGGAAGGACAGAAGGAAGGAAAAATAAAAAAAGGAATTTCTACCCTTTAAAAAAAAATAAAAATTTTTATAGATATATATTTTTTTGTACATACCTGAGAATCAATAAGTGAAGGGATAGGGAACAGAGGTGTAACATTTTGTACCCCACTAAAGCATTTGTGAAGATATCCAAGTTTCTGCTGTTTGTTGGTTGCCCTGTGCTTGTGTGTGTGTGTGTGTGTGTGTGTGTGCGCGTGCTTCTGATTGAGATTTGAACAATCTTTAGTGAACATTAATATGAAAAAAAGTAACTGATGTTGAAATTTAAAAACCTGAAGTTAAACATTAATGCATTAAAGCTGTGAAGAGCCATGACCACCCATATCCTGACAGGCACATAGAGAAAGAGAGGATTTCAGTTTTGTGTAAATCATAACAACATGGCTAATTGCAATAAATCATTCTTCTTTTTCATGTGAGGAGGTGATGAAAAGTTCAGGGACTATATATATTATGAAATCTTTAGGAAAGTTATAAAACGGTATTAACCGACATATTTATTTAAATTTATTTGTTTGAACATTATTTTTAATGGCTACTCGTATGTGGTTAGTCTGTTTTTCTATAATTAAATAGTACACTAATATATCCATCGACTTGGAATATTCAAGAAATCTTGTTAAGAAAATATTTATCTTTCAGCAGGATTTGAACCTCTGACTCCTGTGTACCGGGGAGAAGCTGTCATTAGATATGACATGTTTTACCACAGAAGATTTCGTGGTTTAACAAAGTTGAATTAAGCTGTAAATACATTAGTTCCTGATTTCTTGCATCATTCATATTTGCTCTGGTTTATATCCTAATTTAAACAAAGACAATTATATAAATTCTATAATTAAAGATAGATATTTTCCTAACAAGATTTCTTGATCAGCAAATATATATAAATATAATATTTAATTATAGAAAAACAGAGTATACGCTCAAAACAATGTTCAAACAAATAAATTTATGTAAATGTTGGTTAATACCATTTCGTAAGTTTCCATGATATTGCCTTTGTTCATATATATATATATATATATATATATATATATATATATATACACACACACACACAAATAATGATTTGTACCCACAGAACACACAAATAACCTTAAACAGAATAGACATCATAATTATCCCAAATCCGAGGAACCTTTCGGCCAACACTTATCAAGGACTTCGTTGGCTTAATTATAAAAGGTCAAAGAAGGACAAAGAAAAGGATTCTTTACAATCCCGGGAGAAGATGGAACTCGTTTAAAAGTAAACTTTAATGAAAAAAAATTATTAAAATGTAAGGTGGGTGTATACATATAATTCCACAAGAATGAAATTAAAAAAGTGTAACAATTTTTCTTTTTCGTTTCACTCTTGTGGAATTATATGTATACATACCCCTTACATTTTAATATATATTTTTTTTACATTAAAGTTTACTTTTAAATGAGTTCCATCTTCTCCCGGGATTGTAAAGAATCCTTTTCTTTGTCCTTCTTTGACCCTTTGAGGTTGATATGCCATAAAACAAAAACAACCAACCAACCAACCCTTTCTCCAACACCCTCTCTAGCTGGTTCATCTTTCTCTTTGCTCTTAAACTTTCACTCTTCTCTTATGTGGCCACCTATGCACCAGTGGCAATACAGCTTTGCTTTTGGTGAAATGATTTAAAAAAAAAAAAAAAACTTAAAAAGATTGTCTAAGGGATTGTTCATTTCAACTTGATTATTGGCCATTTAATTTTTTTTTTCTTATAAATGGTGTGCAAGTGTGGCTGTAGATGGCATAAAGGTAACTGAAAGTAGATATAATTAATATATTTTAATTTATGAATACAGTCAGTATATTGTGGCTGTATTCCTAATTGATGTTATTAAGGGTTAGTTTTTGATAAGGGCTTCCACCACTTTTGAATGATTTTTGCAAGTAGCAGTATCACATTTGTGTAATTGACAAGGTTGTTATGTATTGAGGTTGGTACAATTCCATACTGGTTGAAATGTGTCTGTATAGAGCTGTGGTCAGAGATGTTGTGACAGGTGAATATTAGTGTGTCAAAGATAATTAGTTATGCCTTTGTTTTCTTGGGAACACATTTTCCCATTGGGAATTTAACTTTGTAAATAATATTGGTATGATGATAAAGTTAGATATTTTTAATTTTTTATAGTACATAATCTGATATTTTGACTTCTATTGTCAGATTTAGGATTTTTTTATTTTCTTAAAACAAATTCATCCTGTTTATTATTTTTAGTATAGTTGATTGCAATAAAACATACTGATATTATTGCAGTTGTCTGTGTAAATTATTATTACAGATGATTTTTGAAAAGAACATTTTTGTTTGTCTGTAATGTAGATTGAAAACAACTTTTGCTGAAAAGACATCTGTACACATAACAGAACTAAAGAAATGTACCATCTCAGCTTTTCAAATATATATATATATATATATATATGTGTGTGTGTGTGTGTGTGTTGTAATTTTTTTATTACAATAGTTTATAAAAGCATTATATCACTACACAAAAAACTTCATGTTTCATGACATTTTACATTTCATATTCAGAACATTTTTAAAACAAATTGTGAAAATGATTTATTTTAGCAAATATAAAATGAATTCATGCTTATTCAGAAAGTTAAGGAGGGGTGGTTGGAGGAAGTTAATATGATTATGGGTGAGTCTGTATTACTGAATCAAAAGTGAGAATCAGGCTGAACTATGAAGTTGAATATTTGCATTGCATGTAGGAAATTGTTACATTATATCAGGATAAGATAATACTTTATTTTGGGGAAGTTATATTCTGGGAACATATACTATTCAAATGTATAGACATTTGTTTTTTGGTAGCAGGTCAGATTTTAGGTTTTCAAAAATTTTTATACTACTATATTTGTTGAAATGGTTATATTATTTAGGTTAAAATTTGAAGTAATTATGGTATACTAAGGTATATTGGAGTTGTGAAAACCAAATTAGTATTGTGTAGCTCAGTAATATTAATAAAATAATTAGCATGTAAAATAAGAGCATCCCAGACTCTTGCACTACCAGACAACTCTGCCCACTCGGAAACTCTGACCACACTGTAGTGTCCGTCAATATTTTACTCCACTCCCGCCCGACCCATGAAACTCAGACAAGTAGAATATCCTACTGCTATCAAAGAGCAGACTGGGATTCGTTTCGAGACTTCCTCTGTGACATCCCTTGGAACAACGTCTTTAGTCTTCCCATCGAAGAATGTGCATCCAAGGTCTCCTCCTGGGTTAAGGCTGGCATCGATGCCTTCATCCCTGCTAGGAAATTCCAGCTTAAATCTCATTCGTCTCCATGGTTCTCGGCCGCTTGCTTGGCTGCCATTGCCCACCGGAATCATTTCTTCCGACTCTATCGTAACTACGCGTCGGACCAAAACAGGCGCCTTTTCACTTCAGCTCGTAATAAGTGTAAAAGGATACTTAACGAAGCTAAGATGTTGTTTGCTGCCAGAATGAAGCAACGCATAGCATGCTCTAAATTCGGCTCTAAAGACTACTGGCGACTCTGCAAAAGAGTACTTAACAAGAGTAAGTCCACAATACCCCCGCTAATCAACAAATTTGAGGTCCTCACCTCCCCAGCAGATAAGGCTGAATGCTTTGCCCGCAAATTCTTGAACAATTCGAGTCTGGACTCGTCTGGAGTTTTGACACCCGGCTTCTCACCTAGAACCGAGGCACAATTGAATGATGTCCACATTACACCTTCGCTTGTCTCTAAGATAATCTTAAAACTTGACCCTCACAAAGCGAGTGGTGGTGACGGAATCCCAACCATAGTCTTAAAGAAATGTGCCCCTGAAATCTCCTCTGTCCTTTCTAAGCTCTACAACCTCTGCCTATCTGCTTCCTGCTTTCCTGCCTGTTGGAAATCTTCCTCTGTAGTTCCTATATTTAAAAACACTGGAGAACCCTCTGACCCTGCAAATTACCGCCCTATCAGCCTTCTTCCGATCTTTGGCAAAGTGTTCAAAGCCATTCTCAACGCCAAGGTGGTTCAGCATCTCACAGCACACAGGCTCCTCTCGGACAAGCAATATGGTTTCCGCTTCACCAGGTCTACTGCTGATATGCTAACGACCATCACCGAGTACATATACCAGGCACTCGACAGGAATGGCAAAGCCCGAACCATTGCATTGGATATAACTAAGGCGTTCGACAGTGTTTGGCATGTTGGCTTCTATGTAAACTGCGGAGCTATGGTATAACTGGACATTTGTTTGAACTAATCCAGTCATTCCTCTCTAACCGCACAATGAAGGTGGTATTAAACGGACAAGCCTCTCAGAACTACCATACAAACGCAGGTGTCCCCCAAGGCTCCATCTTAGGTCCTACACTCTTCCTGATATACATTAATGATCTCCCTGATTCCATAAGAGCCCAAATAGGTTTGTATGCTGATGACACCACAGTTTACTCTCGCCTCCTACAAAAATCTGGTGTAGGCGTCAAAGCTAACCTCGCAGCCGAGATTGAAAAAGACCTCCAATCCATATTGGACTGGGGGAAAAAATGGTTAGTAAATTTTAATGCTTCTAAAACGAAGCTACTCTCAATTAACCATCATCGACAATCTCACCTACCTCCCATTAGCATGGACCAGGCTTGCCTCCCAGAGAGTAAAACACTGCGCCTCCTTGGTCTCACACTTTCAGCGGACCTCAAATGGAATGACTATATCGAATCCATTGCTAAATCCGCTGCTATGAAAGTCGGTTCTCTGTGTAGGGCCCGGAAGTTTTTTCCGTCTGAATCTATCCTGCACATTTATAAATCTACCATCCACCCGTGCATTGAATACTACTGCCATATCTGGTCGGGTGCCTCTGCTGTTCTCCTCGGGCTTCTCGATAAGGTTCAGAGGAGGGTCTGTAATGTGATAGATACCGACTTGGCAGACCGCCTGCAGTCTCTCTCCCACCGGTGCGATGTGGCTTCCCTGTGTCTCTTCTATAAATACTTTCAGGGCTTCTGCTCCGATGAACTTAGATCACTAGTGCCCCCTAAATACGAATTTGAACGAGATACTAGATTAGCAACTAGATCCCACCCTTTTACAGTGAAACCGATAAAATGCAGCCGTAACTTCTACTCCAACAGTTTCTTTCCTCGCACTTCCCGACTGTGGAATTCTCTTCCAAACGATTGCTTCCCTGACGGCTACAATCTCCAGGAGTTTAAATGTAAGGTCAATAGACACCTCCTAACACACTAACCTGCTCCCATTCTATCAAACACTCTTCCCATCTGCCCAACCCTTATCCTCGGTATCCTTACTCATCTGTCACCTTCCTCCTGACATTCCCTATGTCTAACCACTCCTTCTCTTTACCTTCCCCTATGTAGCCCCATGCGCAATAGTGGCAGTGGAATGCCTTGTTTGGGGTGAGATGATTAAAAAAACAAAAAAAAATTTTAAATGGATATTATGATTAATTAAACTTTAAAGTTAAATAATTACGGTGTTTACATCATAATGTCAATTCATTTCTATGGTTTAGTAGTGTGTTATTTTTAGGAAACTTTAGAGTGGGTAGGAAAAGTACTTAACACATCTGTTTTTCATAAATCTAAATCTAAACTTATTTATAAATGGGACTTTGTCTGTCTGTCTGTGTATGTGTCTGAAATGGCTGAACCAATTTTCTTGAAAATTTACACAGTTGTACTATAAGCATCTGTGAGTGTTCTCAGCTAGGTTTTGTATTGAGGTACCCCCAATAAATATCGAAAATCAATTATCAAAACAATTGGGTTATAGAAGGAGTGGTCTGATTTTAATCAAATTTGATACACTCATAGACAAAAACATAAGAAATGATATTCAGAAGTTTCAAGGTTGCAGTTCTTAGAATAGTGCAGAAAATCTATACATATATATATATATATAAAAGGCAAGAGGTTTGTGTGTGTGTGTCTATTTATCTGTCTGTATTTCCTTTATACAAATTCACAATTTTTATCCGATTCTCACCAAACTTCACACAAATATTCTTTAGGCTGAGTCTGAACCTCAGGACCATGGATTAGTTTTAAAGCTTTCATTACACCCGAGCAACATTAGGCTATACTGCTAGTTTTACAATAAAAAAAATCATTAAATTTGAATGATACTTACTTCAAATATTTTAATGAACATTGTCTAACAGTAAAGTTTCTATGGAATTTTATTGCTAATTCTTTAATTTGTCTGTGTGCAAAAGCATTTGACATGATCTGTTAATATTTAGTAGCATATCTTCTGTTCTGATTTATAGCCTGTCGTCATTTTCTGTAGTTTTCAATGAACTTCTTGCTTGAAGATTTTGGCAGTTTCACCTATTCTTTTTCACAGACTTTCTTGATATTTTTGGATCTCTTGCTTACTCTCAACTTCAATTGTTTTCTTTTAAATTTTTTATTGGATTGACATCCAGTGACTGGTTAAGCTATTCCAGCACATCAATTCCATTTTCATTGAACCAGTGTTATTTTAGCCCTGTCCAAAGCGGATCATTGTCCTGTTGGAATACAAAATCTTGGTCAAGCTCGAAAGCTGTTGCACTCTTTTAATAAATGGATTGATAAGATATTTTCTCCTATTTTGCTTTATTCGTTCTTCCTTTGGTGATTCTTATTTCTTTTACTCTGTTATCTGAAAAACTACCCCCCAAATCATTACACTCCCGCCCCCATATTTGACTTTTGCGATGGTGTTTACTGGATCGGATTCTGTTGCTTTTTTTTCTCTATATTTGGATGCCCATTTTTCTCCCCAAAAGCTCAAGTTTCATTTCATCCGACCAAATCACTTTCTTTCAGAATTCATCCGATTCATGTTCATACTTTTTAACAAATTTAAAACCGTCTTGCAAATGTTTACGTTTTAACAGTCGAGTCTTTCTTGGTGATCTACAATACAGGCCTGTACAATTCCGTGGTCTCTTAATTGTATTTTTACTTACTTCAATTACAGCATTTTGTAGTGTGAAAAAAAAAAGAAATTTTCCTCATGGACATCCATGCGTAAAAGAATCTCGTTGGGAAGCCATATTGTTTTTTATGTAGACAAAGTGCTGCAAATTCACGGCTACCATGAGATTTAAGGAGGTACAAATATGGCTGCTAAGTATAATTCGGGAGGGGTTTTTTTTTCTCATATATGAGACTACTAACCCACACTGTTTTTGGGAAGAACTCTTGCCGCGTTTTTCAAGTTTGAGACAACTAACCTTTCACTTTCTTTTGTGCATTTGAGATAACTAATGAACACTCATTTTGCAAAGAACTATTTTGTGTTCTCAAGTTTGAGATTACTCAAGATGCATTGTCTATTTTACAAAGGACTTCAGGCAACCTAAATATCTCTTGCAGAATGGCAGCTATCAATACATCTGCATCAGCTGATTCACTAAGTGCAAGAGTCTCTGAGGCTAATGGTCTTTTTGTTACTTGGTCAAGTTTTTTTGATGACCAGCATATAGGAGCCAATCTGTTATTTTTGCCACAAACAAGGATGTAAAAACCACCCTGTAATGAACCAGCCTCTAAGCTGGCAGGGGTGGTATCTGAATTGCAAGCAACATTCAGATCTGAAGGTTTTCTCATCTCTGGGAAGGAAATGGAATTTTAGTTTCACTAATGACTTGTTAGATGTGCATTGTGACACACTGGATATTGACTCGGAACAACAAATCGGGGTGCCAAGTTCAAATTCCAGTTGAATTACTTTCATTTACTTTTGCACAAATACCCTTGGGAAAGGCATTAATTCGTCTCTTCCCTCCAGTTATGGGTAAAATAATAGGACAGATTGGGTTCTATAGCCTTGGCTGGCAACCACTCTACTGCAGAAAGCAATGGCAATCTACTGCGGGATAATCTTCTGCCCAGTCAGTCATGTCTCTTTCAAGAAATGATCACCCAAAGCACGTATGGCACTTAACTGACTGACTGAATATAAAGATGGAAACATGATTAAGGCTTCTACTGTGCATAAAGTGGGGGATCAGTTTTATATATTTATGAAGTAATAAACTGTTCCCCCACTAATTACTACTTAATAATACAATACATCTCTTCCCCCTCTAGCTATGAGTCAAATAACAGGACAGACTGGGTTCTATAGCCTTGGCTGGCAACCAGTCTATCGCAGAAAGTAATGGCAAACTACTGCGGGATAATCTTCTGCCCAGTCAGTCATGTCACTTTCGGGATATGATCACCTAAAGTGTGAATCATGTATAGCACTTAACTGACTGACTCTATATAATAGTTGGAAACATGATTAAGGCTTCTACTAGTCATAAAGTGGGGGACCTGTTTTATATTCTTATTAAGTAATAAACTGATCCCCCACTATAACTACTTAATAATATAATACATCTCTTCCCTCTCTAGTTATAAGTCAAATAACAGGACAGATTGTGTTCCATAGCCTTGGCTGGCAACCAGTCTACTGAAGAAAGCAATGGTAACCTACTGCAGGATGATCTTCTGCCCAGTCAGTTATGTCTCTTTCAAGACATGATTGTCCAAAGCATGTATCACATATGGCACTTAACTGACTGAATGACTTGTTGGCCTCAGAGAGTAACTTCACTTTTGGAGATTTTCCGATATTACCCACCTTACACACTTCAAAAGATACATCAGGTTGAATCTGAGTGGATACCCACATCATTTGACCTGTTGTTCTTCTCTTGATGTCCCAGCTATGGCTAAATAGTTGACCCCCAAACTGGGGTTAAAATGCTATAAAAGTATTCAACAAAACTTTTTTGAATGAAAAACCATTGCCAACGAAACTTTTTTGTATTAAAACCATTGCCAACAAAACTTTTTTGAATGAAAAACCGTTGACAACAAAACTTTTTTGAATAAAAACCGTGACCAACAAAACTTTTTTGAATAAAAAAACCATTACGAACAAAACTTTTTTGAATAAAAAAAAAACGTTGCCAACAAAACTTTTTGAATAAAAAAAAACCATTACCAATAAAACTACAATCCCACCCCCCCAAATATAAACAAACAAAAACAATAAAACAAATAAACTAAATAAAACAAATCAAAACAATTTTCAGCATTAAATGACCTAATGAAGGTTGATATGCTGGTTAAATGAACCAATCAACCAACCAATCAATCTTCTCTTGACTCAGCTCACCATTTTTCCTTAAGGACCTTCCCTCCTTTATACCTACTTCGGATATAACTGACTTCGGTCTATAATAATCCCATCTTTTTTTTTTTGCTTAACACTCAATCTCAAAAATTTGAAGGTTCTATTTTTATGTTCCAACTTTGAATATGTTTTCAACTGTGAGAAAGTTTTTTTTTTTTTTTTTTTTTTTAATGAATCATTTTCACGAAATATAAAACCATCCAGATATATTGCCAAAATACACATCAGGTTCCCATGCATCATGCTAAAGAAACAGTGCATGTCATATGCACTCACTCTTTCTTTTAGGTTAGTTAACTCATAATTCTCTCTCTTGTACCGTGAACAGGGTGCATGCATCATTCAGTCCGTAAATGCATCTTTTCAGTTTCGATATTTGTGAGTCAGGACATGGTGGGCAGATGGTGGTCCGAGAAATACCTCTCTCTCTTCGTCTTGTAAAAATGCTGAGAGGAAATCAAGAGTCTCCACCTGCCACTTCATAACCGAGGTTGTTAATATTACCAGACGCATAGCTTCACGGTTGCATGTTTAGTGAATCTGTTTTCAGATTATGTGTATTTTCATGATGTGCGTTGTGGTGCAGTGGATATCAACTCGGAACGACAAATCTGAGAACCAAGTTCGAATTCCAGTTGAATTCCTTGCATTCACTTTTGCACAAATACCCTTGGGAAAGGTATTAATCCGTCTCTTCCCTCCAGTTATGGGTTAAATAACAAAACAGATTGGATTCTATAGCCTTGGCTGGCAACCAGTCTACCGCAGAAAGCAATGGCAACCTACTGCTGAATAATCTCCTGCCCAGTCAATCATCTCTCTTTCGAGACATGATTGCCCAAGCATATTTCATGTATGGCACTTAACTGACTGAATATAATAGTTGGAAACATGATTAAGGCTTCTACTGGGCATAGATTGAGGGATCAGTTTTATATTGTTATGAAGTAATAAACTGATCCCCCACTAATTACTACTTGATAATATAATGCATCCTTTCCCCCTCTAGCTATGAGTCAAACAACAGGACAGATTGGGTTCTATAGCCATGGCTGGCAACCAGTCTACTGCAGAAAGCAATGGTAACCTACTGCAGGATAATCTTCTGCCCAGTCAGTCATGTCTCTTTCAAGACATGATCACCCATGCGTGTATCACGTATAGCACTTAACTGACTGGATTTTCTTCATAACCACGTGCAACAAGACAAACCTTCATTATCTTTTAAATTTATCTGTTATGACCCCATCTTGTTGATATACATTTCTGACCCATGTCAGGTACACATATACTTCATTAATTTCCATATTTTTCTTTTTTTATTTGCATCAATCACATCTTTTGCTTGTTCAGATTTGACCAAAACTGCGTGTTCTGTATAATCTCTCTCTGTTACTTGAGGAGAGTCCTTGCCATTGATTGATGTGATCCTAATTTATACATACTAGACTTTCACTTTCTGCATCTGGCTTAATATTCAACCAATGGCTATATTTTCCGGTTGGTTTTGGTTGTGTTTTCATAATTTCTCCTCTTTTCCACTCATCTCTTCCATTCATTTTATATTCCATAACTTTTCCTCTACTTTGTTTTGTAGTGTTGCCTTTCATTTTCTCCCTGTTGCTATTTGGACTTTGATTATGTTGTCCTTCAGCTTCTTCCTCCTCCAAGACTTCATTCATCTCATTTGAAGTGATTGTATTTTCTTTATTCCTTGGGCTTTCCAATTCCTTATTTACTTTCATCAAGTGGCTTGAATGCTCCTTCATGTCTAATCAGTACACACTGACCTTCCTTGCTGAATACTTTAGCAAAGCCACACCATCTTTTACAGTTTTTTCATCTATAATAAATACTGTCAGCAGTCACAAATTCTACATCTGCATAATTCCATACATTAGATCTCAGTGCTCTCCGAATTTTTTCCCTTGATTCAGATTCCATGAAGCTTTTTTCTTGTTGAATGTAAGGCATTTGAATTTATTCAAACCTTATCACTGTTTGTCGCAGATTCCAGGGCAGGTAACTGATCAGTCAAAACTGATGGTGTGTTTGTTGGATTCCCGCAGTAGGTTGCCATTGCTTTCTGCGGTAGACTGGTTGTCAGCCAAGGTTATAGAACCCAATCTGTCCTGTTATTTGACTCATAGCTAGAGGGGGAAGAGATGTATTATATTATTAAGTAGTTATAGTGGGGGATCAGTTTGTTACTTCATAACAATATAAAACTGATCCCCCACTTTATGCCCAGTAAAAGCCTTAATCATGTTTCCAACTATTATATTCCGCTAGTCAGTTAAGTGCCATACGTGATACACACTTGGACGATCATGTCTCGAAAGAGACATGACTGTCTGGGCAGAAGATTATTTAGCAGTAGGTTGCCATTACTTTCTGTGGTAGACTGATTGCCAGCCAAGCCTATAGAACCCAATCTCTGTTATTTGACTCATAGCTAGAGGGGAAAGGGGAAAAAGATGTATTATATTATTAAGTAGTTATTAGTGGGGAATCAGTTTATTACTTCATAACAATGTCCAGAATGATTCTGAAGAACATTTTTTGGCACTAATGGTCCAAGATAGAGCTATTTCTAGTTCACATTTCACATCTTCTAATGTTTTTTTCATTACTTCAGATACTATCAGATTGTGGTGTTTCTTAGTACTATTGCTAAATTGAATTTTTTGCAGCTGTAGTACATATGTCAATATTCAGTTTTTCATTTATCTCTCGGCTGCCTTCATTACTTAATTCTCCTTCATTGTCGCTCAAAAACTGTTTGGGAGCTCCAAAATATGCTATCCATATTAAAAATATGTTGTGAATAATTCTTGACACTTTTTAGATTTAATCAGCCTGGTAGCCGAGCACAGAGTGGATGAGCCAGTTAGGTGTCTTGAATCCAGTATTGGTTATGTCCATGTTCCTTCAGATCCAGATATACAGTGTCATTAAACCTGTTTCCAAGAGCCAGTCCTACTATTAATCAAAGATGAGGTCTTCTAAAACCTAAGACAAACTGAACCAGGACAACTAACCTCCTTGATAACATCCAAAAACTACTGATCATGAAAGGCCCTACTACTTTTCACCTATGATATCAATTTCTCTTTTGATGCATGAGCAAATTGCTTATGTAATTTCACGGCCTTTCTTCTTTTCTCCACTCTAGAGCATTTTTGCAAAGCTTCACTATGTAACACGACATTTGGTGGCTATTCAACCTCCAAAAGCATATTTGTCAATGGAAGACTATAATGTCCAACAGCTGTCAAAATCAAGTAGCATTCCAACAGTTTTCATTGATTTATGACTTAGTATTAGGTTGTGCGTTGTGGTGCATTGGATATCGGCTTGGAACGAGAAATCGGGGAGCTGAGTTTGAATTCCAGCTTAATTCCTTGCATTCAATTATGTGCAAATACCCTTGGGAAAGGTGTTACTATTTCTCTTCTCTCCAGTTATGGGTTAAATAACAGGATAGATTGGGTTCTATAACCTTGGCTGACAACCAGTCTACTGCAGAAAGCAATGGCAACCTACTGCGAGATAAACTTCTGCCCAGTCAGTCATGTCTCGAAAGAGACATGATCGCCCAAGTGTGTATCACGTATGGCACTTAACTGACTGACGGAATATAATAGTTGGAAACATGATTAAGGCTTTTACTGGGCATAGATTGGGGGATCAGTTTTATATTGTTATGAAGTAATAAACTGATCCCCCACTATAACTACCTAATAATATAATACATCTCTTCCCCCTCTAGTTATGAGTCAAATAACAGGACAGATTGGGTTCTATGCCCTTGGCTGGCAACCAGTCTACCGCAGAAAGTAATGGCAACTCACTGTGGGATAAACTTCTGCCCAGTCAGTCGTGTCTCTTTCAAGACATGATCGCCCAAGCGTGTATCATGTATGGCACTTAACTGACTGACTAAGCAGGGTATATCATTTTTTATGTCCCCTATAGTTACTGGGAAATGTAATTACTTTAATAGCTTTTACCTCCACCCCATCTCCAAAACAAAATGTTCTGTTAGACCTCACAGTTTTCACTAACTGCTTATCTCAGTTATTTAATGTATCAAACAATACGTTGAACCAAAGTTCCCCTGCAACAGTTCATGAACAAGCAGTCCAACACTGCCATTCCCGGTGTCTGTTTCACAAGATTACTAATTTTTATATTAGTCATTTATCAATGTTTGGTAACATGACTCAACATTAAATAACGTAAGGTATACCTGGTCTGAATCCACGACAATGTTAATATCATTTCTAGTACTAAAACTAATACGGTCTCAGGCAAAATGCTTAGTTGAATTACATTTCAAACAGCACATTATCTTATCTTGTCTGTCTGTTGGATTTGTTTTATTTCTGTTGTGGCCTGGTTAAGGACCAGAAACAAAGACACAAAGATGCAATAGAGTTAAACAAATATATTACAAAGAACAATAGTATAAACATATGCAACATGAGAAGATCACCAGCGTGACTGTATTGGTCTGGCTGTCAGAGCTTTCTGCTGGAATAGACCTCTCTCTGCTCAGCACAAAGCAGAAACTGCTTCTTATTTGGAAGAGTTCATGTGTGCCATGGGTAAATTACTATAACACCCCCGTCCTAAGTATCAACACTGCAGGAATCTTAATATAGGAAAGTCCGTCATTTTCCTTTTTAAACAGTGCTGTTAAAGAGCTGCTTGTGGTATTCGCATGTCAAAAGTATCATAAATGACGTCCATTAATTTTTTCTCTTTAGCAGGACCACTGTCAGCATCGTCAGACAAGTGTTTCCTGATTTGATTTAAATGTTTTTTGTGAGTAAACTGAGGACCTTTAATTATGTTAACCATATTTCCTACTCTTTTTTCAATTGTACCCATTTCCAAGAAAGATTTATTATCTTGAAACATCCAGAAAAAAAACTTTCTTTCCAGTTTGGCAGTGTTTTGCAGGTACCGGGTTTGTTCGTCCAGGTTTTTTTTGTTTGGGAAGCAGCTTGTCGAACACAGATCTGATTTTATGTGCAAATATTATGTTGGCTGGGGGTAATGATGATGGTCTGTTGTTGTTTGGCGTGATTCTATGCACCTGTAAAAACCAAAACAACACATGACGAGCTGTGACTCCATATTTATTAACTGGTAACATTTCTGATTTTATGAGTACAATTGGGCAATTTTGTTTTTGTTGAGTGTATTTTTTATAAATTTAGGCATTTCTTTACAAGAACATTTGTGTATAAAGATTTTATATCTAAACTAGTCATATATTTATTTTTGATGTCATGTGGCCTCTCTTTGTCTGTTCTATAAATACTTTCATGGCTTCTGCTCAGACAAACTTAAGTCACTGATGCCTCCTCAACAGGTGTTTACTCGTGCAACCAGACTGGCAACTGGGTCCCACCCATTCACAGTCAGGTTAGCCAAATGCAGACGACAATTCTACTCCTGCAGCTTCTTCTCTCTCACTTCCCGCCTGTGGAACTCGCTCCCGTATTCTTGCTTTCCTGACAGCTACAACCTCCAGAAATTTAAATGCAAAGTCAATACTCATCTACTAACCACTGGACTCTAGCTCTCTCCCCTCCCCTGTATAATCTTCACTTTCTCTCCGTCTATGTATCTGTCATCGCACCTGCTTTCTCAGCTTTCTATTGTTCCTTTCTAACTAGTTTGTACTCCTCACTCTTTTCTAATTAATCTTTTTACATTTATGTAACTCCCTGCACATCAGTGGCGTTTCCGCCTTGCTCGGGGTGAAACGTTAAAAAAAAAAAAAAAAATAAAAAAAAAAAAAAATATATATATATATATATATATAGAGTATGATGGATGAATTGTCTAAATTATGCAAAAATGAAAATAGCACTGACATCTTATTTTAACATATATATTTACCAAAATTACCCAAAAATATCTACTAAAGAGTAAATTTATTTAATAAAATTACTATAGGCTTCAACCATGGCCTCCAGAGGACTTTGGAATCTCCTTCATCTCTCTGGACAGTCTCCTTGTTTTGTGGATCTTCCATAATCTTTGCCTTCAGTTCATCTTTGTTATTATGAGTTTCATTAAGATTTTGCTCAACTGCATCCCACGTATAATAATCAAGGAGTTGCAATCTGGAGAGTGAGGTGACTAGATGTAAGGGGTCATGTGGTTACAGAAATTGACTGACATCCATAATTGGTTCCTCCTGCTTGTGTGGCAAGGTGCAGAGTCTTGTTTCCCGATATAGGATGTTCCAGCTGCCACCCTCTTGACCTAGGACAGCACTACCTCCTCAAGACACTTGATGTAGGATTCCATATTGAGTCTGAATCTTTGTGGGAAGATCAACAGAGACTTAATGTTGCCATCCCAAGTGATTGGAATCATTACATTGAATTAATAGCTAAATTCACTGCTAGAAAGGTTGGGTCACTGTGCAGGGTCAGGAAATTTTTTATGTTTGAAACCATTTTGCACATATACAAATCAACTATTCGACCGGGCATGGAATACTGTTTACCATATCTGGTCAGGCGCCCCTGCTGTTCTTTTTAGTGGTCTCGACAGGTTCCAAAGACAAATCTGTAATGTGATTGGTCCTGACCTGGCAGCACGACTCCAGCCACTTTCTCATCAGCGGGATGTGACTTCCCTCTGTCTGTTCTATAAATATTTTCATGGCTTCTGCTCCAAAGAACTTAGGTCACTGGTGTTTCCTCTACAAGAATTTACTTGGGCAACCAGACTGACATCAAAGTCCCACCCTTTTACAGTTACATCAACCAAGTGCAGGCGACAATTCTACTCCAGCCCTTTCTACATCACCCCGTGTATCTTGTTCTTTTTCTTTTCTCTCTACCATCACAACTGTCTTCACATCTTTCTCTTGCCCTTTCTCTTTCACCCCCTGTAGCTGGTTCGTTTTTGTCTTCACTCTCCTCCTGCCTAATACCTCAACTTTCTTATGTAACTCCAGTCCTTTCTATATCACCCCATGTATCTTGTTCTTTTCCTTTCTCTCTACCTTCGCAACTGTCCTCACTCTTGTGTTCACATCTTTCTCTTGCCCTTTCTCTTTATTCCCCTGTAGCTGGTTCGTCTTTATCTTCGCTCTTTTCCTGTCTAAAACTTTAACTCTTTTATATAGCCTCTCTGCACATTAGTGGTGGTACTGCCTGGAGTGAAATGATTAAAAAAACACCTTCATAATCATCATTGACTCATTCATCTCTTTCTGAATCCTCTACACTGTCTTTAGATTGACCCCTAAACGCAATGAAATGTTTGTACTAGAGCTTTCAATGCAAATGCTAAGCAGCACAGCATGTTGTTTGCAAATTTCTGGTGGAATCAATTGCATCATGGTGGTCTTTTTCTCAGAGATGTCACAATAGATGATCACTGACCCCACTATACTGCGCAGTTGTCAAAAATAAAAACTAAACAATGTACAAATAGCACAAAATCAGAAATATGAAATGGCAAAAATTTTCTATCGCTCACTCTCTCCGTGTCTGTCTGTCTGAGCTTTAATATTTTGAAAGAATTTTTTGTGCACGTGTGTAGTCAAAATGATGTCAACAAACCCAGTCCAATAAAAATAAAGCTCTAATGGCTTCAATATGTCACAAAATCATTTTTCAATACTGTTTTTAATATGTAAAAATTTATATATCATTATCTCATCTATATATATATATATATTCAGTAATGAATGAGAACACTCTAACTTCTGGCATACATGCTATATCACACACTAAAGTCTGCCTCCTTCTACCGAGCACCCATAGCTCAAAGGTAGAATCACCGACTGATGCCAATTCAGTTCGGGTTTCAATCCTGGGTAAAAGTATTCAGATGTCTAACCGTACTGATGAGCTGTGATACAGCGAAACAGATCTGTCTGCGGATGACTATATATATATATATATATATATATAGTGATGATCATCCACGTATACTGTCTTAATATGTATAGGAAAGAATATTAATAAAAAATTTTGAATTTAAAAATGTACTTTTTTTGAACAGTATTTGTTTATTTTTATTATATTTTATATTTCAGACCGCCCTCGGTCCTTCATCAGAAACAACTGATTTTTAAATTTGAATTAGAAACGTATTTCACGATAGCGTTCGAATATTTTTTTGTTTACATCACGTGGTGTGTTTGTTCACAACATGCGGCATGTCCGTAGAGAAAGTCTGTTTGTTTTAGATAAAAATTTCTTGGAATATCTGAAAAAAATTTTTTAGCTATTGAAATATTTGTAAAGATTCAACACACCTAAGTCCCTATTTAACCCTAGCTTGTGTGTATTTAATTTTAAAATCCAGTATGTTTCTTTCTTTCTGCGTGTGTATGTAGAACTAAAATTGGAGTCTATTAGTAAACATTTGCAATTTTCTGAAGTATGATCAGGTTGATTAAAATGGGCTGCAATTGGGGAGTATACATTTTTTTGTCGTATATTTAGTTTGTGATTATTGAAGCGAAATCTAAAGCTATTATATTCGAACGCTATCTTTTTATTAATATTCTTTCCTATATATATATATATATATATATATATATATATATATATATATCTCCACACAGTGTGTGTGTGTGTGTGTGTGTGTGTATATGAATCAACACTGCATAGTGACTGTCAGTTTCATGTCTCATTGCTATCTACACAGATGTGAGAATCTATGAAAATTTACTGGAAAAAATCAGATCTTTTATGAAAAGGATAAAAAGAGTAAGTAAAATAATTCTTTATCAACCTGTTTTCTGTCTCGGATATTTACAGTCTTGGAAATTGTTTTGATTACAATTAGCAACAAAATATTTAGATAAGCTTTTTCTTGGCACTTTTTATTTTTTGCACACTTTAGTGGGTGTGTGTATGGGGAGGTGTACGCAAAGATGTGTATAGTTTCTTCTTCAGTTGCAGATATAATTTTCCTCTGCGTGTTTTGCAGTGTAACAAGTTGTACATTTATGTATCATGGAAAGGAATTGTTGAGATGTGCACGTGTGTTTCTTGAAGTTGGTGGAAACCATTCCCAAGCGATGAAGATGGTGACACTTTGTAGGAACGTCAGTGCAGCTGATCCAAAATGTATTTGAAGGCCATGAAGAAATGAACGACACCCTCCCTGTCCAACTACGTCAGACAATTTTTGTTTATCAAAGTATTTGAGAAATTTTCACCTGAATTTTCTTCACATGAGCCGATGAATTTTTATTATTCATTTTGTTAAAATTCACCTTCCAGAATAGAGAGAAGCTAACTGAAAGTGTTCATTTATGTATTTATCCAAATCTGTTAGGTTTTCTGTTGTTTCAAGGGGGTCCACATCTATCTATGCATATTTACCTCTATCAACGTCACTCTTCACATCTATATATCTCTTAAGATCTCAATTCATTTACGTCTGGCTATCTAGTCCATTTATATTAGTTTGTCTCATTATTTCATCGAGTTCATGCCTGTATATCTATTTAAGCCTTATTTTGATTTGTTCACACCACTATCAACTTTGTGCTCATACTTCCCTATCCATTTCAATGTATTCATATCTCTCTCTTTTTTTTTTTTTAATTGTATCAAGGCGGTAATGCCACTGATGTGCAGGGGGCTACATAAGAGTAAAAAGATTAATTAGAAGAGAGTGAAGAGGAAGACAAACCAGATAGAAAGGAGCAAGAGAAGGATGTTTCAGCGTGTTTGTGCCTGTCCCTTCGTTTCAGTGTGTTCTCTGATTGTTTTTTTATAATCATTTTACCCCAAGCAAGGCTGTACTGCCACTAGTGTGCAATTGGTTACATATGAGAAAGAGGAATAGGTCACAGGGGTGTCAGAGAATGGGTAAGAGAAGGAGTGAAACACTGTTGTGAAGAGAGCTGCATGAGAATAGAGAGGAAAGAGACAAGAACAAGATACATCTGGGTGTCAAGGATGGGAGTCAAAGGGATAAGAGATAGCAATTGGCATTACACTTAAACTTCTGAAGATTGTAGCCATCGGGGAAGCAAGTATACGGAAGAGAGTTCCACAGGCGAGAAGTGCGAGAAATAAAGTTGATAGAATGGAAGTTGCGGTTACATTTGATTGTTTTTGCTGTAAAAGTTTGGGACCTAGTTGCCAGTCTAGTAAATTCAGGAGCACTAGGGAGCAAAGCTTGTTAAAGCAGAAGCTGTGAAAGTATTTGTAGAAGAGACAGAGGGAAGCCATATCACGTTAATGAGAAAGGGACTGGAGTTGAGATACCAGGTCAGGATCGATTACATTGCAGATTCTAAATTCATATTGATTCACATTGATATCTAAGTTATATTGCATCTCAGTACCAATTTATCTCACTTCATACATATCTCTCTCTCTGGTCCTGAGTATGACGGTAAACTGCATCCGGTAGCAAGCCTCTGATTGGGAGGTTGCTGCTGTTCCCAGGTTCACCCTGACCTGCAGTGGTAACATTTGTTAGGGTCTTAGCTATGAGCAAATAGTTAACCCCCAAACTGGGGTTAAAACACTAAGTAAGTATAAAAAGAGAATTTCATAGAAATATATATATATATATATATATATATATATATATGAAAATAGACTTTTATAGAAAAATATACATTTTTGAAGGAAAAAATTACCATTACACATTTTTGAAAGGAAAAAAAAAATTTTGCCGTCATACATTTTTGAAGGAAAAAAATCATTACCAGCAATACATTTTTTGAATACAGAACTAGAAAATATCTTCAATTTTCTAAAATAAAATAAAAACTTTTTCATCAAAATCTGACTAAACCAACCTTCTTACTATAACCAAACATTAAAAAAAATATCTTGAAACTCTACCTTTTTGGCATTAAATAACCCATAGAGGTTGATATGCTGTTAAATGAAACTATCTCTCTGTAATGATGACTTGTGTGGATAGCACAACAGTTATCAGCAGGGAAAGTGGTATCTTCAAGATTGCTTATTCAATTGCATTCACTTGGATGAGCCCATACATGTGAACAATGATGAACACTTAGAAAAAAATGGAAACAAAAAGCAAGCTTATACTTAACATCAAGATTATATATATATGTATATATATATATATATATATATATATAATTTAATTTAGTCTTTGGTCATAATTAAATTAGAACAGTACACAGTTGTATTAAAAAGTGTTCAATACAATTTTATTGTAGGACTTTTGAATATTTTTCATTTGTAAACAAGTTATTATGCAACATATATATGATGTGTTTATTTCAAAAACATATGAAAGTGTTTTAAAAATAAGTATTACTTCTTGTTTATTCATATGTATTTACTTTGCTTATATTAATTTTACACAAGGCTACAAGTTTGGAGTGTTAAGTGAAGATTGAGCTTTTTATATGATAATGTTTTATTCAACAAGCTTGGTGATCATTATCCCTAAAAGCGGTGTTTTCTCTTTCCAGAATTTGAGTTCATCGGCAATAAAACATTAGGATTGCATTAGTTTGTTTTGTCATTAAACGTTTTTTGTTTTTTTTTTACTTTCTTATATTTTATGATTGAAGACGAAAAACTTTTTAGATGATCTTTTCCTGTTTATTGTGAACTTTAGAAGGACGCAAACATACTTAGTGTATTGTGGGTTGAAGCAAGTTGAAAACTTTCCCAGTGTTGTTTTGTACACTCACATAGTTGACATGAATAATCAAATTATTTAGATATGAATTTTTACTTCTAGTTAAGATCACTATAATATCTGTGTACTCTGGAAAAGTGTTAAACTTTTGAGCTTCAAATTTTTTTAGAGCACACGTGTATGTGTGTGTGTGCATATATATATATATATATATATATATATATATATATATATATATATATAAGAAAAAATTTAGATATACACGTTATTTCATGGTAAATCAGAAGTATAGGCCTATCTTCCGATTTACCATGAAATAACGTTTGCCTAAACGTTTTTCTTATATTTGCTCTCTCTCTCTCTCTCTCTATATATATATATATATATATATATATATATATAAAAGTAAAAATATACTCAGTTATGATCTGAAATTAAGGACAGGATGATTAAATAAAATAAAGACAAGAGGAACTGTATTTTAACTCACCTATGCGTTTCGTCCTGTGGTGGACTTTATCAAAAAGACGAAATGAGCTTTATTCTAAATTACGTATCTATAAACAAACAGTGTTGGCGAACCACAAAGACGCTCACAAATCATTTCAAAAGATTAACAGAATATTTTAGTTTTCAGAATTTCTTCATGTGTAGTGCAAAGTCACGAGATGTTAAAATGAAGGGAATTCAAGCATTTTTTAAAACTTTTTATTATGTATGTTAGTCTGTTTTAGTATAATTATATATAATTATTATGTGTGTAAATATATAATACATATATATTTAGAGCTCTCTTAGAGAGTTATCCTACCGCTGTTTGTACAGGATAATCCTTTGGATTCTTCTATATCTACACTGCATGCTTATATATATATATAAACATTTATGGTGGGTAATTGAATGATAAAATGTAAAAAATTCTATGTCTGTGTTTCACCCTTCAAGTTGATTTAATTTTATATATAGGGTCAATATATCATATTTCCATTATATTTGTCTTGGTTCATAGTGAAATTATATTTGTGAAACTTGGAGTTGAATGAAAAGTTTTTGATTTCTTTTCATTCATATATATATATATATATATATATATATATATGTGTGTGTGTGTGTGTGAAAAATGTTTGAGAATTCATAAACATTTTGTTTAAAATGTAGATTTATGGTTATTATTAATATTATTTATCTTTTGTATAATACATTGTCTGTAATTATATTCCTGTCACTACACATGCTTCAAGTTCAAAATCGACTCTCTTCAGGCAAATAAATTCCTAACTTTACATATTGAGATCCATTTGTTTTATTTATTTATATATTTATATGTGTGTGTGTGTGTATTCTATAAAATTCATTTGGAAAGAAAAGTTTTCCTTCTGTCTTTGTGTATATGAAGAAACTGATAATTTGCAGTAGCAGATGTGAATAAAAGCTTTTTCTCAATAAAAGCTATTTATGATTTTACAAGTATATAAATGTACTGAATGTATAAGATGTTGAAGAAAATGGGAAAATCATTGTGAAATTTTCTTATTTAACAAATCCAATTTAAAAAAAAAAAGAAGACAAAAATTTTTTGGACTCCATATAAGTGACTTTGTATCAAAATGATCATTTTGAGATATTGAGGTTAATATATATCAGCTGATTGCTAATCTCAACACCATGTGTTGATGAAAATTATGTTTTTAAAAAAATATTGGTTTGTCTTGTGTTTGGTGAATAAAAATTTCTAAGAAGTTCTTTTTACTCCATCTCTGTTTCTTCTTTTGACACTGGACTTTGGGTGAATCTTTATTGGATATTTTGAAATTCTTATATTATGTTCTTGACCAGATTAAAAATTGGTCATTAAAAAAAACTCATCTGCTGTTTAGTCAGAATTTCTGAAGTTTGACCAAACAACTTTTCTGCACTCCTTTCTAACAATAATGCACCTATTGCATAAATATTCGCAGCAACATTTCCTGCTTCTTTTGTAAAAAATATTGGCTAACAAGTAAATAATTAGTTTATCATTGATATTGAATCTTGTGAAATCAGCCTAACCCGATTTGATCCACGCTTTTTTGGCATTTATTTGATATTATCTGGCAACAACAAGGTTTTAAATAATGTGCTTCTGAATAACAATGAGGAATATTTTGATGACTAAACCGAATTTAGCTTTTCTGAACATGGCAGCCAAATGCTGTTTTATTTACAACTTTGTTATTCTCATTTTGTTTGGATGTCTTCTTATGGGGTTTGGTGAATGAGTTTGTTGAGTGGATTATTACAATTATACAGCAAATTTGTTTCTCACTGGGTCTCATAGTTGTCTCTTTGTGCCACATTAAGCCTAATGAAAATAAGTCTGTGTGTGTATGTATATATATATATATATATATATATATTTATATATATATATAAAGAAAACAAAACTTAGCTGATGCGTTTTAATCTCTGAGGTACTTTAAAGCCAGAGGACAAAACAGGTTCGCTCAGATAAGTTTTCCTTTTGCCTTTGATTGATATTGTCTTTTCATAGTTTGTATGAAATTTGACATATATGGTTATTATTTGTGTTTGGGTGAACTTATCAGAGAGGAAATTACTGACAAGTTTTAGATTTTGTTTCCAGAGTTGTGATAAAATATTCCCCTAATGGATCATATCAATCCATTTAGATCTTCTAAATGTGAAGAAAATGTTTTTGCTTTATTTTTGAGTGTGAAATTTGTCTAAATTTTGTGGACTGTCCCCCCCTATATATATATATATATATATATATATATATATATATATTTCATTTGAATATGAGTTATATATATATATTTTTCATTTGGAAATAAAATATTCCCAAATGCTCTACAGTATAAATGTATTGAGCAACTTTAATCCAACTAGGTACTGGTCTAACCAATTATGACCAAAAACTAATATATATATATATATATATATATATATATAAATCTCCCATTTATTTTTCAATGTATGAGGGTTTAGAAGTTTATTTTCGTTTTAGAACTGACCAGCCAGACTATCAATGCATATAATTTGATTATAGTAGTGAAGGCTTGTGTGAAGCCAGTTTTCAAAATAGTTGAAAACACTAGCCCTCTTCAGGTTTGATGTTAGAGTTTTATATCTCTTCGACTGATTGGCAACCAAGCCTCAAGAGCACATTCTGGCCTGCTATATAACCTATAGCTGGGGAGAGATGAGATAGATTCATACCTTACCCAAGACTATTTATAAAAAAGTGAATGTAATGAACTTATGTGTGTCTGTATATATATAAAATTTGGTTTGCTACATTTATGGGTAAAAGTGCTCAATATCTGGAATAGAGATTGTGTAAGTATGAGGTCAAAAAGTTCAATCATAAAACAGACTATCACTACTCTCCACTGATATATAGAGTGTTTGAAAAGTAACTCCCTATTTTAAAATAATTATATTTATCAACTATAATATTTACATGAAATGGATATGGAAGTAAAGCGTTTAGCATGAGGTTTTATTTAAAATTTGATATGGGCTCCAGGTTTCTTTACCAGCTTCTTGAGTTGTCCAGGAATCGCATCAATTGATTTCACCAGGAACTTTTGTGGTATGGAAGAAAAAACTTCTTGTATTCACCGTTTACATTCTTCCAAGGGTTTGGTTTGGTATATTAGACTTACGCCTTTAACCAACCTCAAAGAAAAATGTCATAGTGTGTTAAGTCACGACACCTGACAATTAAGCTACTTTTCAATCATCCTCCATAAATATATATATATATATATATATATATATATATATATATATATATATATGCTCTCACACCCTGATTGAGCACTCTGGAAGAATGGTAAACTTTGAAAAACAGTAGCTACTCTGGCATGTACGCATTGGTCATTCAGTAAAATGAATTAGAGCACTCTGGCTATTGGGCGCGTATAATGATAATATACGCGCTAAAAAGTCTGCCTTCTTCCACTGAACGCCAAAAGCCAAGAAGTAGAATTTCCGACTGACACCAATTCGGTCGGGTTTCAATCCTGGGTTAAAAAGCAATCAGATGTCTAACCGTACTGATGAGCTGTGATACAGCGAAACAGATCTGTTTGCGGATGACAATACATACATACATACATACATACATACATCTATATATATATATATGTACTCAGTTTTGAGCTGATATTAAGGACATGATGGTGAAATAAAAAGAAGACAAGAGGAAAACTATTTAATATATATATATATATATATATATATATATATATATATATATACACTCGTAGTAAGTACCTGGTGTTGCATGGGATGAGAAGAGTAAGAATTCCCATGGGCAATTTAAGTGTTGGTCTTTGTAAGGGGAAATCTACCACTATGCAGAAGGGGGATAGTGGGCAGTGCCAATTTGTAGCAATGATAGGTGCAACTTCAACTGACACAGTAGGATGTAATGAGGCTGGGTAAATGTTGGAGGTTTGCTTCTGAGTTTCCTGTGTGAAGTGAATGATTGCTTGAATAAATTTTCAAGTGGGGTGTAAGTTTTGAAATAAATTGGATGTGAAATGTGGAAGTGTATATAGAAATCAGTGAGGATACACATCAGCACTGACACACATCTTCAGTTTTATTTATATAAAATCTGGCATGTGTATACATCACATGTGTATAACATGCTAAAATTTCCTCCCCTCTCATTCCATGCGCTTATGGCTTAGGGAGTAGGGACTCCAACTGACACCAAATCGGTTGAGTTTCAATCATGGCTGGAAGCAAGTGGATGTCTAGCCACACTGATGAGTTGTGATACAGAGAAACACGCTTGTATGTGGATGACTAATATGTATATTATTTAATAATCTGACAGATTTAATCACTTTAGTGGATTCCTATATCTGAGAAGATGCTCCATTTATTTATTAAATTGTATATTTAGAGAAACCTGCAAAGTGGGACGCATCTTATGAGCCACTATTCAATTTTGTCTGATTGGTGACTTACTCTTTGACCGAGTCAGTCTAAAGCATCTCACATCTCACAATGGTTTCTTCTGCAAAGGTGGACACAGGTTCAAATCCTGGCAGATCCCAAGCTCTCACATGCCACGTGCAACTGGAAATCATGTGAGCATCTTTTTATTTTAAAAACTTTGACACTCCATTTCCACTATGAAATAATGTAAGGTTGATGGTAAGAGAGAAATGTTTGATATATAGGGCCTCTTTAATAGTGAGATGTTTTTGATATTGTGATCTCTATATAATTCTTGTGCTTTTGATCAGAATTTTCCTTAAGGTTTTTTATAAATTATGAGTGAGAGCTTGGAATGAATGCTCCTTTTTATAAAACAAAGAAAAAAAATAAATTACCTCATAACAGTCAAAACATGAAGAAATAACAACATCAGAGACATAAATACCCTTTAAAATGGCTATAGAAGTGGCTGAAAGTGCTTGGAACAGTAAAAATTATCGTCAATCTTTATACTTTTTATCTCCAACAAAATGGAAAAATGTTAGAATGCTGAAAAAACTTTAAAAAAAAAATGAATTAAATTTTTCTTGTCAGCTGTACTCAGTGATATATATATATATATAGAGAGAGAGAGAGAGAGAGAGTGTGTTGATAAGTACAAAGAATTTGTCTCTAACTGAGCAGATTCATGTCAACTTTGAAGTTTATTGAGGATATCGTTATGATGTTCTGACTTGTCAGGGCTATTTACCTATATATATATATATAAAAAGACAGCAGATATTTTGTGTTGATTAATTTTAGTGATCAAATTTTCCAAATTATGAATTATCCTTCTCGGATAAGAAGGAAATTTTGACTTTCTTAAGTCATCATCAGGGTAGGTAGAGACAAATGGCTTAAGGAATTTGGACAATTTTTGGTGGAATTTTCTCCTTATCAGAGAAGGATTATTTGTAATTTGAAAAAGTCAATCAATAAAATTAATGAACACAAAAACGCCTGTTGTCTTTGATAACATTTGCCTTAAAGAACATTTACTGCCTAAACACACACACACACACACACACACACACACATTTCTAAAGAATTTATTTATATATATATATATATATATATATATATATATATATATATATAAACACACACACACACACACACACACACACAGATATTTACCCATTTTAGGTTACTCAGTTACAAGACCATCCAAGTAGAGGCACTCAGTGAGGATGTCGCTCAACAGTAGTAATGTGCTATGTAACTAGCTTGCTATTACGCTATGGCAAAATAAATGATTGATAAATATCGCTAAAGATAAATATTGCAATTGATACAAAACATTTTTTTGTTTTATTTAATAAATATTGACTACTTGGGTTACTCATGGCTGTCAGGAATGAAATAGTGAGAATCTCCCAAAAGGACTTCATCCATTTCTCGCACAGTCAACAAAAAATTGTTGAATCCAACAAAGCAGCAGACATGTTTCCTTGTATTTTTTTATGAGTAAAATTCAGTGAAAAATATGTCTAGTTTCTTTCTTTTCAACAATTTTGCCTCCCTTGTTTTTTTTTTTGTTTTTTTTTTTTACTTTAACAGTGTGGTAACTTTTAACTGTTATTAAGTAAAATTACTGCCGTATTTTTTATACAAGGCGATTGAAAAGTAACTCCCTATTTTATGCATGATTGGCCAGCCAGAAGTCTTGACTTATGACCCTGTGACTTTTTTCTTTGAGATTGGTTAACGAAATTCAAGACTTTGGAAGAACTTGAATGGTAAATACAAGAAGTTATGTCTTCCATACTACAAGAGTTCCTGGGGAAATCAGTTGACACGATTCCTCGCCGGTTCTAGAAGCTGGTAGTGAAATTTGGAGCCTATATCAAATTTTAAATAAAATTTCATCCTAAACACTTTCTTTTCATATTCATTTCTTGTAAAAATTATAGTTAATAAATAAATTATGAATATTTTAAAATGGGAAGTTACTTTTCAATCACTCTGTTCACTTTTATATTTACTCATATTCTACCCGCTGATATTAAGCGCTCCTACCTATAAATATTGTATACTCTAAAACTATTTTTATCACACACACACACACACACACACACACACACATATATATATATATATATATAATGCTAGGTAATTGTAAAAAATGTCATGCTCATCCCTGATAATGAAAGCCTTGCAAAATACAAACACTAGCTGACCTATTGTGAAAATAGAATTTAAAAAAAAAAGATAATGATGTTTTTCTGTTGGATTTGAACCTAAGTTACGTGGCTTTAAAAGTAGTAATAAAATACTTGTTTACTGAGCCACATGTAGCAGTGATGTTATGGTTAAAGAGAACTAAACTTGTAACACAAAAACAAGACGGCACTGAACCAGGCTCCTTATGTTTTATTAGCAATACCTAAAGCGTTAGCAGTTTTATTTGATTGATGACAAAAATAATAGCTAGAATTATAGCAGAAAATAACTAGGTTCTCTTTGTGTTAATACCATAATTATTCCTTCTTATCATCTGTCTTTAATACGTTCACTGGCTTCACTACTGTTTATTATAAGATACTCCAAATAAAATTTTGCATCCTGTGGTAATCCAATTGTTTTTATGTTTATTTTATGTTTTGCACCTTAGATGCCCTTCATTACAAATGGTTCAGATCTATCTTTTGCTCAATAACCTAATATGTTACAGTTCTGAAAGTGAGAGACTTTTTTTTTAATGTTATGAAAATGAGTCTTGTTAAGCCTGTTACCTGGGATTGAACTCTGCACCTTAGAGTATACAATATGTATCTTTTTGAAATGTAAATACCATCACCAAGTTTCAGTTCATCTGAAAATATTTTATTAATGTGAAAAAAAAAAAATTATTTAAAATGGTAAAACAGTAATTTACTTTGTTTTTAAAATATTTGTTCAAATAAAATAGATTTGTTTTTCCCAAAGCTTTTTTTTTTTTTTTTAATTTAAATTTGTCTGGCACAAGGCAGTTATCAGAGTTTAGCTTTTTACCATTCCTTGTATTGTAGCATTTCAGGCTTGGTTGTTTTAAGGAAAATCATGTGAATCATTATTTTTGCAAATAACAGATCATTGTGAAATCATATTTGTGTGTGTGTGTGTGTGTATATATATATATATATATATATATATTTTTTTTTTTTTTTTTTTTTTTTTTTTCATGCATGTTTATACACATACTTTCTTCTAGCTAAAAAACAAAATGCAAATGATAGAATTATATTCTAAAAAAGAAAACAAAAAAGATCCAACCAAAGTGTACAATAAACTAATGACTAAGGGGAAACTTAGTTATATACAAATTATTCTGAGTTGTAGTGAAATAAAAAAAAAATAAAAAGATTAATAAATCTGAATTAAATGGTTATTTTATATTTTTTAAAGGATTCTACAACCTTTCAAATGAAATTGAAAAAAAAAAAATTCAAAGAACTGCCTTCCCCTTCCCCAAGCAAAGTTTATTATCTGACACCTCCCTCATCAGAACGAGCAGTAGGTTAAGCAGAGAGACAGGGTCAGTGTTAGATGTTCGAATGCAAATCACCACAAACTACCACATACAAGCAACATAGAATACAAGCCCTCGTAATGAAGTGCAGAGATGGATTCTCCAGAATCTGTTGGCAGATTTAGATAAATAGAGGGGCATTTTGAAAGCAGATATGACCAGAATTTATTGATGTCACGCCCGACCCCTATCCCCCATCAAAAAGAAAAAAAAAGAAAAGTAAAAACTAAGTCAAACATTTGAAATAAAAGGAATTAAAATAAATAAATATTTACCTGAAATTCTTTGTCGAATTCCAAACTCAGCAGCACCATTCAATCCCTTTTTTCTTTTTTCTTCATAATAAGTTATCGACCGAGTAACAAGATGTATTTATGTTTACATAAATAGATAAAACACAGAATGAACCCATCCTATATATATATATATATATATATATATATATATATATTGTGTGCGTGTATTCTAATAACAAATGTGTAATATTATGTGCATTTGTGTTGCTGTTATATTAACTTACAAAACAAAGTTATTAATTTTACAGTTTGTACATTCCAAAAAAAATAATGATTCCAGTTAATTATAACAATGTAGTTTTAGAAAGTTTTTGTTACTGTTTCTTCACTGTAAAAAATCATGCGTCCTCATTAAAAAAAAAACAGTTGGTAAATGCTTAAAACTCCTGGAGGTTGATTGGGCAAAACTTACGAGAAATATTTTTATGGAATCACTTGATAATATTGCTTTGGACACTTGTCAAGATATATTTCTTCCATAATAGGATTTGCATTATCTATTGAAGTGTTGGGTTCATGCCTTTGCATCAGAAGTCTGACAGTTGATGCATTGTGCATGTCATTCAGTTGAGGGGTCCCACACCTGAGAAGGAAATAAGATTGTTTTTATTGCGGTCATTGTGTTTTTGTGCTGGCTTTGACTGCTGGAAGACTGACTGCAGCACTCCTGGGGTACAGGAGACTTTCCCAGATAATTGAAGCTTGCTTGTTGATTTGAACCCAAGGCACTGTTGTTACCTGTTCGACAAACCCCATTGTGGTTGGAGTTTGTTTTGTATTGAATTAAGCTGTGAGATGGAACCACTTCAGCATGCAATATTCATTGTGGTAACAAGAGGTGTAGCAGCCGGCTTTACCGGAATTCGCGTGCATTAAGGAGGATAGACGAAGGCAAGTTGGGCAGTTGTCGTGAGTGGCGTTTCTACTCTCTATTGGGTACCCGTTTTTGTGTATGTGTGTGTGAGAGAAAAGCTTTCTTTTTGCTACAACTGGCTCACTTCGAGCCATGTTAGACGCTCCACTACAGCTACTGATTACTTCGACTACCACGATTGTTGGTAGAATAACATAATAACAATAATATCAACGCTGCAAATGCGAGTTAGGAAAAATCCGTCGTAATACAAAACAAGAAGAGTGATTGTAATATTATCAACAATCAACATAAAACTAAAAGCCCCCTCATGCTTTTTTTTTTTATTTTTTTTTATTTTTATACCTATGATGAATGAAAGACCAATTTGAATCCCAATCTGGCGGGTTGGGGTGGGCTCGGCTGCAGTGAAGGAGGCGGGGAAGGTGTGCAACGGGGGCGGAACCGGTGTGTGCTATGGGAGTGGGACGATGGAGAGCAGTTACGGACTTTGAAAGAATGTCTGTTCACAGCGGTTGAAGACTAGCCATCGCCACACGAAACCGAAGTGCTACCGTCATAGTGGTTGTGATGTTTTGAGTTCGAGTTGAGAATAAGGTAGGAGGTTGCTGATCTGGGAGCTGGCCTATAGTGCAGGGTTTGGGTATGGCCTGGATACTGGTCGAATAGGCGAGAATCGACGACAGGTTTTCGAGGGGGAAAAAGAAAAGAAAAAAAAAGGGTGGGCGTGCGAGAATTGGGACTAAAAAGGTGATTTTTTTTTCTCTTTAAGAAGTGTACTCTTGATCGGATAAGTTAAATGATGAAATACATTTTCGGTGTTCGCTAATGTGATGAAAAATCTCCCTTCGCTGGGTAATTACGTGCACGCACATTTGCGTGGCGCCTGTGTTTTTCACATTACTTCTTTTTTTTTTTTTTTGCTGTGTAAAAATTGTTTGCATATAAATATGTGAATGGACCTAATTTGTTTCTTAAGTATAGAAAAAAAAAAAATCCCTTGATAATTTAATTTACACGCACGTGCATAAATTTATGTGTGTGCCATTTTCAAATGTGTTTGTTTACACACTACTCGTCACTGTGATAAAATTAAAAAAAATATTATTTAAACACTTTTTTTTTCAGTTTTCTGTTAGTCCGTAGGATTTGAATTGTCAAATAATTTGACTTAATTTGTTTTACTTTTATGTTGTTCTCGACATTTTCAGAGATATTTTTTTTTAAATATTCGTATTAAAAAAAAAAACTCCGATAAAAATCAGTTAAAGATTTTTCACTGCTGCTCTTTTGAAAAATCTGAAATTCAATTAAATTCGATTGAATAAAAAACTTTCATTTTCTTTTTTTGTTTGCTGAATTAATAATAATTGTTTTTTATAAAAAGGTTAATTCGTAAAAAAAATGTCAATATTTTTTTTTACGTCTATGTTTTTACACAAAAAAATCGTTTCAAACCAAAACATTTTTAGATTTAAATATTCATGCAGAATTTTAATAGTCTGGTTCTGATTAAGGTTAATTAATTTAATTAATGACCCTCCAACTCTACTTAAAAAACAAAACTCTACCTTGACTAGTTTTTTTTAACAGTTTTCGGCATCGTTTTCATCGAAATGGTGAGAATGATAAATTATCTGTCACATTTCTTTTCAAAGGCAACATGGAAAGTGTGACATAAATTGATTAACGAAAAGTGTTTGCCAAAGTTATTTTATTAATTTCACTGATCATTTTTATCAATGCAGTAAAGGTAGTAAGTAGAACCGTTGTTCAGTGTTCATTGATTTCCTGAATTCTTCACACTTTTCTTGTTTGTTAGTGAATAATAATAATAAAATTAATAAATAAAAATATAGTAATACTCGCACCCATGTTAGTTATTAAGTTTTTGTTTTTCGTTTTTTTGTAAAGTCTACCTGCCTTTTTCTTTTCCTTCATTTTTCCATTCTTCCTTTTTTTTCTTTTTTTTTTTTTGTCAATAATGGTATTTTTTTATTTTGTCTCTTTACCGGTTAATTTGGAAACCTGAAATGAAAGCTGACATGTGTTTCTAATCTCGTATTTGACCCTCGTTTTTTGGGGGAGTGGGGAGGGCGATACACACACGACAGTTTTTCTCTCTGATTTTTTTCCTGATTCTCTCTTTCTCTCTCAGAAGTCTTCTTCTTATCCAACTGCTACCCTAGGTTATTTATGTCCTTTTCTCTGTTTTTTTTTTTTTTTTATCCTTCCTTCTTTTCTTATCTTTAAATTGCTTTTAGTTTTATTTTTTGTGTTATTTTATTTACCAAGCTTAGCTTCATTTGCCACAAAAAGTATAGAAAGCACTTAGTCAGGATCGAACTCATTTCTCTGTAGTAATGGATTGCCGAACTCAAACTAGTTTAACCATTTGCCTCATTTTTCTCTGATCCTTTTTAATTTTTTTTCTTCTTTTTTCTGTACCTGTTTTACTCATTTTCTTTCTCAGCTCACTTTTTCTTCTTGCTTTATTCTGGGTTTTTGTTTCATTCCCTCTCTGAGTGTTTTTTGTTTTACTTTTTCTCTCTCTAATAATTTTTGTATCTTTTTGTTTTTGAGCAGTTAGGTACCTCCACTTTTTCGACGAATAAACACTAAAAACAGCAAAGAAAAAAGTCCCCAAACTTAATAATAAACAAAGTTTTATCGTCAAAATGTTTGTTATTATTAAGAAGAGGAAAGACCAAAGTGTTTTTTTATTAAATTTTTTAATCCTTTCCAGCACGTTCGAAATTTTGCTTAAAAATTTTTTTTCTTTTTCGCATCAGCGGTCAACTTTGGATTTTTAAAAGTGTTTTTTGGTTTGTTTTTTTTGTTGGTTTTTATCCAAGTGAAAAATATTTTGATTTGCAAATTCTTTCAAAAATTAAATAATTGCGGGATTTTAATAAATGAATGAAATTATTTTTTAATTATTATTATTTTTAAATATTGTTTTTTTTTTTTTTTTTTTCTTTACTTAGGTTACTTCCCTCCATGAAATTTCGAGAAATTGTTTTTCATTCGAAAGTCTTTTTTAAAAGCAGAAATCTTTAGACAATAATGCAAATCATTTTTTCCCCAAACTACTACTCATTTCCTGAAAATGTGCTCCGAATTGTAAAAAAAAAAAATTGCAATAAAAATTATAGCATCATTTAATTAGAAAATATTTTAATTAATTTTAAATAAGTACACACTAATTTTTTTTTTTATTATAATAATGTAAATCTTTAAAAATCCTGCATTACTTTCATCTGGTTAGGTGATATTGTTAAGTGAAAACTATATTTACTTATCAAAAATTTAAAAGGTTAATACAAATCGTTTTGCCTCAAGATTTTTAAAATAATTTTTAATTAATTTTTTTTTTATAAACATTCTGGTTTTTGTAAGTATGGGTAGTTCATACATGACATTATCATTAAAAAGTTACATTTTAAGTGTTGTCCTTCCTTTAAGTGTTCATTTACAATTCGTAAATTTATACAAATTCTGCTCCAGCATACTTAGCTTTTCAACAATGTTAGGCTGTCAATAAATCAATCAATATGTCAAGACCCATGGTTGAGACATGCTTGTATACTATGTTTTATGCTGTAAGTAATATTTGTTTCAAATCAGATCAATTTAACTTTAGCTTTGATTTTTTTTTAAATACTGCATCACAAATTTATATTTTATTTTTTCATGATTTTTAAAACTGAAAATTAGCTTTTATTTACAAATATGTCAAAATGGCCAGTTTTAATCATTTTACTAAATAAAAAAAATGATTCCAATCAATATAATTTCTATTTGGAATACACCAGTATATTTTGCTAACTGGAAAAAGTAAATTTAATCATTTTTTCTTCTTCTTCTATGTGCCATGTCCTTTCAGGGCGTAAGCGATCATGGCTTTCCATGTCTCTCTATCCCTGGTGGCTCTTAGCACATCTTCTCCTTTGCACCATGCAACCCTTGTTCCGTCATCCACCTGATCAGGTCCTTCAAATATGTTATCTGCTGCTTTCCCCTGTCTCTTTTCCCCTCTATCTGGCCTGTTAGTATCAGGTTCTCCAAGCCCTCCTTCCTCATTGCATGTCCCAGGAACTTCAGCTGTCTCTTCCTGATGCTCAGTATTAATTTCCTTTTCGTTTCCATCATTTCTAAGACCTCATCATTGCTCACATGCCCGATCCATGATATTCGCCACATCCTTCTGTAGAACCACATTTCAGTTGTTTCAAGTTTTTCCTTCATCTTTGATAATATTGTCCATCATTCACTGCCATAATGAAGGACGGACAACACAAAGTTAAAAAGAAAGCTTTAAGAATGCTTTTTTTAAAATTTTTTATTTTAAGAAATGCATTTTAAACCTTAGATATCAAAAATTAGTGGCGGTACCTACTCGCATTGTTTTTATTTTAGTTTTCTCTCATTATTTTTGTTTTATATCTTTCTCTCTCTCTCTCTCTCTCTCTCTCTCTCTCATTGTTTTTCTTTGTTTTACTCCTTTCTTTTATACATTTGTTAGCCTTCTCTTTGTTCTTGACACTTTCTCTTCTACATAAGCAATGACTGCTTGTTTCGCATGAATATTTTCGTTTATGCAATGTAGACATTGCAGTTACCTGTACAGTTTTTCAAGATTTTTCAGGAAGCTGCATATGGCTGCTGTATCCCTTGGCAATCATGTACCAGAGAGGCTATTAATGTCACTGTCTATCTGTCCTGCATCATCTAAATCTAAAACAATTTTATATCAGTCTTTTTTTGTAAATTCACAATTGCATTTTTATTAACATAATTTCTGTGTGTTGTTTTGCTGCATTTAGCCTGTCTGCATCATTTTGCTGTTTTTAGTTCTTCTATATGGTAGTGAATGCTGGACAATCGTCTTACAGATGAAGAAGAGACTTGAAGCAATAGAAATGTAACTTTTACAGAATGATGCCAACGAGACCATGGGCTTGAATATGTGAGCAACAAGAAAGTTTTAGAGAAAATAGAAACAAAAAAGACATTCATGCTTAACTTCAGAAAGAGATAGCTGAAATTTCTAGGGTACATAATGAGGAAAGAGGACTTGGAAAATTTGATACTCACAGGACATCTTGAAAGCAAGAAAAACAGAGGCAAACAATGCATAACCTACCTAGTTTATCAATTCCAGCATGGAAGAACTCAGGTCGATATGTTTGAAAAGTTTGAACAGAGTTTGAATTCCAATTAAATTTGTTTCATCGGGAAAATTATTAATCCACCTTCCAGCTATGATTAAATTCTATTGCCTTGGTTGTCAACTAGTCTATCGCAAATATTTAATGACAACCTACTCTGGGGGAAACCTTGGCAATTAACTGACTGAATGGTCATACAAACAATAGAATTATAGACATACTTGGATAAATTAAGGTCTTTGTTTAAAAAAAATGTTTCTAACTAGATTGCGAGAGACATTTTTCAAAAATAGGTCAGATTGAACCCATGATTAAGTTTTGTCATGGCTGATTATAGCAGTAACAGATTTTTACTGCCACTATATAAAGTAGTTGTGATAGAATCAGTCAGTTAAGTGCCATACATGAAACATGCTTGGGTGATCATGTCTTGAAAGAAACATGACTGACTGGGCAGAAGATTATCCCGCAGTAGGTTGCCGTTGCTTTCTGCGGTAGACTGATTGCCAGCCAAGGCTATAGAACCCAATCTGTTCTGTTATTTAACCCATAACTGGAGGGAAGTGACGGATTAATACCTTTCCCAAGCGTAAGTGAATGCAATGAATTCAACTGGATTTGAACTCGGCTCCCCGATTTCTCGTTTCGAGCCAATATCCACTGCACATGCCTTTCACGAGATCTATTGTTGTAAATGAATATAACCACTGCCAAGAAGATTTTGATTTGTTGATTGTATACCATTACTCTACCCCTATACATTCCATTCATACACCTATGGCTATGTGTATGTGGACTAGTTTAGGAACTGTAGTTTTTTTAGTCAAGATAATATCTCTGTTGTTGTAGACTGACATTCTCTCTCTCTCTCTCATTCACTGCCTGTTGTTTTTCTCCCTTTGTTCATGTCTGGCACTTCCTCACACTCTCTTCATGTTTTACTCTCTATATTGTTTTTTTCTCTCACTCTAAGTTCTGGTCTCACTCTCTTCATATTTCACTGCACTCGTCTTGTTCTCTCTCACTCTGTTCTTGTCTTTTACTCTCTCACTCTGTTCTTGTCTTTTACTCTCTCACTCTGTTCTTGTCTTTTACTCTCTCACTCTGTTCTTGTCTTTTACTCTCTCACTCTGTTCTTGTCTTTTACTCTCTCACTCTGTTCTTGTCTTTTACTCTCTCACTCTGTTCTTGTCTTTTACTCTCTCACTCTTCTCGTCTTTTTCTCTCTCTCACTCTGTTCTCGTCTTTTCCTCTCTCACTCTGTTCTCGTCTTTTCCTCTCTCACTCTATTCCCGTTTCACACTCTCCTTGTCTCTCTTTCTCTCGTGCTCTCCCTCGTCTCTCTTTCTCTCGCGCTCTCCTCGTCTCTCTTTCTCTCGCGCTCTCCCGTCGCCTCTCTTTCTCTCGCGCTCTCTCGCCTCTCTTTCTCTCGCGCTCTCTCGCCTCTCTTTCTCTCGCGCTCTCCTCGCCTCTCTTTCTCTCGCGCTCTCCTCGCCTCTCTTTCTCTCGCACTCTCCTCGTCTCTCTTTCTCACGCCCTTGCTTCGTCTCTCCTTCTCATGCCCTCTCCACATCTCTCCTTCTCATGCCCTCTCCTTGTCTCTCCTTCTCATGCCCTCTCCTTGTCTCTCCTTCTCATGCCCTCTCCTTGTCTCTCCTTCTCATGCCCTCTCCTTGTCTCTCCTTCTCATGCCCTCTCCTTGTCTCTCCTTCTCATGCCCTCTCCTCGTCTCTCCTTCTCATGCACTCGTCTCTTGCTCTGTTCCTGGCTCTCTCTCTCTCTCTTCCTATCTTTCTCACTCTCTATCTCATGCTCTCCTCCTCTTGCTTTAGTACTGCAAAAGTGACTGCAATTATAAAAGAAAATAACACTTGGCATATTTAGTAATGTTTCTTTCTAAGCAAACATTTGGCATGCATTGACTGAATTTATTAAACTTACATTTTCTGCTGTCACACAATTTTCCAAACAGTGTAAAATGCTGCTCTCTAGCACTTGTGCTATTTCCAAATGTGTTGGCTTAAAGCCATTTCATGTTGAAACATTAGTTCCTGTACGATCACTGAACTCAAGCAATATCGAGCCTGGTTAGTACTTAGATGGGCGACTGCTTGGGAATACCAAATGCCGTAAGCTTGGATGTGTGTGTGGTATAGTGGATAATGGTTTGGAATTGTTAATCAGAGAGCTGAGTTCCATTTCCAGTTGGGTTCATTATATTTACTTTAAAATTTACTTTAGACACAAATACCTTTGATAAAAGGTATGAATCTGCATCTCCTCCCACCTGTGGGTTAATTAGTAAGACTAAAACCATTATCTAAACTTATTTATAAATGGAACTTTGTGTGTGTGTGTGTCTGTTACCTATAGACTCCGAAACGGCTGAACCGATTTTCTTAAAAATTTATATAGTTGTACTATAAGTGTCTGCGAGTGTTCTTAGCTAGGTTTTGTGTCGAGGTACCCTCGATAAATATCGATAATCGAAAAAATCGGGTTATAGAAGGAGTGGTCCGATTTTAATCAAATTTGATACACTCATAGAAAAAGACATAAGAAACGATATTCAGAAGTTTCAAGGTTGCATTTCTTACAATAGTGCAGACAATCGATTATATATATATATATATATAAAAGGCAAGATGTTTGTGTGTGTGTCTGTTTATCTGCCTGTATGTCTGTATTTTTTTTCAGCCCTTTTATTTTAGTTTTTGCTTTGGGTTTGGCTCTAAGTAGGTATAATTGTAGTTCTTAGTCTCAGCCATGATACCATTTACTCAAAGGATTTATTTAGCCTTCAAAGTTCAGTTTAGGACGAAAAAACTTATTTGATATCGATACTAGGAAATCAAGTCTTTCGTGCCAACGTCCAAAGAGTCTGAGCTCCAGGACCATGGATTAGTTTTAAAACTTTCATTACACCTGAGCAGCGCTGGGCTATACTGCTAGTTATTCCTGAAACAAAACTGTGTACAAAATAGATTTTGCCATTAAATAACCCATAGAGTTGTTACTATGCCGCTATACAAAAAAACAACCAACAAAACAAATCTAAGCATGTGTAGACATAGAGTAATATACAATATGACCTGTTCTTTTTTATCATATTATCTATTAGCGGTGTCATTTAGTTCAGTCTGAGGCATGAATCCATCTTCCCTCCCCAGCTGTAACTTTAATAACGACTTTTATATGAAAAACTAAAGCGTGTTTTTCAAAAAAATTAATAATGCAATATTTACTTCCAAAAATAGAATTATTCTAACAATCAAAAATATGTTACAGCTTTAAATAAACCAGAAGGGTCGATAAGCCATGAAATAATCAATTAATTTTCTTTTTCCCAAAAATTGGCCAGCACAGCCAGGCAACAATGCTATAAAAATGGTGCAGTGTAAGTGTTAAAGGAAATTCCTACAAAATATATATTTGTTCACACAATTCCTTCAGGTGAACTTTGAAAAGAAAATAATTTGCTTATTTGTACACGTTTCGATAGTGTTATTTCCTGACAAGAAAATAATTCGCTTATTTCTTGACAATAAACATGTCGCTTTTTTTAAAGGTTTACTGTCATAACAATTTATGTTGCTACTGTTTACCAAATTGGTAAGAGAAGTCGAAGATTAAATTCTATACAGAATCTTTTAGATTTGTTTGGTTACTTTGAATACTTGCAGATTTGGGGATCTGCCTATACATGCTGATATGTAGGAAGAAAGTGTTGATAACGACGTGTGGTCAAACACAGATTTCCAGGCAATAGACGTAACTGTTGAATGAATTGTGCTACTGCGATCACATGATCATAAATATTTCGTACATAATGCACCCAGATAGAAGTCTAAGTGCATTCTGTGTTTTGGATTATTTCAGTGTTGTGCGTCATTGAAGAGATCGTTTCTGAGAGAATTACTCAAGAGAATTATTTGGGGATCATTGTTGTATATTATTCGAAGGATTTGTTTAGTACATTGACTTATGGGAAGATACCGAAATATTATAACTCACTAATAGCAAGTTACCAAAAGTTCCCTTCAAAATATCACTATGAAAACTAACAATATAAAACAAGAATAAATACATACATACATACATACATACATACATATCCCTTTCCCATATTTTATTTCTCTTTACGATTTTGGTTTCTCATTTCTTTTTTTTTCTTTTCTGTGTGTATTATTATTGTGTGCTTATAAGTTCTTTTATAAGTTTATGTTTGCGTGTTTATTTTGTGTATGTTTATACCTGTGCTCTTTTTTGTGTTTGTATATATTCTCTCCTTAATTTCTTTTGTGTGTTTGTGTGATTTGATGTATGTATGCTTCATTCTGTGTGTCTATTGTGTATATGTGCGATTTGATGTATGTATTCTTCATTGTGTGTCTATTGTGTATATGTGTGATTTGATGTATGTATTCTTCATTCTGTGTGTCTGTTGTGTATATGTGTGATTTGATGTATGTATTCTTCATTCTGTGTGTCTGTTGTGTATATGTGTGATTTGATGTATGTATTCTTCAATCTGTGTGTCTATTGTGTATATGTGTGATTTGATGTATGTATTCTTCATTCTGTGTGTCTATTGTGTATATGTGTGATTTGATGTATGTATTCTTCATTCTGTGTGTCTATTGTGTAAATTGTGATTTGATGTATGTATTCTTCATTCTGTGTGTCTATTGTGTATATGTGTGATTTGATGTATGTATTCTTCATTCTGTGTGTCTATTGTGTATATGTGTGATTTGATGTATGTATTCTTCATTCTGTGTGTCTATTGTGTAAATTGTGATTTGATGTATGTATTCTTCATTCTGTGTGTCTATTGTGTATATGTGTGATTTGATGTATGTATTCTTCATTCTGTGTGTCTATTGTGTATATGTGTGATTTGATGTATGTATTCTTCATTCTGTGTGTCTATTGTATATATGTGTGATTTGATGTATGTATTGTACATTCTGTGTGTCTATTGTGTATATGTGATTTGATGTATGTATTCTTCATTCTGTGTGTCTATTGTGTATATGTGTGATTTGATGTATGTATTCTTCATTCTGTGTGTCTATTGTGTATATGTGTGATTTGATGTATGTATTCTTCATTCTGTGTGTCTATTGTGTATATGTGTGATTTGATGTATGTATTGTACATTCTGTGTGTCTATTGTGTATATGTGATTTGATGTATGTATTCTTCATTCTGTGTGTCTATTGTATATATGTGTGATTTGATGTATGTATTCTTCATTCTGTGTGTCTATTGTGTATATGTGTGATTTGATGTATGTATTGTACATTCTGTGTGTCTATTGTGTATATGTGATTTGATGTATGTATTCTTCATTCTGTGTGTCTATTGTATATATGTGTGATTTGATGTATGTATTCTTCATTCTGTGTGTCTATTGTGTATGTGTGATTTGATGTATGTATTCTTCATTCTGTGTGTCTATTGTGTATATGTGTGATTTGATGTATGTATTCTTAAACTTATGACACTTTTGCCTGAGAGTTTACTTGCTTTCCCAACAGCTACAATCTTCAAGAATTCAAATGTAAAGTCAATAGTCATCTCCTATCTCACTAACTTGCATCCCCTCTCTCTCTCATGCTCCTTTCTTCATCCACTCAACTCTCATCAGTATTCTCATCCTTCTCCTACCCTTTTCCTGACACCCCATGTAACCTGTCACTCTTTGTCGTAACTTACCTCCTATGTAACCCCCTGCTCAACAGTGGCAGTAAAATGCCTCACTTGGGGTCACATGATTATATATATAAAAAAAAATTTGTATATATATTTTTTTTCTTCTATGCGAAAGAGTAAAAGCACTTGAAAGATCCCAGTGATGTGTGAAACTAGCTCATCATCCTGTGTTGTTTCTTCTGCTGTTCATATCTATAGGCTCTATCTCCAAATATTAAGCATACATTCCTTATAAATATAGAAAATTTAAAATATAATGCATGCCCACACAAAATAAATATCCAGCTCTACTTTAAACCAAAACCATTCATCAATTATTTTAACAATTCAAAAAATATTTGATTATGCAAATTAAAATTTGGTGAATTTGCCAAGAGCAGATTAAAAATTTGTTACTCTTCTCAGCCTCGGTGTAAAAACTTTTTTTCAGTTTTCTCGCTGTTGTCTACGTTGAAAGCATGATGTAAATTTCTAATTGAAAAAGTTCTAATTTATTCAATAGGTTTCATGTGAGCAGAGAGACCATGCCAGGAAAATCACTTTGTTTTTCAGACCTTGCCATTCTTGAATTGTTTTTTACTGAATAGCATGGAACTCACGTAATAAGGACAGCTTTTGTCCAAATAAACATCAGTGAATAATGAGAGGAATCTTTTCTGCAAAATTTGTCATGCATTTTCCTGAACTGCGATTCCCTTTACCTAGTGAAGCTTTGAAAACTTGTGTTTTAAATTGCTTTTTCTTATTCACATGATTGAAGATATAGGACTGGCTTCTTGGGCCTGATTCCAATGTATTCTTCTATACTTTTTTTTTTCTTTTGTTACATAATTCTTTCTGCAAAACATTTATAAATCTACCATCCGCCCGTGCATTGACTACTGTTGCCATATCTGGTTGGGTGCCCCTGCTATTCTCCTTGGGCTTCTCGACAAGGTACAGCGGAGGGTCTGTAATGTGATCGATACTGACTTGGCAGACCACCTGCAGTCTCTCTCTCACCGGCGCAACGTGGCTTCCCTGTGTCTCTTTTATAAATACTTTCACGGCTTCTGCTCCAATGAACTTAGATCATTGGTGCGCCCTAGGTTCGAATTTGCACGAGATACTAGATTAGCAACGAGATCCCACCCTTTTACAGTGAAACCGATAAAATGCAACCGCAACTTCTACTCCAACAGTTTCTTTTCTCACACTTCCTGACTGTGGAATTCCCTTCCACATGACTGCTTCCCCGACGGCTACAATCTCCAGGAGTTTAAATGTAAATAGACATCTCCTAACAAACTAACTTGCTTCCATTCTTTCAAACACTCTTCCCACCCACCCAACTATCTATCACCCCACTTCTGACATTTCCTATATCTAACCACTCTTTCTATTTACCTTCCCCTATGTAGCCCCAAGCACAATAGTGGCAGTGGAATGCTTTGCTTGGGGTGAAATGATTAAAAAAAAAAAAATGCATTTCACTGATAGTTCAGGTTGACCTGAATGAGATGTAGTGGTTTCCTTTGCTTTATATCCTTTGCAACCACACCATGAACCAATGTGGTAGGATCCACCCATGTTTATTGAACAGGTGTAGAGGCTCATCCCTTGTTCCCTGTTTAGGATGTGATTTCCAGCTTTCTCTTTTCCAGTCTTTTTAGCCCCTTGCACATCAGTGGCATTACCACCTTGCTCGGGGTGATATGATTAAAAAAAAAATGTCATCTTAGCTCTAAAGTCTAAAAAAAACATTGGGAAGGCATCTTGTAGTCCAGCGATCCCCAACCACCATTTGTTACTGGGCCTCACAAGAAGAATAACAATGTTTTTCTTCATTGTATTAACTATCACGTTTTTGTTTATTGTGTTTTGACAATGACTGTAACTGACACCGTGACCCTTTGGCTTCATGGAAAAATTGCTTTGTAAGACACTGGTCTGTGGTTCAAAAATGTTGTGGATGACTGATGTAGTAGACTGAAAATATATGCCTCACGCACGTGCATTGAGCAGCGACAGTCCGTTTTATGCTTAAACACAATCTTCATGTGAGTTGTGGTTTGGCTTGACTATCTGTGCTAGTCAGTGTTTTGTATAAACTGGCTACCCGTGGCCGTCTTGTCATCAACGACCGTGACACTGATGTGAAGTAACGGGCAGCCAAAGAGTTAATGCGCACATATGAGGGAGCTAACAGGGGGACGTTAACCAGAAGAAGTTATGTGTTCTCCTCTCTGAAACCCCAGCTTATATAACCAAAAACTCTCATGCAACCCTGCTCTTTCAGGCTGTTACTCAACTGACAGCAATCATATCTTTGTTGGTCATGTGTGTTTTCTGCCTTTGATATCAATCATATTTTTGCCAGATCAAGGTCATATATTACAAGTGGTGCATTTTGTGTAAGTCATGTCTTCTAAAAGTTACTGGGTGGGCCATAATGTTTATTTCAAATGATTTTATTATTCTATTCTTCTTCTTCCTTTATGTGCCATGTCCTTTCAGGACATAGGTGATCATGGCTTTCCATATCTCCCTGTCCCTGGTGACTCTTAGCACGCTTTCTCCTGTTGCACCATGCAACCCTCGTTTCGTCATCCACCTGATCAGGTCCTTCAAATATATTATCCGCTGCTTTCCTTTGTCTCTTTTTTCCTCTATCTGGCCTGTTAGTATCAGGTTCTCCAAGCCCTTCTTCCTCATTGCATGTTCTAGGAACTAGTTGTCCCTTCCTGATGCTCAGTATTAATTTCCTTTTCATCTCCATCCTTTCCAAAACCTCATCATTGCTCACATGCTCGGTCCATGATATCCACAGCATGCTTCTGTAGAGCCACATTTCAGCTGCTTCAAGTTTTTCCTTCACCTTGGAAGATATTGTCCAACATTCACTACCATATTGAAGAACTGACATCACATAGCAATCCAGTACTCTCCTCTTTGTTTCTAGTGAAATTATCCTGTTTCTTAATACTTTACTCAACTTCTTGAATGATTGTGAATCTGAATGCAGTTTTGTAGCGATTTTATGGTGTTGTTTGTTAACTTTTTTACTCACTGTTGATTCATTTGGTTTTGGTAGTTCATCTGTTTACTTGTGTCCAAATGGGCATTCATGATTTGTTGATTTGTTTATCATTTACTTAATTCATTTAGTTATTTGTTTTGGGTTATTTTGTTTTATTTTTTTTTTTACTTATTTTACTCTAGTTTTATTATTTATATTTTGTTTTCAATTTTTATGTAACATTGTAAAAATTAGATTTTTTTGTCCGCATTTTGAGATGAGTTCTGATCAATTAGTTAATAATTTGTGTTGGTCTAGGAAGGTCTATAAATAGTTATGCCAAAACACAAGACCCATGGCCTGAAAATTGCATTTAAGCATAAAACACACACTTCTTTGTGTTAACCTCAATGTCTGTTTTTATATTAATACTTATGTATGCTCTGTCTCTGATATTGAGCACTTTAACCCATAAATATAGCTGACATATATAAAATTATATTTTTATATAATATATATATATATATATATATTCCCATTTCTTATCCATTTGACTTCAGTCCTTCTCTTGTCCTTTCCACATCACCCTGTGTATCTTTTTTTTTTCACTCTACCTTCGCAACTGTCATCACAGCTGTATTCCCATCCTGCTCCTGCCCTTTCTCTGACACACCCCTGGTTTGTCATTCTCTTCACTCTCCTCCTGCTTAAACTTTTACTCTTCTTTTATGTAGCTCCCTGTGCATCAGTGGCAGTACCACCTTGCTTGGGGTGAAACGATTAAAAAAAAACAAGAATGTATAGGTTTTCTTAAAAGTATAGCTGAAAGTGCTTGGATAAATATTCGAACAATTTTTATATAATTTATGTCTTGAAAAAAAAAAGAATAATCATGAGATCACATGTAAAATTACATTAAAAAACTTAACTGTAATATCTTGTCTGTCATTTGAAATGAAACCTATATAAAAGAGAGATTGTTGCCCAAGTACACACACACACATATATATATATATATTTATATTATCAATTTTCTGCACTATTGTAAGAACTGCAACCTTGAAACTTCTGAATATCATTTCTTATGTCTTTGTCTATGAGTGTATCAAATTTGATTAAATTGGCCCACTATTTCTATAACCCGATTTTTTCGATTATCGATATTTATCGAGGGTACCTCGACACAAAACCTAGCTAAGAACACTCGCAGATGCTTATAGTACAACTGTGTAAATTTTCAAGAAAATCGGTTCAGCCGTTTCGGAGTCTATAGGTAACGGACACACACACACACACACACACACACACAGACAAAGTTCCATTTATAAATAAGTCTAGATTTAGATATATATATATAATTTGAGGTGTACCTATATTTGAGTAGAAGCTCTGTTTATTTATTAAACAGTATTTTTTATTTATTTTGGTATATCAGCCTGAAAGCATATTAAAGAAAAATACGCATTCTCTGGCAGGATGTAAACAATGCTTTCCCTTTTTCATGGAAAAAAGCAAGAAAAAGATGCAATTTACAACTCTAGACTGACTCAGCCATGGAGTGCGTCACTAATCAAGCAAAGTCAATTAGTGCCTTATAAATGCAACTCTTTCTCGGACTCAAAACGTCCATATCTGTTCAGTTTTGTATCTTAACATAATCTAAGCGATTTAAAACACTATATTTATTTTTGTCTACTATTTTGAATATTTGTGAGATAAAAATAAATATGCTGTCTTAAATTGAAAGTTCATTACTTTAAAGAGAGCGTTGATAACCTTTCAGCACAGGGAGAAAATGCATGATAGATAACAATTCCAGTTTGTATAGTTTCCAGTGAAACTTTGAAAAGTTGTGGAATTGGTATTTAGAAATGCTAGGTATTACATATTTGCTTGTATCTCTCTCTCTCTCTCTCTCTCTATATATATATATATATATATGTATATATATATAATAACAAGACCGACTCTGTAAGTATCTAAATCCTAAAATTATACGAAAATAAACTTTGAGGACAACAAATAACAGACAGAATCTAACTCCGTTATTGTCCCTTGCTATAAGGCGTTGGACAAGAGGGGGAAAAAAAAAAGAAAACTGCGGAATACAGACAATACATACAATACCCCGCAGTAAAGAAAAAAAAACCCAAACGGAACCAACCACAAAGAAAGAAAAAGTGCTCGATACAGAACTAACCAAAGCGGAATAACAAAGAGGAAGCAATGTAGAGCAAAGACACGTAAAAAAATCACAAGATCGCCGAAACCTACCGTGGTTTCACACAACGGCTCGTCAGGGCCTAACGGCTCGTCAGGGCAAAGGCAAACCAAGGACTAATCAAATAAATAGACACCACCAAACAAAGACTAACAGACCAGCCTACCCGACGGGGGAGGGGGAGGTTCAAAAAAAACAAAAAAAAAAACAAAGAAAAAATAGCCAAAGACTCTAAGCACAGAAAAAAGAAAAAAATAGCCAAAGACTCAAAGAAAAAAAAAAGAAAAAATCACAAAGAAAAAATAGCCAAAGACGAGCCGTTGTGTGAAACCGCGGTAGGTTTTGGCGATCTTGTGATTTTTTTACGTATATATATATATATATATATATATTGTAACTAAGTTGTTGAACTCATAGGTTTATTGCAGGTTTCATTAAAAATGACAGACATGGTATAATGGGTATATTTTTTATGTAATTTTTATATAATTTTTGATTTCTTTTGAGGACATAAATTAAATAAAAATGTTTTGTTTATCTGAGCACATTCAGGTATACTTTTAGCCATTTTCAAGGATGAATGTTATTTTACGTGTAAAAGAATGTATGTGGTGTTATGTATGATGTAGAGTAGTGCGTATGTGTTATGTATGATGTAGAGTAGTGCGTACATGTCATGTACCAAACACAGTAAGCATAAGGGTTGGATTTTTCTTTTTTTATCAATAAAGCCTTCGTTGTTTTTAGGGGTTTTTTTGCATTTTTTATTGAGATACATTTCAATTTGTTGATCCATAATGAAATTAGGAAATCCATTATTAACATTTAATGTTATATAATTCTTTATAGAATATGGTTGTGGAAGAAGATATCATTTGTGGGCACACAATATATTGGTTGTACTCCGACCATGCTTTCCTGTAAACTTACTTGTTACCTTACTGATCTTAGTTCTATTAAATAACATTTCTTAAAAAAACATAGCCATGTATGTAATATTAGACAGATATTAATCGATAATGCAACAAGGATCAGCGTAATAAAAAGTAAATATCCAAAATTTGGACAATTTTTGTCTTTATTTTTAACAGAAATTAAAGCTCAAATATATTATATAATGTTGAGAACAGCACATGATAAAACATAATAGACATTCATTGTCTGTTATATATATATATATATATATATACACACACATACACATACGAACACTTCAGACAGATGCCAATAAAGCATATAAAACTTTTTTTGTTGTTTGGTCATTTGATCAGATTTTGGTAAGTCGAGTTGTCTAAGAAATTATCACTACTGCTTTGTCTAGATAAGAAAACATTGATACTTTTACCTTTTCTCATATTATGAATTTAACGTTATTCATAATTTTTTAAAAATAAAGGCCCGTTTTTTTCTATTAATGAAATCTTGTTGAGAAACCAAATCTATGAAAGATACTGAAATCATTTTTTGTAAGCTTGATTTGAAAGCAGCTGTTGAAATCTCAGCATCCTTATTGAATTTAGTTTGACTTTAACTGAGTGGGACATTGTTTTTCACTTTTCACTTTCTGTTTAGAAAGCTTTCATTTTGTGGTTTGCAGATGTCTCAGAAAAAGAAAGTCACTAACGTTTTTGTAATTTTTGCTCTAAGGAGATTTGCAATATGAGACTAAGTAAAATATTGTAAAAATATATTTTCCTCAAATACATCCATCGATATATATTATACAAAGCATAAGATAGTTTTAGAACAATTTTTTTTTCTTCTCATTAATAGAATTTAGTTTGCATTTTTAATTTTTTTGTATGAATTTCGCAATTCAGAAGAAGCGGCTGTGAGGAGTAAACTCTTGAACATCTGTTTTGATGGCTTAATGGGATTTTAAAAGCATGTTATGTTTAGTTCATTGTGTTATTTGATTTTACATCTCGTTCCTTTGTTTGGATGGATTTGGACTTTGATTTATAAAGATTTCTGTGAGCAGAAAAACTATTGCTAGAGAAATCATCATAATAATCCATTTATTAGTTTTGTAGTTTCCGTTTTTTTTTTTTAGGAGAAGCAGGAAGGAAGCTGCATTTGTCATATTTAAAGGCATTGTTTTCTAGAATTAGATTCTGAAGGTGTGTAAAGCGACCAGATGGTGAGGACATCAAAAATTCTGAACTGTCAAAAAATTTCCACGTTTGTTTTCTGCAATTTCAGGTGAATTCCCTTGGGAAAGGCACGGACAAAATACTTCTTTAACAGTCTCTTCATAATATGAGTGATCATGGCTCTCCACAGTTTCCTATCCTTTGTAGGCTCTATGCAATATTTGTCTCATTATAATCATTTTCAGTTTCTCTTCTGTCATCCAATTGCACAAGTTCATTAAGTAAGTTATTTGTATTGAAATTTTCAACACACCTCTGTGCATGTGTATACACACACACACACACACACACACAGTACAAATGTTTGAGGCCCTCCTCTGATGATCTTCTTTTTTTTTTTTTTAAATTGGGCTAAAAAAGAGATGTTTTGTACTTTAAATAAGAGAAATGTATTACACATTGTTAAAAAAGTGAGACATGATCTTTCATTAATTTTTTTTTATGACAAAAAGAAAAAAATGCATTTTATAATTACATTTTGCTCTTGTCAAAATTACCTTCTTTAGCCTTGATTAGCACTGCCCAATTTTTTGGCCTTCATTGCAAAAGTTTCTCAAGATGTAAGTTTGAAAATTGATTCTATTTTTTTTTTTTTCAGTGACTCTTAGTGTTCTTTTACATGTTTTGGGTGGAAAGGTTTTATTCCTCTTTAAAGTTTGTCCCATGATAATTTCAGGGATGACTTCAAACTTTTTGAACTGTAGTGTATGGGTTATTTATATATTCACATTTGCATATATCATACTATTTTAAGTGTTAGTTTGTGGATAGTCCTGTTTGAATAGACACCCTGTTTATTAAACAGTGTGAGTTAAGTTGACCAGTCATCACAATTGAAAGACTATATAAAGATAATCTCCTAACCAGCAGGGTTCAAACCTGTTTTTTTCTTTGTAGAAGCTATCATACAATCTGTCACTAGACAGTGGATTTTTTTTTCCTCCAAAAGAAGATGCAGGTTCAAATCTTGCTAGAGGCCAAATTTTCTTTATTAAGTCTCTTGATTGCACAGACTGGCAGATGTAATTCACATTGTCTACATGCTCACCCCCAATCCCTGAAACAGGACATCTACATAAACACGAGTATTTATAAACTATTATTTAGAGGAGGATAAGAAATAATTTTAGAAAAAGAATCTATTGATTTCTCAGAAATAACTAACACACACACACACACACACACACTTCAGATGTCAGAATATGTTTATGAATGAGAAAAACTGATTTTGATAAATATAAACTTGTAGTCATCTTTATGTTGCTTTCACAATGAACATTGTATTTCTGTTTTGGTCCCTTGACCAACCTATACGAAATGTGTTGAAAAATTCACAACCCATTTCCTGAAAAAAAAAATCTTATGTTCAATTTTTAAAAACCTGTGTGTGTGTGTGTATTTTTTTTTTTTAGTCATATCACCCCAAGCAAAGCAGTAACGCCACTGATGTGCAGGGGGTTACGTAAGAGTGAAAAGATTGGAAAAGAAAAAACCGGAAACCACATCCTAAAGAGGGGACAAGGAATGAACCTCTTCACCTGTTCAATAGATGTGGGTAGAGTGTGAACCGGGCAATAGTTTAGTCTATCTACTCCAATTGAAAAAAATAAGAAAAGAAAAGATTGGAAAAGAGAAAGCCGGAAACCACATCCTAAACAGGGAACAAGAGATGACCCTCTTCACCTGTTCAATAGACGTGAGTGGAGTGTGAACCGGGCGATAGTTTTGACAATCTATCTATCTATCTATCTATCTATCTATATATATATATACACACACATACATATATAGTCATCCGCAGACAGATCTGTTTTGCTGTATCCCAGCTCAGCAGTATGGTTAGACATCTGATTGCTTTTTTAACCCAGGATTGAAACCCGACCGAATTGGCATCAGTTGGCAATTCTACCTCTGAGCTATGGATGGGTGCTCGGTAGAAGGAGGCAGACTTTTAGCGTATGATGTATCATACACCAGTAGCTGGAGTGCTTTAATTCATTACTGAATGAGCAATGCGTAGATGCTAGAGTAGCTACTGTTTTTTCAAAGTCTACCATTCTTCCAGAGTGCTCATTCAGGGTGTGAGAGCGTAAATGTCCGCAGATAGATCTGTTTTGCTGTATCACAGCTCATCAGTACAGTTAGACATCCGATTGCTTTTTTAACCCAGGATTGAAACCCGACCCAATTGGCGTCAGTCGGCAATTCTACCTCACACACACACACACACATATATATATATATATATATATATATATATATATAGTAAAAAAGTGACAGAACATGCTATTCAAGCATTTACTTTTATAAAGAGTGCTCGATACAGAGTAGGGCTTTATATTGTAATAGTTGTTACATTGATTTATAAAAGCATAGTATCACCTATGCTTTTATAAACCATTGTAACAACTATTACTATATATATATTAGTGATATTTTTATTATTGGAATTTATAATAAAAATATTTTTCACCGTATACAAGAGCTATTGTGTTTCAGCAGTATCTCTAGTACCTCATCAGGTGATTGAGACGTAATAGAGATAGTATCGAAACATAACAGCTCCCATGAAACAGTAAAGAAATGTTTTATTATAAATTTCAATAACAAAGATATTACTCCAAATATTGCTTTACTATATATCAAACACTTTTAAAAAGTAAATTCTAGAAAGTGTGAATTGTTATTTATATGTCAGGGGTGTGAGTTATGGTAAAAAAGAAAAATAACCGAAAAAAAAGTGTTGCTAAAAATTATCATACATTTTTTCTGCTTCAAATATAACGGTTAAAAAACTGTTAGCATTCATTAGAACGTGAAAATTATCCAAAATGGATAGTTTTTTTTATATGCTGTAATGTCATGGTCATGCATGTGTTAAAGCATGAAAAAACTGATCATTTTACAAATATTTTAGAACATTACTATAACATTCATAGCTGATTCTATTAATTGACGGCTTAAGTGTTTTAATGATTTGATTAAAAATGAGCAGACATAATGTTTGCAATTTATTTAATCTGACATGTTTAAACAAAAATTTGCTGCCTTAATACACACACACACACACACACACACACACACATATATATATAGTCATCTGCAGACAGATCTGTTTCACAGCTCATCAGTACAGTTAGACATCTGATTGCTTTTTACCTAGGACTGAAACCTGACCAAATTGGCGTCAGTCGGTGATTCTACCTCTGAGCTATGAGCGTTTGGTAGGAGGCAGACTTTTTAGTGTGTATATTATCATTATACACGCCCAATAGCTGAGAGTGTTCTAATTCATTGCTGAATGAACAATGCATAGATGCTAGAGTAGCAACTGTTTTTATCAAAGTCTACCATTCTTCCAGAGTGCTTAATCAGAGTGTGAGAGCGTGTATATATATATATATATATATATATATATATATATATATGATTAATAAGTAAGAATATTATTGTGAATGAGAAAAAAGTCTGTTATTTGTTTGGCTCCTTATATATATATATATATATATATATATTTGTTCTTTTTTTTTTTTTTTTTGCTTTTTTAAAAAGAAAAAGTTAAAATGAGGTTGGGGTGGGGGATCATTTATTATTTTTTTTTTTTTTTTGTAGCGGGAGTTATTTTAATTTCCTTTCTTTTTATTTTTTTAATTTAATTTTTTTTTTTTTTGTCAATTTTTTCTTTATTTACCCAAAGAAAAACCCTCAAACCTAATTAATTGTCACTGTGAATTAGGAAAGAAACAGACAGAAAGTGTGCAAAAAACAAATTTGACATCTCTGGAGCTTTGATTGGCTGTTTATGAATTTCCTCACTCCATTTTTTTTTTTTTTTTTTTTTTTTGGTCCTGTTTATTTATAGGACTGAATAAAATCAAAATGATATTCTTTTTCCTTTCAATTGAGAGCCATCTCCTAGAATAATAAGGAGACTAGAATTAGATTTCTCTCTCTTGTTAACGTCTAACTCCTACGGTAAAATACTTTTCAATAACTGGCTACAATGAGAGCTTTATAGAATTTTATGTTGTTTGTCGATTGTGAAAAGTGATGCCTCTGAATTATTACAGGCATTTTCACACTGTGAGATTTTATTTTGCAACTCAATATTTTCATAATAAAATTGGTTTAACCACATGATTTTGCTAAAATTTTCAGGATGTACTTATGTTTATATGAGCAATTTATGTGAGTTTCACCTTATAATATTGTCGTTTGTGTTTCACCTCAGATGATGCCAAAATAGACTCCACTGTTTCTCAAGTCAGATGCTGGCTGACCTGAGGGATGATTTCCTAGCCACAGGTGTAGATCTATACAATGCCTGACAACCTGTGGTTGACCTAGCGGTGCTTAGGATGTGCAAATGTGGGAAAGAAATGTGTGATTGACAGATTAATAACCTCCACTCTACCTGAGAGAAGACAGTGTCTAAGTTTGACACAAGAAAGTTGGGTCCGCATTTGAAGAAGGCACTCCAGCCTACAGTGATTGACAAAGTCCAGAGTAAAATAAGTGGTAATGTTATGTATGAAAGATTAACATTATTTGCACTGTTCAGACTGTTGTCCTCATTTTTATTGCCATGTTTACGACATGTCGATCATTGTACACTCTGATCATTGACACTTCTTCAGGTGTTAGGAATTTTGAACCAAACCTTTTATATTTGTCTATATTTCTGAGATGAGGTAGTATTTACATTATTCGGACTATTGTCCTCATCTTTGTTGCCATTTGTACGACATTTCAACTGTTGTATACTCTGGCCTTCTTCAGGTGCTAGGAATTTCAAACTGAGCTCTTAATTACAATCACTGAGGTATATCATCCTCATTCCTTGTGTAGAACCTTTTTTGGTAGTCATGAGTTATCTCCCTATAACCCTCTAAGTTACTTGTTCACTGCTGTAGCCTGAACTTGCAACTACTTGGGTTAAGTGTAATAAAGGGTTTGGTTCGAAATTCCTGGAACCTGAAGAAGGCTGGAGTGTGCAATGGTCGAAACGTTGTACAAATAGCAACAAGATGAGGACAATAGTCTGAATAATGTAAATAGTGCAAACATTTTATTTTGATCACTATATTACATAATTCTTGTTCCATGTGCGATGCCACTTCCAGATGCCATGTATTTATCTCCCTTTAACTAAACTCTCTAAGTCATTTGTTCACCACTACTGTAGCCAGGTATTGAACTCACAACTCATTGGGTCAAGTCAATGGAATTAACCAACAATTATATCCACTGGGCCATGTGTCCTAGAGAGATAACTATATGGAATCTGGTTGTGTCATCGCACATGAAAAGAGAATTATATACCCAAGTGATCAAAATGAAGGCTTCAATTCAAAATTCCTAGCACCTGAAAAAGGCCAGAGTATAAACCAGCCAAAACAAACATGGCAATAAAAATGAGGACACCAGTCAGAACCATGTAAATAATGTGAATATTTGCTCATCTCAGAAGTATAGACAAATAATAAGCATTTTAGTTTTGTATTTTTCTTAACACCATTTTAATACCAATCTGTATTTATTGAAACATTTGATTATAATTTGTTTTTTGGGGTTTCAGATTTTTTAGCGCAAATATAACAAATTATTGTTGTTAAGTAAATCCAAAGGATATCGGTGACTGTAACATATTTTCATGATGGGTTATATGTTTTTCTAGTGTGTTCATCATCTCTAGTTTTCAAGGTAAAATAAATGCAGACAACTCTGGTGCAAAAGTCCGACACGAAACTTTGATGCAAGACTCTGACGTGCTGTATATTGAGAGTGCTTCTTCACGACTGACGAAAAGCTGGGCGTTATATAGCTCTCTTAGTCCCAGGCCTATGCTGACTACTGGTTAATACCTGCCAATATTGTTTGTATGCAAATTTTGTTTGTCACCTCTCCCAATACCCAATTGTGGAAGAGGACATGGTTCCTGTTGCTTACTGCACCATATGTAACCAGTTCTTGGTTGGTGAGTTGACTCAATTCTCCATTACATCTAAATTATGACCCTTTATTTTTAATCAGTGTTATATATTAGTCATCCACATACAAGCCTGTTTCACTGTATCACAGCTCATCAGTGTGGCTAAACACTTCCACTTCCTTCCGGCCAGGATTGAAACTTGACCGATTTGGTGTCAGTCGGAGTCGCTACCCGCTAAGCCATAGGTGCATCAAATCAGAGAAGGAAAATTTTAATATGTTGTATATAAGCAGTGTATACACATGCCAGTCGCTGAAAGAACTTCATTCATTTCTGAAAGAGTAACGCATATATTGCAGAAGTGATAACTGCTGTTTTTAAAATATATATATATATATATATATATATATATATTCCATTTGTAATCGAGTTATTATGTGACCTAGGTTTCTACACCACTCATGGTAGAAACCTAGGTCACGTAATAACTCAATTACAAATGGAAAATATTCAAAAGAAAAACATAAACATGTAGGTAATATCAGACAGATTTTGGTCAACAATACGGTGATCCTTACTCATACACACAGTAAGAGGAACCTTCAGATATTGGAGGCCATGTACATCAAATCAAAACAACCAACACTCAATAAAATCAACTTTAAAACAGGAAATAACATATTACAATGCATTTGACTACATGGTTTTGTTGTCATTTCACGCTATCCCGCGGTGTGACGTCATAAAACCGCATCACGAACTTAAGAACTGCGTTTATTATTTTTGGTAACTATTGCCGTTGCCAAGTGGAGTTTTATGTCAACACAAAATAAAATCATCGGTGATGGTGGATTTTATAATATTTCAGTTTAAACAACCTCTCTGAAGATGGCTCATGTGAACCGAAAGCTTAGAAGAAAACCAATAAATAATTATCCAAATGTTGGAGAAGTTTTGTCTTTATTTTCAACTGAAATTAAGGCAAAAATACAACGTTTAGAACGGCTCATGATTAAACATAATAGACATTCATTGTCTCTTATATTTAATAGCATATGTTTATATATATATATATATATATATATATATATATATATATATATATAAGTGGTTTAAACTAAAAGATACAAATTCCACAGTTTGATATTTACTTTTAAAAAATGCTAAATACGGAAGTAGAGCATAGATATATAATTAATATTATTATTATAGAAATAGCATATTGCAATTCAAAAGCTATTAAGTTTCAGTGTTGAATACACTATCGTCAGGTAGTGAAATGTAGTTAATTTACTTGGTCATATATATTGATCAGGAGATTTAGAAAAACAAAATTATACTAAAAATAAAAAAATGGCATCATATTAGATGATTATAGTGGGGCGGGCAGTTATTATATTCCAAAAGAATTGTGTGTGAAGACATAGATATTGGGACAAAGTGTATCCATAGCAGGCCAGACATGTCAAAAATTTAAGAAGGAAAGGAAAAGCTAATGTATTATTTTTAGAAGTGACGAGTTGAAAAAATATGAAAATAAGGACAATAAAAAAAATAAAGTATTCATTGCTTTGATTGAGGAATCAGAGAGCTGAGTTTGAATTCTGGTTGCGTTCATTACATTTACTTTTGTGGTAACGACCTTGGGAATGGTAAAAGTCCATCTCTTCTCTCCCTAGCTTTGTATAGTAGGTTAGACTGGGCTCTATAGATTTTGGTGGCAACTAGTTTAGGAGAAGATCAACTCTGGATTCAAGATCCGAGGAGGCTCACTTGGGTACCTTGTGGCATACTTTTCACCAGCTTTCTTCCAAAATGTGTGGCCAGTTCTGCACAACCCTTCACTATAATCAAATCATATGTGAGTAGCATGGTGATTTGTTTTTAAGAACTGAGCTTCTAGACCGCCATACATCAAAAGAAAATGGGAGAGGCCTCCACATATATATATAATGCTGTTATGGTGAAATGCACCTATTCCTCAGATAATGGGCTCTCACCTCCTATATCAATAAGCGTTAACAGGAAGTTAACGAGAGAAGTTTTTAGGAGTTTTTTAGAGTTCTTTAGAGTTCTATTGGAGTTCAGTAGAACTACTCGGCAGTTGATATTAGTCAGCAGTTAGCCGAATACTAAGGATTCAGCTTCAGCGGAAGATTACTGAGTTTCTAACATTTTGGGTGTGTTAAGTTGATTAGCAACCAACATAGCATGGTTATAACCTTCAATGCGAAAACTACTCCACAACAAATATATATATTGCACTACTGTAAAAAAAAAATAAGGAATAGCTGTGTTAACGCTGGGATAAACCCTTAACAGGTAACAGATTGTTCCATTAGGAGTTAAGGGGGAACAGGCAAAGATGGGAAGAAATAAAAAAAGGGAATAACGATGACTGAGACAACTGTCTTGCAAACCACAGCTGGTGGTATGTAACATCCAGCACAAAATACGCCAAGCTGGTCTGTTAGCAACAGAACACTCTGTAATTGACAGATGTGTTCGCATGCAAACCTGGGCCTCTTTTGCATCTGTACTGATACGCACTCACCACAATTAAAAAAACTTTAACCTCAAATGGAAATTTTTGTTAATTCTTTTGTCTTCAATAAGTTTGTAAATAGTGTGATATTTTTAATTAGTCATTTGCTAAATGCTGTCCAATCATGAAGACTTGAATATGCATTTTGGATTATGTTGTTTTAATGAAATTTTTATTAATTCTTTTGTCTTTAATAAGTTTGTAAATAGTGTGATATTTTAAATTAGTCATTTGCTAAATGCTGTCTAATCATGAAGACTTGAATATGCATTTTGGATTATGTTGTTTTAATGAAATTTTTATTAATTCTTTTGTCTTTAATAAGTTTGTAAATAGTGTGATATTTTTAATTAGTCATTTGCTAAATGCTGTCCAATCATGAAGACTTGAATATGCATTTTGGATTATGTTGTTTTAATGAAATTTTTATTAATTCTTTTGTCTTTAATAAGTTTGTAAATAGTGTGATATTTTTAATTAGTCATTTGCTAAATGCTGTCCAATCAATGAAGACTTGAATATGCATTTTGGATTATGTTGTTTTAATGAAATTTTTATTAATTCTTTTGTCTTTAATAAGTTTGTAAATAGTGTGATATTTTTAATTAGTCATTTGCTAAATGCTGTCCAATCAATGAAGACTTGAATATGCATTTTGGATTATGTTGTTTTAATGAAATTTTTATTAATTCTTTTGTCTTTAATAAGTTTGTAAATAGTGTGATATTTTTAATTAGTCATTTGCTAAATGCTGTCCAATCATGAAGACTTGAATATGCATTTTGGATTATGTTGTTTTAATGAAATTTTTATTAATTCTTTTGTCTTTAATAAGTTTGTAAATAGTGTGATATTTTTAATTAGTCATTTGCTAAATGCTGTCCAATCAATGAAGACTTGAATATGCATTTTGGATTATGTTGTTTTAATGAAATTTTTATTAATTCTTTTGTCTTTAATAAGTTTGTAAATAGTGTGATATTTTTAATTAGTCATTTGCTAAATGCTGTCCAATCATGAAGACTTGAATATGCATTTTGGATTATGTTGTTTTAATGAAATTTTTATTAATTCTTTTGTCTTTAATAAGTTTGTAAATAGTGTGATATTTTTAATTAGTCATTTGCTAAATGCTGTCCAATCAATGAAGACTTGAATATGCATTTTGGATTATGTTGTTTTAATGAAATTTTTATTAATTCTTTTGTCTTTAATAAGTTTGTAAATAGTGTGATATTTTTAATTAGTCATTTGCTAAATGCTGTCCAATCATGAAGACTTGAATATGCATTTTGGATTATGTTGTTTTAATGAAATTTTTATTAATTCTTTTGTCTTTAATAAGTTTGTAAATAGTGTGATATTTTTAATTAGTCATTTGCTAAATGCTGTCCAATCAATGAAGACTTGAATATGCATTTTGGATTATGTTGTTTTAATGAAATTTTTATTAATTCTTTTGTCTTTAATAAGTTTGTAAATAGTGTGATATTTTTAATTAGTCATTTGCTAAATGCTGTCCAATCATGAAAACTTGAATATGCATTTTGGATTATGTTGTTTTATTAAAATTGTCACTAACTTGTAAATTGGCAATCCATATGATGTAAAGGATTCCAAATTTGACTTCTGTTATTGTTGTGACCTGTTAGGGTCAGGATGAAAGACATGCGAACAGAAAGGTAGGTTCAACCAGTGTATTGAAATAACAGAACTTACATACAAAGTAAGAGTGTTAGTAGTCAGCAAATACAAGTGTGTCCCCGAACTGTCTAGTTAGACTGCATCTCAACTGCCTCCCCAGAAGCCATGCAGAGTCGTATTTATTGAAGGAGGAAGAGTCCATTCCACTGTAGACAGAGCAGCATAACAGTTACACTTAAAATATATGTTAGGTCTTTACAAGATGATAAATGTAGGAGGCATGGTGGAGTAATGGCAGCTTGGATTGAGGAATCAGAGAGCCGATGTCAAAAACTTTCATACCACATGCGTTTGGGGACAGCTTGTGGAGCCGAAATATCCAATGAAACTTCAAGAGAAGAAGCCGGTTCAATCTGCTGAGTGTGAATGCCTACACAAGTAAAAGTAATATGGGAAATGGACTAAATTTTCAGATTTTGACTGTAGTAGGAGTTTTGAAATATCGGGTAGTGTTTCTATTACAATGTATGAATTAATGTCAGACTGTATTTACTTTATTTGGAGTATTGTCCTCATCTTTGTTGCCATTTTTACAATGTTTCAGCTGTTGTCTGCTCTGGTCTTCTTCAGGTGCTAGGAATTTTGAACAATGGGGACAATAGTCCAAATAATGTAAATACTGCAAATACTACCTCATCTCAGAAATATAGACAAATAATGTCAGACAGTTTTGTAAAATGTTTATTCAGTTCATCTTTCAGACATGTCACATGATCTGGATAATTGTGTGAATATTTAATGGTAAAAATAGTTCAAAGAAAGTTTGTTTTTTCTTGATTTTGGATTGCAGTAAGTTTCTCTTTGTGGTGTCATATAACATTATATATATATATATATATATATATATATATATATATATATATATATACACGCACACACACTCTCATGTGTCATCTCTTGACTTGTATTTCAAAAGGCATCAGGTTTGATTTGCCATTTTTTTTTTATTGTTGTGGTTGTCATCTCACTGTATAGTGAAGAGATCTCGTTTTTGAATAGACTGTTTCACGTGAAGAATATTTTTGGTTTCAGCTGGGATTGGCAGAAGAATGGCTAAGAAGTTATTGTCTTCCTCTTTAGAAACGAACAACACAAAAAAAGTTAAAAGATATGCCGAAAAAAGTTGTAAAATAGTTTTGGTTTCTGTCTATATATCCAAGATGAAGTATTGTAATTATTTACACTATTTACATTGTTTAAACTCTAGTCCTCATCTTTGTTGCCATATTCACATCATTTCAACTGTTGTATGTTTTGACCTTCTTCAGGTGATTAGAATTTTGAACTGAAACCTTTATTTCCTCCACTGGGATAGATTGTTCTAGTTCTATGTGCGATGACTCTTCCAGATATCTCACTAAAGTAAAGGATTAGTGTATCCCAAAACAGGTTTGACAAAACATAGAAATGAGACAAAAGGCATTAATAATTTGGCTTTTATTTTATTCATATAAACTGTCTCAATATTTTCTTGTTAGAAACCAGTTTATGATGCAATAAACAGTGTTACCTTTGCCAGCCACATCTAATTCATTATGTTGGTGAGGTACATGAATAAGGAAGTGACATATGAAAAAAAAATCATTGATGTTATTCCAGTAGCATCTGAATATGAGATTACATTTTTCACACTTGTTTCTTCATTTCAAGACTTTATCAAATGAACATACGACAGTCAAGATATAAGGTTTCAGCTCTTTCTTTGAACCCTTGCTCTTCTTGCACGAATGTAAAAGATTCTGCCTTCTACCCTCCTAGCTCAGGTGTTTATATAACTTTGTTTCATTTGTTTGTCTTGTGTGTATATATCTGAAGTTCACTTCCTGGTTTTGTGGGTGCACCGCCCCTCTTCTTTTGAGGCCCTGTTTTATACTTTGGTGATGTTGAAGGTATCTTTTAGGTCAACCATTTGATGTTCTGGGGTGACATGAAATCACAGCTGATGACCTTTGCTGAATTGTAAAGAGATAATTAGAACCAGAAATCAGATACAACATCAAATGATTATGATTTGGCTTTGTACACATCAGTGCAAAACTAACTTTTTTAATTATCAAAAAGATACAGAGAACAAGTTCACTTATTTTTGTAACCTTGCTAGGGATAACAAAATCATATCGTCAGTTCCCTTTGTAAACCTTTTAGGTTCAATGAAACTCGACAATAGTTTTATAACTTCTTCTTTAGTAAAGTTACTTTGTAAAATTACAGATGTAGATATAATTACTCTTTTGAACATTAGTGTATCAGACACTTATTCTTCCCTGACTCAACACACCTTAATCCCTCTATATCCATGTATATATATATATATATATTATTTCTATGTGTCACGTGATCCCAGCAGTACAATATCACGAATTACTTGAGAATGAGGATTACTGTGTTTACTCCCTGGCAATTTGTGTTTGAACACAGAAGTTGCCAATGACACATTATTCCAATATGGCACTTATCTGCACAAATCTTGTGTTAGTTGAGCGAAGTATAAGTTAAAATTAGCAGAGAATTGCAAATTGTTTGGATACATGAAGATGAAGGTAGAACAAAAAATAAAACATTTGCTTTTTAAACTTAAGAAAGAAGAATTTTTACTTGGAGTGGAGTATCAAGTCTTTGATGCTATAACTTGTTTGGGGAGGTGCTGTGGATCTTCATCACCAATTTGTTGCAGAGTTGTGGTTAAAGTTTGACTTAAAATTGTAGTGACTGGTTTTTGTCAGAAGTAAGACAAGAATGAATAAAAAAAGTAGGTCCAAAACAGTGTATTAGTTTAACAAGAAACAAGATATTCAAATGAAGTGTTAATAATAAGTAACTAGAAATAAGTAAGTCCGAAGGTATTATTACGCTGCTTATTGCTTATATGTAGATATAATTACTCCTTTGAATATTAGTGCATCAGACACTTATTCTTCTCTGACTCTACACACCTTAATCCCTCTATATTCATATATATATATATATATATATATATATATATATATATATTTTAATTCTTCTCTGACTCTACACTACTCCTTTGTAGCTGTTGTTAACTGCCTTCAGAAGTCACACAGGTAACTATAACAAGAGGAAGAGTCTATTCCTCGTAGGAGGGCACTACAACAGGAGGGCATATAGTCTGGGTTTCAAGATCTTTATAAAATGAACGTATGACACTTCCTAATGCTTTCTGTATCTTGTTCATTTGAAACTATTTTGGAAGTTGAGATGAACTTCTGACAACGCAAACTTTTTCTTTGGAGCGAGACCAAAAATGGTGTAGAATAACATTGGTGCATGTAAATAGTAACTAAACTCATTATCAACACACTTTGAACTGTTTCAGGTGTTAGGAATTTTGAACCAAACCCTTGATTTCGACCTCTGGGATAATAACTGAACTCTCAATAAATCATATGAGAAACCCCCTCTTCATTTTCTTTCAGTATGGCTGATGCTAACCTCCAGGAAAGTGACTCGTTATGACTTCTCGGGCTAACATTCTCAGCTGACATGAAGTGGAAAGACTATATTGAATCCATTGCTAGGTTAGCTGCTAAGCCTATTCACTGTGTTGGATGAGACAATTTTTCTCTCTGGAATCTATCTTATATATCTGTAGGTCTACCATTCGTCCATGCTTAGAATATTGCTGCTGCATATGGTCCAGTGCCCCTGCTATTTACCTTGAGCACCTTGAGAAGATCTAAATAAGAATCAGCAATATTATTGGTCCTGAACTGGCAGCACAGCTTCAGCTAGTTTCCCATACCATAATGTTGTCTATCTGTCAGTCAGTTGAGTTCCATATGTGATACATGCTTTGGGTGATCATGTCTCGAAAGAGACATGACTGACTGGGCAGAAGATTGTACCGCAGTAGGTTGCCATTGCAACCTACTGCGGGATAATCTTCTGTGGTAGATTGGTTGCCAGCCAAGGTTATAAAACCCAATCTGTTCTGTTATTTAACTCATAGCTAGAAGGGGAAGAGATGTATTATATTATTAAGTTGTAATTAGTGGGGGATAAGTTAATTACTTCATGACAACAGAGAACTGATCCCTCACTTTATGCACAGTAGAAAACTTAATCATGTTTCCAACTATTATATTCAGTCAGTCAGTTAAGTGCCAGACATGATACACGCTTCAGGCGATCATGTCTCAGTCATCGATGATATTCATTATATTAATCTTACCACGTTTAATATTAGTATTTTGTTTCATTAAAATTAAATGTGATAAATTCAAATTATATATTTATAAAATATATTTAAGTTAATATTTTTCTTGCAATGACTTCCAGTTGCATTGGTATAAATACAATCAGAATTTTATATCCTAAGTATTCCACTAAATATAGCCTAGGCTGTACCATTTACTAATACTTTTACTAATTAGCAATTTTTTCTTGATTTGCCCTGCTGAAATTGGAGTGTGTTTTATACACCCCTGTATCTTGTATACTGTCAAATATGGTATCATAAAAAATGCAGTGAAATTTATCCATTATGAAACAAATCTTATGATTGTTTAAAAAAAAAAAATCTCCAGTCTTTGTTATTCCAAATTGTTTTGTCACAGAGAAATTGTTTTAGTGATCTAATTAATGGAAACTTTGATGCTAAATTTGTTTTGTAAAGTGGAGAAGATATTTTATCTGGATTTTCTTTTCCAAACATAGATATTTTTTTGTGGGGTGGGGGTTGAATGAACAATGCACTCTAATATGTAAAGCTATACATAAAAATCATTGTTTTATTTTGTTGGACAATTTACAAAACAACTTCTGTTGTGTAAAGCAAGGAGATTTTTATTTTCAAAAATTTATGAACTCAATCAAGAAAGTATCTGGTCTTGATAACTGCTTGTGAATTGGTCATCAATCAGAGAGGACTTTAGTGTACATGATTGAATAGAGGCTCTCTCTCTCTTGGGGTTACTCAGTCAGCAGTTATCTTGTGTTATGTTTCTACTCATTTTTTTTTTATATCCTCTCCTGAGATATTTGTTAAATCATCAGCAGCCAATTTGACTTGCTAGAATTTCTGGATTTTTCCTAAAAGTTAAATTGCTACTGTAAAGATTTCACAGGATAGATGAGAAAAAATGAAAGGGATGCTGGAATAAGTGTCTTAGGTCTCAAGGGATTACTTTGAAGGAAGATTAAGATGCTATTGCCCTAGGTAAGCTAGTTTTACTTAGGTACTGATAACAAAGTTATGCAGTGTGACTTTTGCTTTATTCCACCATATAAACTCACATATAAGATAACTTCATGTATTATGCAACCTCTGAATTATTTGAATGAATTTTAACCCCCTCCAGAAAAAAAAAATATTTGCAAATATAATATATTATAATGCAACCAGTTATTAATAATGTATGATTTTTAATCTCCCCAAAAAAAAAAAAATTGTGTATGTTTTTTGAGTAAAAATCTGGTCATAAAAACTCACTATATTTGAGGATTTAGTTCTCTTATATCCGGGTTTGGTCTATTTTATATACATTACCACTGGCTCTAATTTGGGACCAGAGAAAATCTCTCTTATACCCGGTCTTCTCTTATATCCGGGTCATACTACAAAATGACTTGTACTTTCTATTTTTACTGAATTTCTTCCCAAGATTATATTTATTTATTATTATTATTATTATTATTATATTTATTTATTTTTATTTTTTATCTTAGTTATTGTAGTTACGGTGCTTTGGTCAGTGTATGTTCTGACCATCTTCAGATCAAAATCAATATCTGTCCTTTAAGGACAATAACGTTAATTGTAGAAGCATACAACCCACACCAATATGAAGTAAATCTATTCCTCAATATAGGCTCCTTCTTTTTCATTCGTGGTATTTCACCTTTGAATGAAGTCACGTATACTCACGTTATAGATACTTTGTAGTGTTTTACTTATTTGTAAAGAATTTTCTCCTTTCACATTATTGTCATTGGAGAACCACAGTTGTGTGAATATTGTCCATGTTGGGAAGCTGTAGAAGTTCTTGGGCAATAACCATTCTCTGCTCCCTCATGGAGTCCGTCAGCATTCATGGCACATACTTTTTAGAAGACTGTAAAATGGTTCACCTGAAGTTTTTCTCAAATTTTGCAATAATGATTCCTCTGTCAGCTGTAATGAGATTGTCAGCCTGTTTGGCATTATCATTCACTGCAGGAGCTGACCTGACACTGTGGGGCTTGTCACTAAAGTCATTTTCTACTTTCTCTCTAAGATTGCCATTAACTCTACTGACCTATCTATTTACATCAAGGTTAACCTTTTCATAAGCGTTTCTATTTGCACTACATTCTCCTTTGACAGTTTTTAGCTTTTTTACATGTAACTTGGGGGGAGGGGGCAGCTATTTTGAAACTAGATCGAGAGTTGGAAAAGTATAGGTAACTCCACAAATTGTTCTATTGTGCTTTCACACATTTTATGGCTTATGGTTAAATGAGAAAAAAAACCCTTTGTTAACGCTTTTAAAATTTAATTAGAACAGTCATTTCTTTTAGACCAACCCTCATATTTAGCAGCGTTCTTGGAATTTTAAACTGAACCTCTTTATTCAATCAATAAGAATAGACTGTTCTCATTCTGCAATTCAGCATGGAGATGTACTATTATTATTATTTTTTTTTAATGATCATATCGCCCCAAGCAAGGCATTTTACTGCCACTGTTTTACAGGGGGTTATATAGGAAGAAAGTTATGAGAAAGAGAGTCAGAAAGTGGGTAAGAGAAGGATGAGAATACTGATGAGAGTGGAATGGATGGAGAAAAAAGCATGAGAGAGAGGATGCAGGTTAGTGAGATAGGAGATGACTATTGACTTTGCATTTAAATTCTTGGAGATTATAGCTGTCAGGAAAGCAAGTAAATGGAAGGGAATTCCATAGGCGGGAAGTGCAAGAAAAGAAGCTGATGAAGTAGAATTTGCATTTACAATTTATTGGTTTCACAATAAAAGGGTGGGACCTAGTTGCTAATCTTGGGGCTCAAGTAAATTTATATATAGGAGGCACCAGTGAAGTTAATTCATCAGAGCAGAAGCCGTGAAATGATTTGTAGAAGAGACACAGGGAAGCCACATTGCAACGGTGAGAAATTGACTGTAGTCAAGCTGCCAAGTCGGGATCGATCACATTACAGATTCTCTATTGTCAAAATACTTTCATACTGACATTGCTGACCCTGGGGCTCCATCATTGATCCTTTGCTGTTTTTAATTTTCATTAACAACCTTCCTGATGACATCAGTTCTCAACTTGACTCCTATACTGATGACACAAACATTTACTCCTGCCTTGATAGTAAGACCGAGCTGTCCTATAAAGTCAAAAATGGAAGCTGATGTCTAAAACGACCTTAAGTGCGTCGTTAACTGGGGCAAAAAATGACCTGTCAATTTTAACACCTCCAAAACTAAACTTCTACCCATTGATCTTCTGAGAGACCCTCACCCCTTTGCTTTCCATCAGCATGCCTGATGCTAACTTCCAAGAAAATGACTCATCGCATCTTCTCGGGCTAATGTTTTCAGTTGAGGTGAAGTGAAAAAAATATATCGAATCATTGCTACATCAGCTGCTAAGAAAAACAGTTCATTGTGTTGGGCAAAGACAATTTTTTCTCCAGAATCTATCTTACTTATAAATCTACCATTTGCCCATGCTTAGAATATTGCTGCCACATATGGTCTGGTGCTCCTGCTATTTATCTTCGGCTCCTTGATTAGATCCACAAAAGAATCAGTAATATTATTGGTCCTGATCTGACAGTTTTGCTTTGGTCACTTACCTAATGTTGTATGGCTGAATCTCTGTGTCTTTTTTTTACAAATACTTTCCTGGTAATTGTTCAAATGAACTCTTTGTACTGGTAACTACACTTTATGAACTTAAGACTGGTGTCAAGATCTCATCAAATTATGGTTGAGCTGACTACATGTAGCTGTAAGTTCTATGCTAACAGTATCTTTTCTTGCATTTCTCATTTGTGGAACTCTCTTCCAGCTCCATGCTTTCCAGCCAACTTTAATCTGCAAAAATCTAAATATAATGTTAACCACTATCTACATTCTCTCCTCCAATCACTCATGTGTCTTTCTGCTCATTATTAATGTTGCTAATCTTGTGGCTTGAGTAAATTTATATATTTTATTATTTTAAATTCTTGTGATGCCACTTTCTGCTGACTTCCATTGCATAAACTAGAGATTGAACCTATGTCCACTTTGTTAACGGCAATACTTAACCAATACCTATGAACATGAGACTCAGATTAGATTTTGAAATTCCAAGAAGATTGCTAAATACAATAGGTACTTAATGAAGTCTGGATCATGCAAGATTTAAATGTCATGACTAAAACAACAAAAATGAGGATCTAAACTTATTTATAAATGAAACTTTTTGTGTGTGTGTATCCATTACCTGTAGACTCCGAAATGGCTGAACCGATTTTCTTGAAAATTTACACAGTTGTACTATAAGCATCTGTGAGTGTTCTTAGCTAGGTTTTGTGTCGAGGTACCCCTGATAAATATTTAAAAATCGAAAAAAATCGGGTTATAGAAGGAGTGGTCCGATTTTAATCAAATTTGATACACTCATAGACAAAGCTATAAGAAATGATATTCAGAAGTTTCAAGGTTGCAGTTCTTACAATAGTGCAGAAAATCGATTATATATAAAAGTTTTCATTACACCCGAGCAACGCCAGGCTGTACTAATAGAATAATATCAGCATATAATGATGAGTATTATTTATTGCAGATGTTTGAATAGAAACTATTGTTAAGGTATTTTATGACACGATAACTTAGTTTTTTCTTTTCTTTTCTTTTATTTGTATATACTGTTCACTTAACATGTTTTTCATCTCTTGTAATAATCTGCCTGAAAAAAGGTATTTTTTCATTCAAGGTGAGCAAACTATTGCCTAATTATTGAGCTGAACGTGTTCCTGGTCTCATGGAGCCTCTTAATCTCTTCTCTTTGAAATTTCTTTCTTTATTTCTATTTTTTTGCTGATCTGCATAAGCTGATCCTGGATTGTGGCTCAAGGTGCATGGAACTAAGCAGTTAATTCTCTGATACTTTGACACAAATCTGCATTCCACAAGTCATTATCAAAGGTTTCTTGTCTTCTTGAATGATTCTCATTTCATAGAACAGAATCAAGTACTTGGGCTTGTTGTTGATAAGGCGTCACTGAGATTTTCGAACACTCAGAGCATCTGGATACAAAAGACGTAGGTGCTTGTCATTAACTAAGTTGTTATCTGCTACGTTATGAAAGTTATAAAAGCAAAAATGTTGGGTATGGCACTCTTTAAATTCTATAAATCTCATGGATTCTTTGAAGTGATAAAAATAACTTAATAAAACTATTGCCTGAAATCCAGCTTACATCTAATCGTAAGGTTTAACCTTGACATCTGCAAAACTCTTCTGTGCAATGATTGTAAGCTTTCAATGCAAAAAATATACATGTTTTTTTTATACTCTTTCATAAAAATATGCAGTGATGGATGCATGCAGTATGCACATATTGCATATGCTTTTGTGTCTTGCTTCATAAACAAGAATCAAAGTGTCTTTCAGTTATTTTCAGGATGTATGCTTCGCTTGGCTAAAAATAAAATAAAAATGCTTCTAAATTAGCTGGCTTTGGATAAAACCTCAACTTTTGAGTTATTTTAAATTTTCTTCAATCACTTACGATTTGGGTTTTATAGTGTAACAACCTTCCTGGGTTATTTAATGTTCGTACCAGGGTTTTTATTATTCATAATCATTGGTCATTTTATACATCAGTCTACAGGTCGACATGGTTTATTTTATACCTGTCTACAGGTAGACATGGATCACTTTATATTTGAGTCTACAAGTAAATATTGATGGAATTGTCTAGAAGAGAATATTGGTTATTTTATCCATGATCCTTCAGATAAATATTAACGATTTTATTTTGAGTGTACATGTTTATTTGGTAGGTTGTTTCTTTTTGGGGGTGATTCTTATTCCTCTAGGGGAGATGCAATTGCTGTATTCTAGTCTCCACCGACATAGTGGTCAACCATTTGGATATCTATTGCTATTGGTGTGCGTATTGTATGGAATGCCAAGGCCATTTGCAGAGCATGTTTATTTTTATTTATCTGCTTAAATTTACCTTTTTTATTTAGAGTGGAAGGGGTTGGCTATTTCTGATATGATACAACATTTTATACATTCTCTTTTTTTTTTTGCACATTTTGTATCTTTAGAGCAAAATGAGGCGGATCTGAAGGAGACTACCACCACCTTTAAATTTGTTGTTTTTTATTTTTTTATTTTTTTTACTTTTTTCAGTGCAATCTTATCGATCACAGCCTAAACTTTCCAATTGACAAAAAGAAAAAAAATTGGGAAAAATTTCAATATGGGGGGGGGGGGGGGCTCAGTTTTTCATACAACGTTATAGTAAATAAATCCTCCATTTTGGAACCACTTGCCGCTACGACATTGCCACCACCTGTAAATTTGTTGATTATCAATTATTTTTTTTTACTTTTTTCAGTACAATGTTATCGATTAAACCCTAAACTTTCCGACTGACAAAAATTTTGTAAAAATTTCAACATGTAAACAATTTCAGGGAGGGGTCTCAGTTTTTCATACAATTTTACCTAAGTAAATCGATCCTGTGCAGTTAACTTTTTCGCTTGCACATATTCAACAACTGAATCCTTTGCGAAATTTTTTGAATAAAGCCATTCTTGGAGCAGCTGTGTCTGTAAAACACTAGAGAGAATGATAAATGCCAGATTGATCTGGTATCTAGAAAGTAACAAATTAGTAAATGAATATCAATCTGGTTTTAGAAGTCAAAGAAGCCCTATGGATCATCTGATCCACTTAAAAACATTTATCAGAGAGGCTTTTATTAAAAAGAGCATCTAGTGGCAGTTTTCTTTGATCTTGAAAAGGTATATGACATAACATGAAAGTATAGCATAGTAAAAGACCTTAAAAAACTGGGGCTAGATGGTTGAATGCCAATATTTATAAAAAATCTCCTGCAAGATAGAAGATTCAGAGTTGAAATAGGAGATATTTTCTCTGAAGAAAAAGAACGAGAAAGGGGTATACCTCAAGGTAGTGTATTGTCCGTTACGCTGTTGTGAAAATATAATGATATAAACAGCGGAACAAACTGTACATTGTATGGGGATGACTTCCTGATATGTTATAGAGCAAGAAATATGAACCATACAGAAAGACAACTCCAGATATGCATCAATAAGCTCAACAAATGGAATACAGAGAATGGACTAAACAGAAAAAACAAATTTGTTTGACTCCGATACTGAAAATCAATACCTCGATATCCTATTGGGTCTGATCAAAATCAGGTTTTCAGTCCTTTTATTTTGGTTTTTGCTTCGGTTTTTGCTCTAAGTAGGTAGAATTGTAGTTCTTAGTATCAGCCATGATGCCATTTTCACAGAGAACTTATTTAGCCTTCAAAATTCAGTTTGCGACGAAAAACTTCTTTGACATTGATACCAGAAATCAAAATTTGACTTACATCCATTCATTTTTCTTTCAATCTATGGTTTCACTTTGACTGGAAACAACTATTGCTTTTTAGTTTTTTGTGCTGACTTCCAAAGAGTTTGCGCTCCAGGACCATGGATTAGTTTTAAAGCTTTCATTACGCCCGAGCAACGCCGGGCTATACTGCTAGTATATAAATGTATATACAGAAAAAGAGAGATTATGTGTTCTTTTCAATAATAGATCTGTGTTTCCTTTTGCTGTTAAAGATGGTCATTCCTTCTTATAAATTAGTTCAGTAATTTATAAATGTAAATGTCAGTGTGGCACAGAATATGCAGGAAAATATTAGAAACCCAAATCAATCAGCATATTCCTTCTTACATATGATCCAGCAACCTGAGTTTTTTTTAAGAAAACACCACAATCAGTACACCATTCTGCAATTGGCCAGCACTTGATAGACAGTCAGGACAGTATTGAAGTGTATAGGGACAACTAGTTTTTGCTTTTGTAAAAAGCCTGGTCAGAAAATCATTTACATGTTCTTGAGGCTGTTTGTATCAGGTTACACTGAGAAGGTCTTTGCAGACAAAGAGAGAACTTTTTGCATTCCCTTTCTTTGTGTAGTGGGCGGGGAGTAAAAAATTTTCCTATTTTATATTTTGTTGGAACCTTTTTTTTATTTAATCCGTAAATTCTTTCACAAATAAATAATTATTTTAGTCGTGTTTCAACCTTGCTCTTTCTGTTGCAGTTTGTCTCCAATAATTAGTTTTCTGTTTTTGTCAATTAGCCTCGCCAATGGTATCCTCTGATAAAGTGTTAGCTGAAAGAAACCTAAAGTTTAGTTTAAGATGGGGGGGGAATGTTTTTCTTGTTTAAAACACTAAGTTCTGTAGTATTAAGTTTTTGTTTTTATATATATATCTGGTCGGGTGCCCCTGCTATTCTCCTCAGGCTTCTTGACAATGTACAGCGGAGGGTCTGTAATGTGATCGATACCGATTTGGCAGACCGCCTGCAGTTTCTCTCTCACCTGCGCGACGTGGCTTCCCTGTGTCTCTTCTATAAATACTTTCACGGCTTCTGCTCCGATGAACTTAGATCACTGCTTCCCCCTAGATACGAATTTGCACGAGATACTAGATTAGCAACTAGATCCCACCCTTTTACAGTGAAACCAATAAAATGCAACCGCAACTTCTACTCCAACAGTTTCTTTTCTCACACTTTCCAACTGTGGAATTCCCTTTCACATGATTGCTTCCCCAACATCTACAATCTCCAGGAGTTTAAATGTAAGGTCAATAGATACCTCCTAACACACTAACTTGCTCCCATTTTTTCAAACACTCTTCCCATTTGCCCAACCCTCATCCTCGGTATCCTTACCCATCTGTCACCTACCTTCTGACATTTCCTATATCTAACCACTCCTTCTCTTTACCTTCCCCTATGTAGCCCCATTTGCAATAGTGGCAGTGGAATGCCTTGCTAGGGGTGAAATGATTAAAATATATATATATATATATATATATATATATATATATATATAGTACTATTAAAAAATAAAAAATACTGAGATTTGGTTATTTGGTCAAATTTTGGCAAGCACGTTAGGTTGACAACTTTTCAATGTGTTTTTATATATATATATATATATATATATATATATATATATATAGTACTGTGAAAAAGTATTAGGACAAGAACTATTTTATCTTTTATGAGGCATCAAAATAACCCCTGTTCTAACACTTTTGCACACTACCGGTAGTGTGCAAAAGTATTAGGACAGGGATGATTTTCCTAAAAACCTCACTGAATTTCCAATACAGGGTGAAAAGCCAAGTAAATTGTCAATAAATATTGATTATTTAAAACTAGGTGTAAAAGAAATGTATCAAAAATAAGTTATATTTAATTTTTTCTATTTTTCAGTAAACAAGTTATTTTGAAACTACTCATTATTCTATTACCCTTGAATATGACTGACTTTTTTTTATTCCTCTCTCTCAAATTGATAAATCTAATGTTACTTTGCAAGACACACTTTGGGAACAAATACAAGCTGCTTGGCAGGAGATACCATTAGATACATTGAAGCTTGTGATGTCAATGCCTGACAGAATGAAGGCTGTGATCTAAGCAAATGGCTATTATACTAAATATTAAATTTATTTTGTAACAAGTATTTTACTTGGTAAAGCATTTGTTGAGTAAAATTACTTGAATTAAATTGTTTATTTTCTGTCAATATGCCTCATAAAAGATAAAATAGTTCTTGTCTTAATACTTTTGCACAGTACTATATATATATATATATAAAGACAAACACATTGAAAAGTTCTCAACCTAACGTGCTTGCCAAAATTTGACCAAATCACCAAACCTCAGTATTTTTGAGGGATGTGCATCTGGTTCAGTGTAAGAACATTTTATTGCCTCCTCATTTGCGTGCAGAGGTATTGTATGTTGAATCTTTCCCTAAAGCCTTGGTAATCATTTGAATAGTTTCTGTGGCTGACTGTCCAAAACTCAAACAATATATGATGCATATTCACTGATGGTCACACAATACACCAACACCCACAATGGTATCTCTCTGAGTAACACAAAGTAGAATGTATGTTCATACATGTGCAGTATAAACCTCTCTGTTTGGTTGCCAAATTATATCAAGGCCTTTCAAACGGTCCTCCAATCAATAGAGCTGAGCAGACACACATTATTTATTTGTGTGTGTGTGTGTGTGTGTGTGTGTGTGTATATTTTTATATATATATATATATATATATATATATAAAACACACACACACATGAGTGGGCCATGCAGTCAAAATTGATGGCAAAATATTTATATCAATATGCTGTCTACAAGGATGTCAACATATATATTGATGTAACTACTAAAGAGTATCTTATATTAAGGTATAAGACAATCAAAATAATCCAAACCCCTAGCCATGACAGGAGGGAAATATATACACACACAAATACACAATGGTCTTGTTTACAATTTTTAAAGCATTTTAGCTTGAATGTTGAATCATGATTATACCATCGTTTTTTAAAATACAGCTGTACCTGCAATTCAGAAAATTACATAAAGAGACAAAACACCAAGAATGAAAAAAAAACAAATGCAGCAAAATATCATTAATGAAAACTGTAACTGCAGAGATAAAAAGAAATGTTTACTTGATGGAGTTTGTAAAACTGGAGGAGTTATTTACAAAGTAGTTCATGATGCTTAGAGTGAAATAATTAAAACAAAGTATATATATATATATATATATATATATATATATATATATTTCGTGTATTGAGGCAGCAAATAATTTTCTAAACATATACTGTTAAGTATAAGAGACAATGAATGCCTATTATGTTTAATCATGAGCCGTTCTAAATGTCGTATTTTGGCTTTAATTTCTGTTGAAAATAAAGACAAAAATTCTCCAACATCTGGATAATGTTTATTAAGTTGGTTCTAATCTTTCGGCTCACATGAGCCATCTTCAGAGAGGTTAATATATATAATAATATATATATTAATCATCCACATACAAGCCTGTTTTGCTGTATCACAGCTCATCAGTGTGGCTAGACGCATCCACTTGCTTCTGGTCAGAATTAAAACTCAACCGATATGGTGTCAGTCGGAGTCGCTACTCCCTAAGCCATAGGCGCATGGAATCAGAAAAAGGAAAATTTAACGTATTGTATATAAGCAGTGTATACACACACCAGTCACCAATAGAACTCAATTCATTTCTGAAGAGTCATGCATATATCGCAGAAGTGGAAACTGTTTTTAGAATTTTTTTCTCTAGAGAGCTCAGTCGTAATGAGGATAGTGAACACAGCCTGTTTCATGCTTGAGTGCAATCTTGTGGCCATCCTCTAAATGTTAGTATGTTAAATGTTTTCGGTGTGTTCTAGGAAGTATTAAAGACAAAATTTTCTAGCCAGTAATATATTTCAGAAAACGGGTTTACTGAAAGGTTCCTTAGATACTTCATTTTTATTTTCTTTAAATAGTATTAAGATCCTTTAATTAGTTTTATTTATAGCTTTGTTAAAATTTTGTAGTATCAAATCATATATAACATATTTGAGTTCAGTGTCCGCCATTTTCTTCAGGTCATAGGCACAGCAGTGGGAACTAAAGTGACCTCCAGTATGTGGAAATATTAGCTAAAATTGCCCCTAATTTGAAAAACATGCTTGTCTTGAAAGAGACATGACTGACTGACTGACTGGGTAGAAGATTTTCCCGCAGTAGGTTGCTATTACTGTCTGCAGTAGACTGGTTGCTAATCAAGGCTATAGTACTCAAACTGTCCTGCTACTTAACTCGTAGCTGGAGAGAGAAGCAATGGATTAATACCTTTTCCTTATGCGGTGAATTTATAGATACTCTGAAGAAAAAAGTAACTATCACCTCGGACATCCTCACTACCACAGCAGATACATAGACAATATCTGTTTTTAGATGGACAGTACACTCTCTATGCCATACGTGATACGTACTTGGGCGATCATATATCTTTTGAGACATTGACTGGGCAGAAGATTATTTCGAAGTAGGTTGCCATTGCTTTCTGTTGTAGATTAGTTGCTGGCCAAGGCTATAGAACCCAATCTGTCCTATTATTTAACCCATAACTGGAGGGAAAAGACTGAGTAATACTTTTTCCAAGGGTATTTGCACATAAGTGAATGCAAGGAATTCAACTGGAATTTGAACTCGGCTACTTGATTTCTTGTTTCAAGTTGATATCCACTACAGTGAAATATTCAGCCACTTTTATTCCATTTCTGGATGTACAACTAAGCAACAACTAAATCTCTACATCACTAGACACTAAACCTACAGATAGTCAATGCTACTGAAATTTCAATGGTTGCTCAACCTAAAATAAAATCAATAATTTATAGACACTATTTACACATAAAACACATGTTCTGACAATGATGAATACAAAAGCATATAAGACAACTACTATCCAATAGGATGTGTGTTGTGGTGCAGTGAATATTGGCTCGGAACGAGAAAGAGGAGAGCCAAGTTCGAATTCCAGTAGAATTCATTGCATTCACTTATGCACAAATATCCTTGAGAAAGGTATTAATCCATCTCTTCCCTCCAGTTATGAGTTAAATAACAGGACAGATTGGGGTTCTGTAGCCTTTGCTGGCTACCAATCTACCGCAGAAAGCAATGGCAATGTACTGTGAGATGATCTTCTGCCCAGTCAGTCATGTCTCTTTTGAGACATGATCGCCCAAAGCGTGTATCCCATATGGCACTTAACTGACTGACTATCCAATTACTTTCTTAATAGAAATTATTCCTTAAAACTATCAAAAACTCAATCACTAAGGCTTAATTATGTTGTTAAAGATATTGTCCAACATTCACTGCCATATTGAAGAACTGATATCACATAGCAATCCAGTACTCTCCAACATATATTCTGGTTAGTGCTCACCATCTTCTATCAACTATCTTCTGGAGTTTTAAGCCACCAACTTCAGCCTTGTTTGCTATGATAAGCTTATTGACATACATTTTTTTTTTAATGTATCTGTGTGTTTTTTTTTCTTACTTTAATGAATTTTGTTGCATTATCCAGGATAGATTACAATTTCTTGTTGTAATCTTGTAAGGAATAAGAATTCATCCAAACAAATTAAATTTAACCAACAAGTTTGGTTTTAATATTTTTTTAATTTTTTTTTCTATTCTTGAATAAAATTCTTCTACATTGGAATCAAAATTATGAATAACCTGTGTGAAGTTCATGTTAAGTTGCTTTTGTTTATCTACTTTTGAACATTTCAGTCAGGATAAAAGTCTAGAATTCTAGTATTCCAAAAAATAATTCATTTTAAATTAATAATTAAGACACAGTAGAAATAGTTTTCTAGCCTACAAAACAAGTAAGAAAAATTCCAAAATTCACATGGTTCAATTACGTGAACAAATGATCTCATATCTTACTGAAAGATTTCCAGTACATAAAATTTGTCTGCACAGTTAATAAGATATTTATTGAGAAGCCACTTAACGCTAGGCAACAACTTCCTTACAGACCTCCCTTACATCATCTATAATACAAAAAATCACCTACTTAATAAGATAATGTAATGTGCAATAAACCCCCATTCCAGCTTTGTAAACATTATTACTAATAGTATTTTTATTCTACCTAATGCACACATGGTAATGAGATTTCCTCCTTTGACTTGTGACATTTCAAATATATTTACTTTTTTTGCAACAAAAAGAAGAAAAAAAGAAATGGATATCAGTGAAACGGGTACAGAATTTCATCTTTGGCTTTACAATAAAATATATATATATATATATATATATATATATATATATATAATGAAAGCTAATAACATCGATTTCACTGCAGTTGCATATTTCAACCAACTGGACCATAGCATTAATGATGTAAATGCTAACAAAAATGTTTAAAGTCCGACTTAAAATACATTTTTAAAATAAACTAAAATATCAGATACAGTCACTTTCTCACCAGTGCAATGTGGTTTCTACAAATATTATCACGGTTTTTGCTCCGATAAACTTAGCTCACTGATGCCCCGATATATAAATTTACTCAAGCCACAATATTAGCAACTAAGTCCCACCCTTTTACTGTGAAACCAATAAATTATAAACACAAATTCTAATCCATCAGCTTCTTTTCTCGCACTTCCCGCCTGTGGAATTCTCATCCATTTATTTTCTTCCTCGACAGCTACAATCTTCAAGAATTTAAATGTAAAGTCAATAGTCATCCCCTCTCTCACTAACCTGCATCCTCTCTTTCATGCTCCTTTCTCAGTCCACTCCACTCTCATCAGTATTCTCATCTTTCTCTTACCCACTTCCTGACACCCCCTATAATCTGTCACTCTTTCTCATAACTTTCCTCTTATGTAACCCCCTGCAAAACAGTGGCATTAAAATGCCTTGCTTGGGGCGATATGATTATAAAAAGAAAAAAAATTTCTATACATTTATATTCCAGGGAACGTCAATAAATCTAAAAGACATGCATGTGTAGCTAATCAGTATTTCATTTACTGATTGATTTGTTTTCTACGGCTTATCAACAGACAAGTAATTATTATGTAAATATAAAGTGGGGAAACAATTTTATATTACAATCAGCATATAAATTGATCCCTCACTTTATGGCCACAGTCATCCTTCTCTTATCCACTTCCTGACATCTGCTATAACCTGTCACTCTTTCTTATAACTTTCCTCCTATGTAACCCCCTGCACAGCAGTGGCAGTAAAATGCTTTGCTTGGGGGGATATGATTATGAAAAAAAAAAATTCTTGAATTAAGCAGGAATTTAGGTTTACTGAAAGAATATATTTTCCACAAAAAGCATCTACAAATCATCTACAACACTAAGCAAGCAACTAGCCCCAAACTTTCAGATCTCTTCAGGAATATGACACGTGTGGATTTCTTCAGTAGAACACTCTAACCCCAGTGATTAAAATAAAGTCTTCAATTTGAAATTCCAATCATCTGTAGAAGGTTGGAGTGTACAATGGCTGAATTGTTGATCAGCAGTCGGAACAAATGTAAATAATCACAATACCTTATCTTAGAAATATAGACAAGTATCTCTTCTAGATATGTTCTGTGGTGCAGTGGATGTTGAGGAGCTCAGTTTGAATTTCAGTTGAATTCCTTGCATTCACATTGCGCAAATACTCTTGGGAAAGGTATTAATCTGTCTCTTCCCCTTAGTTATGGGTTAAATAACAGAACAGATTTGGTTCTATAGCCTTGGCTGGCAACCAGTCTATCGCAGAAAGTAATATTAGCCTACTGTTGGATAATCTTCTGCCCAGTCAGTCATGTTTCTTTCAAGACATGATGGTCCAAGTGTGTATCATATATGGCACTTAACTGACTGACTGATCTTTTCTCTAACAGAACATGGTGGGGAGGAGATAAAAACATTCTCCTGGGAAAAAAAAATCCCACTTGATTTCTTTATTTCATTTTTCTTCTTCTGAAAGGACACGGGTGTGTCTGAAAATTCCAATTTTTTAAATCATCTCCTCATGCTTCCATTTAGTCAAACGGCCTACTAGTATACAATAGATATTATTAGTCTTATTAGTTAATATTATTATTTGTGTTGTTTTTTTGGTTCTCAAATTATTGGACTATTATATCTACATGTTCACATATGCATGCACATTTTTCCCTAGAGGGACACACACATGTATGTGTGTACGTATATATATATACTCACAAAAATAAACTGTCAAATATTCACTGTAGAGGCACACCTTGGAGGCATTGCCTATTCAGGTCCAGACCCTCATGATAAAGTGAATGAAACAAGTTTTTGGGTTTCTTGGTGCATATCAAAATTCTTTGCCCTGAAGCCATTGTATGTTAAGTGTGTAATAGCATTAGGCTAAGAAAATTGAAAGGAAAAGAGATATACCTTCAATTCAAAAATATTTCCTTTTTGCCTCTAAAATATGACATGGGCACATACCTTAATCAGATGCAGTTAGCACATGATGTCTTCTGACTTGCTTAGCACAAGAGTTGTTATCAAGCAGTTTATATAAAGAAGATATATCTGCAATAAAACGTGTGTGTATGTATATATAAAGGATATGTCTGTCTGTGTTTGTGTGTCTCTATTCTAACAAGCCCTACTCTTGCAAAACCCTTAGTCTGATTTCAACCAAAATTGGGTCACTTGTTGATCATGACACGAACCTTTGTTGTACACAAAAATTTTTCAAATCAATTTACAGTGTATGGCAGAGATCACTGAAATGAATAGAATTTACAAATTCTTCTCCAAGACACCTTATGCAAATTCAAACAAAATTGGGTAACTTTTAGATCAAATTCTGAACCTTTCATGTACCCAAAAATCTTTGAATCAATATACAGGGTTCATCAAAAATCAACAAACATAATTTAGGGTGGTCTTTTGCACACTTTTATGCATTTTTCTAAGATGCTTCACTCAAACTCAACCAAAATGGAGTCACTCAAAGATCAAGGTCTGATGCCTTGATCTACAGACAAAAATTTTAATTGGTTCACAAGGTGTGGCAAAAATTAATAGAAAACGTTGCTTTTTGCAATCGTTTTTTTCTTCGAAGCACTTAGTTATATTCCAACAAATTTTCGGGCCTTTTTTGTAACTTCTACCTTATCATATGCCGTAACAATTTCACATTTTTTACAACATGCTAACCCCTCCAGTGTTGCAGGGACAACGCATCCACTTTTTCTGCATCACGTTATCATATTACAGACTCTCATATTGCTTCCCCACCATTTTTCTAATTTATTCCCATTTATTTGCAAAATTGATCGAGCATGAATCCCGTTTTACAAATAAAACAAAAACAAATACTTACTTTGCATTTTTTTTTTTAACTTATGCCTCACAGCAACCTCATACTGGAGCTTTTTGAATAAGCAACTGAGCTTACCATTTCAACATAACCTCTAAAAATATCCCGAGCAACGCCAGACTATTTAGCTAGTAATTATATATAATTAAACATTAATGGATACTCATATTTGAGTAGATACTCTGTTTTTATTCCTTTATTAAACAGTATATTTATTTCTATCTACTAGCCTGAATATTCATGAAATCTTAGAAAAATATGCCCTTTCTAGCAGAGTTTGAACCTTAATTCGCCGAGGGGAAAAATCAACATTAGATCCCAAGTGCTTTGACCTCTTGGCCACAAAGAACCTCTTGGTCAAGCAGAGCATTTTTTTTGGAACACTAGAATTTTAGATTTTTATCCTGACTGAAATGTTCAAAAATACATGAACAAAAGCAATTTAACATGAATTTCACACAGGTTATTCATAATTTTGGTTCAAATGTACAGAATCTTATAAAAATTAAAACCCACCTTGTTGGCTGAATTTAATAAAACTTCTTTGGCTGAATTCTTATTCCTTAAAAGATTACTGTTGTGGGGCATTACCCACTTTACTATGGACTCTTCCTACCACTTTATTATGGACTCTTCCTACCACTTTACTATGGACTCTTCCTACCAGTATAATAACTGAGAATTAATCATTCTCATGGCTTCAGTTAAGCTCAGCACAGTCTCTCTGTCTGTCCATTACTAGTAAGCCAAGCTTATGTCTACTGTTCTCTTGTATCTATGTTTGACTTAATATATGTTGTTAACCGTACCACCGTGTTTCGAATTATCATTTAGTGATCCCATCACCGGTCCACATCAATTACAATTAGAAATTGTAATCTGTCCTGGATGATGCAACAAAATTCACTAAAGTAAGAAAAAAACTCACAGAAACATTAGAAAAAAGTATGTAAATAAGCTTATCATAGCAAACAACGCTGAAGTTGGTGGCTTAAAAATCCAGAAGATAGTTGGTGAGTACTAACCGGGACATATGTAAAGTCATGTAAAAACTGATAAACCAGGTTTTCCTCTCTGACTTATCATATTCTAAATAACTACAACTGTATACTGTCAAAAACCCTAAAAGCACATAATTTTCCTATAAATATTCAACAATTATAGCGTCACATTAACTAATGACTTCCTCCATATCTTAAAAGCAAAAAATCCCATAAGTAATACTATAGCTTCACTGAATAGGGAAAATCTTTTTACCAAAGTTCCAGTTAAAGAAACATGATTAACAATTGTGTCTACAAACGCTCATAAATACCTCCTTTAAAAATCCGACCAACAACCCTTTGAAAACTACTACTCGGATGTTCTACGAAAGTTTCATTTTCATCATAATGACAGCATTTATATCCAAACAAATGGTGTCAGCATAGGAAACTCTTTAGGTCCTCCTTTTGCTAACTTTTACATGTCTTATATTGAAAATAAAGTGTTTAAAACAACTGATAAACCAGAAATCTACACAAGGTACATTGATACAATTTTGTTTTGATTAAAAGATGATAAAATTATAGATCTAAAATCAACTTCAATGCTAAAATTTACATCTGAACTCATGGTTAAATAACAAAATCCCATGTCTCAACATTGAATTAGAACTAAAATTTATTGAATTTACCACTTACCCATATGGAAAACCTGCTAGTAAAACCTTTTTTTCTTATAAATTATGATAGCCAATGCACTGAAAGTTATAAAATAGTAGTGATTACAAACATCTTAAAACAAGCATACCAAAATTCCTTCTTCCAAAGACTATTTTTAAGTGAACTAAGACATATGAAACGAACATTAGTCAACAATAATTTTCCTAACTACATAACTGATAAACAAATAAAATCATTCTTACAAAAAATGCATGACAATCGTAATAAAATACCACAGAACAAAATATCAACATATTTTATCGCAACCAAATGCACAATTATTACAAGATAAACTTATTAAACACCATATTTCAGCTGTAATCTTCAAAACTCTTGTAAAGTTTATAATATGCAAAAGAAAATGGACGACTGCAAACCTTGTTGTTTTTAATGAATATAACCCCATCTAATCTAAACTGGTGATGATCAAGATAGTGTATCAGTTGCAATGCCAAGTACATGACTGCATTTCTTGTCCCAAATCAGTTACTATATTGGACCAACTACCACCTCATTGAGTAGATACCTCACGGATCATTTGTCTGATCAAAGCACAATTAAAAAATATTAACCTGTATTTTAGAAGAACTCTTGAGGAAATTTCTGGTTGATAATACAAAATTTTATTTTTAAATCACATTGTTGTAGACAACTTGTTTTATTAAATATCTTTGGCCTGCTATTAAGCTTAGATCATTTAGTAAAGGTGACGGCGTTTTGAAAATTTTCTAAAAATGGAAATGATACTGAAGCCAATTGCACTTGAGCCAGGCATGTGATTGTTAAAAACAAACACTCATCTTCAAAACCACACATCTAAACTACTATGTAATTTTTTTTTTTTTAATCATTTCACCCTAAGGAAGGTATTCTACTGCCACTGTTGTGCAGGGGGTTACATAAAGGAAAGTGATGAGAAAGGGGCGTTAGTTATAGGAAATGTAAGGAGAAGGGTAATAGAATGAGAATACCGAGAATAGGGGTGGAGTAGATGGAAAAAAGAGCTTGGGAGAATGGATACAGGTTAGTGAGATAGGAGATGTCTATTTTGAAACTACTCATTATTCTATTATCCTTGGATATGACTGACTTTTTTTCTTATTCCTCCCTCTTGAATTGATAAATCTAATGTTACTTTGCAAGACACACTTTGCGAACAAATACAAGCTGCTTGGCAGGATATACCATCAGATACATTGAAGAAGCTTGTGATGTCAGTGCCTGACAGAATGAAGGCTGTGATCAAAGCAAAAGGCTATTAAAGTAAATATTAAATTTATTTTGTAACAAGTATTTTTTTTGTTAAAGCATTTGTTGAATAAATCAAATAAATTACTTGAATTAAATTGTTTTTCTGTCAATATGTCTCATAAAAGATAGAAGAGTTCTTGTCCTAATACTTTTGCACAGTACTGTATATAAAATCATACCTTGAAGAATGGAATAAGCAAATAACACTTTTAAGATGAAAATGAATAATTTTGCATATAAAGTTAAATTAATGAAAATTATTCATGAATAATTTTTATCAATTTGACATTACTTTTATGTTAAACAAGTTTCCAAGCAGGCTTCTATGGAGATGATACCGGCATCTACTTAATATGAAATCTGCCAGGGATGACAAAGTAAACGTTGCTTCTGCTTTTGAATAGGACCACCAATCTGTAATGGATTGGGGTAAGAAATGGCTCGTAAATTTTAAATGATCACAGGAAGTCAATAGTTACATTAACTGCTAAGAAGGTTGGGTTGCTGTGCCGAGCCAGAAAGTTTTTTTCTTATCAGAATCCATTTTACATTTATAAAGTTACCATTCATTTGTGCATTGAATACTGTTGCTGTATCTGGTTAGATGCTCCTGCTATTTATCTGTGGGGTACTCAACAAAGTCCAAAGGAGGATCTGCAATACAATTGGTCCTGATTTGGCAGCTTGCCATCACTCACTTTCTCACTGATGTCATGTGGCTTCCTTCTGTCTTTTCTACAAATATTTTCACGGTTTCTGCTCTGAGGAAGGATGCGCATTGTGGTCCAGTGGATATCGGCTCGGAACGAGAAATCGGGGAGCTGAGTTCGAATTCCAGTTGAATTCATCGCATTCACTTACGTGTAAATACTCTTGGGAAAGGTATTAATCCGTCTCTTCCTTCCAGTTATGGGTTAAATAACAGGATAGATTGGGTTCTATAGCCTTGGCTGGCGACCAGTCTACCGCAGAAAGCAATGGCAAACTACTGCGGAATAATCTTCTGCCTAGTCAGTCATGTCTCTTTCGAGACATGATCGCCCAAGCGTGTTTCACGTATGGCACTTAACTGACTGACTGATTATGGAAAGAACCTATCCATGATGGTAAGTTGTAGAAGTGTGTGTGTATACATATATCTCTGAAATTGTTCTTGCCTCCCACTTTCAAATGTTTTTAAAGCTTCTTCTGTAAGAGGAATTATAATTACTGTACTTTGAAAGAATACGTTACCTCCCCTTCACTCTCAGCTTTCAATTCTTTTAATGTCTCTCCTCATTCTCATCTCCTTTCCTTGACTGTTGAAATGATTCACATATTGAGTTTTTCCAATACCAATTGTGTTTGGATTGAAACTTTGTACAACTCAATAAAAGCTATCTCCACTTAAAGAACTCCCTTCATCGTATAATTGTTAATAGAAACATACATATGTGGGAGCAGCAATTGTTAATGCTTTTTGTGTCTATGTTTTCCAAACATGAAGCTATAAACTATTTCTGCTGGCGATGGGAAGGCGGCAATCAGAGGATTTCACTGTTTCAACACTCTAAGCAATTTATAATTTCATGGCTTCTTATCAGAAAATGCAATAAAAAAAAAGGAAACTTCAAGCAAACATAGCTGAGGATTGTTACGCCACTTGAGCTGTGTTCCTAGCATTATTCTGTCGTGAGTTGGAACATTTTTAGTGCCATATAGAATGAACTGTTACATGATATCTGTCCTCCTATATGGCATTGAAGACGGGATAATTTCCTCAAAGATAAATAAGAGATTTGAAGCAATTGAAATAAGGTTCTACAGGAGGATGCTGAGGATACCATGGACTGAACATGTGAGTAACAACAAAGTTTAAAAGAAAATATAAAAACAAAAAGGAAACTCATACTTAACATCAAGAAGAGGGAGTTGAAATTTTTAGGGCACATAATGAGGAAAGAGGGCTTGGAAAATCTGATACTCATAGGATATTGAAGGCAAGAAGGACAGGAAAACAGCACATAACATAGTAAGTAAAGGGATAGTGGAACAAAGTTTAGGAGAAATAGCAGGCAAAAAATTATTAAGAGCTATGAAGAACAAGAAATTGTGGAGAGCCATGATTACCTATATTATGAAAGTATATAGTACAAGAAGAACAAGAAAGAAGATGACGATAGATTTGGCGGGGGAAAAGCTGATTTTGAAAACTAAACAACATTGAACATCCAAAAAAATTTACTTAATAAACAGGATTAGAAAACTGGTATGATACTTCTCTTCTCTATCTGTATAAGATTGATTCGATTGTTAAAGGCTTATGACTATATCATATTGAAAGACCAGCCCTCACACGATCACTGAAGTTAAATAATGTCAAGCTTGGTCAGTACCGAGATAAATGACTTGGTGCTGTAATTATGGATGTGCAGGTGATATAATTAATAACAGCTTCGAATTGTAAATCAGAAAACCAAGTTCAAATTCCAATTGGGTTTGTTATATTCACTTGCATGAAAATACCCTTGGGAAAGGTATAGGTCCACCTCTTCTCTCCAACACCAATGGCTTAATTCAGTCAATTAAGTGCCATCCGTGATACAAGCTTTGGGCAATCATATCTCGAAAGAGACATGACTGACTAGGTAGAATATTTTGCTGCTGTAGGTTGCCATTACTTTCTGTAGTAGACTGGTTGCCAATCAAGGCTATAGAACCCAATTTGTTTAGCTATTTAACCCATAGCTGGAGGGAGAAGTGATGGGTTAGTACCTTTTGCAAGTGTACTTGTGCATAAGTGAATGCAACAAATTCAACTGGAATTCATTGCAGTCATGTCTTAATTAGTAGGACTAATTACTTCCATTTTCTCTTTCATTTACCCACAAAAAAAAGAAATGTTATTTAAAATTATAATTATACGGTATTAGACAAATGTTTATTTTTTTTTATTTATTGATTTATCTTTTAGGAATATTCAACTGACAACCCTTGCTCTTGATTTTCATTGGGAAGCTGTCTTACTAACCCAGGCATTTCGTTGTCTTGGATGCTGTAAAAGTACCCTGCTCAAGTACCATGTGTTTTGCAGCTGTAGTGGTGTGTGTTCGACAAGATAGCTTGACAATGCCTCTTTTCAGATTGGTACTAAATTCAGTTTTCCTTCTAGACATGTAACAGTTTACCCTGCTTTTTAATCCATAGCGGGGGGAAAGAATAGATGGATTCATGCCTTTTCTAATTAAGCATTAGTGTGAAAGTGCATGCGACAGACCTGATCAGAATTTGAATTTGGCTGAATGTAGAAAGGAAATTTATGATAAGTTTTAATCATGGCTTTTTACAGTTTTTCTTCAGTTGAAAAAAAGAAAAAATTCAATTAAATGCGCTCTTGTCATAAAACTGTCCTGTATTTTGAATTATTTTATTAATTTGAATGACTTTTAATGATTTACTTGTCATAAAGTGGATTTCTTTAAAATGATGAAAATGGAAAGTTATTTTTACTGTAGCTAAAAACTATCGTCATAATTTTTGTTTTATCAATATTTCTGATCATTATTTCAATTTTTGAGTAGAGAACTCATTTAGGAAGGTAAAGAAGGTGTTGGGTATTACCTATTTATTATTCATTAATATTTCGAGATCAGAATCTCATCTTCAGAATGATAGGAGAGCTTGGTTTCAAGTTGTCTGCTGTTGGACTGAACCTTTTAAACAAATGGTCCTTTTTCACTGCTACTGCTGTCATTAATTGTAGTAAGTATGTGTGTGTGTCTACCTGTAAGGGGGTTAGTTCGTGTGTGTGTGTTTATGGTTTATATAAGTGTGCGTGGTCGTAGGATATGGCTTTCTAGCCTCTTTTTTTAAAGTGATAGCGGGCGCTGTATTACGACTTGATGATATATCGGTCTGTTTTAATTTATGGTTTAACATGTGCAGGGTTTGGCATTTTCGCATCTCCTTCAGAATGGTAGTAGGCGCCGTTTTATGACCCTATGTGATGTCTGTCTTCTTTAATTGGAGGCATGTTTCTTGATACATTTATTTTTTCTTCCTCCGGTTCTTGGTTCTCGTGTGATCTCATGAGTGTGCTACGTGTGTGTGTTTATGTGCATATACATTTTGTATATTTTTTTCCTTCTGTGACCATATTATATATACATATATCTTCATACCTGTTTCCTTGTGTCATGTGCCAAAGTGTGCATATATATATATATATATATATATATATATATAGTGTATCAAGGTAGCAAATAATTTTCTAAACATATACTGTTAAATATAAGAGACAATGAATGTCTATTATGTTTATTCATGAGCCCTTCTAAATGTATTTTGGCTTTAATTTCAGTTGAAAATAAAAACAAAAATTCTCCAACATTTGGATAATTTTTTATTAATTTGGTTCTAAGCTTTCGGCTCACATGAGCCATCTTCAGAGAGGTCACCAAGACAGTAACACAATAACATCCACCATCACCGACGATTTTATTTTGTGTTGACATAAAACTCTGTTAGGCAACGACAATATATATATATGTGTGTGTGTGTGTGCATGTGTTGTGGTGTATAATGTGTTGGAGTGTGTGTAAATATATATGCATGGGTGTGTGTAAGCATGTGTATGTGTTCCACTTTATAGTATGTTGGAGTATGGGATTTGTGTGTGTACATATATATATATATATATATATATATACATAAAAAAAGCCAACCTTCCCTGAAGATCCAGTTAGGTTAAACCTTGGTAGGTTTGTTGGCTCTTTAGGTTATTTACTTTTTCTGCTCTGCTTACGTATTGAGCACTTTTTTTGTTTTGTTATTATAGATTACTTGTCTTGGTTTTTTCTTTGGGCTACATACTTTGTTTGATGTTCACGTGCTTAGCTCTTTCTTCTTTTACAACCATCTTTTCCTTCCGCGTATATACTCGGAGGGTTTTTCGAAACGACTATAGTGATAAGTTTACATATATATATATATATATATATATATATATATATACACACACACCCACACACACACACACACACATTTTGTGTTTATATACACAATGCTTCAAGCAAATTACAAAACTCTCCTATTTTTCAAAAATTTGATATGGGCACTAGATGTTGCTACCAGCTCTTTGAGCCAATTCGGAATTGCATTAAGTGATTTTACCAGGAACCTTTGTGGTATGGAAGACATGACTTCTTGTATTCACCATTCTAGTTCTTCCAAAGTTTTGATTTGCTGTAGTAGACAGGCTTCTTTAACCAACCCCAAAGAAAAAAAAGTCATAGGCTGTTTAGTCACGGATGGCCACTCATATTATAAAATAGGAACTTGCTTTCCAATTTCCCTGTAGTTGATAATGCAAATGCCTCCTCCACATGTGAAAACAAATTAAAAAATAACGTCAGAATTATTAATAAAAAATAAAAATTAAATAAAACAAACTTAACTGCAGTACCTTGTCAGTTGTTTTAATGAAACTTTTGTATGTGTGTGTGTATTTTATGTATATATATATATATATATATATATATATATATATATAACATAGAATATTTGGTATTTAATCAGGTAAATTCTGATAGAGACGAACTCAAAAAACTCAATGTTAAATTTATTTATTTAATTTAAGAGTAATATAAGATATGAAATTGTAGAATATCTAAAATTTTTTTCTAGAGTGTATATATATATATATATATATATATATATATTATAAATGGAACTTTGTGTGCGTATGTATGTGTGTGTGTCCGTTACCTATAGGTAACGGACACACACACACACACACACTCCGAAACAGCTGAACCGATTTTCTTGAAAATTTACACAGTTGTACTATAAGTGTCTGTGAGCGTTCTTAGCTGGGTTTTGTGTCGAGGTACCCCTGATAAACATTGAAAATCGATAATCAAAAAAATCGGGTTATAGAAGGAGTGGTTCGATTTTAATCAAATTTGATACACTCATAGACAAAGACATAAGAAACAATATTCAGAAATTTCAAGGTTGCCATTCTTACAATAGTGCAGAAAATTGATAATATATATATATATAAAGGGCAAGATGTTTGTGTGTGTGTTTGTTTATCTGTCTGTATGTCCTTTATACAAATCCACAATTTTTATCCTATTCTTGCCAAACTTCACACAAATATTTTTTAGGCTGAGTCTGAGTTCCAGGACCATGGATTAGTTTTAAATCTTTCATTATACCCAAGCAACGCAGTGGTATACTGCTAGTATATATATATATATACATATAAATAATCATCCACTGACAGATCTGTTTCGCTGTATCACAGCTCATCAGTATGGTTTGACATTCGATTGCTTTTAGTCAGGATTGAAACCCAACCAAATTAACATCAGTCAGCGATTCTACCTCTGAGCTATGGGCACTCGGTAGAAAGAGGCATACTTTTAGCATGTGATATACCTTGTGACCACATGCCAGTAGTTCAGAGTGTTCTAATTCATTACTGAATGAACGGTGCGTACACACTAGAGTAGCTACTGTTTTTTTCAGTCTACCATTCTTTTAGAGTGCTCAATTAGGATGTGAAAATGTAAATATCTATATATATATATAAATATATAGAGAGAGAGAAACATTGAATTTTTTATGGCACAATTTTCTATATCACATGGCCCTTATTTCTCTATGTGAAAAATTATGAATCGATTATATTTTCATGTGTGATATATGTACCTCTCACCACCATCTTCAGCTAAGTCTGTATGGGATGATGATCAATATTCACTTGGTGCAAAATTACTCTAAATATGATTTTACCAGTTGATATAATGCCTGGTTTTGGATGTATTTGGTTGAGAGAGAGAGAGAGATAAAGTGAGTGCTTGGATCATGCAGAAGTATCCTCTGGCCATGTAGATGGTAATGGTAGCCATTTCTCTACAAGGAAATATTTTGACATTCATTGACTGAACAGCCAATACTGCTTTCAGTTGAAATTTATAAAATCTTACTTTGATTGCACTGAAAAAAGTAAAAAAAAAAAATTGATGGTGGTGGTAATGTCATACTGGTGAGTGGTTCCAAAATGGGGGATTAATTTGCTATAATGTTGTATGAAAAACTGAGCCCCACTAAAATTATTTAAAAATTGAAATTCTTTCAATTTTTTTTTTTTTGTCAATCAGAAAGTTTAGGGTGTCATCAATAAGATTGCACTGAAAAAAGTAAAAAAAAAAACAAACTGTAAAAACAAATTTAAAGGTGGTGGTAGTCTCCTTCAGGTCCGCCAATTGTTGTATAATATAATATATTTTGATTACTTTAAATGTTGTTTCTAGTGGATTCTTATATTTGAGTAGATGCTCTGTTTATTTATTGAATACTTTATTAGGAAGAATATTCTAGAAATCGTATTAAACGAAATATGTGCCTTCCTATTGGATTAATATAGAAAAATATTTATTTCGTCTTTAGAAATTGTTTATATTAAACTGAGTAGATAGGAATGTACCATGAATCTTTGAATATGTTTATGCTTATAAATTTGCCTTTGTTTGATTGTTGAGGACCCTTTGTGGCTGATTTGATCTAAAGTGCTTTGTATCTAGAGAGTTTCTCCTGCTAAGAGGGATGCTGGTTCAAATCCTGCCAGAGAGTGCATCTTTTCATTTAATATGACTTTTCGATAATTCAGGCCAGTAGATGAAAATAAGTAGTGTCTACTCAAATATGAGTATCCATTAAAAAAAATGTTCAAGTAATGAAATCGGTCAGATTAATAAACAAGAAAAATAAATTCAGTTCCAAACTACATGGTTTTTCCTTTCAAAGTAATCGTTCTCCATTATAATGCACATTTCCATCTTTCTCTGCAATCCTTCTATGCATTGCTAGAAGGATTCTTCTTGGATGTACCTCATCATGGTCGTTATGGCCCAATTGATGACCATCACACCTTCAAAATGGAACTCTTTGAGTTTAGAGAAAAGAAAAAAGTCACGTAGATCAAGATCAGGTGAATAGTGAGGTTGTTCTAGTACAGTGATGTTCTGCTTGGCTTGGAACACCTGGATACACCAGGCATACACCAGGTGCACTGTCATGAAGAAGCAACCACAATTTGTTCTCGTCTTTTCTCGCACACAAACCAAAGCAAACATCACAGGATTTCTTTGTAGACTTGCAGATTGATTGTGTGGATCTGTTGTTACATTTCAGACAGACCTTTTTATATATATATATATATGCACACACACACACATACACACAGATACACATCACTATATAAATATTAATCAGGTATTAATAGAAGAGTGCTTAATGTAATATAACAGAGCAAAAAGTCAGTCAAGTGCCATACGTGATACACACTTTGGGCGATCATGTCTTGAAAGAGACATGACTGACTGGGCAGAAGATTATTCCGCAGTAGGTGGCCATTGCTTTCTGCGGTAGACTGGTTGCTGATCAAGGCTATGGAACCCAATCTACTGTATTATTTAACAAATAACTGGAAGGAAGAAATGGATTATTACCTTTCCCAAAGATATTTGTGTGTAAATGAAGGCATTGAATTCACTTGGAATAAACTTGGCTCCTCGATTTAACATTCCAAGTCGATATCCACTGCACCACAATGCACATCCGAAGAAAAAGTTTATTTGTTAATAAATATATGCATCCTACATTTTAAGCATGATTTGGAGTTTCATGCATTATGCAATCATCAGTTGCATATAATATATATATATTCACCGAACGCTCATGGCCCGAGGTAGAATCAACGACTGACGCCAATTCGGTCAGGTTTCAATCCTGGGTTAAAAACAGTTGGAGTCTAACCGTACTGATGAGCTGTGATACAGCAAAACTGATTTGTCTGCGGATATATATATATATATATATATGAAAGTACAAAGAGTTTGTCTTCAAACGAGCAGATTCATGCCAATTTTGAAGTTTTGTAAGGACACCATTATGTTCACCTTACTCATGAAACTTTGAAATTGGCATGAATCTGCTCAGAGTGTACAAAGAGTTTTGTCTCTTTAGCTCCGCTTTGATAGTGAGCACATTATATAAAAAAAACCTGCTTGCCAAAAAACATTTTATCAGTAAAACCAGTGGAAAAAAAAAAACCCTTGGTGCTAAACATTAACATAATTAAACACCATATATATATATATTGTATTATGTATCTCTATATAAGCTATGTACCTGCCTATTGCGAAGAATTTTTGCAAGTAAACTAGTTATCTTTTCATCTAATGGAAATTATATGTATTGATTAATTCAGTCCAGTTATTGATTGGTGGTTCATCTGCCTTGCCTTTAATCTAATATTGATTTTATTTTGGACGAAAGGAGGAGGCAGCAAAATGTACCCACAAACTTGTTTCTACTTTATTTCATGATGCTTAATCTGGAGGAAAAAAAAATGTTTCCAATAATTTTCTGATGCAGTCTTGTGCATTTGTTTTTGTACTTTTATAGTTTTGTAAAATCTCGGACATGTTGAACAGAAATTATTGCAAAGTTATATTTTGAAGAAAAAATTTGAAAATAGTTTATGATATTTGAAAACTAATTCCTGTAATTGATCAGCGTCTTGGCCAAGATTTTTCTTAATACTTTCGTCAACTTTGAAGGTGTGTGTGTGGGGGGGGGTGTCTTTAACTTAACTTACTACAATACTATCCCAAATTATTCTATCTTTCTTTGTCTTCAAATCATGTTGGTTGAGTATCTTCATAAAGGAACCAACATCTAGGCCACTCATCATATTCATCTATTGTTCCTCTACATTCATCAGTAAAATTTACTGTTGAGACGTCTGTTTTCATCTACTTCTTTGACCAAATTACATGTTTCTGTTTGTGATGTTTGTAGTTTGATTTCTTTCATGTCTTTAGGCAATGTTCTTAAAATCTTGCTTTTTTTTTTTTTGTTTCAAATATTTTCTTGCTGGTCAATTTAGTGTTTTCGTATATTTCCGTTTTAAGTTCTTTTTTTTTTTTTAATTTCTTTTTGTTTCATTCTTCCAGACTATTTTCTTCTTTCTTCTTAATTTCTTTTGTTATCTTCTCTCCAATGTTTTCATAGTTTCTAATGTTTTATTTCCATCACTATCAGCCTTAGTGCAATGGTAAAATGCTTGTCTATAGTGCGGGAGGTTTCAGGTTCGATTCCTAGTCAGGTCATACCAAAGACTTTAAAAATGGAACTCGATACCTATCTGCTAAGCACTCAGCAACAAAGATCAGGATCAAGGGTAAGTGGAAAAATCGATGGATAGGAATTGTGCCTCACCTACCACAAGATAGAAGTGAAATAAAAAGAAGGCTTCAGGTTGCGTAAACCTAGCAGTTGACTTACTATTTCCATCATTCTTTAAATTTACAATATCTTCCTTTCCTTTTGAGATTATGTCTTACTATTCATCTTATGTGTTTAAAATTCGTCTGAGGCCAAAGTTGGGCACGATAGGAATAATTTATTAAAAAAAATAAAATATAAGCACACATGAAAATTTTACTTACTACTTATTTTATTGTTATTTGTACCATTCAAAATGTCATCCTTCTTTTACAAAAAACATTTCAATTCTACGCCTGCATAATTCATTAACATCTCAGAGTTTCTTATTTTCTTGCACTCATATTCAATACTTTCTTTAAATTTTCTTCAAAATTTCTTGGGTGTGTCTGATAACTGTGTGAGGTTTGGTGACCTGACTGACCACTCAATAGGATTTCTTTAACCTAGCCTTTAACCCCTATGGGGACATGAGTTTATATATATCTATATCTATCTAATGGAAATATATTCCACACATTCCAGTATATCTAATGGAAGTATATTCCACAGTTAGATATTTACTTTTAAAAAAATTTCTCTCTCTCTCTCTCTCTCTTTATATATATATATATATATATATATATATATATATATTTTATTTTTACCTGTGAATATAGCATACCTCAAAGAAAAGTACTAAGTTACAGAAAAATTCACTAGCATGTGCGTTGTGGTGCAGTGAATATCGACTCGAAACGAGAAATTGGGGAGCCAAGTTTGAATTCCAGTTGAATTCATTGCATTCACTTATGCGCAAATACCCTTGGGAAAGGTATTAATCCGTCTCTTCCTTTCAGTTATGGGTTAAATAACAGGACAGATTGGGTTCTATAGCCTTGGCTGGCAACCAGTCTACCACAGAAAGCAATGGCAACCTACTGTGGGATAATCTTCTGCCCAGTCAATCATGTCTCTTTTGAGACATGATCGCCCAAGCGTGTTTCACGTATGGCACTTAACTGACTGACTGTGAATACAGCATATTTCAAAGAAAAGTACTAAGTTACAGAAAAATTCACTAGAAATCAGGAGGTGTACTAAACTACTACGAGATATCAGTCCTCCTGTATTGCAGGGAGTGCTAGAAAATCTCAGAGATGAGACTTATGCCAACAGAAATCTGATTCTACAGAAAGATGCTGAGGATACCATAGACCAAATATGTGAGCAATGAAAAAGTTTTAGAGAAAATGGAAACAAAAAGGAAACTTATACTTAACATCAGGAAGAGACAGTTGAGGTTTCTGGAATATATAATGAGGAAGGAGGGCTTAGAAAATCTGATACTCATTGGTCAGAAAGAAAACAAGAGATCCATAGAAAAATAATGCATAACATACGTAGTGAGCTTGAATCAATGGATGGTGGTACATGGCTAAAGAGAAATAGCAGAAAGACGAAGCTGATTAAAAGCTACAATGGGCAGGAAGTCTTGAAGAGCCATTATCACATACGTTCTGAGGGGTCACCACACATAATTAAGATATTTATAGGTAAAAGTGCTTGATATCAGGGATAGGGTATGTCTAAATATAAAAGCGCACACCAAGTTCAATACCAAATGGTGAAAGTCTAATTCATGCTTTAATGCAATCATTAGCCCATTTCAGGTCTGCAGATTGTATACAAGAATGACATAGACTGTCACCACTCAGTGTTGACCTTGGTGTCCACTTATATACAAAATCTGTTTCTGTACATATCTATGTATTTATAATATGACAACCACTTTCCATGACATAAATAGGATTACTTACTCAGTTTCCCGTTTTTATAATTCCATAAGTTTCTAATGTATTCCATGTTCTACTATGCGTATGAGGGGTTCTGAAAAGCTTGTGATTTGATGCATTTTGGAAAATCCGATCTGTTGAGTAAACATCAAATTCTCTTATGACAATCTTTTCTTGATTGAGCTCAAAACTTTTCTGCACCCCCTTTTATATAATCTCACCATATTCGTATGCACACTAAAGATTTTTCTTCATATCTTGTATTGGTCTGCCATGACAGGCGTCTGCAATTTATTTATCCTGTAAATTATCTAAGAACAGGAAAACTGGTTTGGGGAAATTTACTGTTTGGAATTCAAGTTGAAAGAAAATGAGGTTCGTTTTTGAGTCCCCGAACCCCTTTTAGCAAGCAATCTTTATAGAAATCCTCTCTCTTTAATTGGTATTACTTCAAAGTTTCAGAATATTGAATTATTTTCTTAATATCTTGCTATAAATTCTTGCCCAGAAGATTCTAGAAAGTACAGTCAAGTTTCGTTACAGCTTAAAGAAACAACAAATTATGGTGCCATAAATGATTTCTAAAAATAATATATTTGAAGGAGATAAATGTTTTACATAATTTTATTCTGATTTTTGTCTCTTTTTTTATTACTTAGATTAACTTTCACTTTTTTTTTTTTCAGGATTGTTTGGCTTTTCCTAATAGACAGCAATTAATGGTCCTTCAGGTAAGTGGCACTAATTTCTTTTCATGTGAGTCAAGAGAATTCCAAAGTCAGCTCTGCTCTTTTCTGCTCCTCCCTTGACTCCTTTTTTTTTTATCTGATTATTTCATGTTTCATTTTTCTCTCCTCTCTTTTTAAATTCATTTTTCTTTAATTTTTCTCCATTCTCTTTTTTTGTTAAATTTTTTTCCCCTTCAGTTTTTTGTTTAACTTTTCTCTCCTCGCGTTTTTGCTTCATTTTTCTCTCTTCTTTTTCTTGTTTCTTTTCTCACCCCACTATTTTGTTTTTTTTCTTGCTCATCTTATTTTTCTTTTCTCTCTTTTCTTTTTTCTTTTCTCTCTCTCCTGTTCTTTTTCTTTTCTCTCTCCTCTTCGTTTTTTTCTTTCTCCTCTTCTTTTTCTCTCTTCTTTTTTATTTTCTCTCTTCTTTTTTATTTTCTCTCTTCTTTTTTCTCTCCTCCTCTTTTTTCTTTTTTCTCTCCTCCTCTTCTTTTTCTTTTTCTCTCCTCCTCCTTTTTTCTCTCCTCTTTTTTCTTTTTTTTGTCCTCCTTTTCATTTTCTTTTCTCTCTTTTCTCTCCTTCTCTTCTTTTTTCTCTCTCCTCCTCTTCTTCTTTTCTCTCTCCTCCTCTTTTTTCTTTTTCTCTCTCCTCTTCATTTTCTTTTTCTCTCTCCTCTTCATTTTCTTTTTCTCTCTTCTTTTTTATTTTTTCTCTCTTCTTTTTTATCTCCTCCTCTTTATTTTTTCTCTCCTCTTCTTTTTTCTTAATTCTCTCCTCTTCTTTTTCTCTCTCTCATTTTCTTTTTTCTTTTGTTTGTCCTCCTTTTCTTTTTCTTTTCTCTCCTCCTCTTCTTTTTTCTCTCTCCTCTTCTTTTTCTTTTTCTTTCTCCTCTTCTTTTCTTTCTCTTCTTTTTTCTCTCCTCTTCTTCTTTTTCTCTCTCTCCTTTTCTTTTTTCTTTTCTTTGTCCTCCTTTTCTTTTTCTTTTCTCTCCTCCTCTTCCGTTTCTCTCTCCTCCTCTTCTTTTTTCTTTTCTTTCTCCTCCTTTTCTTTTTTCCTTTCTCTCTTGTCTGCTTTTCTTTTGCTCTCTTCTCCTCTTTTTTCTTTTTTATTCTCTCTTGTTCTTTTTTCTTTTCTCTCTCCTTGCTTTCTTTTTTCTTCTTCTTATTTCTTGCTCACCTCAATTCTTTTTTTTTTTCTCGTTTTTTTCCCCAGCTCCTTTTTTATTCCTTTTCTTCCTCATTACTCCTTTCATTTTTCGCACCTCTCTTTTTTTCTTTCCACTCTGTTTCTCTTCTCTTTCATGTTTTGTGTTTTCCTTCTGACTCATTTTGTCTCTTTTTTACATCCCACTATTTTTTCTTTTTCTTCACATCTTCTTGTTTCTTTTTTTCTCTCTTCTCTGCTTTTTTTTCTTTTCTGTCTCGTCTTTTTCTTTTCTCTTTTTATTTTTCTTGTTACTTCTTTCTCACCTCTATTTTTCTGTTCTTTCTTTCTCGTTTTTCCCTCCACTCCTATTTCGTTTTTTTTCTTCCTCTTTACTCCTTTCATTTTTTTTTTTACTCCTACCTTTTATTACTTTCTTTTCCTCTTTTTCATTTCCTTTTATCATCCTCTTTCTCATAATTCTCCTTCTCCTCCCATTTTTTCTTTACCACTTCATTCCTTTTTTTCTCTGTCTCTTAACTTTTTCTGATATTTCTTTGTTTCTAAATGCCATTTTTTTTTCATTTGACTTTCACATTCTCAAAGATCTTCATAACATGAATCTAAATTTCACACTAGCATTATAGCCTGGCGTTGCTTGGGTGTAATGAAAGCTTTAAAACTAATCCATGGTCCTGGAGCTCAGACTCTTTGGCCATTGGCAAGGAAGACTAAAAAGTAAGAGTTGTTTCCAGTTAAAGCGAAACCGTAGACTGAAAGAAAAATGAATGGATGTAAGTCAAATTTTGATTTCCTGGTATCGATATCAAATAAGTATTTTTCGCCGTAAACTGAATTTTGAAGGTTAAATAAGTCCTCTGAGTAAATGGTATCATGGCTGAGACTAAGAACTACAATTATACTTACTTAGAGCCAAACCCAAAGCAAAAACTAAAATAAAAGGGCTGAAAAAATACAGACATACAGGCAGATAAGCAGACACACACACAAACATCTTGCCTTTTATATATATATATATATATATATATTATCGATTTTCTGCACTCTTGTAACAACTGCAACCTTGAAACTTCTGAATATTGTTTCTTATAGCTTTGTCTATGAGTATCAAATTTGATTAAAATCGGACCACTCCTTCTATAACCCGATTTTTTCGATTATCAATTTTCGATATTTATTGGGTGTACCTCGACACAAAACCTACCTAAGAACACTTGCAGACGCTTATAGTACAACTGTGTAAATTTTCAAGAAAATCGGTTCAGCCGTTTCAATGTCTATAGGTAACGGATACACACAGACAAAGTTCCATTTATAAATATATTATACATATTTTATCTCTCTTCCTCTTCTTTTTTTCAGTTTCACTTCTATTCTTTGATATTTTAAACTTGGAGATTCATTTCTTTTCTAATTCCACACACAGCCTCCAGTGACAATCTTTCATAGTTTCTCTCTCTCTCTCTCACATTCATTCTATTGTTCATTCATAAAATTTCTTTTCTTTGTTTTTATTCATCATATTAAACTTTTTCTAATCTGGCACAAGGCCTCAGTAGCAATGATTTTGGCGAAATAAACCTGCTTATTATCTTTTAAAGGCATTTAAAAAGTGCTGGACATGGATTTGCTTTTAGCATAGTGGTTAATAGCACAATACAGAAACAATGTATTGAGTTCAAATTCTATTCCAGTTTGCTGTTATGGGTTAAATAGCTATTCAGACTCTAGCCTTGATTGGCTGCCAGTCTAGGAAAAGGACAAATCTTACATTTAAAACCAGATGGATTTTGCCTTGCTACAGGAACCACAGCATCATGGTGAGGCAATAGAGGTGTCTAATTAATCTATGGACGTAGAGAATGCCGAGGATAAGAACCAGTCAGAATGTTTTGTCTTATTTCTTGTTCCTCTTCTTAAAATGTTTTTGGCAAAATTTCCTTGAGTATTGAAATAAACAAAATCTGATACTACTTTTTTTTTGTTTTCTTGGATAATAGCATGGCAGATGAAAGTTGTTGGCACTAAGAAAAATGTGGGGGGGAAAAAAAAGAAAAAACAATCACCATTGCTTTAAAATTGGCAGAACAGAATCTATGGAACACCAGGCTGATGGTGAGGTAGTCTTATGATGATGAAGAATTGGTGATTGGCAATAAAAATTGTATACTCTTACAGAAATTGACCTTTTTCTTATTGTTTCATCATTTTTCTGTTGTCTTATAGACTAAGCATTTAGGAATACAGACATCTTAGAATTTTCTGTTTGATTGTGACACAAATGTATTATTGAACCTTTTTTCTTTTTTTAATTCAATGAATTGTTTCTTGCAAAAAAAAAAATCATCAGTTATTCATTAATATGCCAGTATTTGGGAGTTTCGTATAACTGTTTCTAGAGGAGTCATTACAAAATGAACTACAGATGCCAGAAAAGATAAGGCATAGCCGATTTAATTGTTGTTGTAGGGGCGAAACGGTGATTTCCGAACATGGGCCTTACAGAAGATAAATTTCAAATCTAATCTAAAGGAAGAACTGGCCATTAAATCAAATGGAAGTTTTATGGCCCATGCAAATAATAATTTGCTTTCATAAATTGTTTTAATAATCACCACTTTATAATCATGAATAATTATGTGCTGATGTTTCAAAATGAATGAAGAATTAAGACTTGGTTTGGTAAAGATAGTTTGAGGAACAGTCCTCTTTTATTCAATTTGAATATAAATTAGCCCTTTTTTTTTTCTTTTTTTTTTTTTGGAAGATATTATCCAACTGCCTAATAGAAATGTACATAAATAATTATCTTGTTCGATAAAGAAAAAAAAGAACACTTGAATTCAGAAAATTGCATCATTATTCTTTGTTCTAAACTATATTGCTATTAAAATAGCATATAAAAAAAAATTCCTTTAGCACCAAAGATTTTATTTATTTTCCTAATTTGACCAGAGCAGCAGCAAAGTGTGGTGGAAAAACTAAATAAAAAATGAATTAAATTTTAATTGTTTGCCAAATTTAATGAAATATGTTTAAAAGGAATTCTGCTGCCCTAAATATGCACACACACACACACACACACACACACACACCAGCGGTATTTTTCTTCATTCTCTGTTTATAAAGGGTCAAAGAATGCATGACTTAAAATGACATGTTGAAAATGGCTATTTCCCCACTAAGTTTTATCTGAATTTACAGATAAATGAATATATATATATATATATATATATATATATATAGTCATCCGCAGACAGATCTGTTTCGCTGTATCACAGCTCATCAGTAGTTGGCGACTCTACCCCTGGGCCACGGGGCGTTCGGTGGAAGAAGGCAATCGGAGTCTAACCATACTGATGGGCTGTGATACAGCGAAACAGATCTGTCTGCGGATGACAATATTTATGCTCTCACACCCTGATTGAGCACTCTGGCAGAAAGGTAGACTTTGAAAAACAGTAGCCACTCTAGTGTGTGTGTATATATATATATATATATATATATATATATATCTGGTGGATGTCATGTTAACATCCCTATGACTTCTCTGACAATGGCTCATGCAAGCCGAAAGCTTCGAACTAGCATAATAAAAAATTATCCAAATGTTGGAGAATTTTTGTCTTTATTTTCACCTGAAATTAAAGCCAAAATATAATGTTTAGAATGGCTCATGATTAAACATAACAGACATTCATTGTCTATTATATTAACAATATATGTTTAGAAAATGTGTGTGTGTGTGTGTGTGTGTGCGCATATATATGTGTGTGTGTGTATATATATATATATATATATATATATATTATCATCCGCAGACAGATCTGTTTCGCCGTATCACAGCTCATCAGTATGGTTAGACTCTGATTGCTTTTTTACCCAGGATTGAAACCTGACCAAAATGGTGTCAGTCGGCGACTCTACCCCTGGGCTATATATATATATAATTTTTCTTTAGCCCTTCCTCAAAATGGAAATTCAATGTTTTTTTTTTTTTTCAAATTCTGTCCATTCAGTTGAAATCTCTTCTTGTATTGATGCTGTTATCACATTTTCTACAACTTCATCCAACATAAAAAATTTTATGACTAGGGATGAAAATGGTCCCAGAAATAAAAGTAAAATGCCTGCTATGCAAAGACAGTTTCACTGTATAGCGCATGAAGACCAGAAAGAAGTTCAGTTGTCTGAAGGAAATTTGTAATGTTGATCCCTGGTCCTCAAAGTTCTTCAGTCTATGCAAGTTCATTGTGACAATGTGATCTTCAATTCAACTGTTTTTATCTAAATGAATTGTACATCCTACAATGACCCCCTTTACATTTGGCAATTTTCTTTAGGAATCTCTGATTCAATTTAATTTGACAACAACTCTTTATTAAATTTGTAAATTGTCTTTGAGAATCTGAAACTGGGTAAAATTTTCGATTTTCTTTGAGAATCTAAGGCTGCGTCCGATTCTTCTTTGCGGCCAGAGTGAAAAATCTACAACTGTTTTTGTGCCAAGTTGATTTTTTAAAACATTTTCTAATATATATTTGTATTATTTGTTATACAAATTGCCAACAAGTCCATACATAGTCAGGCACCATATGCATAAGATTTTGTGTATTTAAGTCCTGGAAAATCTCGTTCTAGTTTTTTTTTTTTTTTAAATGGATGTTTGCATGTTCGTTCGATAATTTTAGTTTGTGAACTTTTAAGAAAGAATTGGGTATTAAATTCTTCTGTTTCACTGCTCGTGAATTTCTTCTTCGATTGAGTCTGTCCTTAACAGTGTCGGCCATTTTCTTGAGGCTTCATTGCACCATCAAAAAAATGTTCATTAAACTGATTATTTTCTTGACTTCCCCTCCACTTTGCTTAATGAGATTTACACTGTCTGGTCTTCGATTTTACTGATATGCTAATCTATACTTTGTATTTGAAAGAAGAAGCATCAAAGATTTTTTTTTCTTAATCTCTTTCTGAAAGTATTCCTTTCATTTGTCATTTGGGTTATGCATATTTTTTTAAATATATATCACAGATTTCATTTACCAGTTAGGATTCAAACGAGCATCTATTATATCCTTGTATGTTTCTGCTAAAGAGTGTTTAGAATTTAATTTTTATGCTCAAGGATAGGTCACATTTTATTTAAAACCAAAATTTTAATAAAAATCAAGAGTGCAACCCATCTTCTTGACATCATAGACAATCTGAAGTAGACTTTGGTATATCAGTAGTCCAGACGAGTACCCTGGGCTTAAGTATAAGCAAGTGCAAGGGAGAAAATGAAATTTTCCTGACATATAAATTTTATACAATCACCTTTCCCGATAGTAACACATCAGTCAGTTAATACGTGATACACGCTTTGGGCGGTCATATCTCGAAAATTATTCCGCAGTAGATTGCCATTACTTTCTGTGTTAGACTCATTACCAGCCAAAGCTACAGAACCCAATCTGTCCTATTATTTGACTCTTAGCTAGAGGGAGAAGAGATGTACTATATTAAGAACTAGTAATCAGTGGGGGATCAGTTTATTACTTCATAACAACATAAAACTGATCCCCTACTTTATGCCCAGTAGAAGCCATAATCATGTTTCCAACTATTATATTCAGTCAGTCAGTTAAGTGCCATACATGATACACACTTTGGATGATCATGTCTCAAAAGAGACATGACTGACGAGACAGAAGATTATCCTGCAGAAGGTTGCCATTGCTTTCTGCAGTAGACTGGTTGTCAGCCAAGGCTATAGAACTCAGTTTGTCCTATTATTTAACCCATGACTGGAGGGAAGAGACAGATTAATACCTTTCCCAAAGGTATTTGTGCGTAAGTGAATGCAAGCAATTCAACTGGAATTCAAACTTGGCTTCCCGATTTGTTCTGAGCTGACATCCTTTGCACCACAACGCACATCACATGTCAAATAAAAGTGCTCATTCTACACTGCTTGTATTCAGCATTTATAATCTGATTTAAAACAAAAGATTATCATTTTCAAGTCATTTTAGGATTGAAGTGATTGCTGGTATTCAAATTTTTGCTTAAAGAGAGCAGCCCAGTACCCAATAAATAAACTGATTTAAAACAAAAGATTATCATTTTCAAGTCATTTTAGGATTGAAGTGATTGCTGGTATTCAAATTTTTGCTTAAAGAGAGCAGCCCAGTACCCAATAAATAAACACCACACAATTACAACCAGTTACAAGTTCATTTAAAATTATTCAGTGCAAAGTAGTCATTTACCGGTATTCAAAAACTTGATTCATCCTGATTTTTACTGGTAACAATAGTTAACAAATTTTAATAATTGCAAACCCTAACCATTAGTGAGAAAAAGAGTTATTAAAAACTAAACGAACAAATGGAAATGTTTGACAGTGATGAAGAATTTTGGGATTTCAATCTTAATGAAGTTTAATAACTATATCTAAATGAATAAACACTTCTCTTATACTTCAATATATGCAAGCAAAATTTTTATATAAATGTGAATATTTGAAAATATTTAATGAATAGTATATCTGTGCGTCAACCGCAAATACCCACTTAGGTCACGTCCCTAGTTTGGGGTTGTCAATCTGCAAGTATATATGATAATTTTGATTTAGCTAAGAGACAGATAATTGTGGAAAGACATGATAGAATCAATATTTTGTAATAGTTCTATCCGATTATGATCAAGAAATTAGTGAAATTTATAGAAAACAGATAGTTTGGGTGATAGTTTAGAAAAGTCATTCAAATAGTTTTTCTGGCACTGAAATGCATTATTTTTTGTGTTAGTCCCACAATGTAAGTAACGTGTATCTTTCTCTCACTCTGTCTCCATGTCGCTGATTTTCCCTCTGGCTCCATGTTGGTGACTATCCTTGTCTGTAACTTCGCTTCTTCTGGCTCCATGTCTGTGACTTCTTTCCTTCTGGTTTCGTATCTGTGGTTTCTCTCCTCCTGGCTCCATGTCTGTGACTTCTTTCCTTCATGCTTTGTGTCTGTGACTTCTTTCCTCATGGTTCCGTGTCTGTGACTTCTCTCCTCCTGGCTCCGTGTCTGTGATTTCCCCTCCTCCTGGCTCCGTGCCTGTGACTTCTCTCCTCCTGGCTCCGTGTCTGTGATTTCCCTTCCTCCTGGCTCCGTGTCTGTGATTTCCCCTCCTCCTGGCTCTGTGTCTGTGACTTCTCTCCTCCTGGCTCCGTGTCTGTGATTTCCCCTCCTCCTGGCTCTGTGTCTGTGATTTCTCTCCTCCTGGTCTGTGGTTACTCTCCTTCTGGCTCCGTGTCTGTGACTTCTCTCCTTCTGGCTCCGTGTCTGTGACTCCTCTCCTTCTGGCTCCATGTGTCTGACTTTCTGGCTTTGATCATTTTGTGAAATGAAGAAACAGTGTCATAAATTGTTTTGACATTTGTCACTGAAGGTGTATTATACAGTGTCTTGTAACAGATCTAAATGCAAAAGCATTTCCAAATTCACTTATTTCCACTCCCAACTATATATATATTTATTTGGGTAGCAACCTTTCTTTTAAGCAAGTTTTCTTGAAAATGACCAACAAAGAAGATCTTTATTAATTTTTTATTTAATTTTTCAAGTATTCTTACATGTTTCCTTTTTGCTGGAGATAAGGAATATAAAAATTTTCCGTAATTATTGTTTTTCCAAGTCCTTTCAGCCATTTCACTAGCTTTCAATACTCTATTTCCACTATTAAATGATATATGGTTGATGGTAGAAGAATTATTTAGCAGTAGAAATGGAATATTGAAAGTTTTTTAAATAAAAAGATGCTCATGTGAATTCCATGGGAGCTTTAAAAAATGCTTCTTTTCAAAAACACAAAATGTATTAGGTTACAGTCAAAATATGAGGAAAAAATAACTACATTGGAAACATAATGCCCTTGAGAATGGCCAGTGAAGTGGCTGAAAGTGCATGGAAAAAGAATAATTACAGAACATTTTTACATTACAGCAAAAAGGAAACTTGTAAGAATACTGAAAAAATTATGTCAAAAACTAATAAAATCTTCTTTGTCAGTCATTTTTAACAAAACATGCTTCATGTATATGTGTGTGTGTATATATATATATATACACACACACACAAAGCATATATATATATTTGTTTAATCTATAAAAGTATTATTTTAGTGAGATGAATTCCTTTTAAAAGAAACGTGTTGCATAGAATTTTTTGCCATTTTGTCATTCAATTATCTTTTACTAGCAGGATAGCCTGGCGTTGCTCGGGTGTAATGAAAGCGTAAAGAATATTTGTGTGAAGTTTGGCGAGAATCGGATAAAAATTGTGGATTTGTATAAAGGACATACAGACAGATAAACAGACACACACACAAACATCTTGCCTTTTATATATATATATTATCGATTTTCTGCACTATTGTAAAAACTGCAACCTTGAAACTTCTGAATATCGTTTCTTATGTCTTTGTCTATGAGTGTATCAAATTTGATTAAAATCGAACCGCTCCTTCTATAACCTGATTTTTTCGATTATTGATTTTCGATATTTATTGGGGGTAACTCGACACAAAACCTAGCTAAGAACACTTGCAGACACTTATAGTACAACTGTGTAAATTTTCAAGAAAATCGGTTCAGTCATTTTGGAGTCTATAGGTAACGGACACACACACACACACACACACACACAAAGTTCCATTTATAAATAAGTTTAGATTTAAATTAAATATCCTTGGATTTTTCTATTGATTTTGTTTTACTTTTGCCCCCTCATTTGTCTGATTAGGCATTAATGTTTTGATAATAATCATTTATCATCAAAAAGCTGAAAATTTTGAAACATGAGGAAAGAGTGCTAAGAGAATTTCATATTCACAGGATATACTGAATGTAATAGAAGCAGAACGAAACAGCAGGTAACCTAATTAATAAGTTTTTGTGATTAGGTGGTGAAACAAGAACAAAGATGGATGGGAGAGATTCAAAAGTAACAAAAGAATGGAAGCTGTAGAGAGCCATAGTCTTCCACATCTCAAGGGACTTGGTATATAAACATAGTAGAAAATAAATTGTTAAACTGTCTTTGCACTCTGACATTATTTGAATTTTGTTTCATTGGAAAAAGAGATGATCCTAGTACTGTTTCTACTCTCTTCTGTCCCTTCTTGTTTATTTTTCAAATATTAAAGTTGACCCAGTCCTAGGTTCAAGAGACACTTCAGGTAGATGAATGAAAGAGAAAGTTGTAGGAAGTGGAGATTAGAAGAATAAAAAGGATAGATAATGATTGACTTTTGAGTTAAAAACGCGGCTAAGATTGTGATGTGGAGGTGTCAACACCGACACACGGTTGAACGCTGATCACCAGATAACAAATAAAACTATAAGAATGGAATATTCTACTGGGGATCATATGACAATGACAATGAACTATATTAAGCACCAGACAGAAGTTAGGGAGGATAAACGAAGGAGATCAACTGAGGATCAACCATAGCAGCAGCAGTCGTACTACTTACAGCTGAGTAGCAGAGTTCAGTGTTCACAGTGTGATATTATGATTTAGTCCTTGAGTAGATTACTCAGGAAGACTCCCAAAAGAGGATACTATGTATTATCAGAGGAATCTCTTAATACTGTACTATTCATGAGATACATGAATAACTATCTTGCAATAGCAAGATACCGGAATATCATCTCGTAATAACTGTTACTACAAATCCATGAGTAACTACCAAAACACAAGACAGTACAACCACGTAATACCACAACAATAACCAACGAGGTTACAACAAGTGGGTTACTGTTAAAATGGATATGATGACTGAGGTGTGTGATATGAATGAAAGAGGAGGTGTCAGAAAGTAAATGTTTTGAGGATAGGAAGGATAGATAATGATTGACTCTTGACTTGAAGCTGTTAAGATTGTAGTGCTTAAGGAAGCATCTATGTAGATGGATGTATGTTCAACAAAGTAGCAGCTAATAGGAAAAAACTTATTTGAGTGGGATTTTCTGTGTATTCATTTGAAATACAGAGAAAATGAGGGTGTGTTTTTTTAAATTTTTTTTTAATCATTTCATCCCAAGCAAGGTGTTAAGGCCGCTGATGTGCAGGGGGCTACGTGAGAGTTTAAGCATTAGTCAGGAGGAGAGTGAAGACAAAGACGAACCAGCTACAGAGGATGAAAGAGAAAGGGCAAGAGAAGGATGTGAACACAGGAGTGAAGACAGTTGCGAAGGTAGAGAGAAAAGAAAAGAACAAGATACGCGGGGTGATGTAGAAAGGACTGGAGTTACATAAGTGAGTTGAAGTATTAGGCAGACGGAGAGTGAAGACAAAGACGAACAAGCTACAGGGAGTGAAAGAGAAAGGGCAAGAGAAGGATGTGAACACAGGAGTGAAGACAGTTGTGAAGGTAGAGAGAAAGAAAAAGAACAAGATATATATACGGGGTGATGTAAAAAAGGCTGGAGTTAAGTGGATAAGAGATGGGAATTGACTTTTCATTTAAATTTCTGGAGGTTATGGCCGTCAGGAAAGGAAGTATAGGGAAGAGAGTTCCATATTTGACTATGGAAGTCGTATGGAATACTCTAGTTGACCTGGTGGAGATAAAGAATAGAGCACTAATCTGAATTTTTGCCAAGAAAATAGCAACAGGTACCTTGATATGACTCCTCACGTTCATTCTACAAACTATTGTCCTCATCTTTACTGCCATGCTTATGACATTTTGGCCATTGTATGCCTTCTTCAAGTGTTAGGAATTTTGAATCAAACCTTTTATTACAGTCACTGAGATATATCATTTTCATTCCATGTGCAATGCTACTTCTGGTAGCCTTGTAGTTATCTCCCTTTAACTTAACTCTCCAAGTTATTTTTGCACCACTGCTGTAGCCTGGTATTGAACTCACAACTCTTTGGGTCATGTCACTGGAACTAACCAGTGTCTATATCCACTGGGCCATGTGTTCTTGAAGACAATAGTACGTGAATTTCTGGTACTTACAATGTCAGAGTAACTATTTTTTACTAGAGTTCAGATTGCTGTCTTTGATGCTAATGATTTTCTCTAGCACTTTGTATTACTAATTCTGATATGGTATTCGTTTCTATGCTTGGTCGGCTTAGGAGATTTTTGTAGCCTTACATATGTGCTCATTCTTTAAATTTCTGGAGTTTTCAGTGGTGTTCTCTGTCTATTATTTGAACTTCATCTCGTAGAGAGTGATGATCCTCTTTATCGTAAATATAGCAGTGAAAATGAGGACAATCATCCGAACACTGTAAATACTATAAATACTTCCTCATCTCAGAAGTATAGACAAATACTGATAGTTTTGTATTTTGGTCCTGGGTATGATGGTAAACTGCATCCGGCAGCAAGGCCTCTGATTGGGAGGTTGTGAGGAGCATGGAACCACTTCTTAATTGCTGTTGTTCCCAGATCCATTCTAACCCAGAGTGGTAGCACCTGTTAGGGTCCCAGCTATGTGCAAATAGTTACCCCCCCCCAAAAAAAGTGGGGTCAAAACACTATGAAAGTATAAAAATAAACTTTTATAGAAATATATACATTTTTGAAAGAAAAATATTACCAATAATACTTTTTTGAAGAAAAAAATTATTACCATTATACATTTTTGATGGAAAAAAAAATTATTCTCAGCAAAACATTTTTGAATACAAAACTAGAAGACATTTTCAGTTTTCTAGAATAAAGAAGAATAAAAATAAAAAATTGAATTAAAATCTGACTAAATCAACCTTCTCATTATAACTGAATATTAAAAAAAACCTTAAAACCTTTTTGGCATTAAATAACCCACAGAGGGTGATATGCCATTAAGCAACATTAAAATAAAAAGGAATAAAATAAAAAAATTGAATTAAAATCTGACTAAATCAACCTTCTCACTATAACTGAACTTAAAAAAAAAATAAAACTAAAAAGGAATAAAAAGAATTTTTTTTTATTAAAATCTGACTAAAATCTATTTTAAAAAATATCTTAAAACCCCACCTTTTTGGTATTAAATAACCCATAGAGGTGTTGATATGCCTTTAAACAAAACTCAAACTTGTGCCTCTTACATGTGTCATCTGTGGGGTTTTCTGCATATATTAGGAGACACAATATGCTATTCTGTTCACACAGTCTCAGTTCGACTGTGAATTATTAGCTAACATCCATCGTCCAATGGGAAAGATCTTTTTTGAATGACACCATTTTAGTACAATGCCATGAGTAAACTGTGGGTGCTTTCTTCAATAGCGCCAGTTGATTTTTCACTTTTTTCATCATAATATACCTAAATTATCGAGTACAGTGTCTTTTTAAAGCATATGAAGGTCTTATTTGATGACAATGATTTATTAATAATTGTTCCTTACTTTTGGTTCGTATACAATTTGTGATTCTTCCGTTACTCATAAATTTTATAAGGCTGTGCTATAAGGCTTTCACTTAGCAGTCAATTAAGTGCCATACGTGATAAATGCTTGGGCGATCATGTCTTGAAAGTGACATGACTGAGTGGGCAGAAGGTTATCCTGCAGTAGGTTGCCATTACTTTCTGCAGTAGACTGGTTGCCAGCCAAGGCTCTAGAACCTAATCTGTCTTTTTATTTAATTCATAACCGGCGGGAAGAGACGGATTAATACCTTTCCCAAGGGTGTTTGTGCGTAAGTGAATGCAATGAATTCAACTGGAATTCAAACTCGGCTTCCCAATTTCTCGTTCACTTATCACTGGAATTAAATTCCAACACTTCAATTTTGAGTGTAAACTTCATCTTCAAACTAATTTCCTTACAAAATGGTAACGATTTGTAAAAAAATATTTTGCTTCATTATTTATCATGTCAAACTCTAACTTTCAATTTGAGTGCAATACCAAAATCGACTTAACCTTCAACTTTTATCTTAGAAATTATAATTAATGAAATATTATTATCTTGGTTTATTTGTATAAATCTATTTTAATATTTAAAAGAAGAAAAAAAGATGGCTCTGAATCTGTTTCTACAGACCCCAAAAAATAAAAAAACAATCATAGTTCGTGGAAAAAATCTGCCGATCAACTCTAAAAATGTGACAGAGTTTATAATCTCCTACATACAATGATTAATTTTCATGAGAGACCCTATTATTTAGTTGTGTTGTAGACGTCATATCAATGCCAAGTTGTGATTTAAATAGATTAATGTGTTCGATATGATATATGCCATAGACTGCCGTAGATGATTTCTGAGTATATAGTGTTTCACTTTTGGGTGTTATACTTTTCCTTGAACTTTCCTAATTATTGAAAAGTAGAGAACACAAGGAATATCCCTATCAGATGGTTTTATTTTTTTCTTCTATTTCGGCTACACTTTTATGCAAATTGGCATCATTGTAGACAATTAAGAAAAAGGAGATATAACATTATTGATTATGGCTTCCAGCAGAAAGCATTCTATTGAAATGGCTTCTGATAAAAGATGAGAACTGGGCATTGAGGTAAGTAAACTATGAAGCAAAGGTAGATTTTGTTATGACAGTCAGTCAGTTAAGTGCCATACGTGATACACGCTTGGGCGATCATGTCTCGAAAGAGACATGACTGACTGGGCAGAAGATTATCCCGCAGTAGGTTGTCATTGAATCCTGTGGTAGACTATCTGGCTAGTAATTAGTGGGGGATCAGTTTATTACTTCATAACAATATAAAACTGATCCCCCACTTTATGACCAGTAGAAGCCTTAATCATGTTTTCAATTATTATAATCAGTCAGTCAGTTAAGTGCCATACGCAATACACGCTTGGGCGATCATGTCTCGAAAGATACATGACTGACTGGGCAGAAGATTATCCCGCAGTAGGTTGTCATTGAATCCTGTGGTAGACTATCTGGCTAGTAATTAGTGGGGGATTAGTTTATTACTTCATAACAATATAAAACTGATCCCTCACTTTATGACCAGTAGAAGCCTTAATCATGTTTTCAACTATTATATTCAGTCAGTCAGTTAAGTGCCATACGTGATACATGCTTGGGCGATCATGTCTCGAAAGGGACATGACTGACTGGGCAGAAGATTATCTCGTAGTAGATTGCCATTGCTTTCTGTGGTAGACTGGTTGCCGACCAAGGCTATAGAACCCAATCTGCCCTGTTGTTTAACCTATAACTGGAAGGAAGAGATGGATTAATACCTTTCCCAAGGGTATTTGCGCATAAGTGAATGCAATGAATTCAGCTGGAATTCGAACTCGGCTCCCCGATTTCTCGTTCCGAGCCGATATCCAATGCACCACAACGCACAATGTTATGACAATACACATACATAAAAAATTTAAGAATTTTAATAAGTTAAAGATTATAGTGAAGTGTGTAGTCTTCGACAAGTTTTTTCCTTTTTTAAGAATGAGGACTTCAGACAGGCTAAAAAATAATCATTAGGTGCTTCAGGTCCTGGGCATGATGGTAAACTGCATCCGGCAGTAAGGCCTCTGATTGGGAGGTTGTGAGAAGCATGGAACTATGTCTTAATTGCTGTTGTTCCTAGGTCCACCCTGACCCAGAGTGGCAGCACCTGTTAGGGTTCCATCTATGGGCAAATAGTTAACCCCCAAATTGGAGTCAAAACACTGTGAAAGTATAAAAATACACTTTCACAGAAAAATATACATAAAAATAGACTTCTAAAATAAATATACATTTATGAAGGAAAAATATTACCGACAATACATTTTTGAAGAAAAAATTATTCTCAGCAAAACATTTTTGAATACAAAACTGGAAGACATTTTCAGTTTTCTAAAATAAAAAGTAATAAAAACAAAAAAATTTCATTAAAATCTGACTAAATCAACCTTCTCACTATGACTGAACATTCACAAAAATACCTTAAAGCTTTACCTTGTTGGCATTAAATAACCTACAGAGGTGTTGATATGCTGTTAAACAAACACAAACTCAAAACAGGTTAAAAAATAATGACATGGCACAATAGTTAGCTAGCTTATTTTGCTAACCATTTTTATTGGATTGTGTTCAATCCTCATCGGGGGTTCAGTGAAGCTTAATAATTCAGAAATTGGAGATCTTACTGAATATATATCTAAATCTAAACTTATTTATAAATGGAACTGTGTCTGTGTATGTGTGTCTGTTACCTATAGACACAGAAATGACTGAATCGAATTTCTTGAAAATTGACACAGTTGTACGATAAGTGTCTGCAAGTGTTCTTAGCTAGGTTTTGTGTCGAGGTACCCCCGATAAATATCGAAAATTGATAATCGAAAAAATCAGGTTATAGAAGGAGTGGTCCAATTTTAATCAAATTTCATAAACTCATAGACAAAGACATAAGAAACGAGATTCAGAAGTTTCAAGGTTGCACTTCTTACAATAGTGCAGAAAATCGATAATATATATATATATATATATATATATATATAAGGCAAGATGTTTGTGTGTGTCTGTTTATCTGTCTGTATATCCTTTATACAAATCCACAATTTTTATTCGATTCTCACCAAACTTCACACAAATATTCTTTAGACTGAGTCTGAGCTTCAGGACCATGGATTAGTTTTAAAGCTTTCATTGCACCTGAGCAACGCCGGGCTATGCTGCTAGTATATATATATATATATATATATGTGTGTGTGTGTGTGTGTGTGTGTGTGTGTAAAAAATAATTTACTCACATTTAAACTATGCAGTTAATTCAGATGAGCATCCTCATCTTTGTTATTTTTATTGCAATGCATTCAATACATTGACTGAAGCATTGGAATAAAGTTGGACAAAATTGCAAAAAAACCTCTTGCTTTTTGGGATTTCTCAAGCTGACAAAAATTGAAATCTTGTTTTTGTTTTATACATAATGTAAATGATTGTTTTGTAGTCATAACAGATGATTACTTAAAAACTATGGATGGAGTTGTCTAAAAATAAAATACATGAAAAAAATTGTACTTGGGAGGAAGATATTAATTTAAAATGTAAAATTACCCGTAAATTTGTGTAGGGGGAACTGTACAAAAACCATTGATGATTGTGCCATCATGAAGGCATAGATTGTTGTGACTGAGGGTTTGAACGTGCTGACCTTGTTCAAGAAATGAATTCTACCAAATTTTACATTCCCTTCAAAGGTTGTAACTAAAGTTTGTGCAGCATAAATGCAGTATAAACCAGAGATCTGCTCTGTGGATTGAGCAGGTGGTGTTATTGGGGTTTGGCTAGCTGCCCTGGGAGATGGATGTACTTGAAAATTTAAATTTATGGAAATGCATCATGGTGAGAAACAACATTTTTTTATTTTAGTTTTTACTTTTTACTCTATTAAAAAAATATAAATTAATTCTCCAGGAAATATGAGTAAAATCATTTTTTTAAAAAAAGGTGATTCAATTATTTGGTACTAAATGGCATCAAAATGTATTTGGGAATATTTATTTTGACAGTAGAAAAAGAGTGAAGAATTTTATGAGTTTGAAAATTCTCAAATGTCAAGCCTGTTGAGAGTTTTGAATCTTAAAATGAATTTTATTTTAAAAATATTACATTTTGTTAATGTTACTGGTCTTGTTGGGCTAAAATTTATCAAAATAGGTCAACCGATTTAGAATTTCTGAACATTTTGAAATATAAAAAAGCTGATTTTTTTAAAATGATTTTAATAGTTAAAAATAACTTTTTACTTTTATTGTGTTTATCAATTTCCATGTGCCTGTTTTTCTGAATATTTGTGCTTCGATTTAAATTTAATATACACTGCACCTCCTCAGCTTCACACTCTCAATCAACTTCAAATGGAACAACTACATCAAATCACTTGCTACAAGTACTTCTAGGAAGTCTCTATGTTATGCTAGGAAGTTTTTTTTGTCATCAGAATCTGTCTTGTACATTTAGAAATCTACCATCTGTTCGTGCATTGAATATTGTTTATCCTGCTTTTCATCTTGGAGTCCTTGACAAAATCTAAAGGAGGATCTGCACTGTAATCAATCCAGATTTGGTAGCTCAATTTCAGTCATTTTCTCATTGATGGTATGTGGCGTCTCTCAGTCTTATTGTTATGGTGAGACACACCTATTCCTCAGATAATGGACTCTCCCTCCTATATTAATAAGAGTTAACAGGAAGTTAACTTGAGAAGTTCTTGGAAAGTTCATAGGAATTCCTAGAGAGTTCTTTAGAGTTCTATTGGAGTTCAGTAGAGCTATTAGGCAGTTGATATTAGTCGGCAGTTAGCCGAATACTAAGTCAGCTTTTCAGTGGAAGATTACCAAGTTCCTAACATTTAGGGTGCGTTAAGTCGATTATCAACCAACATAGCACAATTATAACTTTCAGTGCTAAAACTACTTCACAACACTTATCTACAAATATTTTCATGGTATTTGTTCAGACAAGCTTATCTCTCTGGTTTCCCCGACTACATAAATTTACTTGTACTAGTAATTTGACAACTAGGACTAAAATTTTTACCCTCAATACAGTTAAATGTAACCACCACTTCTACTCTATCAGTTTAATTTCTTGCACTTCCTGCCTGTGGAACTCCCTTTCGTTTACTTGCTTCTTTGATAGCAAAAATTGAGAAAGGTTTAAGTGCAACGTCAATTGCCATCTTTTATCTCCTTGATTGCCATCTTTCTCTTATTCTTTCTCCGGCACCTCCTGTACAAACAGAAAACAAAAACAAATTTTACTTTTACTAAATATCACACAATACAAGGCTGTTCAGGCACTCAAAGTAGATGTGTGTGTTATGAATGGAAGGAGATGTGGTAAAAAGTGGGGATTTTAAGGATAAAGAAAATAAAGATAGATAACAATCCTTGACTTGAAGAGGTCATTATTAAAGCATTCAGAGAAAACACCCACGTGGGAGTCTGTTTTGCAAAGTGGTAGTTTATGGCTGTCAGAATGAAACTTCTTTTTTTTTTTTTATATATATATGTGGAAGACAGATGAAATAAGGGGGCTTCAACTCTGTGAAAAGAATAGGGTGTGTCTGATCAGTAAATGTTTAAACTTGCAGGTCTAAAGAGTGAAGCTCTTCTGAACATTTGCCATGGAGACAGCGACATTATGGAAAAGAGGTTGTGAAATGGAGAATAAGTGTTCCTCCAAAAGACTGTATAACCGATTTTGGATTCTGTCAAGTTTGGAAAATGAGAATTAAACAGCTCCGGCCCAAATATGGTAGCAATATTGCATTTTGGGCGTGATCTGACTCTTATGGCAGAAAGAATCAGATACTTCTCAGAACAATATGGTAAGCTGGCTCTTTTCCAGCTTCCTCTGCAGTATATTGTACATGAGTTCCACTTGAGGCCTGGAATTGATTTGAGATCCACTAGGCATTCAAAGAATTGCAATGATAATACATTTGGCATTCATTGACTGAGCAGTTAGTTTTACTTTCACTTGAAATTTATAAAATCTTTCTTTTAAAACAGATTTTGGGTATGATGGTAAACTGCATTTGGCAGCAAGGCCTTTGATTGGGAGGTTGCGAGGAGCATGGAACCACCTCTTAATTGCTGTTGTTCTCAGGTCCACCCTGACCTGGGGTGGCAACACTTGTTAGGGTCCCAGCTATAGGCAAATAGTTAACTCTCCAAATATGGGTCAAAGCACTGGGAAAGTATAATAATGGACTTTGATGAAATATATACATCAAAATTTTTGAATGAAAAATATTACCAACAAAACTTTTTTGAATGAAAAATATTACCAACAAAACTTTTTTGAATGAAAAATATTACCAACAAAACGGTTTTAAAGGAAAAATGTTACTAACAAAAATTGTTGTTTTTATATAAGTTTTGTGTCTAGTAATACGTTTTTCTTTTTGAGTATCAAGATTCATTGGGATTTGTTTTTAAGGGCAGGGTCCCCAAGTCCTACCCTTGTTATTTAACCTATAACTGGAGGGAATAATACCTTTCCAAAGGGTACCAGTGCTTAAGTGAATGCAGGGTATTCAACTGGAATTCGAACTCGGCTCACCAATTTCTCTTTCCGAGCCGATATCCACTGCACCACAATGCACATCCGTCACTATATGCTTACAGCACCTGGTATTCCCAAGTAGTCACCCATCTAAGTACTGACCAGGTTCAACGTTGCTTAACTTTGGTGATCGAGCGAGAACCAGTGTATTCAACAAGATATGGCCGTAAACACGCACATCCATCACTAAACGGATACGGCACCTGGTATTCCCAAGCGGTCACCCATCTAAGTACTAACCAGGCTCAACGTTGCTTAACTTCGGTGATCGAGCGAAAACCGGTGTATTCAACGTGATATGGCCGTAAACACGCACATCTGTCACTAAACGCATACGGCACCTGATATTCCCAAGCGGTCACCCATCTAAGTACTGACCAGGCTCAATGTTGCTTAACTTCGGTGATCGAGCAAGAACCAGTGTATTCAACGAGATATGGCCATAAGCCCAAAAAGAAAGAAAAGCATTACATAACCAAAAATAAAAATAAGAGGGAGTCATCAAATGGCATGTTTTTTCTGAGAGCAATAAAAGAGAGAAATCTGAAAAACCATGATTGCCCATTTATGGGAGAAATAGACACAGAATTTTTTAAAACTTAATAACAATATAATGATAAAAAAAGAAAACATTTTCATTGTTGATTTTTTTTAAAATTTTGATTGCAAGAAATCCTACATCAGAGATAATTGATTCATAAATAAGGTTTTATTTATATTTTATGTTGTTACAAAAATAATGGTCGCTAAGGGTCGTGTTTTGAAAATCCATTTTAACATAGTATTCACAATATATATTAAGCGAATTTTGGTATAGATAATAATTAATGTGTGCTCTTTAATAATCTTTAACTTATTTCCAGACAGAAATATTCTTGAAGCATAGCAGCTCTTAATTATGAACATGACAAAACATGATTTTCGTTTTTTTTTTTTTCTTGCATGAGTTCAAACTTGGGCACCGTGCCTCCAAAACTTCTGCCAATATCAACAGAGCCTGGGGAAATGAGTCCACGGACAGTACGAAGATGATTCTAGAAATTCTATACTGGTGACGAGATTCTTGAAGATGAAGGTAAAGGACAGTTATGCAGTCTTGACAGTGAGCAAAACCCACATCAGTTTCAGAGAAATGTCTCAGACGCTTGGTGTCAGCACTGCAAGTCTCATGCCATTTTTAGAGTATTGGCAAAGTGAAAATGCTTGATAAATGGATTCCTCTAAATCTCTATGAAAATCAAAATCTTAAGCATTTTGAAGTCTGCTCGATTCTCTTTTTGTGTAACACCAATGATCCTGTTCTTGACCGAATAGTCACTTGGGATGAAAAGTGGATCCTTTATGATGACCGTAAATGATCAGGTCAGTGGCTAGATTGTGATGAGACGCCCAAACATCCCCCCCCAAACAAAGTATATATATATATATATATATATATATATATATATATATATATATATGGAAGAAAAATTAAGGCAGACATGTTATTTCATGGTGAATCGGAAGTATAGGCCTATTTCAGGCGAAACATCATCAGTTTCTGTCTTTATTATACAAAAGATTTTACATGAATGAAATTCACAAAGACCTCAAAAAAAACCTTTCTTATTCTTCTTATCTACACCGCATGCTTATATATATATATATATATATATATAAAGTCTGTAAAAGACAAGGATAATTCAACAAGATGAACTTAGAGCTCAATGGATGTTATCCAGTGTAATATGATATTTATAAAGGAAAGTTCAACTCATCATTTAGATTGGTTATAAATTATAATTAATTTCTATGAGCTAAATTAGCTCATTTTATCAGACCACACAAATATCCCCCCCCCACCCCCCGAATAAGCATTTCTTTAAAATGAAAAGGAAAAGGTATAAAAAAAAATATAAAAACAGACTTTGGTGTTATCTCAGTTGGGGATCTCTAGACCATTCTAGAAGAGATCATCATTCTTGGCTAGTGACCAGAAAGTCATTACATGCCCACTCACGAGCTCATGGATGCATATATAAGTGTAACCCTACATATTAACACAACCACGTATACTTATTTATATCCACATGCGTACATCTAGATATGTACATGCAAATGCACCTGTGTTTATACTTACTTATAAACACATCCATTTTATATATATATATATATATATATATATTTAATTTTTCTTTAATCTGAAGTGGAAGAGTAGGAAGGTAAATTCCAAGAACCTGATCCTAATTAATATTAAAAGATTTTTAATATTAAAAAAGTGATGCAGGTGGAGACCTCAATGTACTTAATGTACTTAAGAATACAAAGCCAATATAAATTAGAGAAAATTTTCAAAATTCAAAGGTGTTGGATGCACATGAGATTCCAGGTCACCTCAGTGACATTGTTCTGTTCTAAATGGAGAAGGCCCTGGGGTAAAGGGGGATGAGCAAAGTTAACAAAGGTCAAGAATTGAGAGTTCCCTTAAGGTCAGGGAAGTGGGATTTCTTTGTTTTTTAAGTTGGGGATTAGGTTAAACAAAACAGGACAGAGCTAGGAGGGGCAGAGATTAGAGGGTGTATAGAGACAAGAGAAAGATGGTATCAAATATCAAATGGAAGCTGAATGTTTACAGGGTTTGAAACTGGAGGGGAAGGAATAGATTTAAATGCAAGATCTTAACATTTTTTAATTATGTTTATCCATTACTGGAAGTCATAAATTTAAAATTATTAAAGAAATATATATATATATATATATATATATATATATATATATATATATATATGTGCACACACACACACACACACGCATATATATACATATATGTGTGTGTGTTAACAAAGGAAACAAGGGGGTTTACAACCCCCCCCCCCCCCCCCCGACAGTATTTTTTCCTACACTTTGAAAAAAGTACTTCAAGGTGGTTACTAGTGCCAAAAACTTTTGAGATTGTAAGTATGTAGTTGAGGAGTGAAAATCCATGACTAGTGTAATCATTTTTTTTAGTTTGGCTTTGATAATTTTAGCTTTTTGTGATTTTTGCGAAAACTTGCGCGACACTATTTTTCGGACATGACAAAAAATCCTATTTTATTAAGAGCTAAGTTCATGTATATGTTGCTGTATGCAAATTTTCTGCTTGTACACTTAGCTGTCATCATTAGAATCAATTATCTGTTCTATTTCACTGGCAAAACAATTAAGTTTAATGAGGTAAAATGCATTCGAAAGAAGTTGTTTGTTTGGCACGGAAGAAGCGGGATGATGGCCTCAGCATCAGAAGGATCACCATGGATTTGAAGCTGTCGAAATCAACGGTCAAATACATGCTGAAGACAAACTCCGAGCGGAAAAAGAAGAGAGGATGGAAAAGATCAATTGGCAAGAGGACTGAAAGGAGAATGAAGAGGACTGTGACACAGCTTTTGACATCTGGAGAAAAAGTTACAGCAAGAAAAGTGAAGGAGAAATGTGAATTGGATGTAAACGTCCGAACAGTACAAAGAACGCTGCATAGGATTGACGTATGCAAAGGCAAAGAAAAAAATTACACTAACAAAGAAACACAAAGGAGCAAGACTGGAGTGTGCTAAAAGGTGGTTAACAAAACATGTTGACTTTAAGAAGGTTATATTTACTGATGAGAAGCGTTTCAAGTTTGATGGGCCCGATGGATGGTGTACTTGGCCGAGAAGGGGTGAGCCTGCTGTACTGAACAAATGACAGATGGGAGGAGGAGGAGTTATGGTTTGGGGTATGATCTTTGCTAATGGAAATATATGGTTGGAATGGCTGAAAGGACGACAGAACAGCGAAAGCTACAAACAGTTGCTGGACGAGAAAGCCCTACCAAGGATAAGAAGAGAGATAGGGAATGATTTCGTTCTACAGCAAGACAATTGCAGCATCCATGTGTCAAAACTCATGAAAGAATGGATGGCTAAAGTGAATATGACTACTTTGGAATGGCCTGCAAAAAGCCCAGATCTAAATTTAATAGAAATGTTTGGGAAATGCTTGCACAACTTGTTTATGATGGACCTGAAATAACGAAAGAGGCTCAACTATGGGAACGGATACTAGATGCCAAAAAACAACTAATAGAAACACGTAGAGATGTTATTGTGCATATGTTTGATGATTATGAAGAGAGATTGATAAAAGTTATTGAGAAGAAAGGTGATATTACAGACTATTAACAGTTTTTCAACGATGTCCGAAAAATAATGTTGCGTGTGTTTTGTAAAAAATGATGAAAAATAAATATTTTTCCTTACCTAATCGATTTTCTTCCATTTTTATTACAGGTATTGTCTTTATGTGTTTATGCTATTCTATTGAAGGAATTTCGCCACTCTATGGTACTCGGAAAGTCGAATACTAAAGTGTCCGAAAAATATTGTCGGGCCCCTGTAGTAAAGGAATCCATATTTTATAAAGATAGACAACTAAAGGAGTTAAATTACTTTTTTAAGGTTAAGATTTTGAGCTGTTTGAAGAGGTATATTTAGGGGGGGTGAAGGAATGGGTTTAAATATAAGATCTTAAAAAAATATTTTAATTAAGTTTATTTAATTAATCTTTTTAGGTAGATGCCAGCTAAATACCAATTACAGGAAGTTATAAGTTTAAAAATTATTAGAGAAAAAAAAATATATATACATGTGTTAACCAAGGAAAAAAGGGGTTTAGTAAAAGAATCCATATTTTATAAAGATAGGCAATTAAAGGAGATTGGGATAGGAAGGTAGTGGGGGTTAAAATACTTTTTTAAGGTTAACGTTAAAGTAAAATTAAGATTAAAGTTTAAATTGAATCCATTTAATTTATATTCTAACATCTAGTAAACGGGGATTTAAATTCTAAATTTAAGTATTCAAAAAAATTGCCTTGTGGCGGCACTTACTGATAAATTTCCTTCTAAGATTCAGTAGCCGGTGTTGGTGGGGGTATTTTAATATTGAAATGTTTTCCAGTAAACATAGACAGCACCTATCACGAAAATTCCTCGGAATACGGGCTGAACCTACTAGTTTCCAGGTAATTTCAGGATCCAGCCCTTCCTCTTTCATTTTCCAGAATGCTTGTGAAAGGGCTGTCTGGTACCTCTGACCGGGGTTCGAAAAAGAGTACCTGTGGTTATACAGTCTTTGTTTGAAAGGACCGGCGAACATACCAATATTGGTCCGGAAGTCATTTTTATTGTTTGATGGAGAAATGCGGGCTTCATAAATCACCTGGGTGGATTTGCATTTTTTCTCCACCGGGCAGGCGTCCACAGAATTACAGTTGCATTCGTTTAGAATTCCGGACCTAGATTCAATATTGCACAAGTTCACCAGAATACTCCTATTATGGGAACTAATGAGGCTGTCCATATCCGGGGTGCAAGAATAACTAATTTTAAGGGTGTACCTATTAAAAATCTTCCTGTAGAGGGTTACTGTTATTAAAATGTTTGTCTAGTAACTTGAGAAAATATTTACCAATATTGGTGTTAGTTAGTTTACAATAAGGGGGTTAAACCAAATTATCTTTCTTTTTCTGCAGTTTCCTTTATTTTTATTTTTGCATGATTCCGAGTCTATTGTAGGTTTATTATATGTTAACTTGTTCTTATATCCGCTTTTTTGAAGGGCCTTATTGTAAATATTTTTACTTGCTTTGAAAGTTTTAATGTTGGATGATAATTGGTTGATTCTATTATTCACTATATTGGGTTTTATAATATTTTTGGGGTGGTTGGATGAAATATTAATATAAGTGGGGGAACTATTTTCTTTGAGAAGTGGTTGGTCTGATCCATCATTTAAGTTAAGGGTGATGTCTAGATATAAAAAAAATAAAAATAATGTCTAGATATATATAAAAAAAAAATCCCACTTCCCTGACCTTAACTGAACTCTCAATTCTTGACCTTTGTTAACTTTGCCCATCCCCTTTTACCCCAGGGCCTTCTCCATTTAGAACAGAACAATGTCCCTGAGGTGACCTGGAATCTCTGTTAGAAATCTCATGTTGAAATGTGCATCCCACACCTTTGAATTTTGAAAATTTTCTCTAATTTATTTATATATATATATATATATATACATACAATGATGAAGATCAAGCTGTTGCTCTAGGTATCTCAAAAGCATTTGACAGGGGTTCCTGTGCTGTATTTTGTGCAAGCTTCCTAAGAAGCAAAAACCTTAAGAAGTGAAGACAATAATTCCTTCATAAACTTTGAAGTTGGCATAACTCTGCTCAGTTAATTGACAAACTTCTCCACATTAATTATATATATTTGAATCATCGTTTCACCCCAAGCAAGGCAGTACTGTCACTGGTGTGCAGGGGTCTACCTCGGAAGAGAGCAAAAAGAAAGAGGAACAAGTTACAGGGGGTGTTGGAGAATGGATAAGAGAGGGGAATGATGGGAATGTTGGTGTGAGGAGAACTATGTGAGAGTAGAGTGAAGAAAAAGAACAAGATACTGGGGGTGTCAGTGAAAGGATAAAAGAAAAATGGGAGTCAAAGAGATGGCAATTGAAGTTGCACTTAAACTTTTGGTGATTGTAGCTATCTGCTCTGGATAATGTCTCTTGAGCTCTCTATTTTTATCTCATTGATATTTGATATTAATTAGATAAAATCTTTTGGATTATCCTTTCCGTCTTTACAGGTTGCCATACTTTCTTATATATATATATATATATATATATATATATAATATAAATAATAACAACTTAGACTCTGTAAGAATGCACTCTGTAAATTTATGCCAATATAAACTTTCAAAAAAACCATTAACAAACAGAACCTAAATCCGTTACAATCCGGCGTACTAAGTCGTCGGATAAATGGGGAGAAAAAAAGAAACCAGCGGAACAAGAACAAACATTCAATATTCCGCAGTAAAGAAGAAAAAAAAACAAACGGAACCAAACACAAGAAAAAGTGCTCAATACAAAAGTACTATAATACAATAGTAGAGCAAAAACACACGAAAAATCTAAAGTGAGCCAAAACCTACCTACAGATCGTCAGGGAAAAGGCTCTTTTCCCTGATGATCTGTAGTGTGAAACCATGGTAGGTTTTGGCTCACTTTAGATTTTTCATATATATATATATATATATATATATAATGACAAACACCTTAAATAATTACATTGAGGAAACTAAAAAAAATTTAAATGTTTAAATACCGTCAATCACATGGCAGGTCAGGGGTATAAAAAAAAAAATCACATGGATGGACCTCCCAAATTGAAGCAATTTTAATCAATAAAGGGTAGGGGGGAAAATGAATGGTATAAGCCTGGTGATAGGTAGATGATACAATAGGTGTTTATTAATCTACCTACATGTACTCACAAGCTCTCATTGTTTATTCAATAATTTTGCATTACTACTCAGGTCTAATATGGCAAATTTTTCTTCAAAAAACTTTGACATGGGTTACTTCTTTTCCAGTTTATTTGAGATGTACCTAATTCATCTTGAATTGTAGGTGTACTTAATTCATCTTCCACCAACAAATTCAAGAGTTCTTTTCTTATAAGAACGATCAGAAGGAGTTTTCTGAGCTGTCGTACTTTTATAATCTTTATTGCACTCATTCAACTCTTTCCAAAACCTTTGCACTCTTATCAGATTAACATGCAACCACTCTGAAATGTTTATATTGGAGCTTCAGGTGCAAATGCCAAGCAGTACAGCATGCTATTTCCAAATTTCTGGTAGAGTTGAATCATAGTACATTTTTTCTCATAGATGGTGCTCAACTGACCCTACTATACTGTGCAGTCAACAAAATAAAAAAAAACATTGTGTATGCACAAAATTAAAAATGTAACCTGGCAACAATTTACCCATCGCACCATCTGTGTGTGTGTGTGGGGGTGGATAAGTGTTTTAGTAACTGAAACATTTTCCATGCTATGATTTATCATAGGAAGTAAATTCAATAACACTAAACAGATTTGGATACTTTCCTTAAATAACAAATATTTACATTTGTTGCACTGTTTTCTGCTCATGTTTATGGTTGGTACTATTGTGGTCATGTGATCAAAGTTCAATCTTCATTGCACCAATTTTCTTGCTGCCGACTACTCCACTACCAGTCAGCACAAAGAGCAGGGATCCAATTTCTCTTGTCTGAAGTTCATCAGAGGCTTCTTACACAATATGGAACAGTTGTAACCCTATTTCCACATTAATATACTTTTTGATTTAATACAACGGAGTGGAGGAAAATATTAGTGGTATTGTTGTGCTTTGTTGTGGTTCGCGATATGAGTTCTGTTAAAAAAGTTTATACGTATGAACTTGTGAAATCGAAATCGTAGAAAAATTGGCTCAAAGTTGGGGAAAAGAAGGGGAGTATATTTTTCATTGTATTCGAAGCGAATTGTTTTGGGCCAGTGGAAGTGAGAAATGGTGATGGTCATAACAACTTGTCTGGACTTTTGGTGGGGTTGAATTAAGGTCAAGTCCTTGCTCCCACATCTGTGAAATGATTTTAAAATTTTTTGAAAACCTAAAATGATGTAAGTGAGAAGAAGAGGACAAAAAGACATTACGTCATGTGAAGTGTTGATATTTCATTTGTTGAGCCATAACTCCCCTTTATATCGTGTGGGCGAAAAATAGTCTCATTGGTCAAGAATCTGATTTGTATAAAGATGTCATGGGTCTCGCAGCATCCCCCAAGAGAATTGGGGACAACTATAAAAATTTAGACCCCAGTGAGAAAAATCAGAATTTGATAGATTTTGGGTGTTCTTCATAGGTACCGAGCAACAAACAACCCCACAGTCATCATCATCATCAGCCGCCACATTGCTCCCATTCTGCCGTTTCCGTAAAGAGCTATGAAAAGACTTTTTTTTATTTTGAAAATTGAAAGCTCTGATTATTCTTAACTAAACTTTGTACTGTTATGAAAAGACAATTTTTTTTTATTTGGAAAATCGGAAGCTCTGATTACTTAAACAAATCCTTCTCTCCATTGCAAACTTTGAAATTTGGCGATTGTACATTCTGCTTTTATTATTATATATATATATATATATATATAAAGACTTTCTTTCGTAACTCATCCAGGCCTCTCAAACTTATTCATTTATTTTGTTTTGTTGCCATATTTATTTTTTTCAACGCAAGTATACGCGAGTATCTGGTGGGTTTTCAACGTGAAAAATCTCAAGAGATAATAATGGCAAAATGGTGATTTACTATTAATGAGGTAGGTTTTTCTCTGCAGATTTGGATCACTGCTCTCTATTGCTCGTTGGTGCACACTGCTACCAGAGTGGCCATGTTTACACTGTAACAACAGCAAGAAAATTGATGCAAACAAGCTCAAACTTAGGTCATGTGGCCACAATAGTACCAATTATTAACATGTATGAGCTGAACTCAGTGTGACAGACCTAAAGATGTTATGGTGAAAATGCAGATAATTTTTTACTTCTCCTTGTATTTTTTAAATCAATATTTACCCAATTCAAATTCATGGTTAGATGTAGATGTGTGTCTATATTAGTGTGTCAAGGTGAAGCTATCTATATATATAAAAGGTAACATGTTTGTGGGTTTGTCTGTCTGTCCTTTATACAAATCCACAATTTTTATCCCATTCTCACCAAACTTCACACAAATATTCTTTAGGCTTCCGGTCAGATCATGGACTATTTGTTTCTTCCGATTTCCCCTGATATCGGAAATCAATACCCCGATATCCTATCGGGTCTGATCAAAATCAGGTTTTCAGCCCTTTTATTTTGATTTTTACGTTGCATTTTGCTTTAAGTCGGTATAATTGTAGTTCTTAGTCTCAGCCATGATACCATTTACTCAGGGGACTTATTTAGCCTTCAAAATTTAGACTTATTTGATATCGATACCGGAAATCAAAATTTGACTTACATCCATTCATTTTGCTTTCAATCTATGGGTTTGCTTTAACTGGAAACAACTATTGCTTTTTAGCCTTTTGTGTCAATGTCCAAAGAGTCTGCGCTCCAGGACCATGTATTAGTTTTAAAGCTTTCATTACACCCGAACAACACAGGGCTATACTGCTAGTTATATATATATATATATATATATATATGTGTGTGTGTGTGTGTGTGTGTGTGTAATGGTTTAGGATATACCATATTTATCGTGGAAAATGCTCAATGTTGTGGGGTAAAGCTTATGTAAATATTAAGTTTCTAATGATCGCCTAATGAATGCCAGTCTCATGTAGTATTTATTTCCAAGTTCACATCATATATATAAGAATAAAAAGGACTCTCCAAACTACGTTTTTAGAAAGAGCTGATTACAGAGAACTGGTGTATATAGTGTGTCTAACAGTCTCCAAATGACCATTGTCAAGTTTCGAATTGAGAGTTTTCTTTTTCATAGACTAGCTGTCAACCAAGGCTGTAGGATCAAGCCTGTCCTGCTATTTATGTATAGCTAGTGGGGAGAAGAGATAAGTTCACACCTTTCCAAAGGGTATAGGCATATTAAGTGATTGTTTTGAATTTTACTTTCCAAGTCCTCAATTCAAGCTGCTATCCAATACTCTACTGTGCCTTTACACTATATACAGGCATATATATATATATAGAGAGAGAGAGAGGTTATAAATCTAAAAGAAATGAAAACAACTTTGAGGTAAAACCCAATGAATCCTATTAATATTAAATATTAAAACTGATCCAGCCAGAGGGCTCAATTTAATTAACAGAGCCAATATATATGTTACATATAAAAAAATTCAAATTTTGCAAAATTGAATGGCCATTTCAACAAGTGAATTTAACACTCGTCTCATCAGTGATAACAAAACATTTTTTGTTATAACTCATGAGATGGGTGTTAAATTCCACTTTTTGAAATGGCCATCTTATTTTGGCAAATAAGACTTTTTGTAATAAATAAATAAATAAATAAATATATATATATATATATATATATACACAATTTCTCCAGATCAAAGATTGGTATTGGAAAATTATGAGATCTCTGATTTTTTTAGGGAATAATTATGGAATCATTAATAAAATATCATGAAGATAACTATTACTTTTCTCTCAATTTTTATTTTGACCCAAATTCTTTGAAGCATTGACTTCACTGGTGGAAAATTATATTCTTCATTAATTTGGTACCAATTTTCTTGAACAGCAATTGAAAGACCAGCCTTTATAAGAAGGAGCCTTATTATTTCATTTAAAATTTCTATCATGTGTCATCAATCAAATTTAGAACCGGATAGTTGGTTGGTCATATCCTTGATCTGATATACCTTTTTCTCCAAAGAAAAATTTTCATCTCTGCTAAGATGAATTATCATCCTGGAAAATTGCTTCATCATCACCAAACCTTTTTTCTATCAGTGGAATGTGAAAATGATCTGATATTGCAGTGTACACATGTGCATTGACTGCTGAGGCTATGATTGCCATGTCCTGTCGTCTTTTATGTGATATGCAACTCCATATTATAATTGAGTGGGCAATGTTTTTTTTTTTTGTTTTTTTTTTTGTCAGGCATTCATCTGTACATGTTTCCTTGGAGTCATACGAAAGAAAAGTTCGAGCGTCATTGCCTTCAAGGTTTCATGATTGAATATCATTTTCATCTAATCATCCATACACAATTGATGCTTTTTTATAACCCTTTGTAAACTTGTTATTTTTTTTTTGTTTAGATATCAGGGGTGCTTTTCATTCAACTCTTCTAAAAACAAATCTGATTTCATTAATTAGATTAGTTACACTCATGTCACAAGCATTAAAACTCCTTTTTCTATAAGGTTGTTACAAAAATGGTGGATTATCCTTGAAAAATTAACTGTAGAAATTTTGGAATTAGTCAAAATACGAACCTTGAGCATCTATACACCTCTGCCATTAATTGACGGGATTATTTATTCCTTGTTGATAAAAAGACATTTCTCTAACACTTTGACATGGATTCTGCTCAACAACTGCTTCCAGTTGTTTGTTGTCAAGACTGCATGAATGTCCTCTAGCTTCTATATCTTCAAGGCTCAATACAGAATTTCTGGAACCACTTTCATACTGTCCAATCACTTGTGGACCCATGTCCCTATTTTCTGTTGATATTGGCAGAAGTTTTAAGGCACTGTGCCCAAGTTTGAATTCATCCAAGAAAAGTAAACGAAAATCATGTTTTGTCACGTTCATAATTATGTTCTTCTATTCTTCAAGAATATTTCTGTCTGAAATTAGTTAAAAATTATTAAAAAGCATATATTAATTATTATGTATACCAAAATTCACCTAATATATATTGTGAATACTATGTTAAAATGGCTTTTTAAAATACAACACTTTGAGCGGCCATTATTTTTGTAACAACCTAATATTATTATTAAGATTATCTCTTTATCTATCTCAGTATGTTCAAATCTATCTATCTATCTATCTATCTATCTATCTAAGTCTGTCCATATCTATCTATCTATCTATCTATCTATCTATCTATCTATCTATCTAAGTCTGTCTATATCTATCTATCTATCTATCTATCTATCTAAGTCTGTCCATATCTATCTATCTATCTCAGTCTGTCCATATCTATCTATCTATCTCAGTCTGTCCATATCTATCTATCTATCTCAGTCTGTCCATATCTATCTATCTATCTCAGTCTGTCCATATCTATCTATCTATCTAAGTCTGTCCATATCTATCTATCTATCTATCTATCTATCTAATCTATCTATCTATCTATCTATCTATCTAAGTCTTCCATATCTATCTATCTATCTATCTATCTATCTATCTATCTATCTCAGTCTGTCCATATCTATCTATCTAAGTCTGTCCATATCTATCTATCTATCTAAGTCTGTCCATATCTATCTATCTATCTAAGTCTGTCCATATCTATCTATCTATCTAAGTCTGTCCATATCTATCTATCTATCTAAGTCTGTCCATATCTATCTATCTATCTATCTAAGTCTGTCCATATCTATCTATCTATCTAAGTCTGTCCATATCTATCTATCTATCTATCTATCTATCTATCTATCTATCTATCTATCTAAGTCTGTCCATATCTATCTATCTATCTATCTATCTATCTATCTATCTATCTATCTATCTATCTAAGTCTGTCCATATCTATCTATCTATCTATCTATCTATCTATCTATCTATCTATCTATCTAAGTCTGTCCATATCTATCTATCTATCTATCTATCTATCTATCTATCTAAGTCTGTCCATATCTATCTATCTATCTATCTAAGTCTGTCCATAGTCTATCCTATCTATCTATCTATCTATCTATCTATCTATCTATCTATCTATCTATCTATCTATCGTTCTGTCCAAGGTATCCACAGCATCCTTCTAAATAACCACATTTTGTTTCCTTTAATTTTATCTTCCATCATTGATAAAAGTGTTCAGCATTCGTATAAGTTTAGGAGGCACTGTGCCTGAGTTTAAACTCATACAAGAAAAACAAACAAAAATCATGTTTTGTCATGTTCATAATTTAGGGCTTCTATTCTTCAAGAATATTTCAGTCTGAAAGAAAGTTAAAAATTATTAAAGAGCTCACATTAATTATTATGTATATTAAAATTCACTTAATATATACCGTGAATACTATGTTAAAATGGCTTTTCAAAATACAATATTTCGAACGGTTATTATTTTTGTAACAACCTAAGACTTCTTTGTTTTGATGAACATTTTATATTTCCAAGATGAATTGATTTTATGTTTTCAAACCAAAATGTCAATGTCTTTTATAATTTATTAATTTGTTTTCCTTTTGCCACTTTCTCTGGACTTATGACTATATCTTTTTGAAGCAGTGGTTCCTGTATGATCACATAAATTAAACAATATTGAGCCTGGTCAGTACCTCGATGGGTGAATGCTTGCAAATATCAAATGCTTTATGCTTGGATATATAGGTGCTGAAATGATAATGGCTCAGAATTGGAAATTGGAGAGCAATGTTTCAATTCCAGTGGAGTTCATTATATTCACTTACGTGGAAATACTTGTGGGAGTTATGAATCCACCTCTTCTCCCCCCCCCCCAGCTGTGGGTAAATTAGTAAGTTATTAACTCCCCAAAATTCATATAATCTAAAAATATTTTCTTGCCTCAAATAACCTGCAAAATTTGATAATTCATTTAAAAAACCCAAATCCATCAATAACTTTTCCATCTGTTTATACTGGCACTAAGAGAAAATGGCCAATATCTCTGGCCATACTCTAAACTTAAATTTTCTTGAAGTTTTATAATTGTTTCTATTAACATTTTTTTTGTTTGATACATTTTTCCTTTCAATTAGTCAAATGCAAGAGTTAATTATGATTTGCAAACACACTCACTTATTTTAAAATTAATTTCTATATTAAAGTTCTTACTAACTACTTCAATTGATACACACATTTATTTATTTGTACTTCTGGGATGAGGCAGTATTTACATTATTTACACCCGCCCTTTAATACAAAGCTAAAAAAAACATCACAGGACTGTAACGGGGGGTGGGGGTTAGAAAAATCAGACATGACTGACCACATATGGAGGGAGAAAGGGGATTACCATCTCCTATTGGATGAAATTAAAATAAGATAGGGAACACGACTTGGATGAAAAAAAGACACCAAACTTAAAAAAACAGTTTTATGGTCAGAATATTTATTAATATTACAATTCCTTTTTATTAGACCAATTTATTTTTTTTTTTATTTTATTCAATTTTCTTTTTTAATCCTTTCTAGAACATTCAAAATTTTGTTTTGTTTTCTTGCATTAATGGGTGGGCCAGAGATTATTATAGGGGCTTTTAACATCTTTTTTTTTTGGTGTTAAAAACACTTTGTTTTGGAAATTCTTGTAAAAATCAAATAATAGTCAGATTTTAATGAAATTTTCAGGACCTATTGATCATTATTATTATTATTATTATTATTTTTTAGAAAATCTTGGTATATATATATATATATATATATATATATATATATATATATAGTACACAAAGAATCTCAAGCTAGCCAAAACCTACCGCGGTTTCACACTACGGCTCGTCAGGCCCTGATGAGCCGTAGTGTGAAACCGCGGTAGGTTTTGGCTAGCTTGAGATTCTTTGTGTGTCTTTGCTCTACTTTTGCATTTCGTTTGTACTTTGTATCGAGCACTTTTCTTTCTTTTTTTTGTGGTTGGTTCCGTTTGGGGTTTTTTTTCTTTACTGCGGAGTATCGTATGTCTTGTCCTTATTCCACGGATTTCTTTATTTTCTCCCCTCTTATCCAACGCCTTAGTGCACCGGATTGTAACGGAATTAGGTTCTGTTTGTTAATGGTTTTTCTTAAGGTTTATCTTAGTATAAATTTAAAACTTAAATACTTGCAGAGTCTATTTAGTTATTATTTTGAATATATATATATATATATAGTAAATAGCTAACCTTGCGAACCTACCAAGGTTTCACCAAATTGGATCTTCAGGGAAAGTTGCCTATTTACTTTGTTTGCTCTACTTGCGTATTGAGCGCTTTTTGTTTTAGGTTACTTGTCCCGGGTTTTTTCTTTGGGCTAGGTACTTTGACTGATGTTCAAGTGCTTAGCTCGTTCTTTTTTTATTACCATTTTTTTCTTCCGCGTATGTACTCAGAGGATTTTTCAAAACAAGTATAACGTCACATTTACACACACACACACACACACACATATATATCTGTTACCCCACTTTTTTAATTTTATAAAATTTTAAGAAATTAAAATTTCAGCCTTTTCATTTTTACATAAGTTAAAAGCAGGACTCTTTGGAGAATTTGAATCATCAATATGTTTTTGTCAACCAGAAACATCATTTAGTGAAAATGTGCTCTGAATTGTAAAACAAAAAATGAAATAAAACTATAACATTATTTAATTAGAAAAGCTTTTAATTGCTTTTATAAATAAGATATATTAGGGACACTATTATCTTGAGAAAAAGAAATTGTTTTAAATCTTCTAAAATTCTATATTAATTTCAGCCTTTCAGATGATATTAAGTGAAGAACTATCTTTACTAATCATAAATGGAAAAACTTAGTATAAATCATCAAACACCAATATTTTTAACAGAATTTTGAAATTTTTTTGTGTATAAACATGCCAGTTCTTGTAAGTATGGGTGATCATATGTAACATCATCAGAAAATAAGAGCAATAACTACAAAAATTTTAAAAACATTTCCAAAATTCAAGAAAATATTTGATTATGGAGACTATTTTCCAAAATATTTACGAAATTGAGTATTTAAAAATGATATAAAAAAGGTGCTCATGTTATTTTCTTCAATTATGTTTCACAGATAAACACTATAGAACAGCATTAGGTTGTCAGCATGTCAAAACAGCTACTGTCAGGTTAAAAAATGAATTTCTGCAATATTTTAAACTTAAAGTAAATAATATTTGTTTCAAATTGCATAAATTATACTTTAAATCAGCTAATATTCCTCAAATAAAGTTAAAAAAATTTTTTTTTATTTTTGAAGATTTTTTTAATAAAGAAAATTATATTGTGATAAAAGATAACTGAAAATGGTTGCTGATCAGTTATTTTAGCGTAAGAAAATCTTCTAGTCAGTTTAAGTTAGTTTTTTGAAATACAAAAGAGTATTTTGATTATTGGACGTATTAGATTTAATTTATTAGCTTGAAATTAAAACTAAAATAAAAGCTTTCAGAAAAATATTTCATTTAAAAAAAATCATTTAAAAATCTTAGGTATCACGTTTTTTGTGGAAGTTGTATGTTATATTCATCAGTAAAAGATTTCATTATCAGTTTTAACAAATCACTCAATAAAGCCTAGGACTAAGTAATAAAACTTTTAGGCAAAATTTGATTTTATTCATCAATTTAGTCGTCTACTAGGGGGATTCTCTAACAATTCGATGCTGTTTTTGTAGAATGATTCGTCTTTGGTCTGAAAATACACCTCAGTTTCTGATATCACTTCTTCATTGGAACTACGTCTCTTTCCCTGGACTATTTTGAGATTTGCAAACAGCCAGTAGTAGCTGGGGGCCAGGTCTGGAGAATAGGGTGGATGGGAAAGCAATTCGAAGTGCAATTCATGTAGTTTTGCCAATGTTGCAATTGACTTGTGACACTTGTCTTGGTGAAAGATCACTTTTTCTTCTTCATTTGTGGCAATTTTGTGGTGATTTCAGCTAAAATAAGTTAGTGAATTTTTTTGGTGTTTTCCAGGATACCTGCTCATTTTGGGCAACCTGAACGTTCAGCATCGTTTGTATTTGTACGACTGCGTTTAAAGTCAGCATACCATTTCTTAACCATTTCTTCTGACCAAGCAGAGTCTGAATAACACTTATCAAGCCATTGCTTTACTTGAACAGTATTTTTTCCCCTCAGAAAGCAACGTTTTATCAACATATGAAATGTAGATTTTTCCATTGTTTTTAAAATTTGTGATCGTAGCTTTACTTAAATAACTGTAATTTGTAAACTAATAATATGATTGGGACCAAATTTTGTTGCGTGTCATTCGAAGTTTGGTACTTTATAAATATCATATGGATTTTTTATTAGTTGTGTCATCTGTATGTCAGAACTTATTGGGTGATATGTTAGAGCTTGTGTAATACTGCATGGTAAGATTCTGTTTCTTGTTTGAAAGCAATCTTCAGGCCATGTATGTTGGTTTATTGCTTGACTATGCTGGCCAATGTCACATTATGAGGAGCAGGGTCCCAGTTTAATGTGTTATTTTTTGTAGTGAAAGAAAATGTTAGTAATGTTGCTTGGTAGGATCTAACAAAAGATTGCATGTTATAGAAATGTGTTTTTCAGATACCAACATAGAAAGATATATGTGTGTGTGTGTGCATATATACATACAGTATGTGCTGGTGTTAATAAAACTGTCTTTGATGTAAAATGACCAAGTTAAAATTTATGCTACTAATAAGTACACTTTTTGTTCCTCACCATTTGATATAAAGCATTTGTACCAAATGGTGAGGATATATAGTTACCTCCCAAAAAAAAAAAAACTTTTAAAAGTGACCATACATTATAAAAAAAAATGCCTAAAGCTTAATGCAAACAAACTTTTATTGTCAAAATCTTATTAAGAGAAAAGCCAAAAATATGTTTTGATTATGAAATTAAATTTTTTAATACTTTTCAGCACCTTCAAAATTTATACTCAACACACACACACACACACACACACACACACATATATATATATATATATATATATATATATATATATATACATATATATATATATATATATATACATACATGCACACTACCGCCCATAATTATTCGGCCACCCCAGTGTTTTTAAAAAAATGATGTATTTCATACTATTTTTTAGTATTTATTGCCAAGTGAATAATTGTAATGTAAATGAAAATAGAATGTTTTTTTTGTTAATACTGCACAATAACATGCACATCAAATGAATTTATAAATATTTAATAATTACCTATATCGCAGTTTCATCAATGAAAGAATGACAAAAATTAGGGTGATTCGGGTGAGTTCATCTTTGCTTCTATGCCTTGTAGAATTTCGCAAATTAATAACAACAAAAGAACCATTCTATTTTCATTTAGAATTATCCACTTAAAAATAGTATGAAGTACGTCATTTCTTTTAAAAACTGGGTTGGCCTAATAATTATGGCTGGTAGTGTGTGTGTGCATATATATATATATATATATATATATATATATATATATATATATATACACACACACACACATACATACATCTTTCGTTTTTGTCCTTGAATTAAGGTGTGTTTAATACTTATGATGAAAAAATAAGAAAGTTTTTCAAAACAACTTTATCGAAAGATTCAGTTCTTAAGATGAATAATTTAATGCTAGAGGTTGGAATGAGGAATAAATACACTCAGGTGTTGTGGGGGGGGGGGTGCTGTAAGGCATTGCCGTTATCATTTCTTTGTTTTTGAACAGGTTCCCTGTTTTTTTTTTTTTTCTCTTTTCCTTCCAGGAGAATAATTTCTTTGTATGGAATCTTCATTTACTTTTCAGCCTTTTCATATCTCTTGACAATCTGCAGAAATAACGATTTATCCATTTTCAATTCACATTGTTTCCAAAAGTGAAAGAGAAATATATGTTTGATAGCTGTGAGATTTATTGATAAATGGTGTCCAATAATTTTTAAAAATGCAAAAACGCAAACACCGTTTTCTTTACTAGCATTTGATTTTCTTTATTTGCTTTTTTCATCGACCGTCATTCATTCAGTCAGTTTGAAATGCAATCATTTCATAACGTCATTTTATTGTTTTGCATAAATTGCATATCATCTGCGTTGTTCTCATTTCTATATTACGACCTCATGACCTCTTGTAGCCTGACAATGCAACTGTAAACTGTTCAGTTTGACATGCTAAAGATGTAAATTCTTTTTCTTTGTTTTATTTCTGTCACAATTTTGAGGATACTGCATTTTTATTACTTCCATTGTTTACATTCAGGGCATTAAGAAAACCTTTAACATTTATTAATTTCACATCCTGAATTTTTATGATTGGGACAGACCTGAAGGAGACTACCACCACCTTTAAGTTGGTTGTTTTTCTTTTTTTTTCTACTTACTTCAGCACAGTCTTATCGGTTATTACATAAAGTTTCCGATTATCAAAAACAATTTCAAAAAAATTCAATATTTAAACAATTTTAGTGGGTGCTCAATTTTTCATACAAGGTTATAGTAAATTGATCATCCATTTTGTAACCACTCGCATTGGGGTTGCCTTGTTGTTTTTTTTTTGGGATGAGTTGTTGCCCTTGTTTTTGTCTTTTTCAAGTTTTCTTCAATTCTTATGATGGCATCTTCCTTGGAAATTCCAAGAATGGCTTTATTCAAAAATTTCGCGAAGGATTCAGTTGTTGAATATGTGCAAACAAAAAAGTTAATTGCATAGAATTGATTTACTATAAGGTTGTATGAAAAACTGAGCCCCCCCCCCCACTAATTGTTTAAATGTTGAAATGTTTACAAACCTTTTTGTCAATCGGATGGTTTAGGGTTTAATTGATAACATTGCAATGGAAAAAGTAAAAAACAATTGATAATCAACCAATTTACAGGTGGTGGTAATGTCATACCGGCGAGTGGTTCTAAAATGGAGGATTGATTTACTATAACATTGTATGAAAAACTGATCCCCCACCTAAAATTGTTTAAATATTGAAATTTTTCCAATTTTTTTGTCAGTTGGAAAGATTAGGGTGCAATCAATAAGATTGCACTGAAAAAATTAAAAAAAAAAATTAAAAACAAGTTTAAAGGTTGTGGTAGTCTCCTTCAGGTCTGCCATGATTGGTTCAGAAACTAAGCAATATTAAAGAAAAGAACAAAAGGAGATATCCGTAGACATGAACAACACAAGAACATTTTACTCTTGCAGATTAAATAAAGGGTTTTGTTTGAAGTTCCCTGAATGTTACTTGGATTGACAGACTTCTAAGGAAGGCTGCTGAAATGTCATCACAACAAGAATGAAGACGATAGTCGGAATATAAATAATGTTTTTTACTGTTGCTTTTGTTCTCAGTGTAAGTCATCTTAGAATTGTAGAAAATATTTCTCATATTGTGGATTTTTTTTTTCGTAATCATTTCACCCCAAGCAAGGTAGGACTGCCACTAGTGCACAAAGGATTACAGTGAGAGAAAAGACTGGGTACAGGGGTTATTGAGGAAAGGAGAAAAGATGAACAGGATTCAAGAAGACAGAATATGGCAATTGATGTTGCATTTAAATTTTTGGAAATGGCAGCTCTTAGGGAAGCAAATAAATGGAAAGGAGTTCCATAGGCAGAAAGTGTGAGAAAAGAAACTATTGGAGTAGAAGAGAAAGTTACATTTAACTTATACTCGCAGTATAGCCCGGTGTTGCTCGGGTGTAATGAAAGCTTTAAAACTAATCCATGTTCCTGGAGCTCAGTCTCTTTGGACATTGGCACGAAAGACTAAAAAGCAATAGTTGTTTCCAGTTAAAGCAAAACCATAGACTGACACACAAACATTTTGCCTTTTATATATATATTATCGATTTTCCACACTATTGTAAGAACTGCAACCTTGAAACTCATGAATATCGTTTCTTATGTCTTTGTCTATGAGTGTATCAAATTTGATTAAAATTGGACCACTCCTTCTATAACCTGATTTTTTCGATTATTGATTTTCGATATTTATCAGGGGTATCTTGACACAAAACCTAGCTAAGAACACTCGCAGACGCTTATAGTAAATTTTTAAGAAAATCAGTTCAGCTGTTTCAGAGTCTATAGGTAACGGATACACAGACAAAAAGTTCCGTTTATAAATAAGTTTAGATGAACTTGATTCCTTGTTGCGCACTTAGCTGTTAAGACACTCACACCTTCATAAGTCATTCATATGCAACAGAGATTTAGATATGCCTCTGTATGCATCTTTTTTAGGATTTGGTGAGGTTTTAAATAATCAAAGCGTTCTGTTAAACAAACAAATTTGGCAAGTGAAATGGGATTCAAGAAGATAGAAGATGGCAGATGACATTGCATTTAATTTTTTAGAAATTGTCGCTATCATGAAAGCATGTAAATGGAAGGGAGTTCCACAGGTGGGAAGTGCAAGAAAAGGCACTGTTCAAGTAGAAGTGGCAATTACATTTAACTATTTCAACTGGACACCAAGAAAATAAGCTCATTAGAGTTGCCATGATACTATTTGTAGAAAAGATAGAGGCAAGCCACATCATGGTGGTGAGAAAGTGACTGAAGTTGAGATGCCAGGTCAAGACTGATTGCATTGCAGATTCTTCTTATTCACTGGGATCAAAATAGTAAGGGATGGTGGCAATAACATACTGACACCATATTTACAGAAGAGCCAAATTGACAGTGTCTATGCCTTGTTGCAGAAAAGTAAATCCTTGTCTTTTGTTAAAAAAAACTTCCAAGAAAGAATTTCCATTTTGGATAATGGATTCATGTGGCACTATGCCTGACTTCCTTTTGGAAATTGTTCCTGTAATCAGAATGGCATTTTTGGATAACTTCTTACAGACTTTTTCTTTTTTTCTTAAAATGTTTTCCTTTTGACAACTTTGGAGTTTCATAAAATATTTTAAAGAATCCTTTTAGTTGATTTCACTACACACACACACACACACACACACACACACACACACACACCTTTGAATGTGCCAATATCAAATGTAGATGTTGATAGTTGTTTATTATTAAATATATTTTTGAATGAAATCTTTTCTAAGCTGTCTTTCAGAAAATTTCTGTCTTCAAAGATTTCTAATTGAAATACATAATATCAGAAAATTTATATTTCTTGAAATTTTGTTGTTTAATTATAGAAATATGCTTATCACTTTGGATTTTGTCTTGGCTATTCTTAAAATTTGTCCCCTTTTGTGTTAGTCCTTTTGATTATCTTTTAGCTAATAGCATCAACGCAATTATTTTTCTTAGAATTGTTTTTGTCAATTTGGTTGTCAAATATATTGGCTTTCTGAAACTAATTGATTTTTAATCAGTTTAGTTAGATTTTATGCTGCTTCTTCCAAAATCTGTTATCCTCTCCGATTTCAAACTTTTAGGTTCAGATGTGATTTTTTTTTTCATTTTTATTTCTTGCAGTTTAGCCATTTCAATTTTTTGTTTCATTTTTACGTTTTTATGACATTTGCTTCCTTCTCTCTTATCTTGGTTTATCTCTGTTCGTCGTTTTCTCAATCTCTCTCTCTCTCTCTCTTTTTTTTTTTTGTTTATCAAATCCTATTCATACATTCTCTTTACTTCAGCCTATTCAAATTTTCAAATTTCACTTTCTTTTATCAAAATCTGATTAAATATTAGAATTTATTTTGGATCACCATGTTAGTCAAGACAACTGAAAAAAGAACCTCATTGTAACAGTCAAATTAGAAAGAACTAACATTTTGCCGATTATTCAGTCTTTGTCTGTACTTCTGAGCTGAGTTAATATTTATATTATTTACATTGTTCAGACTGTTGTTCTCATCTTTATTGCCATGTTTACGATGTTTTGGCCGTTGTATGCTGTGGCCTTCTTCAGGTGCTAGGAATTTTGAACCAAACTCTTTATTTCAATCACTGGGGTAGATTGTTCTCATTTCATGTTCGATACCACTGCCAGATGCCATGTAATTATCTTCCTTGAACTCAACTCTCAAAGTTATATGTTCACCACAATGACACATGGCCCACTGGATATAGGCGTTGGTTAGATCAAGTCACTCAACCCAGTGAGTTGTGAGTTCTGTACTTGGTTACAGCAGTGGTGAACAAATAACTTAGAGAGTTGAGTTAAAGAGAGATAATGATATGGCTACTTGAAGTGGCATTGCACAGGGAATAAGAATGATATACCCCAGCGATCAAAATAAAGGGGTCAGTTCAAAATTCCTCGCACTTGAAGAAGGCTAGAGCGTACAATGACTGAAACATCATAAACATGGCAATAATGATGAAGACAATGGTCCAAACAATGTAAATAATGTAACATTTTTACCCTATCTACATATTTTTTGGGATGTGCGTTGTGGTGCAGTGGATATCGACTCAGAATGAGAAATTGAGGAGCCGGGTTCGAATTCCAGTTGAATTCCTTGCATTCACTTGGGAAAGGTATTAATCCATCTCTTCCCTCGAATTATAGGTTAAATAAAAGGACAGATTTGGTTCTATAGCTTTGGCTGGCAATCAGTCTTCTGCAGAAAGCAATAACAACCTACTGTGAGATAATCTTCTGCCCAGTCAATCATGTCTCTTTTGAGGCATGATCACCCAAAGCGTGTATCACGTATGGCATTTAACTGACATATTTTTCAACCCGTGCACTTTTAAACTAGTCATACTCATTGTAAGTTTCACTTTTAATGGGTTACACCAGTGAATGCAGGGATGATAAGAATTTGTCAGAGGGTATCCATGACAGGCTTGCTCGGCCTGTTGTGTAGCTTATAGCATCTGGTATTTTTCAGTGGTCACCTATCTGAATACTGACTAGGCTCAATGTTGCTTAACTTTAAATATCAGATGAGAACAAGTGTTTTAACCTGATATGCCCCACTTACATGAAATTCTAGCCTTCCTTTTGAGTTCAAGTGTCAAGTATCATTTCGACAGAATTTTGAATGCTGATTTTCTTAGCAGGCATGTTCTTGCCACTTGAATCATTAATGGGTCACAGTCATCCTTTGATCTAATTTCACACCATGATGCATCTCTTTGTTTCACATATTCAATTGGCTCAGAAGAATGATCATTTAAATAATAATCATGCTTTCATAAAATCTTATCAATAGGAAGATTTGCCTCTCGGACATTTTTTTAATTTTTTTTATGTTTAGTAGATAAATTTTTACACAATTATCTTTTTCTCTAACCCAGTGATTCCCAAACTGGGGGAAATTTTCTCCTAGGGGGAAATTTGAAGCTACCAGTGGGGAAATAACTACACTACCTACTAAATAAACAAATCTTAGATGGATTTTCTCATATTTGAGAGAGAGAGAGAGAGAGAGAGAGAGAGAGAGAGACTGTTGCAAATAAAAGTCCTTTTATTTGTTACTAACCCCTCTCTATGGCTATGCTTTGTTGTTACTAACTGCTCTCTATCCACTTTACTCTGTAACTATAAGTTTATCAGTATATTTGTGCATTTGAAAAATAAATTAGTAAATAGTCTCAGTGTGTTTTAACTGGTCTTTCTCTCATGCACATGAAGGTGGAAATCTGGATGGTTGAACTGGGTATAGGGGGAAATGGCAGAAAAAAGTTTGGGGATAACTGCTCTAACCTCTACAAAAACCTTAAGGTATTTCCCTTTGCTCTTTCTATTTTCTGCCTCCATTAGGTTGAATGCCTTTGGAAGTTTATAATAGATAATGATGAAAACGAGCCTTTTACATTTCACTTTTTCTGAGTTTTTTTGATTCCTTGTGTCTTCATTGACTAAATGTGAGTTTTTAAAAATGGCACTGAAAAGAGAAGCTTTATAAATTAAAAATTGTTTTTGTTTAAAATGTTCAAACATGGTAATTCCTATCTTAACATTTTGCCCATCCATGTCATAAGAGCACCCACTAAGGTCTGTCACCACTAGAAGTTGTTGGCCGTGCTAAATTGATTTTCAATTATTTAGCTTTTAGCTAGCTTTATCATTTGGATCAGAATTTATCAATGCCCTCTGACCTTCTCAGTATTGTATCAGTCAGCTATGTACCATATGCGATACATGCTTGCACGATCATATCTCAAAAGAGACTGGGCAGAAGATTTTCCCACAGTAGGTTGCCATTACTATCTGTGGTAGACTAGTTGCCAACCAAGGTTATAGAATCAAATCTGTTTTGTTAGTTGACCCATAGTTGGTAGGAAGAGACGGATTAATACCTTTCTCAAGGGTATTTGTGCAATGAATTTGACTAGAATTCAAACTTGGCTCTCTGATTTCTTGTTCCGAGTCGACATCCACCGCATCACTACGCACATGCCAATAAAGATCTCAAATTCCAATAATTATTCTTTCATCCCACCATTTTGACTGATGTTCCCTCTGGCTTTCTTTGTTTTGCCTGAAGTTTTCAAATGAAGGTTAGGGTTCTTCTTAACTCTAACCCCAAAATGAAGTATTGTCATTATGACTTAATTTGTGCAATATCCATATCATTGTTATTTTAATCTCCATATTTCAGATGATGATTTTTCTGACTTTCCTCAAGTTCTAAAATGAAATCATTATTTCATGAATTAATCTGAGCTATGAGAAAATTTATACACCTTTTTAATTGTTACAGACATCATATATGATGACACACAAACCACCAATTTTTTGTCAAAAGATATTTTTAATTTGGACAAAATTATGAATGAGCATTTGAATTTCATGCAGTTCCTAGACTAACTTACTGAGAGGGTGGCATTGAGTATTGTGTGCAATCACTCTTTTTTTTTTTTTTTTAATCGTATCACCCCGAGCAAGGCGTTAACGCCATTGATGTGCAGGGGGCTACGTAATAGTGAAAAGATTGGAAAAGAGAAAGCTGGAAACCACATCCTAAACAGGAAACAAGGGATGAGCCTCTTAACCTGTTCAATAGACGTTCAATCATAGAGTTTGTGCAGATTCATTGATTTTGTCCAAATCCTTGCCTGTCTTGCTTATAACCTGGCAGCTAAAATACAGTCACTTTCTCATCGGCGCAATGTGACTTCCCTATGTCTCTACAAATACTTTAATGGCTTCTGCTCCAATGAACTTAGTTCACTAGTGCCCCCTATATATGTATTTACTCAAGCCACAAGATTAGCAACTAGGTCCCACCCTTTTACTATGAAACCAATAAAATGTAAATGCAAATTCTACTCCAGCAGCTTCTTTTCTTGCACTTCCCACCTGTGGAATTCCCTTCCATTTACTTGCTTCCTCGACAGCAACGTTCTCCTAGAATTTAAATGTAAATTCAGTTGTCATCTCCTATCTCACTAACCTGCATTCTCTCTCTCATGCTCCTTTCTCTGTCCACTTCACTCTCATCAGTATTCTTATCCTTCTCTCACCCACTTCCTGACACCCCCTATAATCTGTCACTCTTTCTCATAACTTTCCTCCTATATAAACCCCTGTAAAACTGGCAGTAAAATGCCTTGCTTGGGGCAATATGATTATAAAAAAATTTTTCTATACTTTTATAATGTGGATATAAAGTGGGGGATGAATTCTAAATTACACTCAATATGTAAATTGATCCCTCACTTTATGGCCACATTCATCCTTCTCTTATCTATTTCCTGACACCCTCTATAACCTGTCACTCTTTCTTATAACTTTCCTCCTATGCAACTCCCTGCAAAACAGTAAAATGCCTTGCTTGGCACGAAAAAAAAAAAAAAGAAAACTAAACTCTTCTCATGGCTTCAATGCAAATTGCAGCTGTCTGCAGTGGTGTCAAGTGTATTTTAATCAATCATTTAATTCACAAATAATTTACATTTAATAACAGTCATGGATGTTCTGGCTTTTCAGAGAATCTTATAACTTCTTTTCTATAGGTTATATTATTAAGTCTTGCTTAGGCTACTCGGTGTGATGTCTGTTAAAAATACTGTGACTGACTTCAACAGACTTTGCAGACTCACTTGGAGTTCTTTATTAAAGGCATCTGGCCGAGTTAATTTGTTTTTACTAAGGGTGTCATATTTACTCGGCAACATCCTCCCCCATTTTTGAGATATTTTGATTAGTAAATATTTTATTTATTAGTATTCACCCCCCTCTTCTTTATGAGTAGTTTGCCAAAATACTGCTCTTTACAGTATTTACATTATTCGTACTATTGTCAATTGCAATATGAGCTCTAGTAAAAAATACTCGAGAAAACCATTAACATCAAAAATTGCAATATGAACTCTGGAAAAAACGGGTTACTGGACATCAGGTTTATAAGTCCTAAAAATTCAGTTGTTCTTGTCTTTAACAAAACATGGCCCAGATGTTGGTTAATTTCTGACTTGACTCTTAGAGTTGTGATTTCAATACAAGGCTACAGCAGTAGTGAACAAGTAACTTGCAGGAATAAAGGGAGATAACTCATGACTTCTAATTGAGGCTTTACACGTGTAATAAGAATGATATACCCCAGTGATTGTAATAAAGGGTTTGGTTCGAAATTCCTAGCACCTGAAGAAGGCTGGAGTGTACCATTGCCGAAACGTCGTATAAATGGCAAGAAGGATGAGGGCAATAGTCCGAATTATGTAAATATTACCTCATCTCAGAAATATAGACAAGTAATACTGCACTTTGTATTTTTTACATTCTGGGTTAACTTTTCTGTACATTTCTTTTTCCTGGAAATCGTACTGATACATTAATAGAATTCTTATGGTGTAGTTACATGAAAAGTATCAGAGTATTTGCATAGGTTCTTTCATTCTTGCAGACCTTTCTTCAGTAGAACTTTTCTTTAACTGATTCCAATGTCTTTCATGTTCAAATGTTTTCCTTTCACCATCTATATCATCTTTCTAATTCATAACATTATTACGCTGTCTTTGCACATTTCTTTTCCCTCTTTTTTCACCAATTCTGAAAAATGTTGTGCCGTTTTTGCTATCTGTTCATACTCTTTTATGACTTGGTAACAATTTGTTGAACACCAATTTCAATTTTCTGCTGGCGACATACCTGACAGTGTATTGTAATTTGACATTATCCAGTAAACTTTCAAGAATTTTTGTAGTGCTTCTTCAGTCATTTTTTCATGACTTGCTTTTTTTTTTTTAAAGCTTTCTTAAAAGTACCCACAAACCATTCAGCTTCTCTGTTTGATCTTAGGTGATATGGTGGGATAGTAACATGTTCAATTGAGAACAGGTTACAAAAATCTTCAAATTTGTGAGCAGTGAATTGTGTATGTGCGTCGTGTTGCAGTGGATATCGGCTCGGAACAAGAAATCAGGAAGCCGAGTTTGAATTCCAGTTGAATTCATTGCATTCACTTACGTGCAAATAACCTTAGGAAAGGTATTAGTCTGTCTCTTCCTTCCAGTTATGGGTTAAATAACAGGACAGATTGGGTTCTATAGCCTTGGCTGGCAACCAGTCTACCAGAGAAAGCAATGGCAACCTACTGCAGGATAATCTTCTGCCAACTCAGTCATGTCTCTTTTGAGACATGATCGCCCAAGCGTGTTTCACGTATGGCTCTTAACTGACTGAATTGTGTCCATTTTTCCCAGACTGTGGCATCTGGAATGCTGTATCTTGCAAATAGTTTGTGTAAGAAATTCACTGTAACTGTCGAAGTTGTTTTTTTTATATCAGGCTATTTAGTAAAGCTATCCACTACCACTGGAAAATGCAGTAAGTTTATTGGATCTGCAAAACATATGTGCACTCTTGATTAGAGAGTGTCAGTCTTTGGCCAGGGTTGTAATTTTTCAGTGAGAGCACAACCTCTGCAGGCTTTTCAATGTCTTTATCCGTTTTGGTCTGGTATACAAAACTTCCAGTAAGAGATTTCATCATTGCAATTTTCGAATGTACACTATGAGATTTTTTTAATATCCACTTTTGTAATATACTACACTTTGCGTGAACATCATTCCTGCACCACATCGAGAGTAAGTGTACAAATCTGTTCTTTTTTACTTTCTTTTAGTTGTTTTTTAATCTTTGCAATAAACAGTTTTTTGTTCTTCTTTCTCTTTTATTTCATTCAAAGTAACTGGTAATTTGCGTACTACATCTATATATGTAAAAGACAAGATGTTTGTGTGTGTGTCTCCGTCTGTTTGTATGTCCTCTATACAAATCCACAATTTTTATCTGATTCTCATCAAATTTCATACAAATATCCTTTCGGCTTCCGGTCAGGTCATGGGCTACTTATTTTTTCTGATTTCTCTCCCGATATTGAAAATCAATACCCTGATATCTGATCAGGTCTGATTAAGATCAGGATGGTTCTTGCTGCAGAATTTGCTCTAACTTGGTAAAATTATAGTTTTTAGTCTCAAACTTTAGTAGATCTTCTCAGATGACTTATTTTCCCCGATATCGGAAATCAATGCCCCTGATATTCTATTGAATCCGATCAAAATTAGGTTTTCAGCCCTTTTATTTTGATTTTTGCTTATGGTTTTGCTCTAAGTAAATATAATTGTAGTTCTTAGTCTTAACAACCTACGTTTTTCGTACCAACATTTAAAGTGTCTGAGCTCCAGGACCATCGATTAGTTTTAAAGCTTTCATTACACCTGAGCAATGCTGGGCTATACTGCTAGGTGTATAATATATTTTAAATTTCTATTTCACTTTTTAATGCTGCAATGTCAGTGTCCTCAAATAGCTCAGTATTTTTCAGTATCAATATTTATTACCTGTATGTTTTTTGGGGCAGTTGGTATTCCATCCTAAAATCATAATTTAATAAGATGGTTGTAATCTATTCTCTGTGTGTGCATGTGTGTAGGAATTCCTTTTGTCAAGCTATGAATTTATAATAGAGATCTGTGGTCTGTCTGCAACTGAAAACTCTTCCTGTTTACAAATTTGTGAATTTCTTCCACTGCAAATATTATTGCTGATGCCTGTTTTTTTAAATTGGCTGTAGTTTTTTGAGCTGTTAATAGCAAAGCATGTATAACAGCTTTCATATTCAGTCAGTTAAGTGCCATACGTGAAACATGCTTGGGTGATCATGTCTCGAAAGAGACATGACTGACTGGGCAGAAGATTATCCTGTAGTAGGTTGCCATTGCTTTCTGTGGTAGACTGGTTGCCGACCAAAGCTATAGAACCCAATCTGTCCTGTTATTTAACCCATAACTGGAAGGAAGAGATGGATTAATACCTTTCCCAAGGGTATTTGCACGTAAGTGAATGCAATGAATTCCACTGGAATTCAAACTCAGCTCCCCAATTTCTCGTTCCGAGCCGATATCCAATGCACCACAACGCACATCCGCACAATAAAGTTACTGCCCCTTTACCAAAAGTACTAACATGTGAAGCTACTATGGTTTCTACTTTTGTATCATAGTGTGCTAATAAGTATGACTTAAGTATTTTTATTTTTTTACGAATGTTTTTTGACACTTAACAGTCCACTTCCACTTTATGCTTTTTTTAAGTAAATTGTTCAGTGGAGCTGTCAAATTCTGCCTGCATATTATATAAATTTGATTTTAGTTTTCTTGTCCCTAGTCAGGAAGAATGTGTGTAACCTAGTTGTGGTTGACAACCATTTTTGTCAAGGATTTGTCGTAGGTATTAATTTTAGGCAAAAACAACACATTTCCTCACTGAGTTTGAACCACTCTCATATTTTTTCACATGCTCGATATGTTGTTTCTTAGATTGACTTTTAATATATCAACCAGATAAACCACTGTGAAACTGAAATCTACAAGCATTGTAGCTATAGCTTATTGAAATATAGCTGGAGCCACCTTTATACCGAAAGAAAGTCAGTTGAACTTAAACAATCCTTTGTGAATATCTACAATTGTTAACTGAATATTTTTCTTCAACCTGTATTTGTGAATATGCTTCAGAAAGATCAAGGTTTGAAAAAAATTTTCCACTATTTAATTTCGCAAAAATTTCCTCTGGATTTGGTAATAGGTAGTTACACAGTTCTAAACACATGTTTAATCCAGTCAAAAACTCCACACAAACATTTTGCATTATTACTATTATTATTATTATTATTTTTACATGTACTTTTGGTGCTGCCCATATTGAATGGTTAATTTTTTTCAGTTACATCTATTTTTTCTAGTCTAATTCTTCGTTGACTTGATCCAATGCTGTGAATGGTATACTTTGTTTCGGTTGAAAGACTGGCGTCAAATCTTTTTTTACATGAAAGTTTGCTTTTAATTTGGAACTCATTTGACAAAACACCCAGAGAACATTTTTTCAATTCTTCTTTTAAATTTCCGTTCTGTTTTTAAACTGATTGCTTGTCTGCTTACATTTTTGCAATAAAAGTTGGTAGGTAAATCCCACAGCTCAAAAAAATTCTATCCAATCAGTACTGAATAAGTTTGTAGTATTATTTTTAACACCTAAGCCTTAGCTTTTATGCACTTGTTATGGAATGAGACGTTATAAGTCGTTTTGTCAATGAAAAATAATTTCTAACTTGACACGCTCCTGGTGACTTTCACAGTCCTTTTTAATGTAAGCTTTCTGATTTTTTCTATATAGCTACATTAATTATTGTGCCTGGTCTTGAGAAACAGCTACCCATGGTAGTACCTCTTTCATTGCACTAAACAGATTGGTAGTAATAATAATACATGACTGACAGTGGTCAGGCCAGGGCTATTTTTGGACTTGGCCAAAATGCACATACTCAATCTTTCCATATTCTCCTAACCTTGCATCACAGCCTGCCTGCATGTGCACGCAGCAAGTAAATACAATTGCTTCTCTGCCTTTTTGGCTAAGATGAATGTGTAGTATCTGTTCTTAATCTGATTCTCTCTCTCCACTTCTATCCTCCCTTTTATTCCTTTTATTTTCTCACTGAAATCAAGTACTGTTTTTTCTTTTTTTTTAGTTCATTATTTATGAAGGATGTGCGTTGTGGTACAGTGGATATCGGCTCGGAACGAGAAACCGGGGATCCAAGATCGAATTCCAGTTGAATCCATTGTATTCACTTACGCGCAAATACCCTTGGGAAAGGTATTAATCCGTCTATTCCTTCCAGTTATGGATTAAATAGCAGGACAGACTGGGTTCTATAGCCTTGGTCGGCAACCAGTCTACCGCAGAAAGCAATGGCAACCTACTGCGGGATAATCTTCTGCCCAGTCAGTCATGTCTCTTTTGAGACATGATCGCCCAAGCGTGTATCACGTATGGCACTTAACTGACTGATTTATGAAGTATTCTTCACAGAACATAACGTTTATGTGAACTGACAAAAGGAGGAATAAACACAATTACAATGTTACTTTAATTACTTAATTTGTCTATTGTCAACATTTACTTTATTCAAATAGAATTTATTTCATTAGTGTAAATAAAATGTCGCCTATTGTATTGGGATATATTAAATAAATAAAAAATACTACCTATTTTGTTAAAAAAAACCTATTCTTAAAATAAATGTTATTTTCTCTCTCATATTTTTTCCTAACCCCAAACCAATATGACATTTGTTTCTGATTAATTTTTTTCTCTGCAATAAACTCAAAAGAGAGAGATAATTCCAGAAAGTCAAAAGGATGCCAGAAATATGATGATATTGTTGATTAAAGACAAAGTTCTGAAATTTAAGCTACAACTTCAGATTTCAAATGGAACCGATTTTTACCTGAACCGTGTTTGGGCTGTGAAATTCAAGGTCGTCATCAGAGTTGGAATCTTATCTAACATCTTAATCCTAAATAGTCCTAATTTTTAACAATTAAAAAATGAAATAACGAGAAATGTTTTAATAAATGTTGAAAAAAAAATCAAAACTGCTCCAGTAATTACCCAAATCCTCATACTATCCTCTACCTTTACATGGTCCTGGGTATGACGATAAACTGCATCCAGTAGCAAGTCCTCTGATTGGGAGGTTGTGAGGAGCACAGAATCACCTCTTAATTGCTGTTGTTCCCAGGTCCACTCTGGTTCTGACCTGGAGTGATAGCACCTGTTAGGGTCCCAGCTATGGGTAAATACTTTATCTTCAAACTGGCGTCAAAACACTATGAAAGTTTTAAAATAGACTTTTATAGTAAAATATACATTTTTGAATACAAAACTAGAAGACATCTTCAGTTTTCTAAAATAGAAAATAAAAAAATTTTCATCAAAATCTAACTAAATCAACCTTCTCACTATAACCAAACATTAAAAAGAAAACCTTAAAACCCCACCTTTTGGGCTTTAAATAACCCAAAGTTTTTTTGTACCAAATGGAAGGAATATTGTGTGGTCTGATAAAATGAGCTAATTGAGCTCATTGAAATGAATTATAATTTATAACCAATTTAAATGACGTGTTGAGTTTTTCTTTATAAATATCATATTGCTCTGGATAACATCCATTGAGCTCTCTATATAGATATAACACTTAATATTTTATATTAAGTTGAACTTGTTGGATTATCCTCACCATTTACGGATTGGACATCTATACCTATATATATATATTTTTTTTTTTTGTTTTTTTTTTTAATCGTATCACCTCAAGCAAGGTGGTAATGCCACTGATGTGCAGGGGGCTACGTAATAGTAAAAAGATTGGAAAAGAGAAAGCTGGAAACCACATCCTAAACAGGGAACAAGGGATGAGCCTCTTCACCTGTTCAATAGATGTGGGTGGAGTGTGAACTGGGCGATAGATAGATCTATCTACTCCAATGTATATATATATTTCACAAAGCAATTTCTGCACACACACACACATATATATATACACACACAAACACACACATAAAAACAGTTTTATGTATCTATATAGATACTACCTGATGAGACATTGTTCTTTCAATGGCAAAACAAAATGTACACTTTGTAGTAGATAATTTGTACATGTTCTAAACTATAATTTATAATATATATATATATATATATATATATATATATATATATATAATAGTGCTAAATTGTAACGATGCTTAGCACGAAAATTGGTCTATTTTGCAATAGTTTACTTGTAGATAGACATTAGGCAAGCAGGTTTTTTTGTCATAAAGTGCTTGATATCAAGATAGATATCTAAACTTATAAACTATAATTTATTTCAGTGGGTGAATATGCCCATCTCTTCAGACCACGGTTTCATTTTGTTTGAAAACCAAATGAAATCGTGATCTGAAGAGATGAGCATATTTGCCCAACAAAATAAATTATAGTTTATAACCATTTTAGATGATGTGTTGAGTTTTCCTTTATGTATATCATATTGCTCTGGATCATCTCTATTGAGCTCACTATACTGATCTATTACTTAATATTTTTCATTAAATAAATCTTTTTGGATTATCCTCTCCATTTATGAACTTGGCATCATTATCTCTCTCTCTCTCTGTAAATATATATATTTGAAATTAATTATTCAATCTGACTCTATTTCCTATTACTATAAATTTCACTTGATAGACGTGTCTGAGTTGCTATCCCTGTTTTTATTTTTTCAAATAGTGAAATTAATAACAACCAATTTAGATTGAGAAGTGGGATTAAATAAAAATTGTTTCCCAACAAGAACTGAACCTGTATCCCTTTTTTTTTTTCATCAGGGAAACCACTTTTATAGGCTAAGTGTGTTACTGCCAATTTGACCATGACAGACTATTTCAACAAAGTAAGGTTTGAATCAGCTATTTATGAAAGTTTCAGTATTAAAAGGAACCAAAAAAATATAGATTTGTAACATTCTCAATGAGAACTGTGATATCTTAAACATCTGTATCCATTAAAAATGATGTATGTGTTTGTGTGTGTGTGTATATATATATATATATATATAAATATATCTTAAAAAGGTCAACAGAACTCAAAATACAGACCAACCCCTCTGACACCCCAAAAAAACAAATCCAACACAAACAAACTGGCTTTTCAACTAGATAATTCTCATTTCTAAAAAATCACCTGAGGATGAAGCCAACAACATAATGGGCTGGCTTCGAAACATGAAAATTTTTGTGTAGTGATACTATGAATTTATAAAAAACATTGTAACAACCATTACAGTATATATATATATATATATATATATATATATATATATATATATAGTGCTTTTCATCAACAATCATTAAATATATATATATTGTTTATTAACACAAGCATTATATATATATATATATATATATGTGTGTGTGTGTATGTGTATATAACACACACGTGTGTGTGTGGGTTTTTGGGTGTAGAATAAATTTTTGTTTGTATGCATGTGTGCCACTTCATTTCTTGGTGTATTCCAGTGTGCATTTGCAGCTATCTCCGGAGTTAGATTTTGTCTATCTGTATCCCAGAATGCATCTGTTGGAAAGTAAAAATACTTTATTGTATAAAATATTGATATGTATGTTTATGTAATTGAAGGCTCATAAAAGTATCAAAATAAAGAATTCTTTTTTATAAATAGTTACAACTGTTATATCGACTACAAAATAAATACAATTAGAAAATAAATGAGAAAAAGATGGAAAAAATATTTAAAACGGAAGAAATGCATTCGAGAAAAAAAAATGGCTGAAAAGCAAATGAGAAATCAACAAGAAAGAAAATAACTTCGAATGGAAGAAATTAAAAATATGTCTGAAAAAAAAATAATATAATAATGAAAGGAAAAATGAAGGTAAATGAAATCATAAAAAATTAAGCACTGGATTATCTGAAAAATGAAAGAATGAAGTAAAAAGAGGAAAGCAAGAGAAGAGAAGTCTTGTCGAATTGAGAAACGGTTGAAAAGAATACCAATTGAAAAGACCCTCATGAATGGCACTCTTCAGTAGAGGAGGTAAAAAGAAAAAAACATTCAGTGTCTGGATGAGCTTTCCAGACATGTGCCTGTTGACTCTTTGGTCAAAATAATGGATTCTCTTTGTGGCTGTTGCTCAATGAGTGAAAGAAGTAGAATCAATGGAAAATATTTTGAAAAAGTCAAGGAAAACTCGAGTTGAAAATAGATGCTTTATGATTTGTAAGAGTCGATGAAACGTCATAATAGAATCTAGCCGTATGTTTTCTCTTTTCTTATTCACGTCCATGTATATTATGAATATTTACAATCTCCAGCGTTGAAAGAAATGACTAGAGGATTTTTTTAATCTTGAAAATTTATTATTTTCTCTGCATATAGAAAAGCGTTATTGATTTAAATCTCTATGTTTGTCTAAGTGTGGGGAGACTAATGGGTAATAACATAGAAAATGGAATCCATGTGCCAAGTTCGAATTCCATTCTGTTTTCATGCCACACTAATATCTTTGAGAAAGTGATGAATCCATATCTCTTATTCTCCCCAACCTCCCAGCTATGGGTTAAACAGCAGATCAGAGATGTATTAATACCTTTCTCAAGAGTATTTGCACGTAAGTGAATGCAAAAATGTGCATTATGTTGCAGTGGATATTGGCTCGGAATGACAAACCGGGGAGCTGAGTTCAAATTCCAGTTGAATTCCTTGCATTTACTTACGCACAATTACCATTGGGAAAGATATTAATCCATCTCTTCTGTCCAGTTATGGGTTAAACAACAGGACAGATTGGGTTCTATAACCTTGGCTGGCAGCCAGTCTACCACAGAAAACAGTGGCAACCTACTGAACAAAGAACTTTAAGTAGCCTAAAAAACGCTTGTTGGATTTAGTCTAGTGTATTTGTAACATACCTCTCAGCTAGTAACTTAAGCAAGACTTAATATTATAACCACTTCAAAATGAATTATAACATTTTTATATATATACTTTAGAACATGTACAAACTACAATCAACTACAAAAGTTTTGTAGTATTTTGTAGTTTGTACATGTTCTAAAGTATAATTAATATTCATTGCTCTATTTTTTATATTGAGCACTGTTTTAAATTAATGTTTTGAATGTTGCAAATATTTTCTTCATTTCTTATTCATTTGGATATATATATATATATATATATATATATATATATATATATGATACAACAGTTAATATTCAAAATCATCCAGAAAAGATGATTTTTTTCTTTCCTTGATGATTTTGAATATTAACTATTGTATTATTTGGGTCTGATGAGTTGCAAGTTTTTTGACTGTGAAATATGTATTACCAATGAAATTGTAGAATATCTAAAAAATTTTCTAGATATTATTCTGTTAAATTAAATAAATTTAACATTGAGTTCATTTGAGTTTGTCTCTATCGGAATTTACCTGACTTAAATACCAAATATTCTGCGTTATATATATATATATATATATGCATCAATCCTTTATTTAAAAATATTTGATTAAACAGAATGCACAGGGAATGTCTTTCAAGACCTTTGGTGAGTTTCTTCTCATGTCAAATACGTTGTTTGACATCAAACGTGTTCTTCAACACCAGGGAACTCAAGAGAAGGCTTAAAAGACATTCCCTGTCTATCCTATTTCATAGAACATAAATAAAGCAAGCACAGTCTTTTTGTGCACACAGATTATTAAATGCAACCCAAGGACATTCTTTGAGGACTGTTCTTGTCGATGCAATGACATATATAAGTATATTTAGATATACTTGTATTTGTATTTATGAGACACTGAAATGCTGTAATTCACAAGGACGTGTGTTTGTGTAAATCATTTGGCCATTCTTGGCTTCTTAAAATCTTTGTTTCTACTCAACTTTTCCACTTGAAGAAGGGATTCTTCTTTTCCTTATTCCACACCAGGTACCATTTCTGAAAGTGCCAATGGTTTTTTTTAATTAATGGATTCTCTTTAATGTTTTGCAATCATTTTCTTCACTTTTCTTTTCTCTTTTTACCTCATGTGATTTTTGAAATAATTGATCTCTAAACAAATTAAAAAGATCTGTAAGTAGAAGAGAAAGATGAAAGAAGAGTCTGGAAAGAGTAATTTCTTTTTTGTGTTGTGGTGCAGTGGATATCGGCTCGGAACGAGAAATCGGGGAGCCGAGTTTGAATTCCAGTTGAATTCATTGCATTCACTTACATGCAAATACCCTTGGGAAAGGTATTAATCTGTCTATTCCTTCCAGTTATGGGTTAAATAACAGGACAGATTGGGTTCTATAGCCTTGGCTGGCATCCAGTCTACCGCAGAAAGCAATGGCAACCTACTGCGGGATAATCTTCTGTCCAGTCAGTCATGTCTCTTTTGAGACATGATCGTGCAAACGTATTTCACGTATGGCACTTCACCGACTGACTGAAATTGTGGATACTTTGTATTTGAAATCAACACCAATTTTATTTACTAAGCAGTATTTGTTACCTCTATCAGCATGCGTACTCGAGAACTCTTAGTAAAGAAATCCCATCTCTCACAAGGATTGAATATTCTTCCCCCTTTGTAGGAGTAACCACCATTAACTGCTAAGCCATGAAGAACATCACAATAAGCAAAACTCTTTCCCTTTTTAAAGTGGAACTGATTTTTAAAAAATTCATTTTGCTTCCTATAAACAATACTTTATGAACTTCCCCTTGTAAATGATTAATTTTTGTTAAAGTTTTTTCATTCCACTGAAATTAAAATCTGGAAAGAATCTTTACAAAAGGCTTGAAGCAAATAGAGACATATGTTACATATTTAATATTATTGTCTATTTCTGTTCATTTTATGAAATACTGTGGTGATCCTCATTATATTTCCTTGCAATGTTTGAATTCTGGTCAAGTTTGTTACATTCACTTTCTCACAAGTACATTTAGAAAGGGTATGAATCTATCTCTACTCCCCCACCAGCTATGGGTTAAATAGTAGGGAAGATTGAGCTCTCTAGCTAGTGTTTGCAACCAACCTAGTGGGATAGCTTTGAATTCAAAACTATATGTAGCCCACACAAAGCACATACTATTCAGACATTGAAAGGATTATGGAACTTTATGATCGTTACAATTGTGAATGAAGTAATTTGAAATAAATTTTACATTCTCAATAAACTTATATCTGTTTCATCAAGTCAAATGCAAGCTTAATGGCTTTTTTTTTCTTTTTTCAGAGTTAAAAAATGAACCCATTGCTGGACTAACATCAAAGGTAAAAACAAACCGTCAGGAAGAAAGGGAACAGTTTTATTACCAGGAAAATGGAGACACCAAGTCTTTTCACTCTTATTTTTTAACATCTCACTAGAAAACCTAGAAATTTCTTTGGAGAATTGTAAGTGGTTTTGTACAGTTTAATTTCATTTGTTTGTTTGTATTATTTATTTATTTTTTGTAATTCTTGAGGAAACCCAAAAGTGTTTAAACCATAAAACTCTTTATGGTCTGATCTAGTTGACCATGTATAGAAAGAGGGGGAGTCCCTTTATTTTAATCACAATGTACCCTCAGGTTTTTCTCTAGTATCTATCACCTTCAAGGAATTATTGAGGAAGTAATTTTGCTTTTTATGTATCATTTCCTGGAAGTCAAGAGTTCAGTCTCTCTATCAGGCAGTGTATGGAAATCCATTGGCTCAGCACAGATAGCACAATAGAAACCCAAGTTATAACATCTAAAATCCCTTGACAACTGAGAAGAGGAACACCACATACTTTCCATTACCAAGGAGTAAAATAAAACATTGTATTTAATGTTCTCCTGGAGATTACAAGATATGCAGTTGACGAAATCCAGTGCAGCACACTGTGATAAAAACAACAAAGATGAGGATAAAAGTCTGAAAGAATCATTATGTAATAGCAAGAGCTTACCACAAAGAAGTTTTGTGATAAAAGAAACCAAAATGAAGGTACAAATTTGAAAGAATCTTTGTCTAACAGTAGCAGCAGTGGTTTGACTAAAAGATTCTAACCAATTAATTAAAAGGAAAACTTATAAATGGAATATATAGGGGGAAATGGCAATTCAGACACAGATTTGCAAAGATGAAGTTTTGGAAGGTATGCTTAAAAGATTTGAATAGAGATTTAAAAAATGTCAACTTTGAGTAGATAACACATTAGGATTTACTTGAATGAAACTTAACAGCGTTAGGATTAAAGGAGATTATGTTTCAAGAAGTCATTGACTCTGAAAATAAATTTTTGAATCTATGTTGTCTAAAAAGTTTGAATTGTTTTTGTACAATTCTTCATATCCTGGGATTAAATTGTAATTATAAAAGACCCTTGCGATATTTGTATTCCACACGGGAAAGAGTCTATAAGAACCAGAATATCTAGATGTATCATCTTGGGTTTAACTATGAAGTGAAGAGATGAATTTAAAAATATCAAAAGAAGCTCATGATGTGCGTTGTGGTGCAGTGGATATTGGTTTGGGATGAGAAGCCGGGGAACTGAGTTCAAATTCTAGTTGAAGTCCTTGCATTCACTTATTAGCAAATACCTTTTGGAAAGGTATTATTCTGTCTTTTCCCTCCAGTTATGGGTTAAATAACAGGACAGATTGGGTTCAACAGCCTTGGCTGGCAGCCAGTCTACTTGTAGAAAGTAATGCCAACCTACTGCTTAGTCAGCCATGTCACGAAAGAGACATGATCACCCAAGCATGTATCATATACACTTAACTGACTGACTGACTGAATATAAAGCATGAGTGTTGGGCCAATACAGTTATCAGGGAAACAGGGTTTTCAATTTTTGGAGCGAATAGTCATCGTTAAGTGTAAAATAAGTGAGAAAACTGTCCAACAAATGGAATTGCAATAAACAATAAAAAAAACAAAGAACCTAATATAAAGCAAGTAAACAATATATACAAAGTAAATTAACAGTAATATGGCAAAAAGTTTGCAAACTTATAATTGGGGATGATACGCACATGCACATACACAAGTTTGGACAAGCAAATGTAGCATTCTTACTTCAAGACAGACCAGGACTGAGTCAGATGAGACCAAGAACTGGCTTATTTTACTGGTAAGAAAAAGCCTAGCACCCATTTGTGTGCATTGGTCTATAAATTGGAAAGGGGGAAGTGTTTTGCCATCATTCCTTTGCAGGATGGAAACCAACATAATGGTTCTCTGAATACCTAAAAATACATGCTAGGTTCCTAGATGAAGTTAAAAGTTTGCCTTTAGAAACTGGACCATTAGAAATAAGGAAACTTAGCAAATGATTGAAGAATTCTTGTCTGAATTATCTTGTCTCTCTATCCATCCTGTGAGGTTCAGATTTTGCAAGTTCTCTTTCCTCAATATGCTCCCCAGAAACCTTAACTGTGATTTTTATTTTTGAGAAAGAAGTGGCAAGGACCTAAATTTGGGTTTTAGGCAGTGTGTGGTAGTTACTGACAAACCTCAGTGTGACGTTTCATCAAACCTTTTCCCGTTAATAATTTATAAGTTTATCGCTTCTGCTGTCAAGAATGAGATTTCTGATGCATTTGTTGCATCATGTATTATATTTTCTTCCTCTCCTATGATTATCACTTTTCTAGATTTTATAGATCTTGCTGAAGTGCACGTTTTTGTTCCATTATTTCTTTTATCTTTTTATGTAAGCCTGATATGTCTTTACTTTTTGTTTTTTGCTTTCTCTCTATGCACACTTCTTGTTGACTCATTCATCTTTTGCTTGCTTGCATTTATTTTTGTTTCCGTTGCTTACATCTTTTGTTCTGTGCCATTCCTTGGCATTATTGACTATTTTATTAGCTTGAAAGTTTCGTTCATTTTTCACTTTTTTTCTTATCTATCTTCCCTTGGATGGTCTTTAGCTTTCTCAAATGTATTCCACTTTGAGTTACAGACTTCTAAGCTGTTATATTTGTTGCTAACTACATAAAAATATTTATTTGCAAATGGAGGTGTTCTAGAGTCATCATCAGTTCCATAACTGGGGGGTGGTTAAGCTATTGCTGCACTGTTGATCACCTCCATATGTCTTAGTTGTGTTCTAATGTCTGAGTCTGTGAATGGTCTTCCAATCCACTCAATGATGTTGTCATTTTTTCCTCTGTTGGCCTATTCTTTTTTGGCCTAAGAATGGTACCTTGTAGGATGGGAGTGAAAAGAAAGTGGCCATAATACCATAGTCTACCCGAAAAGCAACCATTTCATCTGCTTCTTCTATTTGCGACATACCTTCAGAAACACATTTTCATTTCCTTCACAAATATCTTATCAAATATGAAATGATTATGTAAAAAACAATTTTATTTTAAAGGGCAGACAAAAGAAAGCAACCTTTTCGTTTGCTTCTTTTGTGTGTTGCATCCTTTCGTGTCATAGCTGATCATGGCTCTCTACAACTTTCTATTTTTTGTGGCTCTTAGCAGTTTTTCTCTCTTTGCTGAAGTCTTCCCACCATTCTGCCATCCATTCACAGAAGCTCATCAGGTAGTATCTGTCTATATTTCTGAGATGGGGTATTGTAATTATTCACACTATTTACATTGTTTAGACTGTTGCCTTCATCTTTGTTGCAATATTTCCAATGTTTCAACCGTTGTATGCTCCTTCTGAAATTTCAAGCCAAACCCTTTATTTCATCCACCCGGGTAGATTGTTCTAGTTCAATGTGCTATGCCTCTTCCATATATTTCAGTATCAGTTATCTTTTTTTAACACAACTCTACAAGGTTTTGTTTACCTCTGCTGTAGCCAGGTATTGAACTTACAACACTTTGGATCAAGTCACTACATTCAACCAATGATTTTATCTAATGGGCCATGTGTACTTGAGCAGAAGTGAACAAAATCTTGGAGAATTGAGTTAAAGGGGAGATAACGGATTGAGATATCTAAAAGAGGCAGAGTATGTGGAACTAGAACAATTTACCCCAGTGGACGAAATAATGGGTTCAGTTTGAAATTCCAGATTGAAGAAGACCGGAGTGTACAACTGTTGAAATGTCATGAATATGACAACAAAGATGAGGACAACACTCTAAACAATGTAAATACTGTCAATAATACTCATAAAGTAACCTGATTGTTGTTTTGCCCTGTCTCTCTTGCCCTCAATGTACCATGTGAGGGTCATGTTTTCCAAGTTCTCCTCCTTCATTATACATTCAAGGAATTTCAGTCGATTCTCTGCTCAGGAATGTCTGAGCAAACCAGAATTTTGAGATATGCAAATTGCATATGTTCAATGTTGCCAGGTACAAGGCATCTGATTAGGAGGTTGTGAGGAGCATGGAACCACCTCTTAATTGCTGTTGTTCCCAGGTCCACCTTGACCCGGAGTGGTAGCACCTGTTAGGGTCCCAGCTATGGGCAAATAGTTAACCCCCAAACTGGTGTCAAAACACTATAAAAGTATAAAAATACATTTTTATAGAAATATGTATGTGAAAATAGACTTTAGAAAAATATACATTTTTGAAAGAAAAAAAAAATTTATTGCCATAATACATTGTTGAAAGAAAAAATTATTACCAGCATTACATTTTTGAATACAAAACTAGAAGATATCTTCAGTTTTCTAAAATACAAAAAAATAAAATTATTTTCATCAAAATCTGATTAAATCAACCTTTTCATTATAACTGAACAGTAAATAAAATACCTTAAAACCCAAACTTTTTTTGGCATTAAATAACCCACAAAGGTTGATATGCCATTAAACAAAATCAAACCCAATCAATGTTGCCAAAATAAACAAACAGCGTTAGTAAAATTTTCAGGATATATTTTTATAAACAATATATCTTGTAAATTTTAACCAATATTATAAATCCTAAAAATTATACTTTAAATAGCACACAATGTGTTGATAAGCAATAAAATAAAGCCAGTCAACTAATCTTAAAACACTAATCAGTATTAAAAAATTATTGATCATGACTTATGTTGCAAGTGCAAGGTTTTATTATGCAAACACAGTGCAGCATCGAAGTTATGTTCGTAAATGAATTCAAAAGATTCGGCCCATAGAAACACAGTATTTCATTTGCACAAATACGCTCTTTGATATTCTGTAACCTTCATCAATACTTTAACTGTTTATTTCCTTAACTTTTCTACTGTTTGGAATTCTACATTACTTGCTTCTTAGCTTGAATAATATCTCCCATTATTATATACCTTTTTTGAATGAGAAGCCGCAGGTTTTCTATTGAATTAATGATGAACTGTTGAATCTGGTTTTCATTAGAGAAACTTTACCCCATCAAAGTCTTTTGCAGCAACTGAAAAATGTCTTGATCATGTAATGCAAGGTTAAGGAAATATGGCAGGTGGATTAGAGGAGACGTGCTATTGTTTCTTTTAGCTGCCTTACATTTTCAGAGAAGTGAATACTATTTTTTCTATTGACGAGCCCAGAGCTCTTTTCGACTAAACTTTTATGGACACATTGCAGCCGCAGAACATATAAATATGCATTTATTGTTTATTTGCATTTTAGGAACTCTAAATAATGCACGTTGTGGTGTAATGGATATTGGGTTGGAATGAGACATTCGAGAGCCGAGTTGAAATTCTGCTCGGGTTCGTTTTTTTTCTCTTACATGCACATACCCTTGGGAAAGGTATGATTCCATCTCGTCTCTCTCTAGCCACAGGTTGAATAGCAGGGCAGATATGATTCATTAGTCTTGGTTATCAACCAGAATTCACATAAAGAAGTGGCAACCTACTGCAGGAAAATCTGCTTATTTTAGTGATGGATAGAAAGAGACATGATCGTCCAAGTGTGTACCATGTTCGACACTTAACTGATCGACTATAATAATCTCATCACACACACATTATTACCTTTCTTACATGTTGCTCAGTTTCTGGGGTTGATTAAGATTTCTTCTTCTCAATCTACTATCTTATGTAACCCATTTCTTATCACCTGCTGTGATATATTTAAAGAATAATTAGTAAGTATTTTTCTTTTTTTTTATAAATCGTTTCACCCCAAGCAAGGCGGTAACGCCATTGATGTGCAGGGGCTACATAAGAGTAAATTAGGTAAGATGAGAGTAAAGAGAAAGACGAACAAGTTAGAAAGGAGCAAGAGAAGGGTGGGAATACAGGTGTGATGACAGTTGCAAAGGTAGAGAGAAAGGAAAAGATATACAGGGTGATGTAGAAAGAACTAGAGTCAAGTGATTAAGAGATTGGTTTTGACATTGCATTTAAATTCATGGGGGTTCTAGTCGTCAGGAAAGCAAGAATATGGAAGCTAGTTCCACAGGCAGGAAGTGTGAGAAAAGAAGCTGATGGAGTAGAATTGTCGTCTGCATTTGGTTTATCTAACTGTGAATGGGTGCGACCCAGTTACCAGTCTGGTTGCATGAGTAAAGTTAAGTTCGTCAGAACAGAAGCCATGAAAATATTTATAGAACAGACAGAGGGAAGCCACATACCGTCGGTGAGAAAGTGGCTTGAGTCAAGCAGCCAAGTCGGTACCTATCACATTACTGATTCTTCTTTGGAGCCTGTCAAGAACACTAAGATGAATAGCGGGTGTGCGAAACCATATATGACAGAAGTGTTTCATGCATGGATGGATGGTTGATTTGTATATATGCAAGATGGATTCAGTCGGAAAAAACATCCTGCTCAACACAGTGACTCAACCTTCCTGGATTTAGCTATTGCCTCAATATAATGGTTTCACTTATTGGAAGAGAGGGTAAGGCCAAGGATGTGAAGTGTATTGCTCTCAGGGAGACTCGTTTGGTCTATGCCTATGGGAGGCAGGAGAGGTTGCCTGTGATGATTGACAGGCATCAGCTTCGTCTTAGACGCATTGAAATTTACAAGCCACTTCTTACCCCATTCCATCGCAATGTATATCCTTCTCAAGATCAGCAGCGAGGTTAGTATGCTGCATTCATCGTTACAGTTGTTTCTCAAAGCCGAAAATTATTTATGATACACTGTTACTTCTTGGCCTCACTCTTTCAACCAACCTGAAGTCCAGCTAGAAAGGTCGAACCAGAAAGCTTTTCTCATTGAAATCCATCTTGTACCTTTATAAATCTTCCATTTGTCTGTGCATTGAATACTGTAGCCATATCTGGTCAGATGCTACTTCTATATATTTTGAGGTTCTCAACAAATTCTAGAAAAGGATCTGCAATGTAATTAGTCCAAACTTGGCGTCTTGACTTCAGTCACTTTCTCACTGATGTAACATGGCTTCCTGCTGTCTTTTTAAGAAATATTTTCATGGTAACTGCTCTGAAAAGCTTTTTCCATGATACCCTGACCATGTGAATTGAAGCGTGCTACTAGATTGGCATCTAGGTCTCACCATTTTACCATTGAATAAAATAGTTAAAGGTAACTCTCCGCTTCTACTTAAACAGTTTCTTTTCTCACATTTCCCACCTGTGGAACTCCTTTCCATTTACTTGCTTTTCTGATAGCTACAATCTCCAAGTGCAACATCAGTTGCTATCTTCTTGACTTTCATTAATCTTTTATCCATTCTTCAATACCCTCTGTACCCAGTCTTTTCTCTCACTGCGGCTTCCTGTCCACGAGATATGGTGTTGTCTTACTTGGGCTGAAATGATATTAGAAAAACTCAAGTAATATTTAGTAATTCAGATTTTAATAATTAGCCCAGTCACTTTCTAAATACCTCTGTCAAGTAACAGGAGGTTTTTAATTTTATTTATAATTTTTGTGTGAATTACATGCAGTTCACTGATTTTGGAGTCGGTTGTTGAAATTTACCCTTGTCAATCTACTAACTTTTGTATTGGATATCATATATTAGTGTACTCCAAATATATTCTTAAGTGTCATGTAGGATTAAGAATTAGGATAATACATTCGTTGTTCTAATGAATTCCCAAAAATGGCAATTACTTTTGGCCATCCTAATAGGTATACATTTATTTCTTCTTACTACAAGATGTTTTGTGAGATTACTTTTCAGGACTAAGGGATCATTTAGTAGGGTCTTACTTAATATAGATGGGTACTTCAGCTAGTATTATCTCTTCTTATTAAACTGTTTTAGAAAAGCAGCCTATTATAAAACCACGGGCTAAAGTTTGATTTTGAAGGTCTGAAGTGGCTGGAGGACGACATTTCAATAACTTGGTATTTTTGAAACCTATTTTGGTAAGCTGGTCAATTTTGCCAAATGTAGAGGTGGTGGGCATTGTCTTGCATGAAAATATTCTAACTTAGTGCTTCTTCATTGTCATCTGTAACCCTCAAAGAAATCTTGTCAGAAAGAATAATTCTTTGCAATTATCTTGATAGCATCAACTTCTCTGAGAATTATAATTTTAATGCTGACACTACTAATGAAAACATTGCTTCTACATTTTCCCTGTTGCCTTCTAAATCATATTTGTTGACTATTTCTATGAAGAACCTAACCTTTAACCCAGTCATTAGTTCTAACCAATATAATGTTAGATTCACTGCTAAAAATTACTGTTAAGAAATCAGAAAAGGTGGTATTTTTGTTTTCATTCCTTCAGCCAGTGGTTTTTATATTCTATACTAGCAGTATAGCCTGGCATTGCTCGGGTGTAATGAAAGCTTTAAAACTAATCCATGGTCCTGGAGCTCAGACTCTTTGGACGTTGGTACGAAAGACTAAAAAGCAATAGTTGTTTCCAGTTAAAGCGAAACCGTAGACTGAAAGAAAAATGAATGGATGTAAGTCAAATTTTGATTTCCTGGAATCGATATCAAATAAGTTTTTTTTGTTGTAAACTGAATTTTGAAGGCTAAATAAGTTCTCTGAGTAAATGGTATCATGGCTGAGACTAAGAACTACAATTATACCTACTTAGAGCCAAACCCAAAGCAAAAGCTAAAATAAAAGGGCTGAAAAAAATACAGACATACAGGCAGATAAACAGACACATACACAAACATCTTGCCTTATATATTATCGATTTTCTGCACTATTGTAAGAACTGCAACCTTGAAACTTCTGAATATTGTTTCTTAAGTCTTTGTCTATGAGTGTATCAAATTTGATTAAAATCAGACCTCTCCTTCTATAACCCGATTTTTTCAATTATCGATATTTATTAGGGGTACCTTGACACAAAACCTAGCTAAGAACACTCGCAGACACTTATAGTACAACTGTGTAAATTTTCAAGAAAATCAGTTCAGCCGTTTCAGAGTCTATAGGTAACTGAGACACACACACACACACACACACACACACAAAGTTCCATTTATAAGTAAGTTTAGATTTAGATCTTTTCTCTCTGTTTACTCTTACAACACCAACTTCTTAAAATATTTTCTTGCTGGTTAATCCACTTTTTGTACTGAGAACATTTGTAATTTTTTATTTTGTGATATATTCTTAAAGCCATTTTTCTTTTTTTTCTCCTACTGTTTTTTTTTTTTTTCTTGTTGCAATTCTGATTTCTTTTTAATGTTTTGCAGTTTCCAGTCTTGTGTTCCTATGACTTTATAGATTTCCAGTCTTGTGTTCCTATGACTTTATAGATTTCCAGTCTTGTGTTCCTATCACTTTATAGATTTCCTGTCTTGTGTTCCTATCACTTTATAGATTTCCAGTCTTGTGTTCCTATCACTTTATAGATTTCCAGTCTTGTGTTCCTATGACTTTATAGATTTCCAGTCTTGTGTTCCTATCATTTTATAGATTTCCAGTCTTGTGTTCCTATCACTTTATAGATTTCCTGTCTTGTGTTCCTATCACTTTATAGATTTCCTGTCTTGTGTTCCTATCACTTTATAGATTTCCAGTCTTGTGTTCCTATCACTTTATAGATTTCCAGTCTTGTGTTCCTATCACTTTATAGATTTCCAGTCTTGTGTTCCTATCACTTTATAGATTTCCAGTCTTGTGTTCCTATCACTTTATAGATTTGCTGTCTTGTGTTCCTATCACTTTATAATTTTACAATATCATTTTTCTCTTTCATGGTTATATTTTGCAATCCATTTTAATCTTTATTTTCTGAAATTAAAAATAAATATCAGTAACTATATTATCTATCTATTTACACGATATTATTTCATATATGTCTTTATGATTGAACATGATTTTTTATTGAATTAATTTGTCATCTTTGAAACCAAATATTCCTCCACCCTCATTTTCTTAGTTCATCACTATAATTTAGTATTGAGAAATAAGTTTTTGGGTACTACTTAGCTGTTTCGATTTGTGATGCTTACTTAAAGATGGCAGTTTGGTTGTTTTCATGCCTGCATTTGTTCTCTCTGTTTACTTTCACAATAACAGCTTCTTGAAATATTTTTCTTGCTGGTTAATTCATTTTTTTTTTTACTTAGCACCTTTATAATTTTTCTCATTTTGTGACGTTCTTAAGGGCTTTTTTTTGTTGTTCTCATGAATATATTCCATATATTTGATTCTTCTATGATCTCAGTTGAATGTTTTTATATTTTCCAATATTGTTTTCTTATCACAATAAGTTGACAATGTCTTCTTTCTCTTTTATAGTTTTAGCTTTCTGAGTATGACTTATGGCAGTCTCTATATTAGAAATTAAAAAATAAGTATCAATAACTATACTATATATATATATATATATATATATATGAGTTGTATGATAAAATCACTCTCCATCAAATAAGTTCTTGTAAATATTTCTAATAAAATTGTTGCGCATATCCAACTTAATATTTTGTAGTTTTAGCTTTCTTAGTATGACTTATAGCAGTCTCTATATTAGAAATTAAAAAATAAGTATCAATAACTATACTATATATATATATATATATATATATATATATATATATATATGAGTTGTATGATAAAATCACTCTCCATCAAATAAGTTCTTGTAAATATTTCTAATAAAATTGTTGCGCATATCCAACTTAATATTTTGTAGTTTTAGCTTTCTTAGTATGACTTATAGCAGTCTCTATATTAGAAATTAAAAAATAAGTACCAATAACTATAATATATATATATATATATGATGGATTACCTTTCAGTTGTATGATAAAATCACTCTCCATCAAATAAGTTCTTGTAAATATTTCTGATAAAATTGTTGCGCATATCCAACTTAATATTAATATTTTGTAGTTTTAGCTTTCTTAGTATGACTTATAGCAATCTCTATATTAGAAATTAAAAAATAAATACCAATAACTATACTATATATATATATATATATATATATATATATATATATATATGATGAATTACCTTTGAGTTGTATGATAAAATCACTCTCCATCAAAAAAGTTCTTGTAAATATTTCTAATAAAATTCTTGTAGATATCCAACTTAATATTAATATTTTGTAGTTTTAGCTTTCTTAGTATGACTTATAGCAATCTCTATATTAGAAATTAAAAAATAAATACCAATAACTATACTATATATATATATATATATATATATATGATGAATTACCTTTGAGTTGTATGATAAAATCACTCTCCATCAAAAAAGTTCTTGTAAATATTTCTAATAAAATTCTTGTAGATATCTAACTTAATATTAATGCTATATTACTCAGTACAAGGTTTGAAATCTATTTGAGATATAGGGTTACTGATATAATGATCCTGATAAATTCTGTGTGTAATATTGAATGAAAAAGGTGAAAGGAAGTGCAAATCATGAGAATAGAAAGGATAGATAATGATTTACTTTTGACCTGAAAAGGTTAAGACTAGTTGTTCAGAGAACCAACTATATGGAAGTAGCTGTTCAAGGAAAACTTCACATAGAAGGCAAATACACTGTCATATTCTATTATGCAAGTCTGTGAAGTAGTATTAAACAACCAATGGTAGTAAAATATTCAAGATATTTATAACTGGCGTCTTCTTTGAATATGCCTCTATTTTTGGTGTGGCTTCCCTATCTTTATTGCAAACAACATGCTTAGGTACATGTGGTGCAGTTGGATATCTGCTAAGATCAAGAAATCAGAGATCCAAGTTGAAATTCAAATTGAATTTGTTGCATTCACTTACGCACGGATACCCTTGGGAAAGGTATTAATCCATCGATTAAGTTCTGTAGTTGGCAACCAGTGTACCGCAGAAAGTAATGGCAACCTACTGCGGGAAAATCTTCTACCCAGTCAGTCATGACTTGAAAGAGACATGATCGCTCAAGCCTGTATCACATATGGCACTTAACTGAGTGACTGACATTTATGTGTATTCAATACACACGGAGTAAAGCCCTGGCTTAAACTGCATATATGCTTGGCAGAATTTAGTCATGGTTTCTAGAGGAGAGTGTATAATCTGGTATAATTTCCAGTTTTAACAAGGTTGGTATGCTCAAATTCTCGGTCACAATGACTCATGACTTTCTGTTAGCATGTATATCAACAAGTTCAAAACAGTTTCATCTACATAATTTTACTTACAAAGCTTGGATCTCAGGCTATTGCCAACACTGAGATCATCTTCGAAGCCTGATATTATTCAGAAATCACCTCCTTGATAAATCAACCCTGGTGAGATTTGAGCATGTGTTTCTTAGTTAGAATGCTAACATTATAACCACTAGGCTATATGCTCACTTTCAAGTTATAGTCTTGTGTATAACGATAAACTAAATCTGCAAGCAAGACCTCTGAGCAGAAGATTGGTGGGTTTGAGGACCGTGGAAACATCTCTTAATCTATCCAAATCTGGGGTGGTGTAGTCCTTGTTAGAGTCCAAGCTATGGGCAAAAAATTACATCTTGGTATAAAATGACCCATAAGTAGTTGATATGCCATGAAACAAATAAATCATATTTCAAGGTATAATCTATATTTATAAAATGCAATATGCAAGTCTGTGTGTGATTGTTCCCTATGCACGCCTACATTTTTTAAGCTACACCATTCAAACTTTCTAGGGACACATATCTACAGGGAAGCCAGGTCGACATACTTTTTGAGTTTAAGTTCAGCAATTTTCCCTTTCATACTTTTTGGCTGATGGAGCCGATTGTTTACATTTGCCCTGTAAAACATCTAAGATCTAAGATGGTTGCTAAATTAAGTCACAGAAATCAATTCACACATATCAAATGCAACTAAAATATTTTTTTATTAAAGAAAAAAAGAAGTGAGCCTTTGTTATATTTTTATTCCGATGTTTTAAAAATTCATTTGCTCAACAAAAAACTGTGAATATTTTCCCCTGTAATTTTGAAACAAAAGAAATATTTAAAAAAAAATTTTTTATAAGTATTTTTTTATATAATCGAGTTTTAATGGAATTTATCCATTTAATATTATAAACATTATTGCATCACGAGATTTGATGTTTGTGTGAGTTTTGTCACGGGCAACGCCGGGCTATGACGCGAGTTATATAATAAATAAAGCACTTTGATTTCAGTTAAAAAAAAACAAAGTCCATCACAGGAGAGAAATATAGTTTTCCTCTTGTCCTCTTTATTTAACCCTCCTTTTTTTTCCTCGAATTATAATTGAGTAGACTTCTGCAAAAAACAATAAGACAAGAATCGATGTTTCTCGTGTTTCGGTTCATCAACAATTTTTGTATAGTGTTTCTCTTATTCTGTTGTGTTGGAAAGCAAATGTTTTATTGCTCAAGAAACCATATGGTTTTTGCTATCCCTCTTCAACTTCAAAACCACCATTTTATGTGAAAATATACATTGAAATCTGATTTGGAAAGTGTTTTCATTTATCAAGCAGAAATTTAATTAAACTTGGGAATATTGCAAAGAACATCTACATATGAGTTTCTTTTGCCCATTGCAATTAGGAAAAATTAAAGATTCGTTTAACACAATGCACAAAGAAATTGGGGAGGTGATTTTTAATTTCTGCATTTTTCTTTGTTTTCAGTTTTTTTTTTTTTTTTTTTTTTTTTTCTTTTGCTTTTAACAATTTAAACAATTTAATTACAAGAGAAAGAAGAAATGAGTTGGGAAGTCAGCAGTGGCTCCCCAATTTATTTCTTCCTTCTCTTGTAATTAAATTTTGAGAAATTATTTCAAATCAAAAACAGCGTTATGTGATTAATCCCCTGGCTTTTTAAGAACCTCATACAAACAAATTAACTTAATTAAGAAATCAGAAAAATTTGTTAACATTTTCTTTCTCTTTTTCATTCATATTTTTTCTTCTTTTTCTCAATGTTTTCTATATAATTTTTTGGTTTGCTCTGATCATGATTTTTTTTCTCTTCATTTCTATTCTTTATTTCGCCGTTTCTTTCTTTACTTGTTTCCTTTGCCCTTTTCTTTTTCTCTTTGTTTAATTCTTCTTTTTCTGTTTGCTTTCTTTTTCTTTTTTTCTTCTTTCTGTAATTTTTCCTTTTATTTCCTTTTTTCTCCTTTTTCTTTTTCATTTTGTCCTTGTTTTTTTTTTCTCCTTTCTTTAATTCTTTCTTCCCCTTTTCTTTTTTTTCTTTCATGTTAAATCTTCCTTTTCTGTTTCCTTTCTCTTTCTTTTTTTCTTCTTTCTGTAATTCTTCCTTTTGTTTCCTTTCCTTTTTTCTCCTTTTTCTTTTTCACTTTGTCCTTCTGTTTCTCTTTTTTTCTTTCCTTTCTTTATTTCTTCCTCCCTTTTCCTTTTATATATATATATATATATTTTGCCACTTGACATATGGCAAAAATCACACTGAAAAGGCTGGTTTTCATTTGGATACAGAAGTTGAGCAATGTCAAATTTGAGAATACTTCATTGGGAACACTTGGTATAGTAAGCGACTTCCTGAATTTTAAAATATATGTCGGCTTTAGATGATCCATAAAGTTGTAAAAAGAAAATCAGGCAGTTTTTTTGCCTCTTCATCTGTAATTTCAATCTCTCTCTCTTTTATTCAAATGTTTCTCTTCGTTTTTCTATTTTGATTTTTCTATTTCTTTTCAGGTCTTTATCTTTTTGCCTTTAATCATATTGTTCTTACCTTGTTTCTTTGCTTTTTTCATTTTGCCTTTTGTTTTTTTTCCCTTCCTTCTTTCTTTCCTTTGTTTTCTTTTCCTTCCTTTTTTCCTTTCACTTACCTACTTAATTCCGAGTCTCATAAATAAACTATAACTTGCAATGAACATGTCAGAAAGAAATAAAAGACAAGTTTGCAGTTTTGTACAAACTGTTTCCTTACCCTTCAATACAAATTCAAAAGTTCCTTCTTTTCTTCTTTGCATGAGCCCTTGTAACATAATAACCCCTTTTTCCACTGTTCCCAAGAAATTGATTTATCACAATTCTTCTTAAGAGAAGACAACTGAAAATTTTAGTTTTAGTTTTTCAAGTGGGAGCTACTTTGAATAACGCATCACTCAATAAGTCCCAGGCCTGACATGCAGATGGTGTGACTAAAAGAAAATCCATATGATTTTTATAAAGTACTAACCTTCAAATGGCATGTGACAAAATTTGGTCCAATCAGATTATTAGTTTACAGTTATTTAAGTGAAGCTACTGTTGCAAATTTTCAAAACAATAGAAAAATCTTTATTTCGTGTGTTGATAAAGCATTGCTTTCTGATGGGGGGAAAATCCTGTTCAAGCAAAGCAATGGCTTGATAAGTGTTATTTGGACTTTGCTGTGTTGGAAACAATGGTTAAGAGGTGGTATGCTGACTTTAAACGTGGTCATACAGATACAAATGATGCTGATTGCTCAGGTTGCCTAAAATTGGCAGTTGTCCCGGAAAACACAAAAAAAAAAAAAATCTACGAACTCGTTTTGGCCGATCATAAATTGTTCTTGTGTGAGATAGCAGAGAATTTGAACACATCACAAGGTAGTGTATTCACCATTTTGCATGAATATTTGCCAATGAGAAAGTCGTGTTCAAAGTGGGTGCCGCGTTTGCTTACAGTGAATCAGAAACAACAATGCATCAATGAGTCGGAGTGTTGTTTGCAATTGTTTAAACGCAACAAAAAGGAGTTTTGGCATAAATATGTGACAATAAATGAAACATGAATCCACCACTTAACTCAGGAGTCAAATTGACAGTCAGCTGAGTGGACAGCAGCAGGTGAAAACCGTCCAAAATGACCAAAGACACAAACATCAGCAGGCAAGGTTTTGGCCACTGTATTTTGGGATGCGCAAGGTAATCAATGAAGATTTTGTTCATTGATTACCTTGAGAAAGGAAGGACCATCAATAGTAAATATTATATAGCATTATTGGTGTGTTTGAAGGAAGAAATCACCACAAATGAAGAAGAAAAAGTGATCCTTTTCTAAGACAATGGACTGCATCACAAGTCAATCACAATGATGGTAAAACTACATGAATTTCATTTTGAATTGCTTCCACATCCACCCTATTCTCCAGATCTCCCCCACCCCAGTAACTATTGGTTGTTTGCAGACCTTAAAAGAATGCTCCATTGAGAGAGATTTGGCTCCAATGAGGAAGTGATATCGGAAACTGAGGCGTATTTTGTAGCTAAAGACAAATCGTTCTACAAAAAAGGCATCAAACTGTTGGAGAAGCATCAGAATCAGTGTATTACTTTAGAAGGAGACTATGTTGATGAATAAAGTCAAATTTTGCCTAAAAGGTGTTGTTTTATTAGTTAGATCTAGGATTTATTGAGTGATGTGTTATTTAATGAGCTAAGATGATTTAAATAATTTTGAATAAAATTTGTTGAAAGGTAAGCTTTCAAAAATAGTTTGTTGCACTTTTTTCTACCAATTTTGATCAGTCAGTTAAGTGCTATACATGATACACATGTGGGTGATCATGTCCCGAATGAGACATGACTGACTGGGCAGAAGATATTCCTACAGTAGGTTGCCATTACTTTTTGTGTAGACTGGTTGCTAACCAAGGCTATAGAACCCAATCCATCTTGCTATTTAACCCATGACTGGAGGAGCAAGAGACAGATTAATACCTTTTCCAAGGGTATTTGTATGTAAGTGAATGCAATGAATTCAACAGGATTTCCAACTCTGCTTTCCGATTCCTCATTCTGAACCGATATCCACTGCACCACAACACCCGTCCGATTTTGATAGCTTATTCATAAACAAAAGGAGCTTCATTTGATTTCAAGGAACTTTCTTTTTTTTTCTCTCCTTTCTTTTTTTTAAAACCCGCTCTATCATGAAACCTTAATTTTCATGTTTTGTCTCTTTCTATTTCTATTCATCTTTTTTATCTCTCTCCTTCTTTCACATCTTCTTGTTACTCTCTTCATTTTTCTCTTTCTTAACTTTGTCTTTTTCCTCCAGTTTTCTTGAAGGCCAGGCATCCTATTTTATATTCATAAGAAGACGTGTCGATTACTGCAATTCATCAGCATATTGTCCAGATTTCTCACATCTAAGATCTGTCTTCCTATCCTTGAACCTTTGCTTCTCCTATTTTCTGTTCGTTACAAAAAGGCTACAGAAATTGGAAAGAGCCAGTGGCCCTTTCACACAGCAAAATGCCAGAACCTGTTGCATCTCTCATCTCTCTTTCCGTGCATGATTTTTTTAGAAGGCATCTGTTTTTCCATCAAAAGGATTTTGTTCTATTATCATGAAACAACCCTTCACTCCAAACTTATAAAATTGAGAACGGCTTTCCGTGTAATCATCTCACATAGTTCTTAAGGGACAATTTTATATAGTATCATATTTGCAAGCATATTGAAAGAAAAGGACAATCAGTAATGTGATAGGTACCAACTTGGCGGCTCGACTCCAGCTGCTTTCTCATCAACGGGATGGGACTTCCCTATGTCTGTTATGTAGATATTTTCATAGTTTCTGCTCTGATGCACTTAAGTCACTGGTGCCCCTGCCACAGGAGTTTACTCGTGCAACCAGGATGGCAACTGCAACCCACCCATTCACAGTTAGATCAACCAAATGCAGACAAAAATTCTACGCCAGCAGCTTTTTTTCTCGCACTTCCCACCTGTGGAACTCGCTTCCATATTCTTGCTTTCCTGATGGCTACAACCTCCAGGAATTTAAATGCAATGTCAATACCCATCTCTTAACCACTTGATTCTAGTTCTTTCTACATCACCCTGTATATCTTTTCCTTTCTCTCTATCTTTGCAACTGTCATCACACCTGTATTCCCATCCTTCTCTTGATCCTTTCCCTGACACCTTCTGTAACTGGTTCGACTTTCTCTTTACTCTCCTCCGATCTAATCTTTTATTCTTATGTAGCCCCTTGTGCATCAGTGGCATTACCACCTTGGGGTGAAACGATTAAAAGAAAATAAATGAAGCAAATAATACACTCATTCTAATGTATTATTATTATGATGATGATGATGATGAAGCCTTTTTGTGGTCTGTCATCTCAAATAAAGTGAATACTATACTCAGTGTAATACTGTAATACTGTACTCACTCCTTGTATTGTTGATTATTTTTTATCATTATTGTTCTGATACATAAATTTTTATATATCTTTTTTCATATATACATACAGTACTGTGCAAAAGTATTAGAACAAGAACTATTTTATTTTTTATGAGGTATACTAACAGAAAATAAACAACTTAATTAAAGTAATTTTATTTGTTTTACTCAACTATGGCTTTAACAAGAAAAAATACTTGTTACAAAAAAATTTAATACTTGGTATAATAGCTTTTTGCTTTGAAATAATAAAAAATTGCGACAATTTAACAATCGCACCCAATATATATATATATATATATATATATAGTGGGGTGAAACAAATATTCGTACACATGAAAAATTGTATTTTAATGATTGTAAAACCCTTAACTGAAACAAAATTCGGTATATTTTATATATAAAGATACATACGACTAAAAAATAATAATAATCTGAAATAATTCTTATTCTAACAGAAATTAATGCATTATTTTCATTTTAAGGAGTGAAAAAAGGATTTGTACAAATCAATTTTAACGAATATTTTATGGTAGTATTTTCTAGAATTTTCAAGTAATGTTATCAGTAACTATAGTTAACGCTATTAGCCACTATCAGAGCATTCTGCAATAGCTAGTCTTACAAGAAGGTTCTAATAATGCCTAAAGGGAAAGAATTTACTATTTCACAAAAACAACTGATTTTGTCTCTTTGGAAAGATGAGAATGGTTTTAGAACAATTTCTAGCAACCTGAAAATTCCTTTTACTACAATTGCTTCGTTCATTGCGTGGTTTAAGACTCGTAACAGCATTGAAAACCTAAAACAAACAGGTGCTCCGAGGAATATTTCTTCAAGATCAGCAAGGATATTAGGACGCCAGATCCAACAAAATCCACAGGTTACCCGAGAAGTGCTGCAGGAACATCTGAGTGCATCTGGGATTAAAGTAACCAAACATACAATAAGTAATGAACTACACAGAAACAGTCTGAAATCACGTAGCCCAAGGAAGACTCGACTACTCTTGAAATGACACAGAGATGCTCAGCTAAAATTCACTAATGAGCATAAGGATAAAGATTGTATATTTTGGGAAAAGGTACTATGGATGAAACTAAAATAGAGTTGTTTGGTTTTAATTATCGAAATCATATGTGGAGGAAAGACAGTGAAGCCTACTTACCAAAGAACACTGTGCCAACTGTAAAGTTTGGTGGTGGCAGCATCATGATATGGGGATGTTTTTCTGCAAAAGGTGTTGGTAAAATATCAGTAATAAATGGTAAGATGAATGCCGAAAGCTACCAGAAAATTCTGCAAGACAATTTAATGACTTCTGTTGAGAAGCTTTGGCTACCTCCTGATTGGATTCTTCAACTAAGCATACCGCTAGATCTATAAAGAAATGGTTTGTTGAAAGTAACGTTAATGTCTTGAAATGGCCAAGGCTTGAAACCATTCGAGAATTTATGGCGATATTTGAAAATTCAAATTGTGAAAAGAGCCCAAAAACATATCGAGAATTTGAAGACAATATGCCAAGAAGAATGGGAAAAAATACCAGTCAATGTGTGCAAATCATTAGTTGAGACGTAGAGGAATAGACTGGTAGCTGTTGAACTGAATAAAGGATATTCCACAAAGTATTAAATTAATATGCTTTTGTTGTTTTGTACAAATACTTTTTTCATTCCTTAAAATGAAAATAATGCATTAATTTCTGTTAGAATAAGAATTATTTCAGATTATTATTATTTTTTAGTCGTATGTATCTTTATACATAAAATATATCAAATTTTGTTTCAGTTAAGGGTTTTACAATCATTAAAATATAATTTTTCATGTGTACAAATATTTGTTTCACCCCACTGTGTGTGTGTGTATATATATATATATATATATATATATATATATACATACACAGTACTGTGCAAAAGTATTAGGACAAGAACTATTTTATCTTTTCTGAGGCATATTAACAGAAAATAAACAATTTAATTAAAGTAATTTTATTTGATTTACTCAACATATGCTTTAACAAGAAAAAATACTTACAAAATAAATTCAATATTTAGTATAATATCCTTTTGCTTTGATCACAGCCTTCATTCTGTCAGGCATTGACATCACAAGCTTCTTCAGTGTATCTAATGGTATCTCCTGCCAAGCAGCTTGTATTTGTTCCCAAAGTGTGTCTTGCAAAGTAACATTAGATTTATCAGTTTTTTTTATCCAAAATATCTTATAGACGTTCAATAGGATTGAGATCTTGGCTTTGTGGGGGCCAATTCAAATTCTGAAGCCATCCTTCCTCTTTCTTTTTAGTTAAATAATTTTTACAAAGATTTGAAGTATGTTTAGGGTTATGGTCTTGTTGATAAATAAATTCTTGTCCTATTAAACATATCCTAGATGGGACATCATGGTGGATAAGAATCTGGTAGTGTACAAAAATGTTAGGACAGGGATGATTTTAGACTTTATTTTGATGCCTCATAAAAGATAAAATAGTTCTTGTCGTAATACTTTTGCACAGTTCTGCACACACACACACACACACACACACACACACACAATGAAATTATACAGAAATTTACAAAATTGGTATTAACCGACATATTCATTTAAATTTATTTGTTTAAATATTATTTTTAATGTATACTCATATCTTAACCACATCAGTCCATAGCAAAAAATCTTTTCATCTTGAACACTGTTATTCATGATTTTCATTTCCACTACACTATTTTTCCAGTTTCCTTTACTGCAGTACTTAATTTTAGTCGTGGTTATTTCCTGCTGCCATAGCAGGATATGACAACACAACTGCAAAATTCAAACATGCTATCATTCATTCATCTGAGTCACTTGCAATAGAAGGATAAAATTTTTGCTTTAGAAACAAAATCACCTTCAGAATGTTAAAGATTAAGTTAAATGTCGCTTCGTCGGAGGGATCAGCTCATAAACTATGAGACTGATGGTAATAGGGTTTGGATTACTTTCAGCCTCCCAAATATCCTTGGTAACCATGTGTCTCATAGAGCAAAAAATATAGGAATCATTTTTAACATCTTTGGCTCATTTCTTCCCTACACTGTTGCTATTATATGGTATGGTATGCAAGCTGCATGCATCTTGGGTGGGTTGAGCCACCTTCCTCCCCGACGGAGAATATCTCATTGGGATTTGTTTAAGGGCAGGGTCCCAAGTCCTACCCTGTTATTTAACCCATAACTGGAGGGAAGGGACAGATTAATACCTTTCCCAAGGGTACTAGCGCATAAGTGAATGCAGGGCATTCAACTGGAATTGAAAATCGGCTCACCGATTTCTCTTTCTGAACCGACATCCACTGCACCACAATGCACATCTGTCAATAAACACTTACAACACCTGGTATTCCCAAGCAGTCACCCATGTAAGTACTGACCAGGCTCAATGTTGCTTAACTTTGGTGATCGAACGAGAACCCATGTATTCAATGTGATATGACCGTAAGCATTGCTATTATGGCAAATGTCCGAACAAGTTTTATTCTACTCAGTTTTTTTTTCCAGTTTAAATACATTCCTAATCACTTAACATCTTCAATTCTAGGTTCCATCAGTAACCATCGTCATCTTCTTCATGTGCCATGTCCCTTCAGGATGTAGGCGATCATGAACTTCCACTTGGCTCTTGTTGCTCTCAATTTTTTTCCTCTTGGTATCTCTCCTAAACTCTGCTCTGCCATCCATTAATTCAAACCTATCAGGTATCTCTCACACTGCTTTTCCCTGTCTCTCTTTCCTTCTATCCATCCTGTGAGTATTAAATTCTCCAGGCCCTCTTTCCTCATTACATGTCACAGGACCATCATCTGTCTCTTCCTGACATTAAGTATGAGTTTTCTTCTTATTTACATCCTCTCCAACACCTCATCATTGCTCACTTGCTCAGTCTATGGTACCCCCCACATCCTTTGGTAAAACCACATTTCAGCTGCCTCAGGCCTCTCCTTACATATAATATGCATCACTTAGGGTTTTGAGGAGTGTGGTGACACTACTTAATTGCTGCTGTTCATATTCCCAAACAGGTTGATAAGCAACTGATAAAATCAACCTAACAACTAGCATGAAAGAACTCTTTCAAGACGTTAATCCATATAATATCTGACATTTTCTTAAAGAGATCAAACTGTATTCCAAAATATAAATTAAAAAAAAACAAACTACACCATAAAACACATGTAATCCTGTAATTATATCCATACAAGTGTGTATCTGCACAAAAACTGTGTTTTCTACCATGTATTCAATTGTGAAAGTAGAATAACATATATATATTTTTATTACTTCAAAGCTCACAAGAAAATTAAATATTTGCATTAAATGACCCCTAAGGAGTTGATATGCCATTAAACAAACAAAATAAGGAAAGGAAAACAATCCTTTGTTATAATACTAGCATCATAGCCCGGCATTGCCCATGTAACTCAGAACATTTTAATTTCTTCAGTGGATGAAACAAATACGTTTAAATTTGTTGCAGACACTTAAAATATAATCCATATATATATATATATATATATATAAAAGGTAATCTGTGAGTCTGTGTGTGCCTGTTCCCTATGCACGCTTACATTTTTTAATATTTCTTTTGTTTCAAAATTACGAGGAAAAATATTCACATATTTTTGTTAACCAAATGAATTTTTAAAACGTCGGAATATAAAAATGAAATATAAAGGCTCATTTTCCTTTTTTTTTCTTTTTTTTTTTAATGAAAAATATTTTAGTCACATTTGACACATGTGATTTGATTTCTGTGACATAATCTAGCAACCATCTTAGATCTTAGATGTTTTACGAAGCAAATGTAAACAATCTGCACAATTGGCCAAAAAATACAAAAGGGAAAATTGCTGAACTTAAACTCAAAAAGTATGTGTTGACCTGGCTTCCCTGTAGATATGCGTCCCGAGAAAGTTTGAATGGCGTAGCTTAGAAAATGTAGGCGTGCATAGGGAACAGTCACACACAGACTCACAGATTGCCTTTTATATATATAGATCATATTTTCAAGCATATTTAAAGAAATATTAGATCCATGTTTAAATGAAAAAAGAAAAAAAAAACTCCAAAGGAGAATCAGTAATATAATTAAGATAATTAGATTTCGGTATTAAATAACCCAAAGAGGTGGATAAGCAACTGATAAAATCAACCAAGCAACTAGCATGAAAGAACTCTTTCAAGATGTTAATCTATATAATATCTGACATTTTCTTAAAGAGATCAAACTGTATTCCAAATTATAAATTTAAAAAAAACAAACTACACCATAAAACACATGTAATCCTGTAATTATATCCATACAAGTGTGTATCTGCACAAAAACTGTGTTTTCTACCATGTATCCAATTGTGAAAGTAGAATAACATATATTTTTATTACTTCAAAGTTCACAAGAAAATTAAATTTTGGCATTAAATGATGCTTCAGGAGTTGATATGCCATTAAACAAACAAAATAAGAAAAAAAAAAGCATTCCTTTATTACGATATAATTTGTAGCCCTCGGATTTATAATTTGCATGTTGGGTTTTGTTCTTTTTCGTCACATCGATGCGTTATCTTCTTGCAATTGGTGCTTAGTCTTTTCTTCTCATTTTCCTTCAGTAACTTAGGAAGTTTTGTAGTTTCCTTTCTGTATCTGATATCAGCCAGCACTATGCCAGCTGTATATCCCTTGTTCCCTGTTCAGGATGTGGTTTCCGGCTTTCTCTTTGCCAATCTTTTCACTTTTCTTTTTCATTTTTTTTTCAATTGGAGTAGATAGACAAAATTATCGCCCGGTTCACACTCCACCCACGTCTATTGTACAGGTGTAGAGGCTCATCCCTTGTTCCCTGTTCAGGATGTGGTTTCCGGCTTTCTCTTTGCCAATCTTTTCACTTTTCTTTTTCATTTTTTTTTCAATTGGAGTAGATAGACAAAATTATCGCCCGGTTCACACTCCACCCACGTCTATTGTACAGGTGTAGAGGCTCATCCCTTGTTCTCTGTTTAGGATGTCGTTTCCGGCTTTCTCTTTTCCAAATCCTTTCACTCTCACGTAGACCCTGCACATCAGTGGCATTGTCGCCTTGCTCGGGGTGATATGATTAAAAAAAATATATATATATATATATCTTATGATGATTGTAGCTACCAATAACTAATTCTGGTAGGATTTCTAATTCTCCAAGAATTGCCTTAAGATTAGGTTGAATAACTAATTCTGGTAGGAATAAATCTGGTGAGATGCCACATCCTTGTCTTACACTCCTCTCTATTTTTGTATATCTACTGAATTCATTTTCTATCCATGCAAAAGCATTTGATAAAGTACATTACAAAAAACTTTTGGATCAGCTTGGTAACCTTGATATATTTGGGAAGGACTATCAAACTGCCAATGTACAGATAATAATCTGCATTGTGGTGCAGATGCAAATACTCTTGGGAAAGGAATTAATCCATCTTTTCTCTCCAGCTATGGGTTAAATAACATGACAGATTGGTTTCTATAGCCTAAGTTGGCAACCAGTCTACCAAAGAAAGCAAAGGCAACCTACTGTGGGAAAATCTTCTGCCGAGTCAATCATGTCTCTTTTGAGACATGATCGCCCAAGCATGTATCATTTATGGCACATAACTGACTGACAGACAATTTAGCGAGTTCATTAAACATACATAACACTCTACAGATTTTGTTATTTGTGAAGTGTGACCTGTGTATATCTGTAGACAGTGAAATTAAATCCATTAGAAAATATTTATAAATTTAAATATTAAATCTATTTTTATTAATAAATTTAAATAAATTTCAATTTGTAGAGCCTAATCATATATTTGAATGTTTTTTTATTTAATAAAATGCTTATTTTTATAAAATCAATTTTAACTTGAATTTCTAATAAATTAGAAAAGAGTTACAGAAGGAATTAAAATTTCTATGAAAAACAGTTTTGTTCTGTTTTCTTATGAGTTATTGTTTGAAGAAAAACCTATAAGCTTTCATTTTTTTCTGTCTTTCGAAAAAAAATATTTAAAAAAAGCACTTAACATGAAAAATAATCAGTAGATTTTTTGGATTATCGTCATCGTTGAATGTTCACAAACTGCTCATCTCAAAATCTTTGACAAAAACAAAATAATACCTGAGAAATTTCAACGTTCGGCTTGGCTCTTTAATTTTTGTTATGTCACAAAGATCTGTCAGGGATGGGGTAAAATCGGGTATTAACAGCTTTACAACTATGTCATCCTGACCTGACCTGACCTAAACTATCTCTACATGAATAGATGTTTTGTTAAAAGATTTGCAATTATTGTTTTTTATTTCCACAAAGGCAAAAAGCAATCAATTATATGTTTCCACAAATTCTTATTTAATTGTTCGTTCCAGTTTCAGTATTTCTCAAGTGTGAAGGGAAGACCCACTGAAAAACAAATAAGATTTTTTTTTGTATTTATTTAAAAATCTCTCGGATTAGAGTTACATATTTCTCACTCTTACCGAGGATCTGTGTTCAAACCCAGATAAGCACCAGAATTTCAAATGTCGATTTTCTTGCCAGCCGAGCAGAGGTTTCCTGATTTGAATGTTGATACATGATAACATTCTTATCTCAGTTTCACTATATATTACCCTTGTGATTTACGAAGTTAAGCCTGGTCCTGGGTATGATGGTAAACTGCATCTGGCTGCAAGGCCTCTGATTGGGAGATTGTGAGGAGCATAGAACCACCTCTTAATTGCTGTTGTTCCCAGGTCCACCCTGACCCGCAGTGGTAGCACCTGTTATGGGTAAATAGTTGACTCCAAATCAGTGTCAAAATGCTATGAAAGTATTTATCAGCAAAACCTTTGTGAATGAAAAATCTTACCAACAAAACCTTTTTGAATGAAAAATGTTAGCAACAAAACTTTATTGAATTTAAAAATGTTAGCAACAAAACTTTATTGAATTTAAAAATGTTAGCAACAAAACTTTATTGAATTTAAAAATGTTAGCAACAAAACTTTATTGAATGAAAAATGTTACCAACAAAACTCCCCCCCCCAATATAAACAAACAAAAACAATAAAACAAATAAACTAAATAAAACAAATCAAAATGATTTTCAGCACTAAATGACCTAATGAAGGTTGATATTCTGGTTAAATGAACCAACCAAACAACCAACCAAAGTTAAGTCTGATAAATAACACTTAGAACCTCAATATCTGTTCTTGCTACAATATTTCAAACAGTTTACTCTCTTCCTCAGCTATTTTGTTGAATTAAAAAAAAAATGTTCTCATCCCTTGTTTTATATTGATTTTACTACTAAAGATCTTAACTACTTAAAAAGGAAGAACCACCATATTGCAAACCATGTCAGGAGCCATTCACAATAAGACGCATACTGACAAACTGTGTTGACCTACAAAAATTTGCCAAAATTACTACAAGAAAATAAACCTGAAAGACATTTTTCTCCAAACAAACAAAAGATATTTGAATATCTGAAAAAGGCCGGCATATATAACAAAATTTAATACCCCAATTTAAATATGCACTAACCTTAAATGAAAACAACCCTTTTAACCATTTTCTAATCTTACCAATTACGAGTTCTATCCCTACACATCTAAATAAACCATTCACAACAAAAGTTCAACAAAACTTCTTTCTGGCAGTAAATAACCAGAAAGGTTGATCTGCCATAAAACCAATCAATCAATCAGTCAATCAATCAATCAGCTACTAAAGATCAAATAAAATATGAAGAACCAGAAACAATGATTGCTGAACTGCTATGTAATATCAGTCCTTCGATGTCACAGATGAAGAGGTGGCTTCAGGCAACAGATGTGGTTCTCTTGAAGGATGCTAAGAATACCATACATGGAATATGTGAGCAATGAGAAAATTTTTAAGAAAATGAGAACAAAAAGAGCACTTTTTACTTAGAATTAGAAAGCGGTAGTTGAAATTAGAGATTGGAGAATTTGACACTCACAGGACATATTGAAGGCAAGAGAGGCAGAGGTTAAGAGCAGATAACCTAACTTTATGTAAATAGGTGACAGAACAGGGACTAGAAGAGATAGTAAGGAAACAAAGATTGCTAAGAATTAAAATGGATAGGAAGCTGTGGAGAGCCATGTTCTGAAGTGCCATGGCACATGAAACTACTACAAGATTTGAACTCCCAAATATTTTTTTCTTTCAACTGATCTTTATAGAATATTAATTCAATCAGTCAGTCAAGTGCCATACGTGATACATGCTTGGGCAATCATGTCTCGAAACAGACATGAATGACTGGGCAGGAGATTTTCCCCTCTGTAGGTTACCATTAATTTCTGTGGAAACTGGTTGACAGCCAAGGCTATAGAACCCAATCTGTCCTATTATTTAACCCATAGCTGGAAGGAAGAGACTGATTAATATCTTTCTCAAGGGTATTTGCACGTAAGTGAATGCAGTGAATTCAACTGGAATTTGAACTTAGCTCCCCGATTTCTCATTATGAGTCGATATCCATTACAGCACAACACACATTACACTTCTATAAAGCTGGCACATATTTGTGTTCACCCGTAACTTTGTTTGGTATAATGATTGAATTTGTGATTGATCAGATTGAGGGAAGGATGGCAGCAGGGACAAATGTCTGTAACCCTCCAAGATTTCTTGGATGTTACTGAATGAATCAAGCACCTTTAAAAAGAAAAAAAGAAAAGAAAAAAAATGCCATAAGTTCTTTTTTGGCATAAAGGAATATTGTGTTTCTGTTGTTGAACAAAAACTAAATTTGCATATAAACCACGGCATATTACTTTTGTCTTGATGTCTGTATTGCTTTTTATCTGGTCAAAGTGGAATCCATATAGACTTGTTCTTTTGACATAACCATTTGCCAAATGCATGGATGATTGGGTTAGTTGTATGTTGGACTGAAATTATTTAATGTTCATCATCCTTTGTTTCTAGAGGCACAAATATACAATGTTTAATAGTCACCCTCGGTTTATGGCCTTATCACATTGAAACATTGGTTCTTACACAATTACCAAAGTTAAACCAATGTCAGACCTGATGACTGATCAGTTAGGAATGCTTGGATGTATCTCTGTGTGTGTGTGTGGGGGGGGGTGTTATAATGAATAATGACTTGAAATTGGAAACCCAAGAGACAATCTCTAATTCTAGTGGTCCTCGGTATGACGGTAAACTGCATCCTGCAGCAAACCCTCTGATTGGGAGGTTGTGAGAAGCTCGGGACCTCCTCTTAATTACTGTTGTTCCAAGATCCACCCTGACCTGAGTTGTAGCACCTGTTAGGGTCCCAGCTATGGGCAAATAGTTAACTCCTAAATAGAGTTCAAAACACTATAAAAGTATAAAAATAGATTCTTTATAGAAATATATACATGAAAATAGACTTTTATAGAAAAATATATATTTTTTGAAAAAAAAATATATTACCAATACATTTTTAAGAAAAAAAAAATTACCATAATACATAATTATTACCAGCAATACATTTTCGAATACAAAACTAGAAAACATCTTCAATTTCTAAAATGAAAAATAAAATGAAATTTTTCATCAAAATCTGGATAAATCAACTTTCTCTCTACAACCGGACATTAAAAAATACCTTAAAACCCCACTTTTTGGGCATTAAATAACCCACAGAGGTTGATATGCCATTAAGCAAAACTCAAGCTCCTCAATCTAATTCTAGTCTAGTTTTTTATTGTAAGACTTGTATCAGTAAATCATTATTATCTCAAAAAAAATCTTAAATTCTAAAAATATTTTCTGGCTTTAAATAACCTGATAAAAGGTTGAGAAGCTGTAACAAAATAAAAAAAAAACTATCAATAGTCATCCCCAATGTGCATGCATGCACATATATAAGAAAAGGAGGTCAGCTTGTGTCTGCTTAGGCTAAACTCAAAGCAGAACCAAGGCCGAATAGATTTTATAAAATTGTTTTCATAATGTTATGCTGAAGGAAACTTATGGTAACTCAATATTAGCGAGTTATAATGTTTTGGTATCTTCACGTAAAGTCAATATACTAAACAAATCTTTTGAATAATACACAATAATGCTGTCAGAATAATTCTCTTGAGTAATTCACTCAAAAAACAATCTCTTCAATGATGCACAACACTTCTGTCCGAGTGCTTTATATACTGAATATTCGTGGTCATGTGATCCCAGTAGCACAATTCATTCAATGGTTACGTTTGTTGCGTGGAGATCCGTGTTTGACCATGTGTTGGTATTGATACTTTCTTCCTACATAACAATTTTTCATGTTATATTTTTGTTATTGTGTTTTCTTGACGTTGATTACAGCTTTTTAATTTTCTTTTTCAGATTAGCCATTCAGAAATCACTTGAAGTAATGCGTCCTATAAAAATTCATAAGAGAGAGAGAGAAAGTTCCTCATCTTCATGCTTCCAGAACATTCAAGATGCCATCATTTAGGATTCTGGAAATACAGAGACATGAACTTTATCATTGCATCTTCAAGAATTTAGTTGATGGAATATTATTTTCTTTGACATTGGATGAAATTCTTTCAGAAGAATCTAGAAATGTTGAATAATTTTTCAAATATGTTGGGAAATTTTTAATTCTAGAAATTCTTGGAGAAAATTTTTCAAATGACAAAAGCTGTGTTAATCCAATCTTTACAAATCTGTTATCGCTTTGAAGAATTTTCTGAATTTTTTTTCAACCTCTTTATGTTCCATCATTGAGCTTTTATTGTCATCAATAAAATAAAATCACTCCTGGGTCATTTTGGTCTTACCATTATCAACCTTAAGGTGTTCAACTCGATTAGCATTTAGTTTTCACCATTTACTGTTGAAATAGTAAAATGTAACTTCCACTTGTGGAACTCCCGTTTACTTGCTGATAGGTACAATCTCCAAAAATTTAAAGGCAATGTCAATTGACATCTTCTTTCTTCTTGAAAGAATTGATGAGGTTAAGCAACCAACCCCTAAATTAGTTTTGTTTTGGGTAAATAAATAAACTGATATGTAATTCACACAAAAATGATATATAAAACAAAACAACTTAAAACCTCCTTGATTACTTGACAAATGTATTTAGTTAAGTGACTGGGGTAATTATCAAAATTTGAATTGCAACTTAGTTATCACATTGTCTAATAATTGGCTTACAAATATCATTAAACCTTTCCATGCCATACTACAAAAATTAAGATGAATTTTACACATGCTTACGTTAGTCAGTCGGTTAAGTGCCATACGTGATACACGCTTGGGCGATCTTGTCCCGAAAAAGACATGACTGACTGGGTAGAAGATTATCCCGTAGTAGGTTGCCATTGCTTTCTATGGTAGACTGGTTGCCCACCAAGTCTATAGAACCCAATCTGTCCTGTTATTTAACCCATAACTGGAAGGAAGAGATGGATTAATACCTTTCCCAAGGGTATTTGCCCGTAAGTGAATGCAATGAATTCAACCGGAATTTGAACTCGGCTCTCTGATTTCTCGTTCTGATCCGATATCCACTGCACCACAACACACTTGCTTACGTATGCAGACTTATTTCTATTTTATTCTTGTTTTATTTTGTAAGATAGTTTTACCTGTTGTCCAATTCACTCTCTTCTCTGATCTTTTGAACGGTCGTAGAGATTCATCTCTTATTTCTTGTTTAGGATTGGGTTTCCGATTCCTACTAAAATCTTTTCCTTATCGTTCATTTCCATTAAGCCCTTGTGTTTTATTGGCATTATCACCTTCCTTGGTGAGAATTGATAAGAAATAAAATACCCATACCCGAAAAGTTAACAATAAATTTTGGAAATATATTTTTTCTTTTTATCTTACTCTTCAAAAATGTATTACAATTGACCCCAATTTGTATTTTTATAAACAGTGAAAAACCCTAATATATCTGATCTAAAACCAAATATGGTATTAGGAAGATTGTATTGCTCCAATATTCCAAGTGTAAGAAACATGAACATGACCAGTCAAACTCTAAGCTTTTTATATGATCTTTACCTCTGACATCAGATGTGCGTTGTGGTGCATTGGATATCAGCTCGGAACGAGAAATCAGGGAGCCGAGTTCGAATTCCAGCCTGAATTCATTGCATTCACTTACGCGCCAATACCCTTGAGAAAGGTATTAATCCGTCTATTTCTTCCAGTTATGGGTTAAATAACAGGACAGATTGGGTTCTACAGCCTTGGTCGGCAACCAGTCTACCGCAGAAAGCAATGGCAACCTACTGTGGGATAATCTTCTGCCCAGTCAGTCATGTCTCTTTCGAGACATGATAGTCCAAGCGTGTATCACGTATGGCACTTAACTGACTGACTGACCTCTGACATCAATGGCAAATACGCATCTATCTCTGCCACTAAGCTGCATGTTTGTGCGTGTTTAAAATGTTACAAGATGTTGAATGCTTTTGCTTTAAATGATACCCGGTCACCCTTGAGCAAGGTTAAAAATGTATTAGTTCCAGTCTGAATTTCTCGAATGAGGACTTGGCATTATTTACATTCTCGTATTTGTTGTTGTTGTCATCACCACTTTTCAGTCGTACCCTCCAACCTTCATCAGGGGCTTATTGATCTGGTTACGTTGACGTAGTCAGCAAAATGAAAACAACGTGCCTTAATAAATTCAGTAAAGAGTTCAATTCTAAATTCCCTGAAGGTTACCCTGATCAACAAGCACCTGATAAAGGTCAAAGGGCATAAAGGCTGAAACATTTTGATAACAACAACAAAAATATGGACAATAGTTCCCATGTAAATAATATTATAATGTAATATCTTTTTTTGGCAGGGTTAGAGCAATGTTATATTCCTGTTTTTCAAAATAATAAAGTTTGGATATCTTTGAAAGTTAACGTAAATTTCTCCAAAGAATTGGCATTCCGCGAACAGTATGTAGTAGATAATATACCTTGAAACTATATTCGAAAACTGAATCCAAATTTTTTAAAAAATTTTTGTGACTGCAGACCCCGAGGCTTTAAAATAAACTTCTTAATATTTGGCCAAATTCCTTCATTTCACAAGAATATTTTCTAATTTTCTGCAATTCATTTACATTGACAGATAAAATATAAAGACATCCATGTCAGATATTAGATATGTTTGCATTCTTTTCTGTGTTGCTTTTGTTAACTTTGAAGAAACATTAATTTAGCCTCAAGTGTTGTTTTAAGATATGAAATAGGGTTTGTTTTTCTCTATGGATTTTGTTTGTGTACTGAACAATTGACACATTGGACTGCATTGTATCAAAGCAGAGAATTTTTTTGAAGTTACAAATTTTTCTTTCATATCGAGCTTAATTTTTTGCGTTCCAGTTAGAATTACTAGAAGTGCTATAAAAAATAAAAGCAGCTACAGTTTTTGTATGTTTTTTTTTTTCATTATTCTTTTTACTCATTTTGCCAATAGAAAAAAAATGTAACTCTTGCTGATGTTTATTTTCTGTAAATATTTGTATTTCAATGTATTTCATCTTAAAGCAATGTAGAAGACACCTTTTTTTTCTGAAATTAAAAAGAAAAACTTTTGTTTTTATTTCAGATGAAATTGTTGTATCTGTTGGCAATTTTTATTCATTTCAATGCATTGAAATGTGTTATTCTTAGAAAATTCAATATAGATTTTATTTTCCAAGGAACGTTTTAAGGGCTAGAAGTATTCATGAAAATTTCAGTGTTCCTCTTAGAATTTTCTGATGAATCATAAATTCATAAATTAATGATTAAATTAAATGCCGTATCAGTTTCACAACAATAAAATATCCTTTGAAATTCCCCTAGTCCACCATTAAATATTTGACCTTAACTATTGCATAGTCAGTATTTAAAGAAGTAAGAGGGTACAAATGAAAAAAAAATGAAAAATTTATAAGAATTTTAATTTCACTAAAGCAGACATTAAACACAGGATAGTGTTATTGCCTTTTGTATATCTCTTTCTATCAAACCATGTCTCTAATATGCTTTCTCTTTGATCAAAATGAAATAATACATTATTTATGAGGTATTGACAGGGCATACTTTTTGTGCTCACTAAAGAACTGTGCAATAAGCAGAATTATAATATGGTTCTTTTATAAAAAAAACTTAGAAATTTGACTTTTTAAAATATTTTTTAAAATTTAGAATTTTTATGAAGGAAAGCAGAATATTCAGTTAATGTAGAAACTAACCGAATTTTGTTTGTGAAACCATTTTTGTAAGTTAATATTTATTTATTTATTGCAGTTAATTAGTTTTTTGGGACAATTCTCTTGATATTTGTCTTTGATTTTTGTCCAAAAAATATTTTTTTGTTTCTCATAACAAATATCATAATTATTTCAATGTTTCTGCTAAAATTTCTTATTTTCGACTTGTGCTGTTGAATAAGCAACTTGTGTGTCTTTGGCTGTTGAAAAGAAATATTTTCCCATCTCCATTTGTTTTCCATATATGTTTCTCTCTTCTCTTGGATGTACCAATGATGTAAGGGATAGCAGCTCAGGATGAGAACTCAGAGAGCCAGGTTCAATTTCCAGTCGGTTTTGTTACATTCACATATGTGCAAATATCATTGGGAAAGGTATGAAGCCATCTCTTCCACCACTTATGGGTTAAATAGTAGGACTTGTATGAGGAAAAATTATTGTTCTATTCATTTGCAAAAAAAAAAAATAATAATAATTCTTATAATCTAATTCTGCTTTAAATAACCCACAAAGGGTTGATAAACTGTAAAAAATAAATTTATCTCTCTCCCTTTTAGAAATCATTGTTTACTTTTGCTTTTCTGTTAAATGTAAGGGTGGCGGGAGCAAAATGTGTGTGAGGGAGGGGATAAAAAAACAATAAGCAATTTTTAACCATCCTATTCTCCAAAATATCAGGGTGTAAAATAAGGGTGCTGTAATTATTTAAGAAATAACAGAATTCGAAACCATGTCCCAAAAGAACAAAAGAAAAAAAAAAAAGGTTTCTTTATACGACTAATGAATTTTTTTAACTCTGACCAGCACATCATCATCTGTATGCTATATTCCTTCAGGATGTTGGAAATGATGGCTCTCTACGACTTCCTGTCTGTTGTGCCTCTTAGTAAAGTTTGTTTTTTTGCCAGCCATTTACACAAGTTTTTTAATTTGTCTATATTTCTAAGATGAGGTAGTATTTACATTCTTTGGACTATTGTCCTCATCCTTGTTGCCATTTGTACAATGTTTCGGCCGTTGTACATTCTGGCCTTCTACAGTTGCTAGGAATTTCGAACCGAACCCTTTATTACGATTACTGGGGTATACGAACTCCATTCCTTGCAGGAAGCCTCGATTGGAAGTCATGAGTTATCTCCCTCTAACCCCGCAAGTTACTTGTTGAACTCACAACTCTAAGAGTCAAATCAGGAACTAACCAACATCCATATCCAATGGGCCATGTGTCTTTAAGGATAAGAACAACTGAATTTTGGGGACTTAAAGTATTTTTGATATTAATGGTTTTTTTTTAGTAATTTTTTACCAGAGCTCATATTGCAATTTTTTGATCCTCATGATTTTCTCTGGCACTCCGCATTATTGGTTCCCATATTGTGTTAATCGCTATGCTTGGTCGGCTTAAGAGATTTTTGCAGCCTATATACTGATTCCTTACGTTTATGTAGTTTCCAGTGGTGTTCTCTATTATTTTAAATTCATCCCATAGGAATGAAGTTCATATGCTCTAGTAATTGTAATAAAGGGTTCGGTTTGAAATTTCTAGCATCTGAAGAAGACCAGAGCGTACAATGTCCGAAACATCGTACAAATGGCAACAGAGATTAGGAGAATAGTTCAAATAATGTAAATACTGTAAATACTACCACATCTCAGAAATATAGACAAATGTCTTTTTTTTTTGTTTGCATTTCTTCTCAGCTTCCTTCTGTTGCGTTACATATCTGAAAATTCTGAAAGGATTCATTTTACTTCTTTTATACTCTGCAAGATGCAACATTTACCTGAGGAAGGTAGAAGGATATATCAGCCAAAATTTTATCACCAAAATGAATATGAAGATAACGGTTTGAAAAAAAAAATTATCTGCATTTTTTTTTTTTTTTTTAAGAGAGCTTGGTTGTATAATATCTGATAACCTTTTATCGCAAAGAGATTTATCAGTGTATGATATCATGTATTTTTTTTTTTTAAATTTTAACTGGAATGATCCATGATCATTTGCCAGATGACCATTTCTTTCTTGGAATCAGATAAGGACCAAGTGAAGGACTGCCAAGGTAAAAAGAAATTGCTGATTAAAACTGTTTGGAAGTAAACTTGAAAAGGCTGATGTGAAATTTTATTTTGTGAATGCTTTTGTCAAATGGAATTTTGGGAGATTGATTTACGAATTTATTTGGGATTTTCATTGCTTTTTTTTTTGATTGCATGATTTTTACACAAACTTTCTTTGTTGTATGATGTTCAGACAAACTTTTTTTTGTTGAGAAAATATTCAAAAACTTGGGTCATCTGTTGAAATGAATTTTTTTTTTCCCCTGGAAAATTTTTATAAATATATTTTTATTGGTCATTTTCTCTTATTATTTATTTAGTTTTTCATTTTTTTCTTTATAAAAACTGCAGTTTTTGTAAAAATATTGTTTTCAAACATATTCTGTAAATTTTCAGGTTTTGATCTTATATCTCTGATATTACTTTTTAAGAAAATTTGACAGCACAGTCTTTAGGACAAAAAGATTTTTTTACTGTCGAAATCTAAAACAAATTGTGTTTGGTGGCATATGTATTGTTATTTTTATTATTGTATTTTTTAATCAAAGATTTTTTCTTCTTATTGAAATTGCTCAGTGTTTGCGTTATTGCAAAGTGATCATCTAAAGAAAAGCACATTTTTCAAACCAACTAGAATTTTGTTATTGCCAATAAACTACATAGAATATCAAATGGCAAATATGAATAAGGAATTTTTTTCTTTGTCTTCTCAAACTTTAATAAAAATTATTGATATTTTTATGAGTTTCACAAATGCATATCAGTAACTTGGTGTAAAACAAAATATGTTATCTATTCAAATTGTTTCAAAAACAAGTCTGTATGTGTTGGCTGTCTGGACTTTTTTCCAGTACTACTTCAATTGGTATTACACTCTTATGCATTTTTAAATTCAGTTTTTCACTTGCAAAAGAAAAGAACTTCCAGATTTATGAACTGATATGTGTGTGTGTGTGTGTGTGAGAGCGATAGGGTGCTGAAAATTTCTCAGCCGGGCCAGGAACAATGATGAAGAATCATGATAAGTATATGAATTTTTCCAACCTAAAATGGGCAACAGGAGTTTGCCCTTCCTTTCTATAGTATAGGGTTGAATTGTTTTCCTTTTCATATATATATATAAATATAAAAATAATAACTAAATAGACTCTGTAAGTATGTAGGCCGTAAATTTATACTAAAATAAACCTTCAAAAAAACCACTAACAAACAGAACCTAATTCCGTTACAATCCGGTGCACTAAGGCGTCGGATAAATGGGGAGAAAAAAAAGAAATCCGCGGAACAAGAACAAAACATTCAATACTCCGCAGCAAAGGAAAAAAAAACCCAAACGGAACCAACCACAAGAGAAAGTGCTCGATACAAAGTACAAAAGAAGATATACAAAAGTAGAGCAAAGACACACAAAAATCTAAAGTGAGCCAAAACCTACCGCGGTTTCACACTACGGATCGTCAGGGACTTTGCCCTGACGATCCGTAGTGTGAAACTGCGGTAGGCTTTGGCTCACTTTAGATTTTTGTGTATATATATATATATATATATATATATATAAAAATTGTTAATCCCACCCCATTTTATTTTCCTGTGTATGGATGATTTTGGCAGGGCTTTTACTGGTAAAAAATCTTTTAACACATTTGAATTTGAGCAAATAAAGTTTCAGTTTCAGCTGTTGCTGAAGAAGTGAGGAATTTTTCATAGAAATGGCTATCCAACGGATTTAAATATTGAAATTTTTGTTTTATGTTTTATATTTGGCTCTGTAATTAGAATGTAATATTTGCATTGAGTCCTTGACCTTGATGAATTTTAATATTAATGAAATTCATATTAATAACATTGGGTTTTTGGGATTTACCTATCTGATCCGCTTCTTGGATTTAAAATATATATATATATATATATATATTTATTTATTTGTTGTTATGATTGATATGGGCCTGACATTTTGAGTAAGGGTAAGAGTCATCTTTGTGTTCTAAAGAAAATGAAGCTGTGCATGTTTCTCTAATCATAATCTTATTCTATAAGCAAATATAAGAATCTGCAATGTAATCGATCCTGACTTGGCATCTTGGCTTCAGCTACTTTCCCACTGATGTGATATGGCTTCTCTCTGTCTTTTTTTCCAAATAGCAACTGCTCTGACAAGCTTTTTTGCCTGGTGCCCCAACTACATGAATTCAAGCATGCTACTAGATTGGCATCTAGGTCCCACTCTTTTACCAGTAAAATAGTTAAAAGTAACTACCTCTTCTACTTTATTAGTTTCTTTTTTTGCACTTCCCATTTGTGGATCTCGCTTCCATTTGCTTGCTTCCCTGATAGCTACAACCTCCACTAGTTTAAATGTGATGTCAATTGTCATCTTTTATCCTTTCTTCTACACACCTTGTACCCATTTTTTCTTTCTTTCTCTCTCTCTCTGTAACCCCTGTGCACTAGTAGTGGTTTCATCTTGCTTAGGGTAATATGATTAAATATATATACAAGTGAATAAGGAATGAAGAAAAAAAAATTTACAATGTCCAAAACATTAATTTAAAACATTGCTCACTTTCTTACTCTCCCCCACTAATAAACCCAAAAAATAAATCTAGCCATAAGGCCATAAACCTAGACCCCATCTTCTAATTTTAAATCTGTCTACAAAATTCCTGACAGTTTTATTCATCAGCTATATTCACTACCTACCCCACTTTTTTCAAAATTCTAACGGACAATTTACAAGACTTACTTCCTTATCGCTAACCCCCACCAACATCCACATACAACTCAGCAAATATAAAAAAAGAGGCTTTTCATTCTTTTCCACACAAAATGATGAGAAATTGTAATTTCAAGGTCGAAACAAAATGTATACTTTGTAGTGGATAAAAAATATTTTTTTATATATTCTAAACTATAATTTATAATATATATATAGATATATATATAAATATCTTTGTGAAGAGTTGGAGATCATTTTGAAAAGACATAACAAAATATTTTCGTAACAAGTGATGGTCATTCTGAGCAAACTCCTCCCTCCCAGTGTGAATATGTCCCCCCCCCCCATGAATGAGGGAGTGCCGAAAGGTTTTTAACTTGACTCAGAAAAATATTATGGAATCTGGAAATGCACATGCTGTGCCATATATTCATCCAAAGTTCAGCCCACATGTCGTTTCTGAAGTTTCTTGAAAGCTTCCAAAAACAATCTGATGTTTCATCATTGATTTTGACGAGTGAATTAAGCTGAAACCTCTTCAGCAGTCACACTCATAAAAACTTGCAAATGGCGGGCAAGTTTATTTACATGATTAAATATACAGTGTTAAATTTTTGTAGATATCATATTTACATGTCATATAAGTCATAATCTATGACTTAAAAATAAAAAAAATGTATCATTTTTTATCAAACCTGTGTGTTTTTTATAAGCCATAAGGGTGAACATATAAAATTTTGGGCGGACTTGAAGGAAACTACCACCACCTTTAAATATGTTGTTTTTCATTGTTTTTGACTTTTTTCAATGCAGTCTTATCTATTATTACATAAAGTTTCCAATTATCAAAAAAAAATTTCAATATTTAAACAATTTTAGGGAGGGCTCTGTTTCTAATACAACTTTATAGTAAATCGATCCTCCATTTTGGAAGCACTTGCGTGTTGGAATCACTTTTTGTTTTTGTTTTTGTTTTTTTTTTGGAATGAGTTGTTGCTCTTGTTTTTGTCTTTTTTAAGTTTTCTTCAGTTCTTATAATGGCATCTTCTTTGGAAACTCCAAGAATGGCTTTATTCAAAATTTTCGCAAAGGATTCAGTTGTTGAATTGCACAGGATTGATTTATTATAAAGTTGTATGAAAAACTGAGGCCTCTCCCCCACCCCCAAATTGTTTAAATATTGAAATTTTTCCAAATTTTTTTGTTAATCAGAAAGTTTGGGGGTTTAATTGATAAGATTGCACTGAAAAAAGTAAGAAAAAAAAAATGAAAAACAACAAATTTAAAAGTCGTGGTAGTCTCCTTCAGGTCTGCTGAAAATTTTGTTGTTCCCTTTTTCTCTTTCTCTCTCTCTCTACAAATGCAAGACTGAAATTAGTTTTATAACGAAATTTAGATGTTCGGATATGACTGAACTGTTTTGACACAGTGGAAGTTATTTCATCTGAAATCTTTTCTAATTTTGGTAAGTCATAAATCCGAAAGAAATGATAAGAAAAATTGATAGTGATTCTCTTTTGAAAATGTTTTATTTTTCTTCAGTTGATGTGGCATTGGTTGACTGCATTGGTTGTTGATATTACAGTGGATATATCAGTCTTCACTATCTATCAAATGTCAGTTCTCTGAGAGTCATCAGTTGGTTCTAGCCCAGGTGAAGTTGGCGACGGTTGAGTTAGGAAAACATTTTTTTATCCTTGTTTAATTTATGTCTAGTAAAGTTTTTTTTTTTCACTATTCTGGTCAGTCTGTATGTTGTGAGATTTTTTTTTTCTCAGTCACTGATTCCTTCAATATCAAATAATCTGTCGTCATTATACCACATATTACATTTGTTTTAATAGGAGAGACTGGCAAATAAATAGTTTCTAGTATTAGAAAATAAACACTGATATATTTCAACAAACTTAACATGACCAATATATCCACTGGTGTAAACTTGATATATAGTCAATCGGTGAATTAGGCAATTTTCTGTCACTTCTACATTTATTATATACCTCATCATTTGTGACGTAGGCAGCTTTTACTCTAGGGCCAGGCTTGTTCTTTACAATAAATTATTAGCTTAATTATCTCTGTGGCTTACGGCCACATCACGTTGAATACACCGGTTCTCACTCGGTCACTGAAGTTAAGCAACGTTAAGCCTGGTCAGTACTTAGATGGGTGACTGTTTGGGAATACCAGGTACTGTAAGCATTTAGTGATGAATGCGTGTTGTGGTGCAGTGGATGTCAGCATGGAAAGAGAAATCGGTGAGCTGAGTTTGAATTCCAGTTGAATACCCTGCATTCACTTAAGCACTGGTATCCTTAGAAAAGGTATTTTGTCCCTTCCCTCCAGTTATGGGTTAAATAACAGGGTAGGACTTGGGGACTGTGCCCTTAGAAACAAAAATCGCAATGAATCTTGATACTCGAAAAGAAAAAAGTATTACTAGACACAAAAACTTATATAAAAACAACAATAAATTGTTGAAAGAAAAAGGTATTACCAGCAATAAATAAAAAAAAATTAAAAAAAACAGTTGGCAATAAATGACCCGCCGAGGTTGATATACCATAAAATAAAACAACCAACTAATTATCTCTGGACAGTAAAATACTGCAGTATAACTGAACAGCTTTAAAACAAAATCTTTGCAAAAAGGAAGAGGCTTGATTGATGTCAGTTTTATGAGAAAGCTTTCAAAATGTAATAGGAGAGTGAATCATTTTTTTGTTTTTATTACAACAGTTCCTTCTTGTTCTTAATTGTATTGAATGCACTTTATGGTGCATATGTTGCATTTTAAAAGAAATAAGCACAAATCTCATTGGACAACTTTTTAGTGAGATTGAGGCAGAGGGAGTCTCAAGCAGAGTCTCATGGTCCAAGGAGACGAAAGAAATCTTGGTGTTTTTATAGAAGAGGACTCCAATTCCAACCAATACCCTCTCTCCTTTTACTTTTTATCATCACCTTCCATTAATGCCATCAGATTTTTCCATACAGGTTTTCGTAAGTTAAGTTTTTATCAATATTTTATCTGTTTAGCATTAAGTTTTTTTTTATATTTTTTATTTTTGTGTGTGTCTGTGTGTTAGATTTTCATCGGAGATCCAGAAATAAATGACTCCATTTTGCATGAATTCCTATGAGGAAAATTGTTTTAGTTAATGAACATTTTCAGGTTAAGAACTGCCTTCAGGAGCAAATTAAAGGTTGGAACAAAGGCATTTTTAAATTTTGAAAGTTCTAAAATTCAGAATTGAGAGATTGTGCTAAGAGTTCCTTTCTTGTTAGTCCATGCCATTGTAAGATTTTTCTCTCACCATTCTTTAATTTTATTTTTTACATCATTGCAGAATATTTCAATAATGGCAAGTCTCTTAAAATCTTCTACACTCTCCTTGCTACTCTGGCTAACTTCTCTATTGTCAACAAAAAAAAAATAGTTCCAGCCATTCTTCAGATATTCAGTTTCTTTAATATCACATTTGCTACTGGAACTACAATAGCATGAATCATAATTTAGTGTGATTGTTGTTGTGCTTCACAAGCAGTTGATAAGGAATATATTAACACTTGAATGTATGTATATTGGGACCATTTTCTGCAGGATTTTATTTACAACTCATTACCTCAAAGAATAAAATATTAAAAACATTAAGTGAAGCCATTTAAAATTTGGATTCAATTGCGCATACATCCTGTCTATTATAATAAAGGCCACTGGGTGTTTGTGTGTGATATATATATATATATATATATATATATTTTTTTTTTTCCATTTGTAAATGAGTTATTACCTGACCTAGGTTTCTACCATGAGTAGTGTCTTCAGGCAATTTGCAAATCGTTTGAAGACACCACTCATGGGAGAAACCTAGGTTGTTTAACAACTCATTTACAAATGGAAAATATTCAAAAGTTCTACAATATAATTGTATTGAACACTTTTTAATACAAATGTGCACTGGTCTAATTTTATTATGACCAAAAACTAAGTAATTAAACAATCATATATATATATTCTCCTGTCACATTCAAGGAAAATAACCTGCGAGAAAACAGCTAATAATCCTCTCAAATATTTTGCTGTTATAGTTTTGAAGTTGATGCAGTGTTAACATATTTAGTTTAGTTCATTCACAAAACTGGATGAGTGTTTATTAATATTTTTTAAAATGTCCAGTAACTTTAAAACACAATTTTTGTTATTTCAGTCAAAACTGAATTTATATTTGAAATAATTTTAGAAATGCATAGTCGAATTTATGCATAAATCCTCCAGGTTAGTTTAAACATTAATACTCAATTAACAATAACACAGATTGAGGATAGCCTGTGAGGAAACAGCTAATAATCCTCTCAAATATTTTTGTCATTTTTGACGACAAGGGTACACTTGTTAACTAATATTATTATCACTAAGTTTTAAATCTGTATATGCAAATATCTTTGGGGTTATGAATATCCGAAGTTCATTGAAATCCTTGAAGACTGATTTTAAAACTATTAAAAGATACCAATCTAATATGTGGAATTAATCAATAAATTTGATCAAGGAACATCTGTGAATTTTCCTACATTTTTCTGAGATGGTCACCTGTGACAATTAGTTGATTTCAGATAGAATGACCCAAGAATAACTGACACACACACACACACACACACACACACACAGAGACATTATATATATATATATATATATATATATATATATATATACACACACCCCTCCTGTCACACTCGGTAGGGATAACCTGTGAGGAACCGCTAATAATCCTCTCAAATATTTTGCCATCATTTTTGATGGCAGGGGGTACACTAGTTTTAATATAAAAAGCAAAAATGACTTTAGAGGCTTCAGAAATTATTATCATGATTATAACAATGGCTATAAAATCCACAGCCTTGAGAACATGAAAAATAACAATAAAATAAATGTAACTAGTATTATAATAATATAAGCATGATACCGATGATGATATTATTTATATGTATAAATGGGCATTTCTGCTGCAAGAATACACTGTCATGTGTTGGCCCTCTGATTAGAAATCTCCCTTAGATCAAAAAATTTCTTCCAAGACCTTCTACCCAGGATCAGACAGTAGTATCTAAACACAAAAATATATTTCTATACTTAACTACAGTACTGTGCAAAAGCATTAGGACAAGAACTATTTTATCTTTTATGAGGCATATTGACAGAAAATAAACAATTTAGTTAAACTAATTTTATTTAATTTACGCAACAGATGCTTTAACAAGAAAAAAAATACTTGTTACAAAATAAATTTAATATTTAGCTTATTTTGCTTTGATCACAGCCTTCATGCTGTCAGGCATTGACATCACAAGCTCCTTCAATGTATCTAATGGTATCTCCTGCCAAGCAGCTTGTATTTGTTGCCAAAGTGTGTCTTACAAAGTAACATTAGATTTATCAATTTTTATCCAAAATATCTGATAGATGTTCAATAGTTTCAAAATAACTTGTTTAATAGAAAATAGGAAAAATTAAATATAACTTCTTTTTAATACATTTCTTTTACACCTAGTTTTAAATAATGAATATTTATTAGCAATTTACTTGGCTTTTCACCCTGTATTTGAATTTCAGTGATTTTTTTTTAGGAAAATTATTTCTGTCCTAAAACTTTTGCCCACTACTGGTAGTGTGCAAAAGTGTTAGGATGGGTGATTTTAAACTTTATTTTGATGCCTCATAAAAGATAAAGTAGTTCTTGTACTAATACTTTTGCACAGTACTGGATATCATTACACACAATCTTTGTGAGCCAATTTCATGCTATTCTCTCATTTGACTACAGACAAATCTTATGTGTAACTGCTTATACTGGCATAATCTTTTATGGTCAAATACTTGATTATATAACCTTGATGCTGATGATAATGGGAGATTTGTAGAGTTAAATTCTTTTTAAATCAGTGTACTTGGTCGTTGTTCTCTCATTCTTCAGTTCTCTTCTTTTACAAGGTGTAACCAACCTTTGGCACATTATTTCACAAGGTTGTCACATTTTTTTCCTTTGATGAGATACCAATTATGATGGACAAAAAACACTTTTTGTGCATGTCCTTTTTTTTATTACTTTTATTTTATCAAATATGATATTTTCTTTGGAATTTAAAAACATTCCAACAAATCCCAGGAATCTTTGCAACCAAAATCTCTGATTTCCTAATTTTATCACTTTTTGGATTTTTTTTTTCCTCATAGAATCTAACATGGAAGGCACCTCCAATAATTTTATATTCTCTCTTCAAAGAGATCCTAATAGAATTGAAGATACCCATTGCATTTATTGTTTTGTAATTAGGCACTGATTTTTATGTCAGCAGAAGAAGAAGATTGGTAAAAATTAGAAAGAAAAAAATTGTTTTGTAATTTTTTTCAGATGCTGGGTAAAAAAAAAACAAAGGAATTGGCAAGTTTGTGATTCTGTCTTCTGTTGATAATGGATTCTTTGTTAGGAAATTACATGGTAACCATTTCACAAACGCCATTACAGTATATGAGCCAACGTATATAATGCTAAAAACATATCACATTAGGTTTAATAGAAGAGGGATTGACAAACATATCATCATCTATCTAATAATTATATATAAAGAAACGTATATATATATATATATAAAAATAATGTCATCCGTATACAGGCCTATTTCGCTGTATCACAGCTCATCAGTGTGGCTAGATACATCCACTTGCTTCTGGCCATGATCGAAACTCCCTAAGCCATAGGTGCATGGAATCAGAGAAGAGAAATTTTAACGTGTTGTATATGAGCAGTGTATACACACGCCAGTCACCGAAAGAACTCGATTCATTTCTGAAGAGTCACGCATATAGCAGAAGTGGAAACTGTTTTTAAAATTTTCTTCTCTAGAGAGCTCAGTCGTAATGAGAGGATAATCATGTCTTGTAATTTTGTTATGACAGCGGATTATAAAAGCATTTTTTCCCTACAAATAAATTTAATGTTCTTGAAAATTATTGGTCTTTCTCTAGTAATATTTTAAAAACAAATGGTGAAAATGATTTATTTTAGCAAATATAAAATGAATTCATGGTTATTCAGAAAGTTAAGGAGGGGTGGTTGGAGGAAGTTAATATGATTATGGGTGAGTCTGTATTAATCAAAAGTGAGAATTAAGTTGAACTATGAAGTTGAATATTTAGGTCACATGAAGGAAATTGATGACACTTTTTATTTGTCTGAGGAAGATACATACTAGGAACATTTATAATTCAAAAGTGTAGACATTGGTTTTTGACATCAGGTCAGATTTTAGGTTTTAAAAAATATTTCTTTTTTGTTTTTAAATCTGACCTGCTGCCAAAAACCAATGTAATAATAAAATTACAATATTAAGCTCTACTCTGTATTGAGCACATTTTGTAAAAATAAACAGTACAATGAACAGTAGGTTTTAATCTATCTGTTCTTTCACTTTCTTAAATATATATATATATATACTAGCAGTATAGCCCGGCGTTGCTCGGGTGTAACGAAAGCTTTAAAACTAATCCATGGTCCTGGAGCTCAGACTCTTTGGACATTGGCACGAAAGACTAAAAAGCAATAGTTGGTTCCAGTTAAAGCGGAACAGTAGATTGAAAGAAAAATGAATGGATGTAAGTTAAATTTTGATTTCTTGGTATTGATATCAAATAAGCTTTTTTCATTGTAAACTGAATTTTGAAGGCTAAATAAGTCCTCTGAGTAAATGGTATCATGGCTGAGACTAAGAACTACAATTATACCTACTTAGAGCCAAACCTGAAGCAAAAACTAAAATAAAAGGGCTGAAAAATAGGTATTCAGGCAGATAAACAGACACACACACAAACATCTTACCTTTTATATACATATATATATTATTGATTTTCTGCACTATTGTAAGAACTGCAACCTTGAAACTTCTGAATATCGTTTCTTATGTCTTTGTCTATGAGTGTATCAAATTTGATTGTAATCGGACCACTCCTTCTATAACCCGATTTTTTTCAATTATCGATTTTCAATATTTATCGAGGGTACCTTGACACAAAACCTAGCCAAGAACACCCGCAGACACTTATAGTACAACTGTGTAAATTTTCAAAAACATCGGTTCAGCTTTTTCAGAGTCTAGAGGTAACAGACAGACAGACACACACACAGACAAAGTTCCATTTATAAATAAGTTTAGATTTATATATATATATATATAAAATTATTAACCAGTTATTGGTCAAAATTAAGTTAGGCCAGTATACAGTTTTATTAAAAACTTTTCAATACATATATAATGTATAGCTTTTAAAATATTTTCATTTGGAAGTCAGCCAATTGCACGACCTTGGTTTCAACCTTTCAGTTTGTTCAGGCATTTTGTATTAACTGATTCTCTGACATTTTTTTTTAAAGGCATAACAGGAACTTTCAAAAGACACAACTTGAAATTTAAAATTAAAGGAAGAGTTTGTCTAGAATTGTAAACACTTCCATCTGGGTTTGTATGGTCTTAAAATATCTTTTCTGAGATGTTTACATCCAAACATTACTTTGAACTTTTTATTTAGTAACCTTTCTTGCTCTGGAAATAATATTATGGCTAACTTCTCTACTTGATGCAATCTGCAGACATTGCTACCATTGTAAGGTCTGGCTTTTTTTTAATATGTTCCATGTTATATCAGGTTTTTTGCCATTTTTTTTCTAATCATTTCCATTAATTGGCTAGTTTGGTATCATTTTAAGGTTTTTCTGTTGTGTATGAAAAAAGCGTTGACTTATCAGTTGATATAAAAAAGCCTGAAGATACCAAAAGGTTGAAATCAAGGTTGCGTAATCAATTGAATTTTGAATGAAAATATATATATATATATATATATATATATATATATATATATATATATATATATATATGCCCAGAACAACCGTAGTGTGAAACTGCGGTAGGTTTTGGCTCACGTTTAGATTTTTTACGTTTGTAGCTCTACGTTCGAACTTTTGTACTATGTATCGAGCACTTTATTGTAAAGGTTTCGTGGTTTTTTTTTCTTTCTAGCAGGTACTCGTTTTGTGCTTGTATGCTGTTGGTTTCTTTTTTTTTTTTTTTTTTTTTCCCCCCCCCTTTGCCCTTGGAAGAGGTTCTTTTCCGGGTGTTCAGGACAATTAAATTACAGTTAAGTTAATGCCAGTTCTAGCGGTTTAGTTTCTTATAATTGGTGTTGATTTCACTTTGAATAGTAATATTATTAAATGTGTGTGTGTGTGTATATATATATATATATATATATAGCATAACTAAAGAGCTGCATAGATAGACTCTCCCGGAATCACTTTGTCCACTCATCAAGGAGGTATCAGTAAAAATATATATATATATATATATATATATATATATAATTATGAATTTTCTATGTTTCGAGATAGATTCTCTTCATCAGGCAATGTTTGATGTTGGTTATACAAATGATTTACATTTAAATACAAAAACCTTTAGTTTGGTGGGATATATATATATATATATATATATATATACACACACACGTGTGTGTGTTTTTGCTTAGTAGATAAAATATAAGTATGCTGACAAACATTATCTAAACTTAGAATATTTGCAAATGTCAAATTTAAGGTGGATTTTAAAGAAATTATGTTTATAAAAAAAAAATGCTGGTTAAGTTCTCTTGTCGTTTTTATTTTCTATAAGAAATATAAGACTTCCTAAGGCTATATAAGACTTCCTCATTATATAAATTTTCTGCTAATGGTATTTTTATCAGCTGTTGGTAGAACCCCAACTCTGTTGATTCAAGTCTCTTTGTTATCCCTGAGGAAATTGTCCATTACAAAACAATTCAGCATTCCTTTCTTTGTTCTAGCAATATTTTTTCTGTCTTAGTTTCTGGAAAAACATCTGCATGAATTCTCAAATTTTTGAGTTGCATTTTCCGTCATCTGTTACTATGTTCTCTTATGTTTTGCTTAATCTTCGACATTTACCCACGTTTTATCTCTGAGTGCAATTGTCAGCTTTGTCTTTATTTCTTTATTTTAATTTTAGAAGAATAGCAAAGATTCTTATTTCTTTTTTTTATTATTCAATCAAACTCGAACCTTCATTAAATTAGTTTCTTCTAATCTTCTCAGTTTCCCCTGATCTTCCTTTGTTCCTCACGCTTAAAACAAACATCATTTCTTAGCTGATTTACATATCATTTAGTCACTATCCCTCTCTTTAGACTCCTTTATTTTGTGAGATTTTGGGTTTGTTTTTTTTTTTGTTTCGTCCTGTGAATAGATTTAGAAATGTGAAAAAAATTAAAATTTAAGTTTTTTTGTTTGTATCTAGATACAACTTAACAAAAAAATACACAAACCTATCAGCAAATTATTTAAATTTCATCTCAACGACTTTTTCAAATAACAAATCGTTATAAATGTTTTGTGACTGACGTCATAGTTTACTGCAATTCTTTTAAACAGCCTTAAAATTTTAAGTTCTTATCACATTTCTAAATCTATTCACAGGCTGTAGCAAAAAAAAAAGTCCCAAAACCTTACAATAGTAAATATAAACCCTGATGATGGTTATAACAACTGAAACATTATAATGTTGGCTACCCCACAATAAATCAATATTTTGTTGTTTTTCAAGTGTTTTTTTTATCTTACATATATATATATATTTCGTTCCTCTCTTGTTTCCAAGTCTTTATCTTAAGTTATAGCACTTCAATAAGTTCCAGGCTTTTAATCTGTTATTATTATTATTATATGAGCAAACTTGAACACCTTTAACTGGTTTTTCTCTTTTCTTCTCTGTTTGCCATGATCTTCATTAGTTTCACATTCTACAAATAAGTATCGTTTCTTACCTGATCCACGTATCTTTTAGTCGCTATCCTTTTCTTTCATGTTTTACATTCAGGTTTCAATTGGATTACTTAATAGGCTTTCTTTTCTCATGTAAATGTGTGCATTGAATTGCAAATGAGCTGAATGAATTGTAGTCTTTTCATCTTTAGTAGATTGCATCACACTTTGCAGTTTTTCATAGAGTTCCGTGTTTGTTTGGTGTTCTTTCCACGATACAACCGAGTACAGCCCAGGGCATCCTCTTATATGTGCCTTCAAACCCATCACTTGTCTTCTTTGTTAAAGTCCACCTTTCAGCACCATAGAATCACATGCTTTACATGATAGCAAACTTATTTTCAATTGGTTTTTTGAAATTTTAATTAAACCCCTTTTCGTTTTGTTTCGTGGCACCCAGGCTTGCCTAATTCAGAAGACGTCGACTTGCTTCAGCTTGTCTCTTTATAATGCCTCTGGGGTTTGTATAACACCCAGTTTTCTTTAAATTTATAACGTATTAAATTTATGTATTAATGCATTGAATACTGCTGCCATATCTGGTCAGGTCTTACTGCTATTCACCTAGGGGTCCTTGACAAAATTCAACGGAGAATCTTCCGATCTCAAGTGGAACCACTACATTGAGTCAGTAGCTTATCCACTGCTAAAAAGGTTGGGTCACTGTGTTGGGCCAGGATGTTTTTCTCGTCTGAATCAATCCTGCATACATACAAATCAACCATTCGTCCATGCATGGAATACTGCTGCCATATATGGTCAGGCACCCCTACTGTTCATCGCAGTGTTCTTGACAGGCTCCAAAGGAGAATCAGTAATGTGATAGGTACCGACTTGGCAGCTCGACTCTAGCCACTTCCTCAATAACGGGATGTGGCTTCCCTTTGTCTGTTCTATAAATACTTTCATGGCTTCTGCTCCAACGAACTTAAGTCACTGGTGCCTCCACAACAGGTGTTTACTCGAGCAACCAGATTGGCAACTGGGTCCCACCCATTCACAGTTAGAGCAACCAAATGCAGACGACAATTCTACTCCTGCAGCATCTTTTCTCGCACTTTCAGCCTGTGGAACTTGCTTCCTTATTCTTGCTTTCCTGATGGCTACAACCTCCAGGAATTTAAATGCAAGGTCAATACTCATCTCTTAACCACTTGACCCTAGTTCTTTCTAAATCACCCTGTATATCTTTTCCTTTCTCTCCACCTTTGCAACTGTCATCTCACCTGTATTTCCATCCTTCTCTTGCTCTTTTCTAACTGGTTCATCTTTCTCTTCACTCTCTTCTATCTAATCTTTTTACTGTTATATAGCCCACTGCACATCAGTGGCATTATTTAAATGCAATGTCAATACTCATCTATTAACCACTTGACTCTAGTTCTTTCTCCACCACACTGTATATCCTTTCCTTTCTCTCCACCTTTGCAACTGTCATCACACCTGTATTCCCATCCTTCTCTTGCTCCTTTCTAACTGGTTCATCTTCCTCTTCACTCTCTTCTACTTAATCATTTTACTCTTATGTAGCCCCCTGCACATCAGTGGGGTTACCACCTTGCTTGGGGTGATACGATTGGAAAAAAAAAAAAACCTGCTATGTGATTGATCCCGACTTGGCTGCTCGGATGCAATGTGGCTTCTCTGTGTCTCTTCTAAAAATACTTTTGCAGCTTCTGCTCCAATGAAGTTAGCTCACTGGTGACCCCTATATATGAATTTACTTGAGTAACATGATTAGCAACTCGGTCCCACCCCTTTTACTGTGAAACCAATAAAATGTAAACGCAACTTAACTTTTACTCTAGCAGCTTTTTTTCTCACCTGTGGAATTCCCTTCCATTTACTTGCGTTCCCGACAGCTACGATCTTCAAGAATTCAAATGTAAAGTCAATAGTCATCTCCTGTCTCACTAACTTGCATCCTCTCTCTCATGCTCCTTTCTCCTTCCACTCCACTCTCATCAGTATTCTCAGTCTTGTCTTACCCACTTCCTGACACCCCCTGTATTCTGTCACTCCTTCTCATAACTTTCCTCCTATGTAACCCCCTGTACAACATTGGCACTATAATGTCTTGCTTAGGGCAATACGATTATTAAAAAAAAAATGTGTAATTCTTTTATATTTTCTGCAACTTTTTCTTGGAGATAGAAAAGTTGTATTTGTTCTAAACTGTTTGAGATAGAGTTCCTGTTCATGGCTGGTTTTACTTTGGATGCGTATGGTGTTGCAGTGAATAGCAGCTCAGAACGAGAAATGCGGAGAGCCAAGTTAGAATTCCAAATTAATTTGTTGCATTCACTTACACACAAATACAAGTTGGAAAGATATTAAACTGTTTCTTTCTTTAACTATGGGTTAAATAACAGGACAAAGTTGGTTCTATAGCCTTGGTTTGCAATCAGTCTAGCGCAGAAAGTAAAGGCAACCTACTACGAGAAAATCTTCTGCCCATTCGGTCATGTTTCTTTTGAGACATGATCACCCAAGTGTGTATCACATATAGCATTTAAATGACTGGCTGACAGATTGTGATGACTGGATGTGAATTGTTGGGGCAGTGGATATTGGCTCAAAATAAGAAATCTGAAAGACAAGTTTAAATTCAAGTTGAATTTGTTGCATTCTCATATGAGCAAATACCCTTGGGAAAAGTAGGGATCCGTCACTTCGCCCTCCAACTATGGATTGAACAGCAGAACAGATTGGGTTTTATAACCTTGGTTGGCAACCAGTCTACCTAGAAAGTAATGACAAACTACTGCAGGAAAATCTTCTGCCCAGTCAGTCATGTCTCTTTCGAGACATGATCGCCCAAGCATATATCACATATAGTCATTAAATGATTATGAACATTGGTATTGAAAATAGAACAGTTTCAAATGCCAGATATACAAACATTTTTTACTCAAATTAAGATATATTTTCTATAACAAGAAACATGCTGAAGGAGTTTGAAGGCCTCTCTGGCACCAAAATATATGAAAATATCTGCTTAGCCAAAGAAAGGATTTGATTTTTTTAAGGTCCATTATCTTTAATATCAAACTTTTGGATGTGACAAAATAATCAATAAATAATTGAAATTGGCAAGGATTAAAGAAGAGGATTTTTAGGAATTAAGTTCCGTTGTTTAAATGATGTCTTCTCATTGAGGGATAGAAAGGCTCTGATCTTGTAAATGACAGCTAATGTTTTAATGTTAATTTGAAAAAATGTTTTTTGCCATTTCTGTTTGTTTTTTAAAGCTCAAGAAGTAAATTACTGAAAAGTAATCGAAACTCACCTGAAGCGAGCTGAATGTGTAACCCCCCTCATGCGAATGACAGTACCCCCGAGACTCTCTGCGGCATATGATTTCATTTAATTTATATTTAAACTGGGATCATCAAGAGAGAATGAGCACTGTTTCTGGGCCTTTCAACGGTTTCACTTGCACACCGGCCCCCCCCTCACTAATGTGAGGGCCCATTATATAACAATATACAAGTGTGTTGTAGATGTACAAACTCAAATATCTAACGTGAATGTTTACTCACTTTTGGGAACTGAATTTTCGACCACAAACACACGGGAAGTCCGTACACAATATTGAGTTCATAAAATACATTTATAAGTCTTTTGTCTTTCCAAAAAATTTAATCTAAGAAAATAACTTCTTTTTTTTTTTTGTAGACTAAAATGTAATGGATTAAGATATCTTCTTCTTCTATGTGCCTTGTCCTTTCAGGACGTAGGTAATCATGGCTTTCTACGTCCCCCTCTTAGCATGCTTTCTCCTGTTACACCCCGCAACCCTTTCTGCCATCCACATTACTTGCTATTTTCCCCTGTCTCTTTTTCCCTCTATCTGACCTGTTAGTTTCTCCAAGCTCTCCTTCCTCATTGCATGTCCTTTAGCTCAGTATTTTTGTTTTATTTCCATCCTTTCCAAAACCTCATCATTGCTCACATGTTTGATCCGTGTTACCCACAGCATCCTTATATATGCTTGTAAATCCTAAAGTTTCCTTCTGGATAGTGATGATATAACAGGTGGATGGGGGAAGGTTTAAACATTTTAGACATTCATTTATCTGACTGGATACAAAATACTTACGAAATTACAAATTAATTTTATCAATTTTGAGGGAGTATTTACTCTCATTTTAATTTCTTTTTGTTGCACTTTCCTGTAACATTCATTGTTCAAGCACTCAGCAAATTAGTTCAGTACTAAAAGATGGGGAAAAGTATTAATCCATTTCTTCCCTCCAGTTATGGGTTAAATAATAGAACAGTTTGGGTTCTATAGCCTTGGCTGGCAACCAGTCTACTGCAGAAAGCAATGGAAAACTACTGCAGGATAATCTTCTGTTGAAAATAATAGTTGAAAACACGATTAAGGCTTCTACTGGTCATGGCTTCTACTGGGGGATCGGTTTTATATTGTTATGTAGTAATGAACTGATCCCCCACTAATTACTACTTAATAATATAATACATCTCTTTCATCTCTAGATATGAGTCAAATAACAGGACAGATTGGGTTCTATAGCCTTGGCTGGCAACCAGTCTACCGCAGAAAGCAATGGCAACCTACTGCAGGATAATCTTCTGCTCCATCAGTCATGTCTCTTTCGAGACATGATCACCCAAAGCATGTATCACGTATGGCACTTAAATGACTGAATAAAAGATGACCGCTTAACTATATGAAAAGAAAATAAATATATATATTAATAAAAACATACCTTGAAATTTTTCAGAAAGCCAAAATTAGGGGTAGAAAAATATGTTATCACCCACAAAATCGGGGATCAATTTATGTATTGATTATAATATAGAATCAATCACCCAACTTTATATTATCTATATATCTATATATGTCGCCCCTCCCCCTTCCACCCTTATCCAATAGAGACATTCTACATTGGTATCTATATCTATAAAAGTGATGAGGGTGGACGTTGTGTAAGTATTTGCTATGTAAATTCATCATATGTTTTTTATTCTTATTATTTCCTAAACTACCTGAGTGAAACCACACTAAACTGCTGCTATATATATATATATATATATATATATATATATATAAAGTACAAAAGCATGTCTCTTTGACTGAGCAGATTCATGTTGACTCGAACGTTTTGTGAGGACATCATCTCACTCATCAGGGTTATATATTTTTTATTGATACACAATGTGTGCATGTCATTGAATTTGTCAAGTGCTTTTTTATATACACACACACACACACACACACACACATATATATATATATGTGTTACCCACCATACATTGATAGGGCTCTAGAGATTAGCATCATTAGACAAGTTCACAGAGATATTTCTTAAATTCATTTGGCCTTTATATGCATTGGTAAAAAACAGAAAAAATTAAGGATGGAATTGAAAAAAAAAAATAATGAAAACTTGTTTTTAATTTTGTAAAAAAAAAAAGTTTGGAATGTAGAAGAAGAAAAACCCAAGTTGCGAAAAACTTGAATTCTACCATTGTCATTGGGCATTATCTATTTTTTATTGACACATGATGAACTTTGTCAAGTGCTTGTCAGTTTTTCTCAATATTTCTAGACTAAGTAGAACTTATGTATAAAAAATACGTTTGGTGCTAGAAATGACTCAAAAACTAACATTTTCTCTTGGATATTACTGCTTAAATATTTTGCATTTCAAATTTACAAGAAAATATTAAATAGCTTTGTGCCTGTGAATTCTTTTTTTAAGTGAACCTGATGCAAATTACCACCATGTTTAAGTTTTTTGTTTTTCATGTTTTTAATTTTTTTCAGCGCAATCCTATCGATTGTTACTTAAACTTCTGAAAAATTACAATATTTAAAAAATTTGGCAGGGGGGTCAGTTTCTCATTTAAAGTAAATCAATCCTCTATTTTCAATCCATTCGCGTCGGGGTCGCTTTGTTTATGTTAATTTTGTTGTTTTTCTTTTTTTCTCTTTACTTTTTTCAGCGCAGTCCCATCAATTGTTACTTAAACCTTCCGATTATTAAATAAAATTTTGAAAAATTACAATATTTAAACAAATTTGTGGGGGAGTCAGTTTCTCATGCAACATTGAAGTAAATAAATCCTTCATTTTCAATCCACTATAAGGTTGTATGAGAAACTGGTCCCTCACCCCTAAAATTGTTTAAATATTGAATTTTTTGCAATTTTTTTTGTCATAATTAAAGTTTAAGGTGTAAAAGATAATATTGCCCTGAAAAAAGTAAAAATTTGATAATGAACAAATTTACAGGTTGCGGTAATGTCATGTCAGCAACTGGTTTCAAAATGGAGGCTCGATTTACTATAATGTTGTCTGAGAAACTGACCCCCACCCCCGAAAATGTTTAAATATTGAAATTTTTCAAAATTTAAACGTGGTGGTAGTCTGCTTCTGGTCTGCCTTTTTCTCTTTTGTTTTTGGTGAGAGAGAGAATTTATATTACTATTTTCAGTTTAATAGTTACATTCTGGAATCACAGATTAAAGAAAAGTTAAAGAAAATGAAGCTCATATTAAAAGACAAATATACTTTATTTCTACCTGCTTTAATGTTTCCTGATGTGTCCACCAGACAATTCAGGTGAACTAAGGTTGGGTTTTTGAAATTTTCAGTTTTTTTCTTTCTTGGGGTTAACTTTATTGATTACTGTTCCTTCTTGTTGAATCTTAAAAGAGAAAATGAAATAACCATGATGATGGCTAGCACTTTGAATTTTTTTGATTGGTTATAAATTATTATTTTCTTAAGGAATTGTCATCACTTAAAAAGAATGTAATATGACAAAAAAACATTAAAAATGATGATTATTGCACGAGAAATAGAGAAAGATAACTTGTTTTTGTGATGCTTTTTAAAATATTTACTACTTTTTACGAAAATATTTACTCTTTTTGTGAAATATTTGTTTGTGCTTTTTAATTTGAATTCATAAAACCCACAATTGTGACCAGTTTTTCTTTGGCTATATATCTCTGTATATATTTATATATAAAAAAATCTTCCTTAGCAGAAGTTTCTGCCTCATTTTACTGAATAAAATTTCTTTGAGAGAACCAAGAAAACTTTCTCTGGCATAAGCATGTATATGTTCAAGCTCTATCAGATTTTTTCCTCATATGGAACAGCTTTTTGAGTGTTACCAAAGATAACCCCTGAAAACACTGTATTCACAATTTCTTACTGATCAGATGTATTTCTGCTCAGTGTTGTACATTTATAATTGTGTGCATGGACATTTTTTTGTGTGTGTCTGTTATGGAGTTATTTTTGCAGTGGAGGCTAGTCTTTGTGCTAAAATCGGTCCTAATATGTTTGATGTACAAAACGTTAGGAATTTGATATAATATGTATTACACAGTGTAATCTTGCCAAGTCGCTGACTACTTTCGTATTCGACTAACTGTTGACTTCTATCGTCCAATATCGACTGATCCCCGGTCCTCTTACTACTCCTACTTAAATTAGGTGGGAGAGTCTATTCACTATAGAATAGGTGTGTTTCACCATAACTGTGTCATACTTAGTTGATTTATGAATTGTAATTAGACTGCCCTCGTTGGTGGATTTGTTTTGTTAGCATTGATGTCATTTTTCATATTCCATCTTTCATAGAGAATACTATTTTTTAACTCATTTGATATATCTTCACTTTGTTGTCAAAGAAGACTTAAAAGTGATCTTTTGAGCCGGATCATAGCTTCATAACAATATATGAGAACTGCCATGACAATCTTCACTTATTATTTTTCTTCTGGGATCACTGTCAATTGATATGTCATGGGTATTTTAATCTGATCCATGGAAACTTTAATGGTGATCCCAGCTTTAGGAAAAGTTCCTCTGATTACTGACAGGTAAATCAATAATCGAGTATCTGTTTATGCATAGATAGGGTGTTTTTCTCTTGTCTCACTAGAACACTTACAATTGAATAGTGATTTTGATTCTCAGTGAGTGCCCCATACTTTTAGTCTTGTACCACATTTATGTTACACTTAAAAACAAAATAACCATAGAAAGATTCTCTATGATTGGTTGTCAAATTGAATCCCAGCTGTACAAATGTTTTTTTTTTAAACTATTCAAAATGGATGCATTCCAGACTGACTGTCTACATTGTTATATCTTTACACTAGTGCAATTGTTTTTCAAGACCAAACCGTCAGTTTTTCTCAGCTGTTTTGGCTCATCTTAAACTGTATCTTTTATTAACAAGAACTAACAAAATTTTTCAAGTTGTTCTTATTTTGACATTGTGGTGCCCAATTTTTAAGGTTCATGTTCATTGAGATGTGTAAAACTAAAAAGTTAGTTATTGGTTAATGACTTCTTGTAAAAGAAGATTCTTATCATTTGAATTCTGATTTGCTATTTGGAGTTCCTCGTTTTTCATAAGATGTGCGGGAAGCATTTTAGTTATTTGTACGGAAAATAGGATTGGCAAGCCAAGTTCAAATTCTGACCTGGACTGCTGCATTCATTTTAACGAAATTGCTCCAGAGAAAGGCTTTGATTCATCTCTCATCCATCCCTCCCAGATGTGGGTTAAATAACAGATTAGTGCAAGCTTTCTAGCCTCTGCTGTAAACCTATCTCGCAGAAGTAAAAATTTAAATCCATGAAGATGGTAATACCTTCTTGAAAATGTTAGTGGTGATTAAAAAAAAAATAATGTCTCCTATACATTCCTGTCAAGAACTAATATCTCTTAGTTCTTTAAGACATGTAGACACTTGTGTTATATATTTGACGTGTTTGCCTTGCGTTTCTTCATCACATTTGAGTTGAATTAGCTTTTTGTTTATATTTACAATAAATTTAAATACTGCAAAGTAATTATGAAGAAGATCATTTTCATTTAGTCAGTCAAATGTCATACGCTTGGGGGGGTGATCATGTCTTGAAAGAGACATTATTTTCTTGCAGTAGGTTGTCATTACTTTCTATAGTAGACTGGTTGCCCTCCCCCCGACTATAGGGCCCAACCTGTCCTGTTATTTAACTCATAGCTAGAGAGGGAAGAGATGTATTATATTATTATGTAGCAATTAGTGGGGGATCAATTTATTACTTCATAACAATATAAAACTGATCCCCCACATTATGATCAGTAGAAGCCTTAATCATGTTTCCAACTATTATATTCTGTCAGTCACTTAAGTGTCATACGTGATGCACACTTTGGGTGATCATGTCTTGAAAGAGACATTATTGACTGGGTAAAAGATTTTCCCACAGTAGGTTGCCATTACTTTCTGCAGTAGACTAGTTGCCAACCAAGGCTATAGAACCCAATCTATCCTGCTATTCAATTTATAGAGAAGAAAAGGATCATATTAATATATTAATAAGCAGTAATTAGTGGGGGATCAGTTCATTACTTCATAAAGGTAGAAAACCAATCCCCCATTTTATGTCCGGTAAAAGCTTTGTTTTCAACTATCATATACAGTCAGTCAGTTAAGTGCCATACATGATACATGCTTGGATGGTCATGTCTTCCAACTGGGCTGAAGATTTTTCTTGCAGTAGGTTACCATTATTTTCTGTGGTAGACTGGTTGCTAACCAAGGCTATAGAACCAAATATGTCCTGAAATTTAACCCATAGCTGAATGGAGAAGAGATGGATTAATACATTTCCTGAGGGTATTTGTGTATAAGTGAATGCAAGGAATTCAATCTTTGATTTCTCATCACGTGTCAATGTGCACTGCACAACAACGCACATCCACAGCACAACTTACAGGGCCATTAATTTGAAAGTGTGATATCCAACATTTCTGGCCCTGTGCCAGACTTAACTCACCTAACTAAATATCTACAGATTTAACAATGATTTCACTTGCCAAATTTGTTTTTTTTTACAGTACGCTTTGGTTATTTAGGACCTCACCAAATCCTAAAAGAGTTGTATACAGAGGCATATCTAAATCTCTGTTGCATATGAATGACTTATGAAGGTGTGAGTGTCTTAACAGCTAAGTGCGCAACATGGAATCAAGTTCATATAAGTTAAATGTAATTCCCTCTTCTACTCCATCAGTTTCTTTTCTCGCACTTCCTGCTTATAGGACTTCTTTCCATTTACTTGCTTTCCTGATAGCTGCAACCCCCCCCCCCCCAAACTTCAGTGCAACACCAACTGCTATCTTCTGTCTTCTTGAATGCCATTCATCTTTTCTCCTTTCTTCAATAACCCCTGTTCCCGGTCTTTTCTCTCATTGTAATCCACTTCACTTGCTTGTGGTGAAATGATTAAGAAAAAAATATTCTGGTTGAGAAGTTGTGTCTTTAGGAAAGATATGAATCCGATTCTCCCAATCGCTGTAGAATGGATTCTCTAGTCTTGATTAACAAGTAGGATATTTTTATTTAAGAATTGGTTGGATATGGAATTCGTTTCTTAATGCTATAAAATTTGACATGCAGTCTCAGTGCAGCTCTGGCCAAGTGCTTTGCAAAAGAGTCTACTGGAACAGACCCGATATACATGGGTTTCGGATAAGTCACGAAAATAATTCACTGCTTAAATCTTAATTTACTTATGATTTGTTGCAACTGTTAAAAAAATGAAGAAATGTCTGTACACCAGACTAACTTATAAGGAAATTTATGATGTGTACGACATTAAGAGGATGTATATTTGGTTAGCTTATCTGTCAGTTATCCCTAGATTTACAAGAACCAAATTGTGCCAAAATGGAATACTGTTGTCATATTTGGGCAGGAGCTTCAAAATACCTCGACAATACAGCGTTTCTCTTACAGGTGGGATGTGGCAAGCCCCTCACTGTTCTATTACTACTTTCATGGAAAGTGTTTGAATGAACTACATTCCCTGGTTTAGCCAGTTTAAACCTTCACGGCCAGCATCTCCCATGCCATTTATGTTGTAGCAAATCACCTATATTCCTTTCGTATTCCATTGGTAAGAAGTAAATTCCACTTGAAAAGCTTTTTCTTGTGAATCACTGCTCTGTGGAACCAACTCCTAAGGGGGTGCTTCCCCAACCACGACAATCTTCACCTGTTCAAATCTAGAGTTAACTGTTATCTTCTCCACCTATTCAGATAAAATGTGCTTCTCACTCTGTAATCCACTACTTTGAGTGGCCCACAAGCCTTGTACAAGGTGAATCTTACTGTTTTAAAAAAAGAAAAAAATAGCGAATTTCTTATCTATTGAAATTTCAAAATGTTTTCCAACTTAGTACCTTGATATAGTTTTAATTAGTGTATGCTTAATAAATGCACATATCATAAAATGATGTTTTGGTTGTTTCTGTTACAAAAAGAGATAGCCAAACATTTCTAAGGTTAAGAATTTAAAGACCTTTACAGCTCTTGCCTGCTATGCGGCATGCACAGGGTTGAATCCTTCTCATTTCCTTTCATATTTCATTGGTAAGAAAGAAGTTGTATTTGAAAAGGTTGGTGGGAACACTACTTTGTGGAAGAGACTCCCAAGAGAATGCTTGCCTGATCATTACAATATTAATCTCTCTAAGTCTGGGGTCAACTGATATATATATCCTATATTTTCTTATATGTACTTCATACTTCCTCCTATTATATTCATATAACAGTCACCTACAGTAACCCTCTAACTTGAATGACTCTTGTGCCTTGTATTGGGTGAACATTTTGCTTTAAAATCAAAAAATAGAAAGAAAATAATTTTGGAAAATGATGTCTTCAGTTCCTTGAAAGATATTTATTCTGATTTTTCTATAAGCTTCTGGTTGAGGAAATTTGTTAATTTTTCTGCTTTGATGTAAATTCAGTTCACTATGTTGGGTTGTGCAAAAACTTACGATCCCAATTGCCAGAAGATGGCAACAGATGCAAACAAAATTCAGTTTTTCCATTCTTTTCTGGATTGTTGTTTTCATTATTTCTGATTGTTCTCACACCAAAATATCTTCTAATGATAAATCTGAAGTTGTTCATCAGATTTTGATAAAGGCTCCTATAAACAAAAGTGAAATTAAATTTAAGTGCTATTCTTGATTTGTTACTGAATAATATTCAGGGGAGTTGGTTGCTTCCGAGTTTGTATGTTTGAAATGTGATACAGCTTTCCGAGTAACCTTTTCCAGATGTCTTTTTGGACATTCCCCTTGGAAATTGGTGCGTCCTGATAACTTTGTATTTAGTCTGACTTCGATGCATTGTTGTCTATTTCACACTACAGAAAATGATTTATATCAGTTTTTTTTTATTATTTGTTTTATAATTTTTGTTTCTTCTTCCCACATCTCCTTAAAGTCTCCACTTTTCTTCTCCTCCTCCTACTCCTCCACTTTTCTTCTTCTTCTTCTCCTCCTCCTCCTCCACTTCTCCTCCTCCACTTTTCTTCTTCTCCTCCTCCTCCACTTCTCCTCCTCCACTTTTTCTCCTCCTCCCCCTCCTCCACTTCTCCTCCTCCTCCTCCTCCGCTTCTCCTCCTCCTCCTCCACTTTTCTTCTCTTTTTTTTACATTTTCTTATTCTCCCCTCCTATTCTTTTTCTTCTTCTCCTCCTCCTATTCTTTTTCTTCATCTCTTCCTCCTATTCCTTTCCTTTCTCTCCTCCACCAATTCCTTTTCTTCCTCTCTTACTTTTCTTCCTCTCCTCCTCCTATTCTTTTTCTTCCTCCTATTCTTTTTCTTCCTCCTATTCTTTTTCTTCCTCTCCTCCTCCTATTCTTTTTCTTCCTCTCTTCCTCCTATTCTTTTTCTTCCTCCTATTCTTTTTCTTCCTCTCCTCCTATTCTTTTTCTTCTTCTCTTCCTCCTATTCTTTTTCTTCCTCTCCTCCTCCTATTCTTTTTCTTCCTCTCCTCCTCCTATTCTTTTTCCATATTTCTCCACTTCTATTTATACTTCCTCCTCTCCATTTTCTTTTCTTTTTCTTCTTTTTCATCTTTCTTTTCACTCTCTTCTTTCTTATTCTTCTCCTACTTTCCTCCTTTCTTTTTTACTTCTTCTGCTGTTCCTTCTGCTGTTTCTTCTCTTCAATTAATTCAAGACAAGAAAGAAAACAATGCTCAGGATGAGAACGAGGTGCCATTCATTACTGTATTGTGTTAGTCTTAATAAGGATGTATGGTGTATGACCTGCTATTGATTCTTGTTGTTCTGGTGAGAAGAAAGGATAGAGATTGCCATAATGCTGATGGGGAAGACACCAGCCATTTATTACCATAATCATCATCATCATCAATATTGTTATTATTATTACTTATTTATTTCATTTATCAGTTGAATGAAAAAAAGTAAAAAAAAATTTAATTATATTATTTATAATTATGATTATCTAAGTAAAGAGAGGAAAGAGCTGGAAGTCTATTTGTGCAGATGATTGTGGCACACCTGTCATTTAGTAAAGAGGGGAAAGGACAGAATCTCAATCACTTTTAGTTCCTGGGTATGATGGTAAACTGCATCCGGCAGTAAGGACTCTGATTGGGAAGTTGTGAGAAGCATGGAACCACCTCTAAATTGCTGTTGGTCCCAGGTTCACCCTGACCCGGAGTGGTAGCACCTCTTAGGGTCCCAGCTATGGGCAAATAGTTAATCCTTCAAACTGGGGTCAAAACTCTATGAATGTATAAAAATAGAATTTTTTAGAAATATATGCATAAAAATAGACTTTTTTAGAAATATATGCATAAAAATAGACTTTTTTAGAAATATATACATAAAAATAGACTTTTTGTTAGAAAAATATACATTTTTGAAAGAAAAATATTACCAACAATACATTTTTGAAGAAAAAAAAATATTACCATAACACATGTTTTTTAAGGAAAAAAAAAATTATTGCTATAATACATTTTTGAAGGAAAAAAAATATTACCAGCAATACATTTTTGAACACAAAACTAGAAGACATCTTCAGTTTTCTAAATTTCATCAAAATGTGATTAAATCAACCTTCTCACTATAATTGAACATTAAAAAAACACCTTAAAACCCTACCTTTTTTGGCATTAAATAACCCACAGAGGTTGATATGCCGTTAAACAAAACTCAAACTCGAATTCAATCTTTTTTATGATTTTTCCACCTTCCTAATATCATTCTTCTTCTTCCTATGTGCTGTATCCTTTCAGGACGTAGGTGATCATGGCCCTCCACGTCTCCCTATCCCTGGTAGTTCTGAAGCCACTTTCTCTTGCTGCCCCTCTAAAACCCCATCCTGCCACCCATTTGCCCATCAAGTATGCTACGCATTGCTTTCCTCTGTCTCACCTGTGATTATCAGATTCTCCAAGCCCTCCTTCCTCATTGCACATTCCAGGAGCTTCAGCTGTCTTTTCCTGATGATAATTATTAGTTTCCTTTTCATTTTCGTCCTCTCCAAAACCTTGTTTTTGCTCACATGTTCAGTCCTTGGTATCCTCAGCATCCTTCTGTAGAACCACATTTCACTTGTTTTAATTCTTTCCTTCATCCTTGATTAAAATGTCCAGCATTCTTCACTGCTATATTGAAGAACAGACATCACATAACAAACCAGTACTCTTAGTTTCTAGTAAAATTTTCCTGTCTCTTAATACTCTAATTAGCTTCTGGAATGCATCCTGGCCATACCAATTCACCTTCAGATCTTAGTGTCACTCTTTCCATCCTAATATTATTTTTTTATTTTTTGTTTCTTGTCTCTTGTTTTTCTTTGCTAACTAAAGAGATACCATTAGTATATTGACACAAAGTTTGTACTTAACAAAATCAGTGCCCTTAAAAGATGACTAACAACTAAAATTAGAAATATAAAAACTATTACGTTCAGAAATTTTCGAAGAATATTTAAAAATGTAGACATTTAATTTTAAAGGAAAAAAAAATTAAATATAAAGGCTCATTTTTTTTTTTTATAAAATATATTTTAGTTGCATCTGACACGTGTGATTTGATTTCTATGACGCAATTCAGAAACCATCTTAGATCTTAGATATTTTACAGAGCAAATGTAAGCAATTGGCCAAAAAGTACAAAAGGAAAAATTGCTGAACTTAAACTCAAAAAGTATATGTCGACCTGGCTTCCCTGTAGATATGTGGCCCTAGAACGTTTGAATGGCGTAGCTTAAAAAATGTAGGCGTGCATAGGGAATGGTCACACACAAACTCACAGATTGCCTTTTATAGATATAGATATTTCTCAGCTCCTTTATGACTTGCTACTGTTACTTCAATTTCTGTTCCTCTTTTAATCTATGTGTTTTGTTTCACTTTCACTACCTTGACCATATTATCTCAACTCTTTGTTTGGATGGAGTGGGCAACCTTTGGTTTCTACTGATACATTGGTCAGTTTTGGTGTATTTTGTAATTTTTTTTTTCCTTAAACATTCTTGAGTTTGTAGAGATATAGTTTGTTTACATAGTTGAATTCAAGTCATTTGCACAATTCCCAGTGTACATCTGTTGCTCCTCTGTCATATATTCTTTTGGAGTCCCTTTGTTATATTCATTATATGGTTTACTGTTGCATTTGTCAGCAGTTTTTCTTGTTATTGTTTTTTGCAAATATTTGCATAATGTTCCAAGAGTGAATAAAAGAATTCTTATTCTATGGAACTCTGTATTATGACTTTGATTTCATACTGAGGACAATCAGCATCTCTGAGATTTCCTTGTCTTTTAACAAACAGTTTCCGTTTTTGACAATTTCTGCTGCGTTTTTTTTTTTTTTTTTTCATGATTAAATTACTAAGACAGGTGTTATTATTATTATCTCCTATTGATTCATTGAGACCAGCTTTCGTCTTTTTCACAATGTTTCATCCACTTCTTTCCAGTCCTCTTCAGGTGCTTTTGATATGCAGTAGCCTCCTTGGAATGTTAAACAAAATCAATTACTTATTGATTCATGGAGAAATACTATTTTCATTTCTATGCTTGTCAAATCCACAAACTTATGGAAGTCAGGCTAATATATATATATATATATATATATATAATATACACACACCATCTCACCGGAGAGATGTAAGGAAGAATTAATGAGATTTGAGATCCTGTGGGGTGAATACTGGATATGACAAGCAAAGGAATAAAAATGGCATACCGTGACTGGATGAAGTAAAGGCTTATGTTTAATGTGCTTAGAAGATTATGGAATACAGCAGATGAGAAAATCCTGAAGTGACATTGGCTGAAACCGAAAGCTGGACTAAGTGAATTAATATAGAATTGCTTTTTGGTTCACTGTTAATATTTTCAAGTTGCTCATCATCATTATTATTATTATTTATGCATTTGCATATTCATGCCAGCTGTCTGCTGGTTATCAGTGGGGATTGAAGTCCCCACAAATCTGCAAGCACTTTCCTTGGTGTCCTGGTTGATATCTGTAAAATAGCCTGAAAAATATTTTGGAATTCTAACTCTTTCAGTTACGATTCCAGTGTTTTTTTTTTTTGTTTGTTGTTTTTTTGCATGATTCATAGTGCACTTACTATTAAAGGCATGATTTTAATAATTATATTTAAAATTATTTTTGATCTCAGACAAGGTATTTCACTAATTTCTCCCTGTCATTCAGTATGTATTTTTTCACACTACCACATCCACAATCTATCAGTGTCTTTTTTCCTTATCCAAGTTAACACATCTTCTTATTTAAATGAGGTGGTCATTTTAGGTGTATTTTTTTTTTTTTTTTTTACTTAGACATTCTTTGGTTTGTAGAGATATAGTTTATATAGTTGGCTTTAAGTCACTTGCACAGTTCACATTATACAGCTATTGAAATCTTATCAGTTATACTCTTGTGGGTCAGCTAAATTTTCATTTGTTGTGTGCTTTATTTTTACATTTTTTTTCCTGCTGATGTAAAAAAAAAATTAGTTCTTTTTCTGGCTTTTGTCAATCTTTGCTTTGACATAATTACTTCTGAGGTACTTGTTTCAGACTGTGATGAGAAGAAACTTTGTCTTCATTCAGGTATCTTTTGTTTATTTATGTCTATGATTTTTCATTTGCAATATTTTTGTCTGCTGCTTAAATTTTCAATACAACTGAATATTTTTCTCCCCCATTTTCTTTTTCCTTGTATTTTTCACCCCTTTCATATTTGGCTTTTTTAAACATTTCTCGTTGCAAAAAACAACATAATCTGGTGTTTTAGGCATATTTTCAATTGCAGATTATTATTGCAATGATTCGTATATATTTTGTATGAGCATCATAGCCGGGTGTTGCCCGTGCAACTCAGAACATTTTAGCAGTAGAACTCGGTTATATAAAATATGATTATATAAAAAATTGTTGTTTAAAAATTGTTCAAAAATTCCATTACAAAAATATTTTTGTTTTGAGTAAACGTGATTTAATGTTTTGTGTGACATTGTAAGCAACATTGCATTTGTTTTTGTTTTGAAATTACGGGGGAAAATATTTACATTTTTTGTTGACTAAATGAATTTAACATAAAAATAAAAATTATGTATTTTGTTTTACTAAAATTAGAAATATAAAAACTAATATGCTCTCAGTTCAGAAAATTTCGAAGAATATTTAAAAATGTAGACATTTAATTTTAAAGGAAAAAACATTAAATATAAAGGCTCATTTTTTTTTTTTATAAAAAATATTTTAGTTGCATTTGACACGTGTGATTTGATTTCTATGACGTAATTCAGAAACCATCTTAGATCTTAGATGTTTTACGGAGCAAATGTAAACAATCGGCACCATTGGCCAAAAAGTACAAAAGGAAAAATTGCTGAACTTAAACTCAAAAAGTATATGTCGACCTGGCTTCCCTGTAGATATGTGGCCCTAGAAAGTTTGAATGGCATAGCTTAAAAAATGTAGGCGTGCATAGGGAACGGTCACACACAAACTCACAGATTGCCTTTTATAGATATAGATATTTCTCAGCTCCTAGGTGACTTGCTACTGTTACTTCAATTTCTGTTCCTCTTTTAATCTATGTGTGTGTTTTGTTTCACTATCACTACCTTGACCATATTATCTCAACTCTTTGTTTGGATGGAGTGGGCAACATTTGGTTTCTACTGAGACATTGGTCAGTTTTGGTGTATTTTGTAATTTTTTTTTTCCTTAAACATTCTTGAGTTTGTAGAGATATAGTTTGTTTACATAGTTGAATTCAAGTCATTTGCACAATTCCCAGTGTACATCTGTTGCTCCTCTGTCATATATTCTTTTGGAGTCACTTTGTTACATTCATTATATGGTTTATGGATGTGCATTGTGGTGCGGTGGATATAGGCTTGGAATGAGAAATTGGGGCGCCGAGTTCGAATTCCATTTGAATTCATTGCATCCACATACGTGCAAATACCCTTGGGAAAGGTATTAATCCATCTCTTCCTTCCAGTTATGGGTTAAATAACAGGACAGATTGTGTTCTATAGCCTTGGTTGGCAACCAGTCTACAGCAGAAAGCAATGGTAACCTACTGCGGGATAATCTTTTGCCCAGTCAGTCATGTCTCTTTCGAGACATGATCGCCCAAGCGTGTTTCACGTATGGCACTTAACTGACTGTTTTATTTCATTCTTTACATTCACTGCTCTTTTCTGTGTTGTTGTCACTTGTTCATGCCAGATCTCTGGTGGTAATTACTAAGAATTGAATGACAAGTTTTCTTAGATTTCCAGCACCTTCTTCAGTAACTTCACTGACAATAACATTTCTATCGTCTGGACAGTCTCATATTTTACTTGAAATTTTAATTCATCTAATTGTAGCTCCTGGGTGAGATCCTGATTTATTTTTTATTCGCTCTTTCTTTTTCAGCTTGATCTGAGAATGTTTGATAAGGTAAAAATAACCTGCCAGATCCTTGATGAAACTGTGCAGAGCACCAGCAATTCTGGATCTAAATTGTCTTTTACTCATTTTTTTAAAATGTCTGAAATATTTTGCCAAAAGTGAAGTGTTTTTTCTTTTTTATTTGATGAATTATCTGACTAGCATTCTCATAGTTACTATATTTTTTTCTGATGAATTTTAACTTGCACATAACAGTGGGCACATGGCTGAGTCGTTAGAACATTTGCTTTTCTGACCATAAAGCCTAGGTTTTTATCTCACCATGTTTGATTTGTCGGGAAGGTGACTTTGATATTATTGGTCTGGAGGAGGTCATCCCGGCATGCAGCATCTTTGTAAATTGCCTGAAAACCATACCATGGGTTGACCCAAGCCATATGAATGAAATTAGGTAGAAGGGATACTTTGGGAGCCGTCGATGTTTGTGCTAGCACAAAATCACAAGTCACTGTAACTGAGGGTCTGTGCATCTTGGCTTTGTTCAGCCTGTTAATGCACTCTCTTCCAGAAACTGTAAGGTCCACTCAGCATAATTGCAATATAAACCACAGGTGGGCACTGTGGGTGTTGAAGAAGCACAAATGTGCCTGAGCAGGCATCTGCAATCATGATAAGCTAGCCACTCTAGTAGACAGGTATACTTGTGTATGAGTGACCAATCATACACATGGCAGTTTTTGTTTCCATTTCATTGCCTATCATACGACAAAGATTGAACTGGCAATGAAGATATTTTATATGATCAAAACAAAGAATTCTAGCCTGCATAGTTCATCAATTGTATAAAATATAAAATTAATTCCTTTTATAAAAATTGTATTTTGAATTGCTTTTCAGGTCTTTGCCAATCAACCACTGTGAGCTAATTCTTATTCATGTTGTTCCTGTTGGAGATGAACCGAAGATTTTTGACAGACCCAAAAAAGATGTAAGACTTGTTTGATTTACATTTTTGTGACTTTTTTGATAAACAGGCCAATGATTTGCATGATTTATTAATTAAAAGTGGAGTAATAGATATTGTCTTGGATTGAGAAATCGAAGAGTCGGTTTCATTATATTCACTTATATGCCAATAATACTTTTACGGAAAATATGAATTCATCTTGTCTCCTCACTAATAGATAAATAGCAGGACAGATTTGGTATTGTAGCCTTGGGTGGCAACTGATCTAGGAGAAGGACAACTGTGACTCAAAAACTTGAGAGGCTAGTTTATGGACTGAGGAGAACCCACACAGTTTTCAATGGTCTTTGGTTGTCAGTCAAGAGCTTGGAGAGGAAATGAGTGTGAAAACCCACTGAAAGGTTCATAAGAAAGTATAGTTAGTCTGTTTCTTCTGGTCTTACGTACTCTCCACCAACTACTGAAGCAGTTGCAGGTGTGATGAGGATTAATTAATAGCTGTCTTGAACTATTATTTTCTTCATTATGCTCATTTTAAATCATCTGTGATCAAGAGAAGCAAGACTCTGAATTTCATTCTATTTTTAAAACTTTTATGCAGGGACATATTTGTATATTGAAATAACATTTGGGCTGATGTGACTGATTTACATAGTAAGCCACCAAAAGTATAAATAGCTACAGCTATTACCCATGAAGCAGTTGAATGCTTACTACTTTCTGTGATTTAGTAACACTACAAAACAATGGCATTGCTAATATCTAAAGAACTGAATGAACAATTATTACTTGATAATTCACATCTAGGGGGCACCAGTGATTTAAGTTCGTCAGAGCAGAAGCCATGAAAGTATTTATAGAAGAGGCACAGGGAAGCCACGTCACACCGGTGAGAGAGATACTGCAGGCAGTCAGCCATGTCGGTATCAATCACATTACAGATTCCTCATTGCTATTATCATAACTTTTTGGCCGTTGTGCTAAAGGGTCTGTTGGAGCTGCTCAGTGACTTAGACTTATTTAGGAAGGACATTAGAATAATCAAGAATCTATATTGTCAGCAAAGCATCCTACACAGAAAATGAGTTCAGCAGATATACAAAAACAGGAAGGAGTGTAAGACAAGGATGTGGCATCTCACCAGACTTATTCAACCTGAACAGTAAGGGAATTCTAGGAGAATTAGAAGTTCTAGCAAAATGAATTATTTGGGGCTACAATCTTAACAACATGAGATATGCAGATGACACAGTTTTGATAGCAGTTATAGAAAGAAAACTACAGAGGCTAGTGAAGGAAAGAGAGAAGAAAGGACTAAGCACAAAAAGACAATGCATCATTATCTGCAGAAGGATGAACCAAAAATGCAAATTACAAATTGGGGATACTAAAATTGGGGATACTAAAATCAAATAAGTACAAAATGTTAAACATCTGGAAAATGTTCTAACAGAGGATGGAAAGTGATCCACATGTGTATTGCAGTATTTATTAGAAACAAATAAGAGAGTATTGAACTGTTACATTATATCTGTTCTGTATGGCTGTGAATGCTGGACAGTTTCAAAGATGAAGAAGCGACTTGAAGCAACAGAAATGTGGTTCTACAGAAGGATGCTGAGGATACTATGGATTGAACATGTGAGCAACAACAAGGTTTTAAAGAAAATGGAAACAAGAATGAAACGTGTACTTAATATCAGTTAGTTGAAATTTCTGTGGCACATAATGAGGAAAGAGGGTTTGCAAAATCTGATACTTACAGTACAAATTGAAGAACAGAGGAAGGCAACCTGAAGCATAATTCATTGGCTTGAGTAAATAGATGGTAGAACAGGGTTTGGAAGAACTAAGAAAAATACAAAACTTATTAAGAGCTACAAGACACAGGAAGACGTGAAGAGCCATGATCATCTATATTGTGAAAGCACATCTTTTAGAGAAGAAGTTAGAGAAAATGGAAACGAAAAGGAGACTTAATATCAAGAAGAGACAGTTGAAATTTTGGGGGCATGTAATGAGAAAGGCAAATGTGCGTTGTGGTGCAGTGGATATTGGCTCGGCTCAAGAAATCAGAGAGCCGAGTTCAAATTCCAGTTGAATTTATTGTATTCACTTACATGCAAATACCCTTGGGAAAGGTATTAATCCATCTCTTCCTTCCAGTTATGGGTTAAATAACAGGACAGATTGTGTTCTATAGCCTTGGCTGGCAACCAGTCTACTGCAGAAAGCAATGGCAACTTACTGCGGGATAATCTTCTTCCCAGTCAGTCATGTCTCTTTTGAGACATGATCGCCCAAGCGTGTTTCACGTATGGCACTTAACTGACTGAATGAGAAAGGACGGCTTGAAAAGTCTGATACTTACAGGACAGATTGAGAGACAGAGGGAAGCAGTGCAAAATATACTTGATCAGCTTGAGTAAATGGATGGGAGAACAAAAATAACAAAAAACAAAACTTATTAAGAGCTACAAGAGACAGGAGAATGTGGAGAGCTATGATCACCTATATCCTGAATGATCACAGCACATAAAAGAAGAATCTTGCTTTAGTTGTCTGTTGATCCAGGTAGCTTTCAGGGAATTTTAAATTGCACATTTTATTTAATCAACAGGAGTAGATTGTTCTTGCTCTACTCTCCAGGGATATCTCACCGTGTTTTATTTAGAACTGCTTAGTTATTTTGAGTAAGTCTAAGTCTTGGTGCAATCGTCAGCCAAGATGGATCCAAGCCAGAAGGTAATGTGGAAATTACAGTGATGACGGCTCTGATGACAGGGTTGAAACTGATTGAAAAATGCAAAAAACTCAACTTTAAAAAAAGAAACTGAAATTGTTGCATACTCTTGTCTTGTCGGTTTTCATGTATGCATGTTGTTCTATCGTCGAGGTGGTAAACAATACATAGATGATAAAATATCTTATTCGGTAGATACAATATAATAGTCGGTAGTAGATCGCAGTAATATGAGTGGCTGAGTTAACGAGTAACACGCAGGTTAACAGTAGCCCTCAGCTTCCACTAACTTCCTCCCTTCACCTGACTCACTTATTCCATGTATAAGTGTACCTGGTTACATGATCGAGCCACGTCACAACATTTCCCCAACCCCAAGATTTTTTTTATTATATACGCTGGACATTATATTTTTTCCCTTATGGTCGAGGTGGTAAACAAAACACAGTAGAATGAATAATATCTTATTCGGTAGATACAAGTAACATGCAGGTTAGCAGTAGCCCTTAGCTAACTTCCTCCTTTCACTTGACTCACTCTTTCTATATATATAAGTGAACCTGGTCACTTGATCAAGCCACCTTACAACATCTCTCCCTCCTAAGATTTTTTATGTCCGCTGGACATTATATTTTTTTCTCTTAGGGTTAATCTCTAATATTCTCGTAGGGGAACATTTACATTTGCTCGATCATCTATTTATAACTAGAATGGGTGAAAATATTGGAACATCAAACATGTTGTAAAGTACGTCCATCAGTTCTTCCTATCTCCCATTTTCTTCTGGAGTGAAACTTTTTTGTTTTTATTTGGTTTAAGTGTCTCCTAACCTTCCACTTAAGATGTTTAATTAAATACAACATCTTTCCAAATTTTCTTTTTAATCCTCCGTTAGCAGACTGCTTTTGACGTCACCAGTCTGTTGTGGCAAATCCTAATACAAATGTTTGTCACCATTCTGTTGTCTTTTTCCGTGTGTGTATTTAACATGAATATCTTCGTCATCAGTTTGTTGTCTTTTTCCGTGTGTGTATTTAACACGAATATCTTCATCGCCAATCTGTTTTATCATTGAGGTGGTAAACAATACACAGATGAATAAATAATATCTTCTTCAGTAGATACAATATAAAAGTTCGTAGTAGATTGCAACAATATGGGTGGTTGATTTAGCAAGTAACACGCAGGTTAACAGTAGCCCTCAGCTCACACTAACTAACTTTCTCCCTTCACCCTACTCACACTTTCCATATATAAGTGAACCCGGTCATGTGATCGAGCCATGTCATAACACATAAGTCAGAGACTTTCGCAAAAGGGGCTTCAAAGGTAGATCCAAGTGGCAAAGAGAAGATACTTTAGATGTTTGTTTAGTATTTCCTATTTAAACCATATTATGAATTCGGAGGTGCTCGGACGAGCAAATCCTCAAACAAATTTGAAAGCAAAAAATGACATGATGAAAATCAGAAAGAGAGCTGAAATTTCTAGAACATACAATGAGGAAAGAGGGCTTGAAGAATGTGACACTCACAAGAATGTGACACTCACAAGACATATTGCAAGCAGGAAAGATAAACAGCAAGTAACTTACCAAACAAGCTTGTGTAAACAAATGGCAGAATGTGATTTGGGAAGGACAGTGAAAAGACAAATCTTATGAAGAGCCGCAAAAGATAGGAAACTGTGGAGAGCTATGTATTCAAGGAATATGGCACATTTCTTTTGTACTGAATAGTAATACCTTGCTCAAATCTGGTATTAAAATTAGGATTTAAATTTTTTACTGTTTTGTTTGAATCTACTCAGGTCAAAGTTCCAACTATAGGATACAAATCCTATATCATCAAACGATTAACTAAAACACAAAATGTAAAATTGCACGCCCGCAAAAATGGATCAGAATGACTGAAAACTTTCGGGAAAAACCCAGACTAAGGCAAATTTCACAAGTCAGTGTGGAAACTAAGATTCTAAATTCTGTTTGGATAGGAAAAAGCAAATTGATCAATGACCCCAGTCAAATTTTCTTTACACCCAGAAAAAGGGTATGCATTTTTTGATCCAGTCACATGATTAAATTTCACTACTTAACCATGTCTCTTGACTGGTCAAATCAGTCAGTCAAATGGGAGCACACAGAGACTAAAGAAAATTTAATTTGCCAACCTGCACATTCGTTTTTTCCTTTTCTTTCAATTTTGTTTTCTTTGTCTTCATTCACAGAAAAAAAACAACAACAACAAGATACTTCAACTGATTCCTAGAAACTAATGTCTGCCAAGTACAATTTCCTTTATTGCTTTAGGCTTACAGCCATATCACGTTGGATACACCAGTTCTCACTCGATCACTGAAGTTAAGCAACATTGAGCCTGGTCAGTACTTAGATGGGTAACCGCTTGGGAATACCAGGTGCGGTAAGCATTTAGTGACAGATGTGTGTTGTGGTGCAGTGGATATCGGCTCGGAAAGAGAAATCGGTGAACCAAGTTCGAATTCCAGTTGAATACCCTGCATTCACTTAAGCACTGGTACCCTTGGGAAAGGTATTAATCCGTCCCTTCCATCCCGTTATGGGTTAAATAACAAGGGTAGGACATGGGGACACTGCCCTTAAAAACAAATTCCAATGCATCTCAATACTCAAAAAATAAAAAAGTGTTACACGACACAAAACTTATATAAAAACAACAATAAATTGTTGAAAGAAAAGGTATTACCAGCAATAAATAAATAAAAATTTAGTTGGCAATAAATGACCTCCTGAGTTGATATGCCATAAAACAAAACAACCAACCAACCTTTATTGCTTTACTTTCCTTTTCACTCTCTTGCCAGCCAAAAAAGAGAAAGGAACACAGACTTTATTAGTAGCCCGATTAATCTTTTTACATACAAGCATTCTGCTACTATCAACCCTGAGCTCATTTAACGCATACAAATTAACTACATACATTTCCTATTTGAGTATTTTACTTATTACAAATTTGTTATTCTGTTTAGTTAATAAAATTTTACTTTAACATACCAAATGAAATATTTTATTCTTCCATATTTCAACATCCAACCTTCTTATATTTTAAATTGTGGGGACTTGGGTTGTGTTTGGCACAAGGTCAATTTGACAAACATCACCAAGACCCCTACACAACTTTGTAAATTATTACAACATCCCCTCCTTATTTACCTTTCCTATTGTTACTAGAAAAGGATCTTGGCCATCATTTTTTCATGAATATTGTTAAATGCCAAAAAAACTTTGTTTTTCAAGCTGTATTTATGGCAGCTCGTGTTATATACCAGTCATTCCCAATCAGTGCAGTGGAAGAGGATAGTGGGTGAGGTTGAATGATCAAAAGACAAGGATTTAGAAAAAAAATTATCTACCAAAAATAATTATGGTTTCAAAATTTAAAATATTATTATAGATTACTTGTAATTGCTTGGATGAGTTCCAGCATAAATTGATATTAATTAATTATTGACTGATTTTATCATTGTGATATTTTTGCATTATATCAAATTTTAAGAATATTATAACTAGGGTCTGTAAATTGGAGGAGAGAGTTATCAATGATAATGTGACTTCAAATCTGCAGTTATCTCCCTTTTATTTTCTGTCAGTTTTTTTATTTTTTATTTTTAAATGTACTTTTTGTCACATCAAATTTGTTGTTGCAATCAAATTTTCATTCTGAAAATGTGGACCAGAGAAAAATGTTTGGGAACGACTGCTATATATATTTTTTTTAATATTCATATCACCTCAAGCAAGGCAGTTTACTGCCACTGGTGCGCAGGGGGTTACATAGGAGGAAAGTTATGAGGTTAGAGTGACAGGTTATAGGGAGTGTCAGGAAGTGGGTAACAGAAGTATGAAAATACTGATGAGAGTGGAGTGGATGGAGAAAGGAGCATAAGAGAGAGAGAGGAAGGACGCAAGTTAGTGAGATAGGAAATGACTATTAATTTTACATGTAAATTCTTGGAAATTGTAGCTGTCGAGGAAGCAAGTAAACGGAACACGATTCCAAAGGTGGGAAGTGTGAGAAAAGCTGATGGAGTAGAAGTTGCATTTACATTTTTTGGTTTCACAGTAAAAGGGTGGGACCTAGCTGCTAATCTTGTAGCTCGAGTAAATTCGTATATAGGGGCACCAGTGAGCTAAGTTTATTGGAGCAGAAGCCATGAAGGTATTTGTAGAAGAGACACAGGGAAGCCACATTGTGCTGGTGAGAAAGTGATTGCATCACTTATGTAATTTAAGTGACTGATATATAGGCCATCAAATATGTGTTTGCCTAAAGGATTTTTTGTCAAAAATAAATGGCATATGAATAAAAATTAGTAAAAAAATAGTGTCCAGCAAATTGTTAAAATTTGATTAAATTCCTGTCTAATTTTTGCAAAGACTTTTTATTCTTAATTACTTAACAAAGGAAGTTATAAAACTTTTGTGATAGAGCAAATTTCAAAATCTCCTTTACGCAGAAACATAAGATTAAGTCTAAGTTAATTAAGTTCTAATCCTTAATTACATTTAATTTGATCTGAAACTTTTCAGTTCAGTTTTAGTTTCATGAGATTTTAACACTTTCCTAAGAAGTTTACTGTTTTTTGGTTGGGAGCTGCTAAAGTGAATTAGTCAGTACCTCCATAAAGAAGACCAGAAAAAGAAAAGCAATTATCACGATTTATGATCAATAGCAGTTCTGGCGATCTGGTAATTTCTGATGTGCTTAGTCTTTTCCCTTTTCTGTCATCTCTTTTAATCAGTTAATTAAACGTACATTCTGTGAATAGGCATCAGGTTCAAATAGACGATCTTGATTCTATTTTGGTTTTAAATTCTTTGTTAAGTAGTGATCATTGCTGTGAAAGGAAGAATTTATCATTTGTCGACATTTACTTGTTTTGGTTTAGGGAGACAGATACATATTGACAATATGAATTTGAGGAATGATGTAACTATTAATCATTTGCAAGATGATCTTGGTAACTATCAGTTTATGCCAATTGCTCATTTTAAATTTTTAAAAGGCTTAATCTGGTGTGCAGTTGTTAGGCACCAAGTGAAAGTTTTCTACACTTTATGGCCAAAATGTTTGTTACTGCAGAGGCCCAGTTGATATTTTCTGAGCTTAGTAAAGAGGCACACAGTGAGAAATTTAACTCGGGTAGCAGTGCATCTTGGTGTAATATAACAATCTGGCCCCACCCGAGGAAGTGATGCAAGCGATGGTGTTTTCCGTCGGTGAAGGGGGCGGCGAAGCGACAAGACAGGTGTTTGTGAAATACATCCTGTCGAGGCCGGAGCGGATGTCATTTGACCTTATTTCCGACAGCGGTGGAAATGGCTACAGAGGCAAACAGATCAGGTATCTCTTAGAATTACGTGGGCGTTGCGTGGGCGAGGCAAAACTGGAAGGAAAGTCCCGGTTCTAGAGACTATAAAAAGACCTCGACACACGGATTCGCCAGCAGAGAACGGCCAGTGGAAGCAGAGAAACACCACGGCAAGAATACACTCCCGTCAACCCATTCTATGTGCCTCTCACCCTTCCGTTCTCTATTCCACACGGTTCGTCGTCAATAATAAAAATATAACCTTATATTTTTATATATGCGTGTTTGTTGTTTTGTCGTCGTACGGCGATATATAACATTGGACCGGCACTGGGTCGGCTTTTAGATGCCCCATCTTTGGTGATTGCTGGGGTGGGATGAAAAAGAAGCGGTGGGATGAAAAAGAAGCGGTGGGATGAAAAAGTAACACTACTATTGGAAAATCACGAATGAAGACAAAACAGTTGAAGAGAGTCAGTCTGATTTATCCATGTTCTGCAACATTTGTTGCTAATAGATTTTAGAAAAATTGGGAAAATTGAAAACTCCCAGGTAGTATTGACTCAGTCAGTCAGTTAAGTGCTATACGTAAAACACGCTTGGGTGATCATGTCTCGAAAGAGACATGACTTACTTGGCAGACGATTATCCTGTAGTAGGTTGCTATTGCTTTCTGCAGTAGACTGGTTGTCAGCCAAGGTTAAAGAACCCAGTCTGTTCTGCTATTTAACCCATAACTGGAGGGAAGAGATGGATTAATACCTTTCCCAAGGGTATTTGCGCATAAGTGAATGCAATGGATTCAACTAGAATTTGAACTCAGCTCCCCGATTTTTCATTTCAAACACTGCACCACAGCGCACATCCTTGACTAGCGAGCAAAAAAAATCAAAACTCCTAGTCGACACTCATCCCATATTGAGATATTTGTATCAATACTGATTAGGGATAGATAGAAGTGTTGCCGCCAATGGCTTTGTGATGTCGTACCCAATGAAATAGCTATTCTTTTATACCCATAAACAAAATTGTATATCACTACATTTTTTCTTTGAGACTAATTTACTTTTGCTTACTATATGATAAGAGCTGAAGAATTCACTCTTTTTATACTTTCTGGCCATACATTATGAATGGATCTGTTTTTAGCTTGACTTTTTACGAATATACTATGGTAAGTAGTTAGTGTCTGCATCCTGGCATTTCTCTGAGTAAAGTGATTCTTTGTTTCTTATCAAAAACAAAGATCTGGATCAAATTTCAGGTAGATCCCAGAGGCAATACACACCTGAGTTTGGCCAAAGAAAAAATATAAAGAAAACCATAATCAAAGAAATTCAAATAATTTGCCAAATAATATCTAATCTGAAAATACCAAGATTGATTTGACTTCAGCAGTGTACAATTTTTATTGGAATCATTTTTAAGGGGGGTGCTAAAAAGTTCTAGGCTTTTTTACCTTATGTCCAAAATCTAACCCAGTGACCAAAAACTAAATGATTTCTTTCCTCAGTTGTGAATTTTTCCATGGATAATTTCTTCATGCTAATTGACATTCAAGGATGTGCATTGTGGAGCATTGGATATCGGCTCGGAACGAGAAATCAGGGGACCGAGTTTGAATTCCAGCCAAATTCATTGCATTCACTTACACGCAAATACCCTTGGGAAAGGTATTAATCTGTCTCTTCCTTCCAGTTATGGGTTAAATAACAGGACAGATTGGGTTCTATAGCTTAGTCTACTGCAGAAAGCAATGGCAACCTACTGCGGGATAATCTTCTGCCCAGTCAGTCATGTCTCTTTCGAGACATGATCGCCCAAGCGTGTATCACGTATGGCACTTAAGTGAGTGAATTGACATTCTAAAAAATAAGTAAAAGAATTTTGATAAAATCTGAGATATGGCTTTTAAGGACAATATAGAAACAATGTTAACTGCCAGGATTAAAACTGGATAAAAAAGAAAAATAGTTCAAGTTAACTTCAGGGAAAAGAACATGGAGTTGCCATCTTTGAAGTTAGGAGGACCAACTCAAGACAACATTGAAAGCCAGTAGACTTGAACCTAAATCGTTTGAAACATGTAGCACAAGGCTGTACCAACTGGTGATGTTCCATCAACATTGGAACCAAAACCTTTAAAGTCACCAGAAAAGAAAGAAGTCAAGTCATGAGAGAAAATCCTGATGAAATGAACTTAGACCTCCATCAACATTACTCTGCAGTCAGTGCCATCAGTTCGTCAATGCAGGAATTGGTTTACTTCGTCATCAATGCCATCATCATAAAGGAAGCAATCAGAAAAGAAGAAATTAAATTCTTGCGTGAGATAAAGCTGGTTTATTGTTGTTCATTCGTGTAATTACACATTCTCAAAATTTTCGTAAAATTGTTTCTGATAAATGTTATTTAAAATTTATAACATGAGTATGTTATAATATCACTACTAAAGTAGCTATTTTGTTTCGACACTGCTTGTGTCTTATCATGTGATGGTGCTGATTGTGAGGTGAAGAGTTTTAAAAGGTTCAAACTTGAGAGCTTTGTATTGAGCTTTTTTTTAAGAATAGTGTTTTTTAGATACAGAATTTTATTCCATCCATAACTAACCTATACTTGTGTGTGTGTATATATATATATATATATATATAAGAATAAATCTAAGTAAGAGCTAACAGACCTACATAGGTTTCACCTAATGGCTCGTCACCGTTTTTTCCCCTCCTAGTTTGTTCTCAGTGGGTTTTTCAAGACGAACTGAAATATATTATAACAATTATTAGTATTAGCATTATTATTATTATTGTTATTATTATATATATATATATATATATATACACTGAACAAAATAGATCAGCAGCTATGCTTTCCTTTTGTGGCACAATATGCAACTAATCCATCAAAATTATGAAGGTTACACTGTTCATTATGCAAAGATTTATATTTTTTAGTAGATTTACTGCATAAAGGTCACAAGCTGCCAATCCTGAGTAATTACTAATAACACATGCCTGATATATAAATGCAAAGAGTTTGTCTCTTTAACAGAACAGATTCATGCCAACTTCAAAGTTCTGTGAGGGGCACCGTTATGATGTCAGGGCTGTTTGCAATCTGACGAGAACATCATAAAGGTGTCCCCAAAATATTTAAAGTCGGCATGAATCTGCTCAGTTAAAGTGATGAACTTTGTACTTATCACTATCTCCACCCCAATATCGAGCACTTAACAATAAAAAACGAGCTTACCAAATACATTTTATCAGTAAAACCACTGAAAAAACAACAACCTTGGTGCTAAACATCATTGCAATTAAACATATTTTTACATATATACATACCCAGCACTGATGAGTGAAAACGTCATAATGGTGTCCTCACAACACTTTGAAGTTGGCATGAACCTGCTTAGTTAAAGTGACAAATTTTTTGTATCAAACCTATGTATATTTAATTTATTTGTTTAAACATTATTTGTTTTCTTATGTGATACTTATATTTGAGAGGTTTGCTGTTTTTGTTTTCATAAATTTAATTTAGCCATCAGACATTTGAACTAGTATATCTACAACACACTAGTATATCGCTATGGAGCTAACATCAGTGATGGGGGGGGGGGTTTACAAGTAAAACTGTTGAGAGGAAGTCCCCGAAACAGTGCACATTCTCTCCTGATGACCCCAGATTTAAATATAAATTCGAGAGAAAGACATTGAAAGAAATTCAATGAAGTCATATGCCATAGAGAAGCTCGGTGGAAATGTCATTGGCATGAGGAGCATTACATATTCAGCTCTCTTCAAGTGAGTTTCAATTACTTTCCTGTAATTTTCTTCTTCTTCAGTAGATGATCTGTTTTTATTATTAAGAAAAATATGCATCATCCAGCAGATGAATATTTTTCTGACAAAATTTCTTGAATATTCAGGCTGGTAGTTGTAAAAAGATAAATATAAAGTTTAATAATCAGAACAGACCATCTACTCGAATATAAGTATCCATTAAAAAAAATAACATTTAAACAGATGAAAAATATGTCGGATTTAAATTCTAAAAAAATATAATTACTTATTTGACTAATATGTTTTTTTGAAAGTATTTATTTTTAAAAAAGTATTTTTAAAAAAACATCTGACTGATGCAAGAAGTTTAGAAAGAATGATTTTAGAATATGTTTAAATGTAATTTAAACAAATGAATTTTTTCAGTCCGGCAATATTTCTTATTGCTATAAATGTTTTTTTTATTTGTCACATGTCGACTCGGTGAATATCTTATTTGCAAATAGCGAAATTGATATCTAATCTTATTAAAGAAAATGCACCTCTTAGCAGGAATTGAGCCCGAATTCCCTTTGTTCTGGGCAACTACACTTAAGCCAGGTATGTTTTACCGTTAGACTACAGAGACCCTTATAGCAAAGCAAGGCCCTATTAATTACTCTTTTCAAGAAGTGAATATTTTTCGTTGGTGCTCTTCAGTGTCTATTTGCTAATTTATATTTTCACACCCAGAAGAGAAAGTAAAGATAAAAAAATAAAATGGTTACTTCAGTCTTGTTTTGCTATGAGCAATCTCCATAGTCTAATAGTGATGCATGCCTAGCTAAGAAAGTGGTTTCCAGAAAAAAGAGAATGCCGGTTCAATTCCTACTAAGATGTACTTTTTCTTTAATAAGACTTTTTTTTTTTTTTTTTTTTTTATAAGCGTTTCACCCCGAGCAAGGCATGTCACTGCCACTACTGTGCAGGGGGCTACGTAGAGTGGAGAAAGGCTGATTAAATATAGGAAATAACAGAGGGTGGGTGATAGGCGGGTGAGGATACCGAGAATGAGGGTTGGGTAGATGAGAGTGTTGTGAGAATAGTTGGGAGTTAGTGTGATAGGAGGTGTCTATTGACCCTACATTTAAACACCTGGAGATTGTAACTGTCGGGAAAGCAGACTTGTGGAAGGGAGTTCCACAGGCGGGAAGCGCGAGAAAAGAAGCTGTTGGAGTAGAATTTACGGTTACATCTTATTTGTTTAACTGTAAAAGGGTGGGACCTAGTTGCTAATCTAGTATCTCGTGTAAATTCGTGCTTAGGCGTGTAGTATCTCGTGTAAATTCGTGCTTTGGTGTCTAGGCATTAATTACGCTATATGAGTAAATATATATTTTTATAGTAATAAGACATATTTTTAATCGTATCACCCCGAGCAAGGCGGTAATGCCACTGATATGCAGGGGGCTATATAAGTGTAAAAAGATTAATTAGAACAGAGTGAAGAGGAAGACGAACCAGTTAGAAAGGAGCAATAGAAAGATGAGAATGCAGGTGTGATGACAGTTTCAAAGGTGGAGAGAAAGGAAAGGATATACGGGGTGGGGAAAGAACTAGAGTCAAGTAGTTAATAGATGAGTATTGACCTTGCATTTAAATTCATGGAGGTTGTAGCCGTCAGGAAATCAAAAATAGGGGAACGAGTTCCTAATAAGATGTACTTTTTCTTTAATAAGACTTTGGTGTCTAGGCATTAATTACGCTATATGAGTAAATACATATTTTTATAGTAATAAGACATATTTTTAATGTAATAGAAAAGTGTGACTTTTTTGTTTCTCTGTAACAGTAGAGAAGCAGTGTGGTCTCACTATGTAATGAGAAAATATAAAACGTGCTTTGAACATGCCACATTGACAGGAGTTGTTGGAAATGGGGTAAATATTTCTCCTCATTTTAGATGGGAGAACATGCCCTGTCATGGAGATTTCAACCTTGCACCAGCACCTCCCTCACTGAAGTAAGAGAGGTAAGGTTGATGTAATATCAATGACAGTGGCTGCGGAGACTGGACAAAAGAATCTTGTTCATGGCCAATATGCATATGGATGTGTATGGCACTCCCCATGTTATAATGATCTTGTGTCATGTCCTGGTTTTGTTTAGCTGCATATCAACATCCCAATGGGTTATTTAATGCTGAAATCTGAATATTTGAAACACAATTTTATGGCTTCAACTACAAATAAACTGTATTATTGGTAATTTTACTATAAACAGTTATTGTTGGTCATAAAAAATGTAAAATATATAAAAATATATATATATATATATTGGTCATAAAAAATATATATATAAAAATATATATATATATATATATATATATATATATATATTGGTCATAAAAAAAATGTAAAATATATTCGTGGTATTTTTCCTATAAAAATATTTTATACTTTCATTGTTTGGGAGTTCACTATTTGCCTATAACTAGGACCCTAACAAATGCTACCACCCCAGGTTAAGATAGATCTGGAAACAGCAGCAATTAAGAGGCAGTTCCATGAGTCTCAAAGCCTCCAATCTCGCAATCAGAGGCCTTACTGCCAGATTTAGTTTATTTTTGTACCCAGGACTCTCACCTTTGTGAGGAGGTTGGATAAATATACTCGTACTGAACAGTACATATCCATAGACATGACAAGGGGAAGTTCATCTGCCCAGTTGACAAGCGTCAATGTTGTTTGCAGATGAAAATGATCAGCCTTTACTGCAGTGCATAGGGAGGGAGAGAAAATTGATCAGATCAGAGTCCCTCATTATCAAAATAGCAGTGAGTGACAAACTTAACACTTTTGTGTCAGGAAGTGTGAGTGACGAGAATAACTCTCAATGAATCAATATTTGGAAAGTATCCAAAGTTTAACATCATTAGTTTCAAAGAATTGAGTTCTTCCATTGAAAGTATAACAATGCAGGAGACATGGCAGCTGATGATGTGGATATAAGATCCTAAAGCCAGACACTATGTGTCTGTGTGTGTTTTTTTTTTTTTAACAATCTTGGAGAATAGCTTACAACTGTGTCCTCACGTACCAGGTTTTGTCATGGCTGAAAGTCAACTATGCAGTGGCCAACTGTGTGAATCCAGGACCGAACTTCCAATCATATATGTTCAGCAAAGCTAAATTCTCTTTTATTTCTCTTCCATCTCGGTTGTTTTTTTATAGCAGACCACTAAGATGCCCCACTGCAATACTAATGCCCTTAAGGCTTCTATCAAAGAGAAGCGGGCTAAACTTCCAAATATCTTTGTGGCTAGTGTTGTGCACTTTTTTGACTGTCATGTTAAGGTTGTGACTGAAAATGACACAATAAAATATTCATTTGATATTTAAGTTTTACAGATTTGCAGTTTAAACAGATATGATCAGGTTGAAATAAATATGAATAGATTGAGATGGAGAGATGGATATGAACAGGTTGAAATTGTTGTGGATTCTGGTTGAGAAACCACACAAAATAATAAATAACAAAAGCAGAGATGGAGATAGAAAATGTAAGTTATATTGAACAAAAATATACAAACTGGAACACGGGCTAATCAATTCAGGAATACTAGAAATACTGTTAGTAGGAATCAATATATACAGTCTTGTAGTGAAGAAGTATGTCCGGGTAACGAGTCTATATCCAAAAAACTCCAACTTAATATGCATCAACTTACTGACCAACTAAGCAGCTGTACAACTACTCAACTCTTATTTACAACTACTGCTGTTCTATATATAAGCAGGATTATATATACACATCGGCAAGTCCATTCTTGTAGCCAAAAAGGGGTGATCCCCAACAGAAATAAATATGAATAGATTGAGATAGAGAGATGGATGTGAACAGGTTGAAATAGATATGAATAGATTGCCTCTTCTGTTTTTTCTCTTACATTTTGATTTATTTTTCAGTCTATATTATTACTTTTCTCTCTTAAAATATTAGTTGCTCACAAAACTTTGAGGTCGGCATGAATTTTGCTGATTGTAAAGATTGCTGACTTTAAACATGCATGAAAATTAATGTGTCATCTTTAGTGAACTCGTTGCCTCTGGCAGTGCATGTCAAGGATTTGTTCCTAAAAATGTACCTTTTTTTTTTTCTTCTTGATAATTCTGTTTAATAGTCAGAGCAAAGGAATAACTGTATATTCTTACCAAAGCTTTCTTCCAAAGTCATATTCAGCTTTCAGATCTGAAAAACTCTATTAGACAATAGACAAGAAGAAGTGAATTTCTGAAAAATAATTGAAACTCACCTGAATTGAGGTGAATGTGTAATTCTCCTCATGCCAATGACATTTCCACTGAGCTTCTCTACGGCATCTGACTTCATTGAATTTCTTTTAATGTCTTCCTCTCGAATTTATATTTAAACTGGGGTCATCAGGAGAGAATGTGTACTGTTTCGGGGCATTCCTCTCAACAATTTCACTTGCACACCGGCCCCACTTCACTAGTGTGAGGCCCCATTATAACGATATACAAGTGTGTTGTAGAAATACAAGCTCAAATGTCTAACGGCGAAACTAGATTTACGAAAAATTCCGAAAAACGGCAAACCTTGCGTTTTGAAATGCAACGTGAACCTCATTATGCATTCACAATCAGTCATGATATTTCTTTCTTCCCAACTCTTTATGTAATGTTTTTCTAATGATGTTGTTTAGGATACACCACACTTCCGATCTGGATGATGGTGCAAATTTGATTCTTGGCATTTTGGGTTGCGTCCCATCCTTTGATTCAACAGCTTGGATATCCCCAACACTGTGGTGTGCATCCTGATATTGGTTTCCGACCTCTTATCTGCGTTGGCAGAGCGCTGTTCTTGAACCATTTTCAAAGAAGCACAACCCATTTATGTAAGGTGAATCTTTGCTCCATTTTGGGACCTGAATTTCCGACCACAAACACATGGGAAGTCCATGCGCTTTCCTAAATTCATAGTTTGTTTTTCATTCCGGATTCGTTGTCAGCAATTCTACCTCTGAGATATAGACGCGGAGTATAGAAAGGCAGACTTTAGCGTGTGATATACAATGTAAACACATGCCAGTAGCCGAGAGTGTTCAAATTCATTACTGAATGAACGATGCGTAGATGTGTGAATAGCTACTGTTTTTTTAATGTCTATCATTTCTGCATAGTGCTCAATCAATATATATATATATATATATATATATATATATATATATATATATATAATTCTACGTGTATTTGGGGTTTCATGTTTTAGGCAATCATCAGGTGCATATTTTAAACTGGCAGTTTAATAGATATGAATTTAAATTCACTTGAAGTTCATGGGAATTAAATCTTATAAAATTAATTTACTGGTTTTTATATAACAAGATTAAAAATAAAAATTTTACAGTTACATGTAGATAAAAATTAAAATAAAAAAAATGATAAAATTCAGGAAGAAGAAATCAAAGGGGTGTAAATCATGAGTCTTAAAAATTTAAATATTCAAATATTACATAAAAAAATGTAGGGAAAATTTAAATTTTAAATAAAAATAAGATAAAAGAAAAATGAAAAGAAAAATTAAGAGGTAAAATTTAGAAGTAAGAATTAACAATGTATGGAGTAAAAATAAAAGGGGTTTAATTCAGAATTGTTAAAAGTAATATTGCCAGGGAAAGAAAGAAAGAGGCAAACATAAAAACGAATCTATATCAATCTGGGTCTAAAAATTCTAAGTCAGTATTATTTTTTTTATGAAAGAATGTGGTCATTAAATCACTTTTTTTATTAAGCAAATTTGGATTCTTGATATGGTTTATGATGACAAGTTATGATAACATAGATTACATTTATTTCTCTTTCCATTGTAATGTTTGGATTTAGCTACAATATTCCAGGTAATGATTGAGTTCTTGCTGTTTTTTTTTTTTTTCTTGTTGTTTTTTAAGTTCTAATAATGTATGGATAAAGCAGTACTTTTGGCATATTTACTGTTGTTTAGCGACAACATGTGATTGTTAAATCTTATCTTCCACCTGTTAGAAGTGCTTTCAAAGTAAAATTTAACATCATTATCATCCGAATGAATTTGAGCTTTATAAACAATACTTTCGGACATGCATTGGCCATTCAGTGGGCAGGTTTTATTTTTTCGGCAGTTGCAATTATTTTTAGAAGGGTCATTTTAGTTATTAGTTGGGTGACGAATGTTGTTTATGTGAGCCAAATATTTATTTGATATCATAGCATGATGTTGTGATATATATATTTATCAATTTTTTATTAACGCAGCTATAACTAACTTTAGCACTGATTTTGTTGAAGATTTGTTTTGGTGAGGGTGAATGGTAGAAATGTTTGTGAATTAAGTTAAGGAAGAGTTTACCAATGTTAGTTTGGACATTACGACTGTAGGGTGGATTAAACCAAATAATGTTACGTTTACGTGATTTCCGCTTATTTCTGCCTACCTTGATTTTAACAGAGTATCTTAAACTAGTCCTGAGTTTACTTTTTTTAAAGCATTAATGTATTTTATCTGATTTCAGAAACATAATTTTATTCTTGAAAAATTGACTGTAGAAATGTTGAAATTAGTCAAAATATGAGCCTTGAGCATCTATGCACCTCTGCCATTGATTGATTGGATTATTTATTCCTTGTTGATAAAAAGTTATTGGTTGTGATGCAACAAAATCCTTGAAAGAAGATTCTACCTCTGGGTTGGATCTAAAAGCTTTACCATTTAAAAATGTGCTTAAGATGGTAGTGGAAAGATTGTTAGCTCTTGGGATGTGGCCCATGCATTTTTAAATTCTTATTCTTGACAATGGTTTATAGGGTCTTCCAAGGGGTCTGTTGTTGAATGGTATCTAATGTTTTATGGTTTTTGTAGGAAATGCTGTGGATGGTTTTTGCAGATTCTCATTTCTGATGTTTGGATTCTTTGCTGTAGTTCTACTGTTAATTTAGATTCATGGAATAAAAAAAAGGTCTAAAAGAAAAAAAAATTGGTTATTGCAGTTTTTTTTTTTAATTTTTTTATTTTCATCATTTGTCTCATTATCTCTTGTATTAGGTCAGAAACATAATTTTTATTGTTGAAAAATTAACTAAAATACGAGCCTTGCGCATCTATGCCCCTCTGCCATCAATCAACAAGATAATCGATTCCTCTTTGATAATATTTGCTGTGATGCAACAAAATCTTTGAAAGCTAATTCTATCCACAGTTTGGACCTAAAAGTTTTGCCATTTAAAAATGTGCTTAAGCGGTTAAAAAAATGATAATCAATGGGTTAGAGATTAGGAGAATGTGGAGGATATGGTAAACTCTCGTCTCCCAAGTCTGTGAATTTTGTAATGTCGTTCTTGCAGCATGTGGTCATGCATTGTCACGGAACAGAATTAAAGCATGTTGATTCACTAATGCAGGTCTCATTTTTGCAGGCATGCATGCATTTCGGCAAGTTGATTGCAGTGAAACTGTACATTAATACTCTATTTAGCTTCTAGAAAGCTGTAGTGGCTAACACCAACTGCAGACCACCAGACAGTCACCATAATCTTTTGCTGATGTAACTTTGGCTTTGGGAAATGTTTTGGGTGGGGGACTCATCACAATCAAGGCATTGATCTGATTATTTACGGTTATGATAAAGGATCCACTTTTCATCACAAGTGGCTATTTGGCCGAAAAAAAGATCATTGGTGTTATGCGTCAAGCATACTTCAAAATGCCTAAATTTTTTTTTTTAGAGATTATGAGGAACTCATTTATCCGTCTTTTTCACCTTGTCAATACTCTGCAAATGGCACAAGACAATTACAGTGCTGACTCAAAGAATCTGAGGCATTTATCTGACATTTTGACATGAGTTTTGCCCAACAGTTGTTTACAGTTGTCCGTTATCAAGACTGCATGGCTGTCCTCTACCTTCTTCATCTTCAAGGTTCTCATCACCAGTACGGAATTTCTGGAACCACCTTCATATTGACTAATCACTTGTGGACTCATCCCCCCCCCCCCCCCGCTCTGTTGTTGTTGGCAGAAATTCGGAAGGCACTGTGCCCAAATTTGAACTCATCCAAAAAAAAAGTAAACAAAAATCATGTTTTGTCATGTTTATAATTAAAGGGCTTCTATGTTTCAAGAATATTTCTGTGTGAAAATAAGTTAAAAATTATCAAAGAGCACACTTGAATTATTATGTATACCAAAATTCACCTAATATATACTGTGAATACTATGTTAAAATGGCTTTTCAAAATATAACACTTCAAATGACCATTATTTATGTTAGAACCAAATCTATATATATATAAAAGGTAAAATGTTTGTGTGTGTGTGTGTGCATGTGTGTGTGTGTCTCTCTCTCTCTCTCTCTCTGTCTGCATGTCCTTTATACAAATCCACAATTTTTATCCAATTCTCACCAAACTTCACACAAATGTTCTTTAGGCTTCCGGTCAGGTCATGGGCTACTTATTTTTTCCAATTTACCCCCGATATCGGAAATTGATACCCCGATATCCGATCAGGTCTGATCAAGATCAGGATTTCAGCCCTTTTATCATGGCTCTTGTTGCAGAATTTGCTTTAACTTGGTAAAATTATAGTTTTTAGTCTTAAACATTAGTAGATCCTTTCAGATGACTCATTTTCCTATGATATTCTATCAAATCTGATCAAAACCTGATATTTAGCCCTCAATACGGCTCATTTTCTCCAATTTTACTCCCAATGGGTATGATAAGTTTTCATCGACTTACTTAGGTTAGTTTATTCTTGGATGACTTATTTGACTCCGATATTGGAAATCGATATCCCAATATCCTATCAGGTCTGATCAAAATCAGGTTTTCAGCCCTTTTATTTTAGTTTTTGCTCCAGGTTTTGCTCTAAGGAGGTATAATTGTAGTTCTTAGTCTCAGCCATAATACCATTTACTCAGAGGACTTATTTCGCCTTCAGAATTCAGTTTACAACTGGAAACTTATTTGACATTGATACCGGCAATCAAAATTTGACTTACATCGATTCATTTTAGTAAGTTCTATGGTTTCGAGATCAACCTTTCAACAACCTATTTTTTTCGTGCCAACATCCAGAGAGTCTGCGTTCCAAGACCATGGATTAGTTTTAAAGCCTTCATTACACCCGAGCAACGCTGGGCTATACTGTTAGTATATATATATAGAATTAATACAAATATAAAATTTGTCATTTAGCTGACTGGTGTTATCGTCACCATTTCGACTCTGGAGTGTTGTAGATTGACCCTCCAACAATCACTCTGTCCACTCATTGGTGGGGTATCAGCTGCCTGCACTAAATATGTCATATACATTTTAAGATTGCGATTCTTCTGGTAAATGATAGTCTACTTAACGTGGGTTGTTTATTTTCTCTGGTAATATCTTCTCAGTATTTAAATCTTTCCTTGACTTAAGTGTTTTTGAGTATTTTAATATTATCCACTAATGTTTACCTTATGTTGATACTTGTATTTTGGTTGTTCGTGATGTGCTCGGTGATATGTGCAGCGATTGCACTGAGTTTTTAATGTTTCTTCCCAAATCCTTCTTGCTTTATAAGCTTACTAATTAAAATGGAGGAAAAAGCTGAGTTCGAATTTCAGTTATGAGTTAAATAACAGGAGAGACTGTGTTCTATAGCTGTGGGTGGCAACCAGTCTACCGCAGAAAGCAATAGCAACCTACTGCAGGATAATCTTCTGTCCAGTCAGTCATGTCTCTTTCGAGACATGATCACCTAAGCGTGTATCACGTATGGCAGTTAACTGACTGACTGAATATAATAGTTGAAAACATGATTAAGGCCTCTACTGGGCATAAAATGGGGGATCAGTTTTCTATTGTTATGAAGTAATAAACTGATCCCCCACTTATTACTATATAATAATATAATGCATATCTTCCCTTTCTAGCTATGAGTCATATAGCAGGACAGATTGGGTTCTATAGACTTGGTCGGCAACCAGTATACCGCAGAAAGCAATAGCAACCTACTGCAGGATAATCTTCTGCCCAGTCAGTCATGTCTCTTTCGAGACATGATCACTCAAAGCCTGTATCACGTATGGCACTTAACTGATTGAATATAATAGTTGGAAGCATGAATAATGTATCTACTAGGCATAAAGTGGGGGATCAGTTTTCTATTGTTATGAAGTAATAAACTGATCCCCCACTAATTACTACTTTTAATATAATACCTCTCTTCTCTCTCTAGCAATGAATCAAATAACAGGACAGATTAATAAACTTTTGCCCAGTCAGTCATTTCTCTTTCGAGACATCATCACTAAAAGCGTGTATCACATATGGCAATTAACTGTTTGTAGCTTATGTTCTTGAATGTGGAATTTGTTAATGAATATTAATATTTTTTCTCACCAGGTATGTTTTCATGTATTTTATATTCTAGAAAATGTAATGTATGATAATTTTTTTTTTTTTTTTTTTTTTCCAGCTTTCTCCTTTGCTTTCAACTGAAGTGCATGTTTCTCAAGCCGGCCGCAATCTCTATTTCAAATTAGCAGCTCTTGTGCAGCAACATTACGATTTGTCTTCGACAACTGTTACTGGAATTCCAATGAAGGTCAGCAATCTTGGGTATATTTTGTAATATTTTCACATTCTGATGCCAAATGGCCTTACTTAGCCGTCTTCAAGACTCTTCTTTGCTTTCACTAGTTTTTTTTTCTTCATTTTCTTCTTTCATCATTATTTTCTTTTTCTCTAGTTATTTTTTTATTTTCTCTTAATCATTCTTTCATCCTTTTCTTCGTATTCTTATTCTATAGTAATCTTGATTAGTTTCTATTCCATTTTGTTCATTCATTTTTATTTTCTTGGTTTCTTGTTTTTTTTTTATTTATTCACTGATCTTTATTTCTTCATTCTTTTTTTATTCTTTTTTTTCCTCTTTCTGGTTAATTCTCTGTTGTTTTTTTCTCCTCCATTTTGTCCTTTCTCCATTATTCCTTCTTTTTTTTTCTCCTTCTTGTTCTTCCTCTGTTATTCTTTGTTTTTCTTTCTTTTACTTTGCTGTCTTGTCTTTTTTGCCATTATTCCTTCTTTTTTTCCCCTCCTTGTTTCTTCTGCATTATTCTTTCTTTTTTTTTTGCCATTGTCTCCATTTGCCATTCTTTTTTTTCTCTTGTTCCTTCTCCTTTATTTATTTTTCAATCATATTTATTCATTTATTTTTCTTTTGTTTTCCTTCTTGCTAATTCCTTTTTCTTTCTTTCATCTTCTTTATAGATTCTTTTTCGTTATTTTATCTTTCCTCCTTCTATGGCACTTCGTCATTGACTGTTTTCACAAGAAAAGAATGAAAAATATTGAATTATGAAGGATTTTACTAATTTGGTTTTAAAATGAAAATATCTACCTACTCATACACTAATTGTTAATGAACTTAGTTTCAAGGCCCTTAACAGCAATTTCAGATTGTTTTGTGTTCCTCTGATATTTCCCCATGTCAAAAAGTGTTGGTCTTAATATATATATATATATATATACTTTCTAAAAGAGCCTGCAATAGAGGATTTTATAAAGGTTTCCACTGGTGAGCTGTTCTTTATTCCATTCTGCTGTATTGTAGCTGTGGCCTTGGGATAATTGAATTTGGGATTAGTAAATATCTGCATCCAACTGTGTATGCACAAGTTGGTATATGTGTGTGTGTGTGTGTGTGTGTGTGTGTGTGTGTGTAATATATATATATATATATATATATATATATATATATATTCTCAGATAGAGAGTATCTGTAGAAGAGACAAAATGAAAAACTGTAATTAACCGATGTGTTTTGTCCTCTGAGGGATTTTATCAAGGCTTGCCTTGATAAAGCCCCTCATAGGACAAAGCACATCTGCTAAATACAGTTTTTCATTTTGTTTCTTTCTTTATTCATATATATTTATATAAAGAGAGAGCGAGAGAGAGGAGTCTGCCTATGAATGTGTGTGTTTGTCCACACAACTATAGATTTCTCTAAGAACAATTTGTATCTAAATGGAGACCATGTTAACCACTTAATCTCTTAATGCAGTTATCTAGTGAATTAATTTACAAAGTCAACATCACTGAATTAATGTTTGTGTTTAAGAAAAAAAATGACATCTGAACTCTTCAACATAAAATAGAAAATTATGAAGACTTGCAACATTTGAATATTTCATTGGTTTCAAAGCAACAACCATCGCATTATACATCCAGTATTTGGATTACCAAATATTATCTCCTTATCCTCATTAATTAATAACGTGTGTGTATTTATATCGGATAATGATTAAAAAGTGATTTAGCTGATAATTTAAACATTTTTCAACATTGATCTCACACTTCAAAATTAACTATAAATGATTTCAAAGAAAATGTGTCACACATTTTAAAAATAAACAAAGCAAGTCTCCTGTCTGAAATATAGAAAATTATGCCAGTGTATGAAAGAGGAAAGTGAAAGTTAAGTCTTTAGAGATTACTGATCAGTTTTGGAGGGGAGGAATGTAAGTGAGCAAATATTGATCATTCTTTCCCTTCTGAATTTATATTCCTCACTACTGAAAAGAATTTTGCATGTTTTAAATAATAAAGAGACTAATTCAAAATAGTAAGTAATTTTTAAAAATATAATGTGTATTATTTACTTTTTAGAAAATTTATTAAATTTGAAATTTTTATTTAATGGGCCTGTGGCTGTGTTTCTTTTGTTTTTTATAATAACGTTCTTTTATAATAATGTTTATAGAATGATGTCTTTATGATAGTGCTTATAATATGTTCTTTTATAATAATGTTTATATAATGATGTTCTTTTATAATAATGTTCTCCCTGTACAAAGTTCGAGAGCAGCTCAATGATTATAAAGTAATTATAAAGTAATTAAAGTAATTATAAAGGATTATAAAGTAAGAGATACAGTTTATGAGGATATGTGGTTAAAGCTGGAGTTGATCAGGTTATGATTGTAATGAAAGGGGAAGCATTCTCTTGGGAGAATGCTTCTTCTACAAAGTATTGGTTTATAGAAGGATATTTTTTGAGTGGAACTTACATCTCACCTATGGAATATGAATGGAAGTGATTTGCATCCCTACGTGTGGCATGGTGGGCCTTGAGTGTGAAGATTAGAACTGGAAATGGTTCTGGAAGTGTTAAGGATGTTAGCCTTTTGTGGTTTAAATCAAGGCATAGATGTTAAGAGGATGACAATATTGGCTTCGAGAAATGATCCCAGCATGTGAGACTACTGAGATGTGCTTGAAAACCGTACTTCAAGTTGATCTTGTTATGGTGAAGTGCTTTTTATTTCTTTTGATAGCATTGTACCCATAAAAAATAACAAGATTATTTGTGCATGGATTTGCACTTCTGCCCAGAATCTGTGTAGTATTTGCACATAGAAAGTATTGAACACACACACACATATATATATATTTTCTAAACATATACTGTTAAATATAAGAGACAATGAATGTCTGTTATGTTTAATCATGAGCCGTTTTAAACATTGTATTTTGGCTTTAATTTCAGGTGAAAATAAAGACTAAAAATCTCCAACATTTGGATAATTTTTTATTAAGTTGGTTCTAAGCTTTCTGGGCATGACACATTACATTGCATTTGAATACATGGTTCTATTGTCATTTCGCGCTATCATGCATTGTGACATCATAGAACCGCATTACAAATTTGTGAACTGTGTTTGTTATTTTTGATAACTGTTGCCGTTGCTTAGCAGAGTTTTATGTCAACACAAGATAAAATCATCACTAATGGTGGATGTTTTTGTGTTAACGTCCTTGTAACCTCTCTGAAGATGGCTCATGTGAGCTGAAAGCTTAGAAACAACTTTATAAAAAAATTATCCAAATGTTGGAGAATTGTCTTTATTTTCAACTGAATTATCTGCTGCCTCGATACACTAAATATAGTTTAGAACATGTACAATTTGTACATGTTCTAAACTATAACATAATAAATATTCATTGCTCTATTTTTATATTGAGCACTCTTTTAAATTAATGTTTTGAGCGTTGTTAACACTTTCTTCGTTCTTTCATTGATATATATATATATATATATTACTCAAATAAATAATCAAACCACTCCTGCCAAAATAACCATTAAAAGGATTACCCACAATGCATCATTGACACGTATATATAAATAGCCAAGGAAAAACTCAACACATGTGCCCTGATGGTTGTGCTTAGCATGAAACAATCTATCGCCCCTGAATGTTGACTTCAGCGTTCACTCTTTTATATATAAATGAAAATATGGAAAAGACCCAGACATAACGTGGAGCATTGTAAAAACAGCCAGGCATTCCAACGGTGGAAAAATTATATAGACTGTGCCAAGAAGAAAAATTAGAAATTATGATATTCCCAAATAAAGACGAACTGTTAAATAAAAGAACGGAAATTATGACTGAATGCATCCACACTAAGAAATACTTCTTAGGTTCATATAACCATGGATGAAAACGCCATAATCCGTTTTAATTTAAAAATTGCACGTTCATAAATTCCCTGCCACATGAACATTCAAATAAAACACCGTTACAAGTCAGTCAGTCAGTTGAGTGCCATAAGTGATACACGATTGGGCGATCATATCTGTAGAATTGATCTCCCATTTTATACTCACATAATTATTATAATGTGAGTATAAAATGGGAGATCAATTCTACATTACAATCAATATATAAACTGATCCCTCATTTTGTAGTCATCCTTCTTTTACCCACTTCCTGTCACCCCCTATAACTTTTCACTCTTTCTCATAACTTTACTCCTATATAACCCCCTGCAAAACAGTGGCAGTAAAATGCCTTGCTTGGGGCGATATGATTATAAAATACAAAAAAAAAAGATTACAGTTGGAAAAGTTCATGTGTACATGGGTAAATTGCCATCACAGACCTCATTTCAGACGTCATTAGAAGTAAGACAAAGAAGAAACGATTATCCCAGTCTGTTTAATCTCTTCCTAGATTATGCACTGTGTATTTACAATATAACAAAAATAGGCACTGATCATTTAAATATTCCATACCACATCCAAAACGTGTCTCCCAATAGAACACAATGACCCTACATCCCTGTACACCGAGTCCAATGAGGTGTGCAGGGAGCCGAGGACATAGCTGTTCATAGTGCAGATAAGAATGATCTTGAACAGAAACTCAACGTCCCCTGCCAAGTGTTCCAGGAAATGGGTCTCAAGATAAAACATTTCACAACAGAAACTACGATTTGGAATTAGAATGAACGCAGTGTTTTCATCTACCCTGACTCCATCATAAAAATACAGGTTGTGGAATTGGTAAATACTAAACACTTCAGACACCTCTGCATATAGATTAGATATAACTAATTAAGTATAAGAGAAAAAAAATTTGAACATAGAATAGGTTGTGTCAAAGGTAGTTTCTCCCAACACAGCAAACTGCTACTAAACCAAAACATTGGCCTGAAAACTCAAGTCCTGTTCTTAAATAGCCTATTCAGATCAAGACCTTCATATGGATATCATGCATGGCACCCAACCTGTTCAGAAATATCTAGGCTGTCAGCTGCATACAACTGCCTCCAAAGATCAATGATGAAAAAAAAGCTTCAAGTGAATAAAGCCTGAAAGTTTGAGCAAAGATCATCCTTCTCCTAGCTTTGTGGACTGACACGACAAAATCACAAAAAAAAATTAAAAAAAAGATATGTACCAAATAACAGAAGCCACATAACTCAAGTACAACTAAAATAGATAGTACACGTAACTCAAAGAGAAAATAATGACATAATCAAGATGTTGACATTCCACACTACTTGAAACAAAAGGCTAGGAAGGAAACCACCATCAATACTGGAAAGAATGATAACAGCTACTGACCTTAAGAAACTGGTTTTCCTTAAAAAGTGTATTAAGGAAAACATTTTACAAATTTCAACTGAAAACAATACTGGCTGCCAAAAAAATGGCTAACATTACCATTAGAGTATTTACATTATTCGGACTATTATCCTCATCTTTGTTGCCATTGGTACGACGTTTAATAATAGATCATTCTATTTGTCTATATTTCTGAGATGAGGTAGTATTTACAGTATTTCCATTATTCGGACTATTGTCCTCATCTTTGTTGCCATTTGTACGACGTTTAATAATAGATCATTCTATTTGTCTATATTTCTGAGATGAGGTAGTATTTACAGTATTTCCATTATTCGGACTATTGTCCTCATCTTTGTTGCCATTTGTACGACGTTTAATAATAGATCATTCTATTTGTCTATATTTCTGAGATGAGGTAGTATTTACAGTATTTCCATTATTCGGACTATTGTCCTCATCTTTGTTGCCATTTGTACAACGTTTAATAATAGATCATTCTATTTGTCTATATTTCTGAGATGAGGTAGTATTTACAGTATTTCCATTATTCGGACTATTGTCCTCATCTTTGTTGCCATTTGTACGACGTTTAATAATAGATCATTCTATTTGTCTATATTTCTGAGATGAGGTAGTATTTACAGTATTTCCATTATTCGGACTATTGTCCTCATCTTTGTTGCCATTGGTACGACGTTTAATAATAGATCATTCTATTTGTCTATATTTCTGAGATGAGGTAGTATTTACAGTATTTCCATTATTCGGACTATTGTCCTCATCTTTGTTGCCATTTGTACGACGTTTAATAATAGATCATTCTATTTGTCTATATTTCTGAGATGAGGTAGTATTTACAGTATTTCCATTATTCGGACTATTGTCCTCATCTTTGTTGCCATTTGTACGACGTTTAATAATAGATCATTCTATTTGTCTATATTTCTGAGATGAGGTAGTATTTACAGTATTTCCATTATTCGGACTATTGTCCTCATCTTTGTTGCCATTTGTACAACGTTTAATAATAGATCATTCTATTTGTCTATATTTCTGAGATGAGGTAGTATTTACAGTATTTCCATTATTCGGACTATTGTCCTCATCTTTGTTGCCATTTGTACGACGTTTAATAATAGATCATTCTATTTGTCTATATTTCTGAGATGAGGTAGTATTTACAGTATTTCCATTATTCGGACTATTGTCCTCATCTTTGTTGCCATTTGTACGACGTTTAATAATAGATCATTCTATTTGTCTATATTTCTGAGATGAGGTAGTATTTACATTATTTAGGGCTGAGGAACAACATTTTGATCCTAGGCAAAGTACACAGATGCAACATTAATCGCAGGCAAAAGCAGAAATCCATGTAGAAATAATCCTCCCATTTTTTATGGGTATTTTGCTATCAAAAGAAATAAAAAAGAGAAGAGAAACAAAACAAAATCTAAAAAAAAAAAAGAAACACCAAGGGAGAAAGAGAGCTGCTGAAAACAATAAATGAGAGCAGAATCTCCCTGAACGAAGGATCTGAGAATAAGGACAGCATTTGCCAGTGGCCTTTCTCTTCATGTTTAATCTTGCTCATGAGAACAAGAGAAGGGAAAATGGGAATTGATCAAGTAAACAATAATGAAATTTGTATAAGAAAATCAAGTCAGACAAAATCACAATTTAGCCAAAAGGCTGAGGCACAAAGAAAGCTTTTCAAATAACATACACGAGAAAAACTTTCAGTTTAAATGATGCATTCACTGCAACATATCAGCAAGATGGTAAATTTCCTACTCTCACCAGGTGACAATGAAATATCACATTAATGCATTCAATGAATGGGTTTTCAGGATTTTTTTTTTTTTAAACAGGGTACCTGAAAAAGATGGCTCTGAATTAAAATTTTCAAAGTAAATATTTTATCAAAAAATAAATTTTTTAAAAATTATCAGAAAATCCTCAGCATATGCACCTTTGTGCAAATTGATTGAAAAAACTAATTCAATTTCCTTTCTTTCACCAAACAATCAGTTTTAGACCGACTAGAGTGACAGGGTGTAATCAATTTATATTTTTTTCTCAGGTTAGGTCACTTGCAGTGGTTTGCAGTAATAGCAATGTGTTTTCAGGGTGTATGAGGAAATTTGTTTGGCCTAAAAAATATTGTGTCATTCATGATTGCATAAAATTTTTATCATGCCCAAACACTATTGTCTTGACTGTCGATTATCTGTCCTACAGTCATTGTCTGCAATGGATGTTATTCCAAGGAAGTGCATGAAAATTGTAATGCTGCATGAACACACTGGCAAGCCTTACAAAAGAGATTGTGGATATTGGTTGTGTTAGCCTTTTAACTGTCAGTCATGTCATCAAGGCAAAGAAACAAACTGGATTCATCAGTCCAAAACATAAAAAACAATGCGGTGAAAAGAGGAAAAACAATGCCAAGAGATGATGTATACGTGATCAGGGAAAGTGTGAAAGATCCTAGGAAGACATTATTCATTTTGTTTCAATTATTTTGCACAAGAATATATATAGGTATTGTAATGGCTGGCCATTAATAATTGAGTATGCCTGTCTGCTAGGGCAGCCAGTCGATCTGTATTACAGTCGCCTGCTCAGGCACATTTGCATTTGCTCAACACCCACAGAGCCCACCTGTGGTTTATACTGCAACTAAACTGTCTATATAGGAATAGACTCTTACTCCTTTGAAAAAATACTAACTTCCTGGGAGGCAGCTGTGAGGCAGTAGAGATGCAGCGTAACTACACAGTTCGGGCATACACTTCTATTTGCCAACTACTAACACTCTTACTTTGTATATATGTTCTGTTATTCTAAAACACTCAATAAACCTACCTTCTTGTTTCTATGTCTTTCTTCCTGGCCCAAACAGGCTAGAACATAAACTGAACAGACCTTAATTACACTTTTTGGAGATAGTACATTATTTGCCATTATCAACAGTCTGAAGAAGGTCAGTCCATTTAAACCCTCAGTCACAATGACTTGAATCTTCATGCTAGTTCAAACTTAGTCAGCTACTAACTAATTTTACTCATGAGGCTTAGGTCAACCCATGATATAAGCAAAAGGCACTTTCCAAAGGTGTCACATACTGGGATCACCTCTACTGTTTGATGACATCAAGAAGTCACCTTCCAGGCAAAAGAACTCAGCAAGATTCCAACCCACTTCTCACGGACAGAAAGCAAACTTTCCCCACCACACAGCCACATGCCCATGAGATATGCAGTGCCATGGAAAAACTGTTGTCTAAATTACACAAAAATGAAAATAACAATGGCATATCATTTTAACAGATATATTTACCAAAATTACATGAAAATATCGAGAAATACTAAAGCACAAATTTATTTAATAAATTGACCATTGGCTTCAACCACAGCCCCCAGATGACTTTAGAATCTCCTGCAACTCATCTGAACATCTCCTTGTTTAAGTTGGTGAATGCTGCGATAATCCTTGCCTTCAGTTCAATTCAAGGAGGTTTTTCTTGTTCTCTCACTCAACTGCATGCCATACATAATAATCAAGGAGGTTGCAGTTTTAGGCGTTAGGTGGCCAGATGTAAGGGGTGATGTAATGGCAAAAATTGTCTGAAAGCCATAACTGAGTTGTCCTGCTTGTGTGGTATGGTGCAGAGTCCTGTTTCCAAACATAGGGTCTTCCAGCAGCCACCCTCTTGATCCAAGGTGGCCAGATGTAAGGGGTGATGTAATGGCAGAAATTGTCTGAAAGCCATAACTGAGTTGTCCTGCTTGTGTGGTATGGTGCAGAGTCCTGTTTCCAAACATAGGGTCTTCCAGCAGCCACCCTCTTGATCCAAGGTGGCCAGATGTAAGGGGTGATGTAATGGCAGAAATTGTCTGAAAGCCATAACTGAGTTGTCCTGCTTGTGTGGTATGGTGCAGAGTCCTGTTTCCAAACATAGGGTCTTCCAGCAGCCACCCTCTTGATCCAAGGCAGCCCCACCTCCTTGAAGCACTTGATGAAGGCCTTCATGTTGAGTCTAAGGCCCTGTGGGAAAATGGATGAAGTCATAATGTTGGCTTCACTAGTAATCACCTCAAACACCATAATACTGACTGGATATATCATCCAACTCTTTCTGAATCTTCTGCACTGTCCTCAGATTGACACCCAAACACTCTTGAATCTTCCTATTAAAATTTCTGTTGTGAATGCCGAACCATTTCAAAATTTCTGGCTGAGTTAATTGCATTATGGTGCTCTTTTTCTCAGTGCCCAACTGACCCTACTATACTCTGCAGTCAACAAAATCAAAAACAAGTAACACACGTGAACAAAAAATTAAAAATATAAAATAGTGACAATTGTGTGTGTGTGTGTGTGTATATCATTCCTTCAATAATGAATTAGAACACTCTTAACTACTGGTGTATGTTTACATAGTATATCACATACTAAAAGTCTGCCTTCTACCGAGCACCCATGACTCAGAAGTAGAATTGCTGACTAATTTCAATCCTGTCAACCATACTAACGAGCTGTGAAACAGCAAAACAGATCTGTCTGCGGATGATTATATATATATATATATATATATATATATATATATATAGTAACTCTTGTGTTGACATAAAACTCTGCTAAACAACGGCAACAGTTATCAAAAATAGCAAACGCAGTTCGTAAATTTGTAATGCAGTTTTATGATGTCACACCGCATGAGAGCTCGAAATGATAACAGAACCATATAATTAAATGCAATGTAATGTGTTATGACCAGATTTAAATGTGATTTTATTAAGTGTGGGTTGTTTGGATTTCATGTAGATGGCCTCCAATATGTTGGAGAATTTTTGTCTTTATTTTCAACTGAAATTAAAGCCAAAATACGCTGTTTAGAACATGATTAAACATGATAAAGATTCGTTGTCTCTTATATTTAACAGTACATGTTTAGAAAAAAAAAATTATATCTATATGTGTGTGTGTGTATGTATATATAGTCATTTGCAGACAGTCCTGTTTCACTGTATTGCAACTCATCAGTATGTTTAGACATCTGATTGCTTCAGTATTGAAATATATATATATTTATATATCACTGATCTATTAGAGAGGAAAAAACCTCTCCCTAGTGTGATTTAAAATTCAACAGACACCATGAACAAATAGGAAACGCATCTTAATCTAACGTGTTTCATTTTTATTCTGTCAACTAACATTATCATCTAATAATAAAAAGTTTTGACAAACAAGTATTTCTATATAAACACACGCTTTACCATCCAAGATATTCCATGCACATACATTTAAAAATTGGCTACTGCGTTAATGGGCACCTCTGCATGATACAACGGTTAGCAAGCTTGTCTCGCTAGAATCATTATAACTGAGTAGTGAGTTCGATCCTCACTGGGTACCCCCTACTTACGGTCATGTGTCACGTCTAAGCTACACTTAGAAAATCACTTTTCTCCAGGTTTGGGGGTTGGGTGCAGGGCTAACAACCCTTCCCCATAAAAAACAGTTTGTTATGGAAACAGCAAAAATACTGTCCTACACACGATTGGGTGTAGCGGAAAACTTTTTTTTTTATTGCGTTAATGCATGTGACATATATCTAACCAATAAGAACTAACCCAAAATAATAAAATATTGTATGCTTGATTTTTTTTTCTTGATGTCTGAAGAAGCTTTAATAAAATTGAAACATGTCAGATTGAGGTATGTTTCTTATTTGTTATTTTTTCTTTATTCTGTCAGATTCTGAGCCATATATTCAACTCTTATATATATATATATATATATATATACTACCTGTATAGCCTGGTATTGTTCAGGTGTAATGAAAGCTTTAAAACTAATCCATGGTCCTGGAGCTCAGGCTCTTTGGACATTGGCACGAAAGACTAAAAAGCAATAGTTGTTCCCAGTCAAAGTGAAACCGTGGATTGAAAGAAAAATGAATGGATGTAAGTCAGATTTTGATTTCCGGTATCAATGTCAAATAAGTTTTCAGTTGCAAACTGAATTTTGAAGGCTAAATAAGTTCTCTGAGTAAATGTTATCATGGCTGAGACTAAGAACTAAGATTATACCTACTTAAAGCGAATCTTGAAGCAAAAACCGAAATAAAAGAGCTGAAGACCTGATTTTGATCAGACCCAATAGGTTATCGGGGTATCGATTTCCAATATTGGAGTCAAATAAGTCATCCAAGGATAAACTAACCAAAGTCCATGAAAACTTATTGTACCTATCAGGAGTAAAATTGGAGAAAATGAGCCATATTGGCTGAATATCGGTTTTTGATCAGATCCAATAGAATAACAGGGTTATCGATTTCTGATATTGGGGGTGAAATCAAAAAAAAAAAAAAATAAGTAACTCATGACCTAACTGGAAGCCTAAAGAATATTTGTGTGAAGTTTGGTGAGAATCGGATAAAAATTGTAGATTTGTATAAAGGACATACAGACACACACACACAAACATATTGCCTTTTATATATATATATATATATATATATATATAAACAGCCTGGTATCTGGTCATTGGATCTCAGGAGATAATTTATTGCCCCTGTTATCCTCAAAAATCCCAACACATTTTCCTTACATGCAGTTTAGTCTTTCATTTCAACCTGGAAAACCAATCCCAACAGACATCACTTGAATGTGATCTTTTCCACTTTGTCTGCAACATCCACACACACACACACATATATATATATATATACATGAGAATAATAGTTGTCACATAAATGATAAGAAGGAAAATACTTGTTAATGATGTATTTCTTTGAACAATGATTTTATTGAAGGAATCGGTCTTGTATGTAAAATTTCTTGATGTCTACAATCTGTAGGTCATTCAGTCAGTTAAGTGCCATACGTGATACAAGCTTGGGCGATCATGTCTCAAAAGAGACATGACTGACTGGGCAGAAGATTATCCCGCAGTAGGTTGCCATTGCTTTCTGCGGTAAACTGGTTGCCGACCAAGGCTATAGAACCCAATCTGTCCTGCTATTTAACCCATAACTGGAAGGAAGAGACGGATTAATACCTTTCCCAAGGGTATTTGCGTGGAAGTGAATACAATGGATTCAACTGGAATTCGAACTCGGCTCCCCGGTTTCTCGTTCCGAGCTGATATCCACTGTACCACAATGCACATCCGTAGGTCATTATCATGTGTTAATAAAATTAATGTGGGTTTATTGAAAACATGACAATGATAAAAGGAAAGATTATTAATAGCTGAAGTTTCAAATGTAGATGCATTCGATATCAAAAACTGTTGATTTAAATATTGAGGATCTCTTTATCTTTAACATCTTGTATTTTTTTTTTTTTTTTTTTTTAATCATATCACCCCAAGCAAGGCGGTAACACCACTGATGCGCAGGGGGCTATGTAAGGGTAAAAAGAATGGAAAAGAGAAAGCCGGAAACCACATCCTAAACAGGAAACAAGGGATGAGCCTCTTCACCTGTTCAATAGATGTGGGTGGAGTGTGAACCGGGCGATAGTTTAGTCTATCTACTCCAATTGAAAAAAAATAAATAATAAAAGAAAAGAGTGAAAAGATTGGAAAAGAGAAAACCGGAAACCGCATCCTAAACAGGAAACAAGGGATGAGCCTCTTCACCTGTTCAATAGATGTGGGTGGAGTGTGAACCGGGCGATAGTTTAGTCTATCTACTCCAATATATATTTAACATTGTGTGTGTCTGTGTATCTTAAACATTGTGTGCGTCTGTCTATCTTAAATATTGTGTGCATGTGCATCTTTTACATCGCATGAGGTCCTGGGTACGACGGTAAACTGCATCCGACAACAAAGTCTCTGATTAGAAAATTGTGAGGAATATGAAACCACCTCTTAATTGTTGTTGTTCCCATGTCCACCCCGACCTAGGGTGGTAGCACCTGTTAGGGTCCCAGCTATGGGTTGATGGGTAACCCCCGAACTGAGCTCGAAACACTATGAAAGTATCAAGGTGCACTTTTATAGAAATATATGTGAGAATATACTTTATAGAAAAATATACATTTTTGAAGGAAAAAAAAATTACTGCCGTAATATATTTTTGAAAGAAAAAGTTATTGCCAGCATTACATTTTTGAATACAAAACTAGAAGATATCTTCAGTTTTCTAAAATACAAAAAAATAAAAATAAAATTGTTTTCATCAAAATCTGATTAAATCAACCTTCTCATTATAACAGAACATAAAAAAAATACCTTAAAACCACACCTTTTTGGCATTAAATAACCCACAGAGGTTGATATGCCATTAAACAAACCACAAAACTGAAATTCAAAACTTTACATCGTGTGCATCTTTAACATTGTGTGCATCTCTGTATCATTAACAATTCATTCAAAATTTTAACTGCTATTTTGTATATTTCTCTCCCTATCTTTTTAATTCTTTTTTCATATGAATTTGCTTCTATAAATACACACACACATATTCTATAAATACACGCGCACATATTTATACAGGGTGCGATGGTTAAATTGTCGTCCCTGTATATTTTTAATTTCTTTTTCTTTTTCTTTTCTTTTCTTTTTTTTTTTTTTTTTTTTTTTTTGTCAGTGGCACCATCTGTAAGAAAAAGAGCACCATGATGCCATTGGAAATGGCATGCTGTACTGATATTTACATTGGAAGTTCAAATATGAACATTTCAGATTGTTTGGGTGTCAACCTGATGGCAGGGCCAGGATTCAGAAAGAGTTACATAAGTCTAATAGTGATTAGGGAGAAATGGCAGCTGATAAGAAAAAATCTCCAAAATTTGTTGGTGAGGTCCGCAGACTCAACATGGAGACGTACATCAAGTGCCTTGAGGAGGTAGTACTGTCTTGGGTCAAGAGGGTGTCTGCTGGAAAGACCCTTGATTATTATGTATGGGGCTTAGTTGATCAAGAGACCAATAAAACCCCTTGTAATACCAAAGATGAACTGAAGGCAAGGGTTATGGCAGCGTTCACCAACTTAAGCAACGCAACCACTTGGAAGAGTTGCCAGAGATTCCCAAGTCATCTGCTGTGTCAGTATTTTCACCTTTGCAGAATTTAGATGACAATTTAACCAGCTCCTCCTGTCTATATAAAGATATATAGTCAAAATATTATCATTCTAACTACGAGGCTCATGGCCATATCATGTTTAAACACCGGTTCTTTCATGATGAACAAATTTAATCAATGTTGAACCTAATCATTACCATATGGGTAACTGCTCAGGGATAACAGGTGCTGTAACACGACCTCCTGTATAGGACACGACCTTCTCTATATTAACCATATTAATATAGGAGGTCGTGGCTGTAAGCTCGGATGTGTAGGTGGTTTTAAGGATAAAGTCTCGGAATGAGAAATTTGAGAGATGAATTTGAATTGTGATCATGTTCTTCATATTGAGTTACATGTAAGTACTCTTGGGAATAGTATAAATCCATCTCTTTTCATTCTAACTATGGGTTAATTAGTAAGACTTTTCTCAGAAAATCATTTTTATCTGAAAAACTTCTTGCAATCCGAAAACATGTTTCGTCATTAAATAACCTCAGAAAGGTTGATAAGCTGAAAAAAAAAATAAATAAATAAATAAATAAGTAAAAGGTAACTTCTTCATTCTTTTGGATGGCAGAGATAATCTCATCATGTGGCACTGTTGTGGTTGCGAACAAAAATTGGGTGGAAAAAACATTTCCAAAGATGTTCATGGTTCTGTTAGCACAGTCACAAGTCATTGCACTGGTTTTGTTCAATTTCTGATCATGCCAGATTATAGAATCTCCTCAGAGATATTAGCTAATGTTAACTCGGCTTTTTGTCTATACAATTTATTCTCTTTGAATGAACGTCTTCTATTTTTTTTTTTTTAATCATATCACCCCGAGCAAGGCGGTAATGCCACTGATATGCAGGGGGCTACGTAAGAGTGAAAGATTGGAAAAGAGAAAGCCGGGAACCACATCCTAAACAGGGAACAAGGGATGAGCCTCTTCACCTCTTTACTAGATGTGGGTGGAGTGTGAACGGGGCGATAGTTTAGTCTATCTACTCCAGTTAAATATTTTTTCTCTACTTTTTGCATTATTTCTCTTTTTTCCCTCCTCTTCTGTTTTTTTCCTCTGGTTGGGGACATCTTTTATGTCAGTTGTTTCAAGGAGAGTGTTGACCTTAACCTTTTGTTGCATATTGGTTACAATTGTAAGATTTCTGCCCAAATACATGCAAGTTACAACAAGGCTGCCAAACATTCATGTTTGTATGTTTTCTATGCCGACCTTGTAAGTAGCTAAAATAGTTTCTTTGCAAAATATAACGACAATGAAATGAAGCAACAATAAATTTTAATTTGTTTATTTTTATGGACAGGCCCTTGATACAGTTCAGTGGTTCAGTAAGTATTTAATATATCATTTCGATCATCTCATCTGGATGTATATTATGTCTTTAATTGCTTAAATAACATGTCTATGCGGATACGTGCGAATCCGTGGAAGGAAAACTGGAACTCAGTAGATCTACTTCATCTTTTGAATATTTTTCATTCATCAGGTGTCTATGGCATTCACTGAATTGTCTTAAATAGTTCCTGATAATCTTGGTTAAAAAGATAACTTCAGGAGGGTTGGAAAAAAAGCCACCTGAAATGTTGTGTTTTTTTTTGTTTTTTTTTATAATCATATCGCTCCAAGCAAGGCAGTTTATTGCCACTGGTGTGCAGGGGGTTACATTAGAAGGAAAGTTATGAGAAAGAGCGACAGGTTATAGGGCGTGTCAGGAAGTGGGTAAGAGAAAGGTTAAGATACTGAGATTGGAGTGAACGGAGAAAAGAGCATGAGAGAGAGGATGCAAGTTAGCAAGATGACTATTGACTTTCCACTTAAACTCCTCGAGATTGTAGTTGCTGGGGAAGCAAGTAAGCAGAAGGGAATTCCACAGGCAGAAAGTGCGAGAAAAAACAAGAAATGATAATTCTTGTCTCTAAATTTGTGCAAAAAACCTCAAAATATTTGCTGTCTAGTCCAACCAAATATAGTTTGCATTTTCCCCTTCTGTCAGGAATCAGAGATTCGTGGTTGGGGTAAGGCCACCTGGATTGGTGGTGGGTTATACATCAAAGACTGATTTGAAAACATTTGCATGATTCAGGTGTATATATTTGTAGATATGGCTGTCATGAACTCCAAATCAGTTAAGTTTGATCTCGTTGAGATGCTTCAGGAATAATCTAAACAGTCTCTTGAATGTAATAACCTTATTTCTTCCTTACAGATATGATGCTATTTGGACGATTCAAGAGGAATTTGATATATAACGAGATGAGATGCTTGTAATGATGTATGAAATATTGAACTACTGAGCAGTATTGGGAACCTGCTCTCTTCGCTACATAAAAAAAAATATTAATTCTTAGTTCATTTCATTGTCATTATATTTTTCAAAGACTCGCTACTTACAGGATCCACATATAAAAATACTAGCAGTATAGCCTGATGTTGCTTGGGTGTAATGAAAGCTTTAAAACTAATCCATGGTCATGGAGCTCAGACTCTTTAGACGTTGGTACGAAAGACTAAAAAGCAATAGTTGTTTCCAGTTAAAACGAAACTGTAGACTGAAAGAAAAATGAATGGATGTAAATCAAATTTTGGTTTCCTGGTATTGATATCAAATTTTCTGCACTATTGTAAGAATTGCAACCTTGAAACTTCTGAATATCGTTTCTTATGTCTTTGTCTATGAGTGTATCAAATTTGATTAAAATCGGACCCCTCCTTCTATAACCCGATTTTTTTGATTATCGGTTTTCGATATTTATCTGGGGTACCTCGACACAAAACCTAGCTAAGAACACTTGCAGACGCTTATAGTACAGCTGTGTAAATTTTCAATAAAATTGATTCAGCCGTTTCGGAGTCTATAGGTAATGGACACACACACACAGACAAAGTTCCATTTATAAATAAGTTTAGATACAAACATGAATCAGTTAGGCAGCCTTGACATAACTTGGCAAGCAAAAAGACCTTACTATTTATGGGGAACATGCAGCTCTTCTATGGGGATTTTACATGATCAACAGTAAGATTTCATTCAGAGAGCTTGTATACTGTGCGAACATTGTATATGCACTGATTGAGTGAGTAGATTCTTTGTCTTGTGCCAGGTTATTGACAAAATGTTACATTCCACAGATTTGTCAGCTTCTGTTTCCTTCAAATCCAGATTTGGCCTTTGTAACTTTTGGCTATTGTTGTTGAAAATGGGGTGAGATTTCATGCTGTAACCGAGATAAAGAAGCAACATCTGATGGCAATCCCGAATGAAGAATTCATAAAATGTTTCTGAAAGGTGGAAGTGAGGTTAGGATTAACATGTCAGTCAGTTAAGTGCCATACGTGATACACGCTTGGGCAATCATGTCTCGAAAGAGACATAACTGACTGGGCGGCAGGTGATTATCCCGCAGTAGGTTACCATTGGTTTCTGCGGTAGACTGGTTGCCAACCAAGGCTATAGAACCCAATCTGTTTTGTTATTTAACCCATAACTGGAAGGAATAGACGGATTAATACCTTTCCCAAGGGTATTTGTGTGTAAGTGAATGCAATGAATTCGGCTGGAATTCGAACTGGGCCCCCCCGCTTTCTTGTTCCGAGCTGATATCCAATGCACCACAACGCACATCCGATTAACATGTATATTTCCAAAAGGAGTAATTGCAAGGAGACAAAGCAGTAATTGCTCTATGTTGTCAGGTTATTTCATTAAACTGTTAAGTGCTGACATTTTTTTCTTTCACTGATCTTTTGTGTGTCAGCCAAGAATAGAAAATGAAAATTCTTCTGCTAAGAAATAGTATCATTGGAAAGCAGGAACATGTCACAGCAGTGTGTGGAGGACAAAATGAAGACAAGGTGTGAATTTCAAATGGGGGATATTATGTAATTAAATGCTATTTAGAGCTTAACAGATAAACTAGAAAAAGTGATAATTAGCATTCTTTGGCAGTAAATGGATTAATATTCAATTGCTAGATCATTTTTTAATAGAATTTGTATATTTAGCTATCAACTTGTGTATTTTTCACCCTCCCCATCAAAATTTAAATGCATTTTATAATCAAATTATCCTTATCACTTATTGAAAAGTTTCTCAAAGCTGACGGCCTTTATTTGGCCATTTCTTTCCCTCAATGGAAAATTTTATGGTCACACCCCTTCTTTACTTTTTGTTTTTCTGAACACCAATAATTTATGAATCTAATTACCAATTTGTTTTTGTTTTTTCTTAATTGCTGTATTTTCTTTTACTGCAGTCAATTAGTTGCTTCTGTGCATTTAAAATATGTGCTTAATGTTTACATCAAAATAAAAAAAATGGTAAAATCTGAAGGAATTGAGTTTCTAAAGAATTCCAGTCGAAAAAGAAAATCCTATTTTTAAAGGTTAAATTGAAGTGTCTTGTGATTCAGCAAATCTATTTTTGTGAAAGTGATTCTATTTTAAAATTCTCGTTTTTTCTCTTTTTAATACTGACAATTCAAATTGAAAGAATATTTTTTCTCATATAATTACCTGCTGCTAAGAATAAATCTCTAAAAAAAAAATATATAAAACTTGTTTCATTGTGCGTATTTGTTTATATCTGAAGAATCATTAATATAGAATTCTGGTCAATACACCGTGTCGTTGAGTGAGAATTTAAATGATTTTTTTCAATAAAACCTCAATGAAAACTTAGTTCAACATTGTTTCTTTTGATTTTTCTATTCATTTCTGAGAGTAGAGTTTAGTTGGGCATCTCAAAGAACATTTTTATTCATCACAAAGCAATTTTTAAAAATAAGGAAAATTAAAATCCTCTCAGTTAAGAAATGAATTAATTTAAAAAAATACTATTTAGAATAATAGTTTTTTTATTTCGTTAATCATTGATTGCATATTTTTTTTTGTTTTCTTAAAATATTTCCTTGAGTTCTATCCATAATTGTTATGATTTGCATAATTTTACAAGCTAATTACTTGAAAAGAGCCGATCTAATTTCTGCTTTTTATATAAAAAGCAAGACAAAAACTGACATTTACAAAGTGAACGCATTTTTTTTTTTTTTTAGAAATTTTAAAAAAATCATCAGACAAATTTTTAAAAAATCATCAGACAAAAATAACATTCATAATTACAATTTTTGTCCTGGGTCATTAAAGTATTTATTTTTATAATGTCCAATCATATCTTTTTGCATTGATGCAAATATATCCCAGATCTCTATCCTTGGACCTAATTTGTTTCTTACTTTTGTCAACAACTGTGCCAATATCATCAGTTCCTGACTTGGTATCTCTGCTGTTGACACAACTATTTACTCTTCTCTTAGTTTTAAGTTTGACTAGCAGTATAGCCCGGCATTGCTCGGGTGTAATGAAAGCTTTAAAACTAATCCATGGTTCTGGAGTTCAGTCTCTTTGGACATTGGCACAAAAGACTAAAATGTTTCCAGTTAAAGCGAAACCGTCATTATGAAAGAAAAATGAATGGATGTAAGCCAAATTTTTATTTCCTGGTATCGATTTATACATATATATATTATCGATTTTCTGCACTATTGTAAGAACTGCAACCTTGAAACGTGTGAATATCGTTTCTTATGACTTTGTCTATGAGTGTATCAAATTTGATTAAAATCGGACCACTCCTTCTATAACCCGATTTTTTTTCAATTATCAATTTTCATTGGGAGTACCTCAACACAAAACCTAGCTAAGAACACTCGCAAACGCTTATAGTACAACTGTGTAAATTTTCAAGAAAATTGGTGCAGCCGTTTCGGAGTCTATAGGTAACGGACACATACACATACAAACACACAGACAAAGTTCCATTTATAAATAAGTTTAGATATTTTTAGAAAAAGTCAACTATTTACTCTTGTCTTATTTTTAAGTTTGATATTTTTGGGAAAAATCAACTGTTTACTCTTGTCCCAGTTTTAAGTTTGATATTTTTGGGAAAAATCAAATGGGTAGCTGAATTCAAAAATGACCTTAAATCCATTGTTATTTGGGGTCAGCAATGACGTGTTAATTTTAATGGCTTATAAATTTAATGTGTTGTTTTTGTAGCCCACTGTTTTGAATGATGTTTTGTGATTGTTTAAATTTTCTTTCCACCTGGCGTATTCACCAGACGTTGCCCCATCTGATTATCACTTGTTTCGATTAATGGTACATGGCCTGGTTGAGCAGCACTTTTATTCTTATGAAGATTCTAAAAAATGCATTGACTCGTGGTTAGTTTCAGAAGATGTAATTTTTATGACTTGGAATTCGAATGCTGATAGGAAAAGTATTGGCAAGCTAAGGACAATAGTTTCAGTGACTTGTTTCTAACTAATTTTTGTAAATAAAACATTTCATGAAAAATTAGCAAGAACTTATTCAATCTTTTACTATATGTATGTGTGCATATATGAATATACATACATACATATATATATATATATATATATATATATATATATATATATATATATGTTATGTTAAAAAGGACTTGCAAGAAAGATTTTATGAATTTTTGATTTAATTTTTCCAGTATTCTTACATGTTTTCTTTTTGCTGGAAATATGGATTGTAAAAATGTTCCATAATTTTCTACTTTCTAAGTGCTTTCAGCAACCTCACTGGCCATTTTCAATGATGCTATTGTCATGATGTTTTTATTTCGTCCTCATGGAACTTCTTATATTCCTTATCATAAGTAAAAAAGAAACATGTAAGAAAACTGTAAAAATTGAATCCAAAATTAATAAAATCTTCCTTGTCAATCATTTTTAATGTAACATATTTAAATGAAAGATTTCTGCCCAAATATACATTAATATATGTACGAGTGTTTATATGTATATGCATGTATTATATGTTAATATGTATGTGTGTGTATATGTGTATGCATGTATTATATGGTAATATGCATGTGCGTGTATATCTGTGTATGCATCTAATATATGTTAATGTGTGTGTGGTGTGTAGATGTGTATGCATGTATTATATGTTAATATGTATGTGTGTGTATATGTGTATGCATGTATTATATGGTAATATGTATGTGCATGTATATCTGTGTATGCATCTATTATATGTTAATGTGTGTGGTGTGTAGATGTGTATGCATCTATTATATGTTAATATGTGTTCGTGTGTGTGTATTTGTGCTGCTTTTTTTCGTAAATCTAATTTTGCCATTGGATAGTATATCTACACGACACTAGAAATGCTAGCATATCCTTATAATGGGGCCTCACATCAGTGAGTGGGGTGGCAGTGTTCAAGTAAAACTATTGAGAGGAAGGCCCCGAAACGGTGCACATTCTCTCCTGATAACCCCAAATTAATTTAAATGTAAATTTGAGAGGAAGACATTCAAAAGAAATTCAATGAAATCATATTCCATAGAGAGGCTCGGTGGAAGTGTCATTGGCATGAGAAGCATTACACATTCAGCTCGCTTCAGGTGACTTTCAATTACTTTTCAAGTAATTTCCTTCTTCTGTGTGTATATGTGTGTGTGTGTATATATATATATATATATATATATATACACATACTGTCTGCGGATGACTATTTATGCTATCACACCCTGATTGAGCACTCTGGAAGAATGGTAGACTTTGAAAAACAGTAACTACTCTGGCATGTACGCATCGCTCATTCAGTGAAATGAATTAGAGCACACTGGCTATTGGGCGCGTATAGTGATAATATACACGCTAAAAAGTCTGCCTTCTTCTACTGAATGCCCATAGCCCAGAGGTAGAATTGCCGACTGACACCAATTCGGTCGGGTTTCAATCCTGGGTTAAAAAGCAATTGGAGTCTAACCGTGCTGATGAGCTGTGATACAGCAAAACTGATCTGTCTGAGGATGACTACATATATATAGATATATATATAATGTATGTGTGTATATATATATATATATATATATATTGTGTATTTGGGCAGCAATCTCTCTTTTATACAGGTTTCATTAAAAATGACAGACAAGGTGTGATGGTTAATTTTTTTTTATGTGATGTTTTATGTGATCTTAAGATTTCTTTCTTTTGAGAACATAAATTACATAAAATTGTTTTATTAATCTGAATGCTTTCGGCTATACTTTTAGCCATTTTCAAAGATGTATGTTATTTTACATGTAACAGAATGTATTTGGTGTTATGTATGATGTAGAGTAGTGATATGTGTTGTGTACCAAACACAGTAAACATGTTGTTAGAGGGCTCATAGTTGATGATATTGGGTGTTGGTTTTTTCTTTTTTATCAATAAAGCCTCCTTTATTTTTAGTCTTATTTTGCATGTGGGTGATATTTGTTCTGTCAACAAGTATGTTTCAGATAGGTTTTGGTAGTTCTCTGTGTGTGTTTAAATGAGATCTAATTGAGCTCTGTTCAGAGAGATGCAGTGTAAGTCTTTGAGTCAGTTTCATTTTGGTATGCCCGATATAATTATTTACAAAATTAGAAAAAATTGATTTGTTGTAGTTTGGATCTCATGGGTGAATTGTTGGTTTTGATGATGAGGTTAGCCATTTTAAATTTTGTGTAATAGATGATTAATTTTTTTTTTTTGTTTACATTGACGGATGTTGCCTATTTTCTGATGTTTTGAAGTGAAGATATTTATAGTCTTGTTTATAATTGCTATGAATTTGGTTTTTGTAGAAGATATTAATAGTTTTATTTTTGGTGTGCTTGCTGTTGTTATTGGTCAAGTTTAAAAGAAAAAGTTTTAATTGGGAGCCAACCAAATAATCTGGAAATATGTTGTTGATGAGTGTTTGTTTAGAGTTCTGTAGTTTTTAGAAGAAAAGCAAGCAAGAAGATGAGTTTTTGTAGACTCTCATGAAGAAAATTTTAATGACACCAATTTTACATCTAAGAAGACATTTACTAATAAAATTAAGGTGACAAGAATTTTTACTGGTGGATTTTTTATAGAAATGTAATGAAGGTATTATTACAAACTACATGAAGGCATCTAAGAATGGGAGTTTATTTTTGGCTAAGCTCATGTGAGGTTGAGGATGGAATTTTTCTTGAATGCAAATTTAAGATTATTGATTTTGTTTTTGTTTTGAACAAAAATGAAAATATCATCTACATAGCGGATGTATATTGTAGGTTTGGAAATTTTTTTAAAAACCGTTTTGTACATGGGATACGTAATAGTTAGAAAAGCATAGATCAAGAAATTTCCCATACTTTGTTAGTTTGGGTGTAAATGTGACCTTCATGGTAGTAAAAAAGAGCTTGGGTGGTTTATGCAATTTAGAGTGTTTTTTTTGTTTTAGGTCTGATTGGTGGATGGTATTGAAGTATGTTTAGATACGGAGATAATGGTTATGTTGATGGTTTCAGCAACAGGGACGTTAGTGAATAAGTTTTTAACATCGAAGGACATGAGGGTTTGGGTTTGTGGATTTAAGAACTTGAAAAAATTTGTGGGTTGACTTGATGCTGTAATTGGTAGGTACATATAGGGTGATATTGTCATTCAGGGATTGAGACAATTGGTACATGGGGGTAGGGATCTGAGAGATTATAGGTCGTAGCGGGTATCTGGGTTTGTGTATTTTAACATTGTCTTATTACATTATGGGATGCTATGAGTTAACGTAAGTTTTTAGAGATTCGGTGGGGTTCCTATTTAGTCGTGTGAATTTTGATCAGTCGTCTAGGAAGTGCTCTAATTTTTTGTGGTAATCTAATTTATTCAAAATTATGTAAATGTTGGATTTATTGGCTCATCGGATGACAATGTTAGGATTGTTTTTTAGTTGTTTGGTGGCATTTGTGAGTTTTGTAGGAATATGGTTGTGGATGTTACACATAAAATAATATTCATTCTCGAAAATGGGTAAAAGTATAGCCAAAAACACTCAGATAAACAAAACATTTTGACAATTTTTATATAATTTATGTCTTAAAAGAACAAAACAAAGTCACATGAAAAATTACATAAAAAAATTAACCATCACACCTTGTTTATCATTTTTAATGCACACATATCTATATATATATATATATATATATATATATATATATATATATAAATTATATTTTAGAACATGTACATAATTTTTCTATATATAACCACTATAAAGGTACGTTCGTTTCAGCATTGAAGCCCCAATGCCTCGTGACACATCGCATGATGAGGCATTGGGGCTTCAATGCTGAAACGAACGTACCTTTATAGCGGTTATATATAGAAAAATTATGTCCATGTTCTAAAATATAATTTATAATAAATATTCACAGCTCTATATATTATATATCGAGCACTGTTTTAAATTAATGTTTTGGATGTTTAAGAATTCTTCGTTCTGTATTCACTCGGAGATATATATATATATATATATATGTATGTATATGTGTGTATATATATATATATATATATATATATATACACAAGTCCATAAATGGTGAGGATAATTCAACAAGATTACCTTCATATGAAATATTAATTGGTAAATCTATATAGAGAGTTCGATGGGTGTTTACAGAGCGATATGAAGTTGATAAATTTTATATTAAAAAAAAGTTTCATATGAAAATATATATATATATATATATATATATACATTTTTTTTTATATGTGAATTCAAATTTTACATTTGAGGAATAGCCATTTCAATATATCTACTAGAAACACGTATTGTTCAATTTTAGTCAGACAAAAAATGTCACAAAAAGATCAACTGAACAAGGGTTACATTATAATCTTACTGATTTGCTCAGTTGTTAAAAATATTTTTAAAAAAACAGAATATAAAAGACTTACTGGCAAGAAATTAAAAATATTTAAAAATAACGTCAATTGGGAGTCGGTAGGTTTTTTGTGTAGTTTATATGTCAGTTCAGTGAAAGGTATTAAATGGTCCTCACTGAGTCAGGTTTTATTAACAACTGACTTAACCAGGGAACGAGTTCAATTTTGGTACCAACCAATTAATACAAATATCCAGATAAATGTGCATTGTGGTGCAGTGGATATCGGCTCGGAACGAGAATTTGGGGAGCCGAGTTCGAATTCCATTTGAATTCCTTGCATTTCACTTACCTGCACATACCCTTGGGAAAGGTATTAATCTGTTTCTTCTCTCCAATTATTGATTAAATAACAGGACATAGTGGGTTCTATAACTTGGATGGCAACCAGTCTACTGCAGAAAGTAATGGCAATTTACTGCGGGATAATCTTCTGCTCAGTCAGTCATGTCTCTTTCAAGACATGATTGCCCGAGCGTGTATCACGTATGGCACTTAACTGACTGATTCGGATAAAAGATCTCTACTGGTAAAGTCGTCTACTTACATCAAATAACCAAGAACTAGGAGTTTTATTCTTTAAAAAAAAAGATACTTTTAACACTGTCCATGGTGAATGAATTTGGAAGCAGGGTAGTGTAATGATCAAAATATTCTTGTGATAACAATAAAGATGGGTGCACTCGTCCAACATAATAACCTGTGTGTTGAATGCAGAAAAGATGTTGGAATGATCAATAAGGTATTCTAAAAAATACAGACATTTCATGAGATTCTGGGAAATGGGTCAGGTTGAGTACATTTTATCACCTTCTTATGAATTCAGACAGAAATTAGCTTACTGCATGTTTAATTCTTTTTTTTTTTTTTAAATATGTGTTAAAATGATTGGATGAAATAAGTTTGGCTGTTGCTACTTGTTTACTGATTTTGAACTTTCTATCCATTTGTTGTTATGCAAAAAAATTCCCCAATGGAATTCAACCATAGTTTTTTTTTCTCAGCCATATTGAATTCTGTGTCGAGTTTGAAAGAGATGAACTGGGCTAAATTTAAAGTTGTCTTGCTTGTGAGATCAGCTATTTTGTAAATGGCAATTTTCCTTCGAGAATTTGGAAGAAATTTTTATTTTTTATGAAGGATATATTAATTATATTTATGGTATAAGAAGCAAAATGGTGGATTTTATCTAAGATAGACTTTTGACATATTTTTTAAAAACTTTTGTGCTGTACATATTTGATGTCTTGGCAAAATCAAGTCAGTCCTTTCGAATATTCCTGAAAAATTACTATCATGAAGACAATGAAAACTGTAAAAAATTTTTGTACTTACTTTTTTTTTTTTAGATGAGAAAAATATCTGCATGAACTGAAAAAATTTCCTTTATGCCTGAAGATTTCCATATTACGAAGAATTTTTGTAATTCTTAGATATTTTCAGGTATCTTTCAAATTTATAAAAATGATCAGAATCCTCATTTTATTAAGGTTCTGGTATGATGGTAAACTGTATCCGGCAGTAAGACCTCTGATTTTGAGATTGCAAGGTGCATGGAGCCACCTCTTAATTGCTGTTTGGGATGGTAGCACCTGTTAGGGTCTCAATTATGGACAAATAGTTAACTGTCCAAACTTTCATCATATGAAAGTATAAAAACAGATTTTTATGAAATATATGCCTAAAAACTTTTGAAGGAAAAATATTACAAACAAAACTTTTTTTGAATGAAAAATATTACTGAGAAAATATTTTTGATAGAAAAATATTACCAACAAAATGTTTTTGAAGGGAAAATGTTACCAACAAAAATGCGTTTTTGAAAGAAAAATGTTACCAACAAGAATACGTTTTTGAAGGAAAAATGTTAGCAACAAAAATGGATTTTGGAGGAACTAATACTTCCGCATTAAATGACCCGAAGGGGTTGATATGCCATAAAACAAACCTAATCAAACGAAACCTTATTTTATTAAAAAATTTAAAAAAATATTTTGTTGTAATTTCTGATATGTAGAGTTAACAATCAGTATGAAGTGGGTGTCCACTTTGCAATACCAGGTGCTGTAAGCTTGGATATGCAGGTGGTGTAGTGGATAATGACCTGGAAGGGGAAATTTGGGAGGAGGGGGCTGAGTAGGAATTTCAGTTCTGTTCATTTCATCATCTTATGCAAATATCCTTGAACGATCGTGAATCAAAAAGGGAAAAGAACACCTAATGTTTGGTCATTTGGTTAGATTTTGAGTGGTAATTCAATCTAAGTTTTTCACCCACCCTCCATTACATATGTAAGAAAGAGAACACGGTTATAAGGCAAAGTAACACATGGTCCGATGATCGCTTCAAGCATGAAATTTCCAGTCACCATCCAGTGTTATTTTTGTGTCGAGATGCAAGGTGAGACAATTTAATTCCTGGAATAACTCTGTGAATGCAAATTTTGTTCATTTGCTCATCTCCAAAGTACTATCCATTCCATGAGAGAATGGCTTTGTTGGAAGGTTGGTGGGGGTGAAAGTTTTACCTTGTAAAAATATTCAACTTGGTTACACAAAAAAGAACAAAAGAAAGCGGATGAAGTGTAAATCAAAACTTTTCTTATTCCAGAAATTGTCGAGGAGTTTTACGAAAATTATTTTTCCTTTCGTTCATCCAATATCTGGAAGATGGGATTCGTATAATGGGAAATAAACTGGATGCAAAAAAGATTTATTAGTGACTAATGACTTGAAGACTACGATATCCAGCTGTGACTTAAACTTTTCTGCACATGATCACCAAGACGGACTGCTCACTCAGTATGTTACCCTTTACTTACAAAATTTACGTTTAGACTGATGTGCATTGTGGTGCAGTGGATATCGGAACGGGATGAAAAATCGGATAGCCTAGTTTGAATTTCAGTTGAATTCCCTTATGTGCTAATATTTTTGGAAAGGTATTAATCCATCACTTCTCTCTCCAGCTATAGGTTAAATAGTAAGAGATTAGGATCTGTAACCTTGGTTAGCAACCAGTCTACCACAGAAAATAATGGCAACCTACTGTGGGAAAAACAGTGAAAAATCAATCATTTGAGACATGATTGTCCAAGAGTGTATCATGTATAAATACAATGTGAGAGTCAGTAATAAAGAAAGAAAGCCAAATAACAGGAAAGTCTTTAACAAAAGCAGCCATAGCACTAATCAGCAGGCAGATTATGTCTACAGAAAATTGTCCAGTGTGAAAAGAGCCTCGTGGATTAAATTGTTGGTTCATGAATTTGGTGACATAAGAATCATAATTCAATCCCTGGGCCACCTGTGTGTATTTGGGCCCAGTGGAAACAAGCACTGGATGAACAGTACTAAAAATAAGAACTACTCGAGATCTTCCTAGACATGGGCAGTGGAACAAGAACAGTCTAGCCACATAGATTAAATGAAAGATTCAGTTCAATTTTTGGATAGGGCAGTGTATAATTGGACTCATTGGAAACAGGGCAAGCAATAACTGAACAGTACTAAAAATAAGAACTAGTCGAGATATCCCTAGACATGGGCAGTGGAACAAGAACAGTCTATCCACGTAAATTAAATAAAAGATTTAGTTCAATCCCTGGACAGGGCAGTGTGTACTTGCACTCATTGGAAACAGGGCAAGCAATAACTGAACAGTACTAAAAATAAGAACTAGTCGAGATATCCCTAGACATGGGCAGTGGAACAAGAACAGTCGAACCACATAGATCAAATAAAAGAATTCAGTTCAATCCCTAGATCGGGCAGTGTGTACTTGCACTCATTGGAAACAGGGCAAGCAATAACTGAACAGTACTAAAAATAAGAACTAGTCGAGATATCCCTAGACATGGGCAGTGGAACAAGAACAGTCTAACCACATAGATCAAATAAAAGAATTCAGTTCAATCCCTGGACAGGGCAGTGTGTACTTGCACTCACTGGAAACAGGGCAAGCAATAACTGAACAGTACTAAAAATAAGAACTAGTCGAGATATCCCTAGACATGGGCAGTGGAACAAGAACAGTCTATCCACGTAAATTAAATAAAAGATTTAGTTCAATCCCTGGACAGGGCAGTGTGTACTTGCACTCATTGGAAACAGGGCAAGCAATAACTAGACAGTACTAAAAATAAAGGCTCAATCGAGATATCCCTAGACATAGACAGTGGAACAAGAACAGAATCTACCCACATAGATCAAATAAAAGAATTCAGTTCAATCCCTGGACAGGGCAGTGTGTACTTGCACTCATTGGAAACAGGGCAAGCAATAACTGAACAGTACTAAAAATAAGAACTAATTCGAGATATCCCTAGACATGGGCAGTGGAACAAGAACAGTCTATCCACGTAAATTAAATAAAAGATTTAGTTCAATCCCTGGACAGGGCAGTGTGTACTTGCACTCATTGGAAACAGGGCAAGCAATAACTGAACAGTACGAAAAATAAGAACTAGTCGAGATATCCCTAGACATGGGCAGTGGAACAAGAACAGTCTACCCACATAGATTAAATAAAGAATTCAGTTCAATCCCTGGACAGGGCAGTGTGTACTTGGACTCATTGGAAACAGGGCAAGCAATAACTGAACAGTACGAAAAATAAGAACTAGTGAGATATCCCTAGACATGGGCAGTGGAACAGAAACAGTCTAACCACATAGATCAAATAAAAGAATTCAGTTCAATCCCTGGACAGGCCAGTGTGTACTTGGACTCATTGGAAACAGGGCAAGCAATAACTGAACAGTACGAAAAATAAGAACTAGTCGAGATATCCCTAGACATGGGCAGTGGAACAAGAACAGTCTACCCACATAAGATTAAATAAAAGAATTCAGTTCAATCCCTGGACAGGGCAGTGTGTACTTGGACTCATTGGAAACAGGGCAAGCAATAACTTGAACAGTACGAAAAATAAGAACTAGTCGAGATATCCCTAGACATGGGCAGTGGAACAAGAACAGTCTAACCACATAGATCAAATAAAAGAATTCAGTTCAATCCCTGGACAGGGCAGTGTGTACTTGGACTCATTGGAAACAGGGCAAGCAATAACTGAACAGTACGAAAAATAAGAACTAATGTGAGATGTCCCCTAGACATGGGCAGTGCGATTAAGAACAGTCTATCCACGTAAATTAAATAAAAGATTTAGTTCAATCCCTGGACAGGGCAGTGTGTACTTGCACTCATTGGAAACAGGGCAAGCAATAACTTGAACAGTACTAAAAATAAGAACTAGTCGAGATATCCCTAGACATGGGCAGTGGAACAAGAACAGTCTACCCACATAGATCAAATAAAGAATTCAGTTCAATCCCTGGACAGGGCAGTGTGTACTTGCACTCATTGGAAACAGGGCAAGCAATAACTTGAACAGTACTAAAAATAAGAACACAATTAGAATGTCCCTAGACATGGGCAGTGGAACAAAGACAGTCCTCCGTAAATTAAATAAAAGATTTAGTTCAATCCCTGGACAGGGCAGTGTGTACTTGCACGCATTGGAAACAGGGCAAGCAATAACTGAACAGTACGAAAAATAAGAACTAGCCTAGATATCCCTAGACATGGTGGGCAGTGAACAAGAACAGTCTACCCACATAGATTAAATAAAAGAATTCAGTTCATCCCTGGACAGGGCAGGCACTTGGACTCATTGGAAACAGGGCAACAATAACTGAACAGTACGAAAAATAAGAACTAGTCGAGATATCTCGTATTAGCGGTGGAACAAGAACAGTCTAACCACATAGATCAAATAAAAGAATTCAGTTCAATCCCTGGACAGGCAGTGTGTACTTGGACTCACGCGGAAACAGGGCAAGCAATAACTGAACAGTACGAAAAATAAGAACTAGTCGAGATATCTCCAGACATGGGCAGTGGAACAAGAACAGTTCACCCACATAGATTAAATAAAGAATTCAGTTCAATCCCTGACAGGGCAGTGTGTACTTGGACTCATTGGAAACAGGCAAGCAATAACTGAACAGTACGAAACAAGAACTAGTCGAGATATCCTCTTGCACATGGGTAGTGGAACAAGAACAGTTCAACCACATAGATCAAATAAAAGTATCCAGTTCAATCCCTGGACAGGCAGTGTGTACTTGGACTCATTGGAAACAGGGCAAGCAATAACTGAACAGCATTTTAAAAACAAGAACTAGTCGAGATATCCCTAGACATGGGCAGTGGAACAAGAACAGTCTAACCACATATAGATCAAATAAAAGAATTCAGTTCAATCCCTGGACAGGGCAGTGTACTCTGACTCATTGGAAACAGGGCAAGCAATAACTGAATAGTACGAAAAATAAGAACCAGTCGAGATTATCCCTAGACATGGGCAGTGGAAGAACAGTTCATCCACATAGATCAAATAAAAGAATTCAGTTCAATCCCTGGACAGGGCAGTGTGTACTTGGACTCATTGGAAACAGGGCAAGCAATAACTGAACAGTACGAAAAATAAGAACTAGTCGAGATATCCCTAGACATGGGCAGTGGAACAAGAACAGTCTAACCACATAGATCAAATAAAAGAAACTAGTTCAATCCCTGGACAGGGCAGTGTGTATTTGGACCTGACAAAACAGGCAAGCAATAACTGAACAGTACGAAAAATAAGAACTAGTCGAGACATCCCCAGACATGGGCAGTGGAACAAGAACAGTCTAACCACATAGATCAAATAAAAGAATTCAGTTCAACCCTGGACAGGCAGTGTGTACTTGGACTCATTGGAAAATAGCAAGCAATAACTGAACAGTACGAAAACAAGAACCAGCTCTAGATATCCCCAGACATGGGCAGTGGAATCGAAGAACAGTTCACCCAATATACAGACTAAATAAAAGAATTGTGTTCAATCCCTGGACAGGCAGTGTGTACTCTGACTCATTGGAAAACAGGGCAAGCAATAACTGAACAGTACGAAAAATAAGAACTAGTCGATAGGTTATCCCTAGACATGGGCAGTGGAATGAAGAACAGTCTAACCACATAGATCAAATAAAGAATTCAGTTCAATCCTTGGACAGGGCAGTGTGTACTTGGACCCAGCTGGAAACAGGGCAAGCAATAACTGGAACAGCATTTAAAAATAAGAACTAGTCGCAGATATCCCTAGACATGGGCAGTGGAACAAGAACAGTCTAACCACATAGATCACAAAGAATTCAGTTCAATCCCTGGACAGGGCAGTGGGTACTGGGACTCATTGGAAATAGGCAAGCAATAACTGAATAGCATTTAAAAATAAGAACTAGGTCGAGATATCCCTAGACATGGGCAGTGGAACAAGAACAGTCGAACCACATAGATTAAATAAAAGAATTCAGTTCAATCCCTGGACAGGGCAGTGTGTACTTGGACTCATTGGAAACAGGGCAAGCAATAACTGAACAGTACTAAAAATAAGAACTAGTCGAGATATCCCTAGACATGGGCAGTGGAACAAGAATAGTCTACCCACATAGATCAAATAAAAGAATTCAGTTCAATCCCTGGACAGGGCAGTGTGTACTTGGACTCATTGGAAACAGGGCAAGCAATAACTGAACAGTACTAAAAATAAGAACTAGTCAAAATATCCCTAGACATGGGCAGTGGAACAAGAACAGTCGAACCACATAGATCAAATAAAAGAATTCAGTTCAATCCCTAGATCGGGCAGTGTGTACTTGCACTCATTGGAAACAGGGCAAGCAATAACTGAACAGTACTAAAAATAAGAACTAGTCGAGATATCCCTAGACATGGGCAGTGGAACAAGAACAGTCTACCCACATAGATCAAATAAAAGAATTCAGTTCAATCCCTGGACAGGGCAGTGTGTACTTGGACTCATTGGAAACAGGGCAAGCAATAACTGAACAGTACTAAAAATAAGAACTAGTCGAGATATCCCTAGACATGGGCAGTGGAACAAGAACAGTCTACCCACATAGATCAAATAAAAGAATTCAGTTCAATCCCTGGACAGGGCAGTGTGTACTTGGACTCATTGGAAACAGGGCAAGCAATAACTGAACAGTACGAAAAATAAGAACTAGTCGAGATATCCCTAGACATGGGCAGTGGAACAAGAACAGTCTAACCACATAGATCAAATAAAAGAATTCAGTTCAATCCCTGGACAGGGCAGTGTGTACTTGGACTCATTGGAAACAGGGCAAGCAATAACTGAACAGTACGAAAAATAAGAACTAGTCGGGATATCCCTAGACATGGGCAGTGGAACAAGAACAGTCTAACCACATAGATCAAATAAAAGAATTCAGTTCAATCCCTGGACAGGGCAGTGTGTACTTGGACTCATTGGAAACAGGGCAAGCAATAACTGAACAGTACGAAAAATAAGAACTAGTCGAGATATACCTAGACATGGGCAGTGGAACAAGAACAGTCTATCCACGTAAATTAAATAAAAGATTTAGTTCAATCCCTGGACAGGGCAGTGTGTACTTGCACTCATTGGAAACAGGGCAAGCAATAACTGAACAGTACTAAAAATAAGAACTAGTCGAGATATCCCTAGACATGGGCAGTGGAACAAGAACAGTCTACCCACATAGATCAAATAAAAGAATTCAGTTCAATCCCTGGACAGGGCAGTGTGTACTTGCACTCATTGGAAACAGGGCAAGCAATAACTGAACAGTACTAAAAATAAGAACTAGTCGAGATATCCCTAGACATGGGCAGTGGAACAAGAACAGTCTATCCACGTAAATTAAATAAAAGATTTAGTTCAATCCCTGGACAGGGCAGTGTGTACTTGCACTCATTGGAAACAGGGCAAGCAATAACTGAACAGTACGAAAAATAAGAACTAGTCGAGATATCCCTAGACATGGGCAGTGGAACAAGAACAGTCTACCCACATAGATCAAATAAAAGAATTCAGTTCAATCCCTGGACAGGGCAGTGTGTACTTGGACTCATTGGAAACAGGGCAAGCAATAACTGAACAGTACTAAAAATAAGAACTAGTCGAGATATCCCTAGACATGGGCAGTGGAACAAGAACAGTCTACCCACATAGATCAAATAAAAGAATTCAGTTCAATCCCTGGACAGGGCAGTGTGTACTTGGACTCATTGGAAACAGGGCAAGCAATAACTGAACAGTACTAAAAATAAGAACTAGTCGAGATATCCCTAGACATGGGCAGTGGAACAAGAACAGTCTACTTACATAGATCAAATAAAAGAATTCAGTTCAATCCCTGGACAGGGCAGTGTGTACTTGGACTCATTGGAAACAGGGCAAGCAATAACTGAACAGTACTAAAAATAAGAACTAGTCGAGATATCCCTAGACATGGGCAGTGGAACAAGAATAGTCTACCCACATAGATCAAATAAAAGAATTCAGTTCAATCCCTGGACAGGGCAGTGTGTACTTGGACTCATTGGAAACAGGGTAAGCAATAACTGAACAGTACTAAAAATAAGAACTAGTCGAGATATCCCTAGACATGGGCAGTGGAACAAGAATAGTCTACCCACATAGATCAAATAAAAGAATTCAGTTCAATCCCTGGACAGGGCAGTGTGTACTTGGACTCATTGGAAACAGGGCAAGCAATAACTGAACAGTACTAAAAATAAGAACTAGTCGAGATATCCCTAGACATGGGCAGTGGAACAAGAACAGTCTACCCACATAGATCAAATAAAAGAATTCAGTTCAATCCCTGGACAGGGCAGTGTGTACTTGGACTCATTGGAAACAGGGCAAGCAATAACTGAACAGTACTAAAAATAAGAACTAGTCGAGATATCCCTAGACATGGGCAGTGGAACAAGAACAGTCTACCCACATAGATCAAATAAAAGAATTCAGTTCAATCCCTGGACAGGGCAGTGTGTACTTGGACTCATTGGAAACAGGGCAAGCAATAACTGAACAGTACTAAAAATAAGAACTAGTCGAGATATCCCTAGACATGGGCAGTGGAACAAGAATAGTCTACCCACATAGATCAAATAAAAGAATTCAGTTCAATCCCTGGACAGGGCAGTGTGTACTTGGACTCATTGGAAACAGGGCAAGCAATAACTGAACAGTACTAAAAATAAGAACTAGTCGAGATATCCCTAGACATGGGCAGTGGAACAAGAACAGTCGAACCACATAGATCAAATAAAAGAATTCAGTTCAATCCCTGGACAGGGCAGTGTGTACTTGGACTCATTGGAAACAGGGCAAGCAATAACTGAACAGTACTAAAAATAAGAACTAGTCAAAATATCCCTAGACATGGGCAGTGGAACAAGAACAGTCGAACCACATAGATCAAATAAAAGAATTCAGTTCAATCCCTGGACAGGGCAGTGTGTACTTGCACTCATTGGAAACAGGGCAAGCAATAACTGAACAGTACTAAAAATAAGAACTAGTCGAGATATCCCTAGACATGGGCAGTGGAACAAGAACAGTCGAACCACATAGATTAAATAAAAGAATTCAGTTCAATCCCTAGATCGGACAGTGTGTACTTGGACTCATTGGAAATAGGGCAAGCAATAACTGAACAGTACTAAAAATAAGAACTAGTCAAAATATCCCTAGACATGGGCAGTGGAACAAGAACAGTCGAACCACATAGATCAAATAAAAGAATTCAGTTCAATCCCTAGATCGGACAGTGTGTACTTGGACTCATTGGAAATAGGGCAAGCAATAACTGAACAGTACTAAAAATAAGAACTAGTCGAGATATCCCTAGACATGGGCAGTGGAACAAGAACAGTCTATCCACGTAAATTAAATAAAAGATTTAGTTCAATCCCTGGACAGGGCAGTGTGTACTTGCACTCATTGGAAATAGGGCAAGCAATAACTGAACAGTACTAAAAATAAGAACTAGTCGAGATATCCCTAGACATGGGCAGTGGAACAAGAACAGTCGAACCACATAGATTACATAAAGGATTCAGTTCAATCCCTGGACAGGGCAGTGTGTACTTGCACTCACTGGAAACAGGGCAAGCAATAACTGAACATGACTAAAAATAAGAACTAGACGAGATATCCCTAAACAAAACAGTGGAACAAGAACAGTCTAACCCCTGTAGATTAAATAAAATGTTTAGTTAGGAATTTCTTGTAGGTTATCCAGATTGATACACACGAGGAAGTCCAGAGAGCAGAATGAAAAGTTCTGATATGAACAACAAAGATGAGGACAATAGTCTGAATATAAATCATGTAAATAATGATAACTCCTCATCCCAGAGTTTTGGACAGAAGTGGAACTATTTACACAATTTACATTTGGACTATTGTTCTCATCTTTGTTATTACATATTTCGGCTGCTGTGCTCTCTGGGCTTCTTCGGGTGTATATTGATTTGGGTAACCTACAGGGAATTCTGAACTGAAGCCTTTATGTAATTTACAGGTGTAGATTGTCCTCATTTCAATGCTCATGTTTAGGGATATCTTGTTTAGTTCTTATTTTTAGGGCTCAGTTATGAGTTTCTCATTTAGTACACACTCCCAGCCCAGTGATTAAACTATGATTACTAGGTCAACAAATTCATGGACTATCAATTTAATCCACTAGTCTATCATCCTATTGGACAATACTCTGTAAAACAAACCTGCCTGCTGATTAGTGCTGCTGCTGCTATTTCTGTTGAAGACTTACTCTCATTGATTTGCTTTCTTTAATACAGCTTCTCATATTCTATTTATTTCTATGATAATATTTTGATGGTTCTATATGTGGGTAGATTGTTCTCTGTCCATTGCCCATATCTAATGTCTAGTGGAACAATAAGTCTGCCCCCATAGATTAAATAAAGGCTTCAGTTCAGAATTTCCTGTAGTTTAGCTAGATCAATATACAACTGATGAAGACCAAAGTGCACAATGGCTGAAATGACAACCAAGATGAGAACAGCAGTCTAAATGTTTTTTTTGCTCGATCATATTGGGATTGTTACCCTCTCTCTATTTCCTTTCTCTCTCCTGTTGTCGTTGGCAGAGATGACTAATTCAAAGAGAATCTGATGATGCCATTCGATTTTTGCCTGAACCGAAACAGTGTAACTAATAATAACTTCTCATTCCAGAAATTCAGACAGAAATATTGTCCTTTATGTATACCGCTCATGTGTATACCTTTACGTATACCGCTCACGTGTATACCTTTATGCATACCGCTCACGTGTATACCTTTATGTATACCGCTCATGTGCATACCTTTATGTATACCGCTCATGTGTATACCTTTATGCATACCGCTCATGTGTATACCTTTATGCATACCGCTCATGTGTATACCTTTATGCATACCGCTCATGTGTATACCTTTATGCATGCCGCTCATGTGTATACCTTTATGCATACCGCTCATGTGTATACCTTTATGCATACCGCTCATGTGTATACCTTTATGCATACCGCTCATGTGTATACCTTTATGCATACCGCTCATGTGTATACCTTTATGCATACCGCTCATGTGTATACCTTTATCCGCATACCGCTCATGTGTATACCTTTATGCATACCGCTCATGTGTATACCTTTATGCATACCGCTCATGTGTATACCTTTATGCATACCGCTCATGTGTATACCTTTATGCATACCGCTCATGTGTATACCTTTATGCATACCGCTCATGTGTATACCTTTATGCATACCGCTCATGTGCATACCTTTATGCATACCGCTCATGTGCATACCTTTATGCATACCGCTCATGTGCATACCTTTATGCATACCGCTCATGTGCATACCTTTATGCATACCGCTCATGTGTGCATACCTTTATGCATACCGCCTCATGTGCATACCTTTATGCATACCGCTCATGTGCATACCTTTATGCATACCGCTCATGTGCATACCTTTATGCATACCGCTCATGTGCATACCTTTATGCATACCGCTCATGTGCATACCTTTATGCATACCGCTCATGTGTATACCTTTATGCATACCTCTCTATGTGTATACCTTTATGCATACCTCTCATGTGTATACCTTTATGCATACCTCTCATGTGTATACCTTTACGTATACCGCTCACGTGTATACCTTTACGTATACCGCTCACGTGTATACCTTTACGTATACCGCTCACGTGTATACCTGTACGCATACCGCTCAAGTGCATACCTTTACGCATACCGCTCATGTGCATACCTTTACGCATACCGCTCATGTGCATACCTTTACGCATACCGCTCATGTGCATACCTTTACGCATACCGCTCATGTGCATACCTTTACGCATACCGCTCATGTGTATACCTTTATGCATACCGCTCACGTGTATACCTTACGATAGATGTGAAAGGTTATGAGAATATTTACCACGTCTACTTGAGAAGGGGTTACACATTTTTTACCAAAAATTTAGATAAAAATCAGGGGTGCAACGTATCCACTCAATATAGAACATCATATAGAACATGAAATAGACTGGTAGTTTAGGCAAGTATTCTGAGCTTGAGTATATGTGAGGTCAAGGAGAAAATTAATATTTCCTGACACTGATTTTACACAATCGCCTCTTCCGACAAATAGCTACATATTGAATAAGAGTGCTCAATCTACATTGCCAATATTTACTATTTATTATTTGATTTACAACAACAAACTATCATTTACAAGGGATTTTACAACTGAAGTAATTACCAGAATGCGAATTTTCATCTAAACAGAGCAGCCCCTGCACTTGATAAGTAAATGCCATACAATTACAACCAATCACAGTTTGGCTTACAGTTTTTCAGTGCAGAGTAGTCATTTACCACTATTCAAAAACTTTATTCATCCCAATTTTAACTGGTACGAGTAGTTAACAATTTTAATAAATTGCAAACCCTAGTCATGAGTAAGAGAAAGAGTTATAAAGTAGATTTTAAGTTGAAAGTGGTGGATTATTGTTGTAGAGTAGGTAGTACCCCTTCAACACTTTAACTGATGGACTGGCTCATAGCCTGAAAAAGTCAATGACTATGTATTTAAAGGGTTGTTTTTTGAGACAAGCAGATTAATATTCGGGATGATTTACTTCGTTGACTGTTCACTATTTAGATCCTCTTCTTTTTTGCTTGTAAGTTTGTCTTGCTAATTGTTTGTTAATTATTGTTCTGTATTATTGATTAGCACTGGATACTCGGCTGAATAAATCTAAGCACTCCTTGGGGATACAACAATTATGCAGAAGAACATGGGAACCGATCTGTAGAAAGAGTTTAGAGTTTCAGTAATATTTGTTCATAAATACATTTTTGGTGCTTAAAGGAGCTCTTCAGTGATGTTTTGCCTTCATTGCTGATTTTGGGTTTTTAAACATCATATGGGCTCCAGCAGTAACCTTGACTTTCGGTTCAGAAGTACCAAGCTGGCTCCTTACTTTTGTGCTACTTGTCTGGATTTCAATTTTCTTTTTGACAGAATTCGTACTTTTTATTGTTAACTCTAGCCAATGGGAAGAGTTCATTTTCCCACCCTCCCCTATTTAATAACAAATCTGAGTTGCACCTAGTTTTTTTTTTTTTTTTTTTCTTTAATTGTGGTTACTTTTTCTGGTATGTGCATCCATTTTTTTCTTTCTTCACTAAATTTACCCATATACTTTGAATTACTAATACTAATTGTATTTTCTTACCTCTATTTATTAACATAGCTTTTAAACAAAATTTTACTATTCAACTGGTCTATAATTACCTATACCCTTCCCAAAAAATTTATCAAAACTACCTACATTTGTCATTGATTAGCTAATCCTATTTCTGAAAATTAAAACTAAACCACTTATGCCATTCACCTTTTGCTATTCTTTAAAACCCTCTAACTGTATGTATAGATTTCTGCTGAAATAACTATTTTCTTCCGGGGGGGGGGGGATTAGAATTAAATGTTACTACTCTTGCTAATATTATTTAACAAATATTAGTTATATTTACATTAAAAAAGGTTCATATAACTCCCCAGATTATAGTGTGACCTATCTGCGAGTCAATGGTAAGTGCCCACTTTGACAACCCCAAAATTATTCATAAGTACATATGAGTAACTGAAAAATGCTTGACTCAATTCTAAAATGTGTTATTCAAAGAGTATAACAATTTTAATCGCTTAATAACTTTAAATGCTGATACTTTACAGATTAATAATTTGACATTTGTTATAAAGGCTGTGTAATTTAAAAAAAATTCTCTGTAAGTTATAAGTTAATTAAATTTTGTTTTCAAATTGGTATCCACTCATTAGGTATATTGTATCTTAATAATTTTTATTAAAAAGAGATTTTTGTTTTGTTTGAAACTGATTAATTAACAGAATATGTTAATTCTATCATTATAATTTTAGTTTGTTTAATTTGTTCATTTTACTAAATCTTAATTTAAATTGGTTTTTAAATTTATCTTTAAACACTGCAGTTTCATTACTGAAAACAATACCTTTCAGCAAAATAGTCATTTGTTGCTGGATTAAACAAAATACCTTTCACCAAAGGAGATGGTCTGTTGAAGTGTGAATAAAGTATTTGATATGCAAAAAATTAAAAAAAAAATGGTTCTCCTACCTTTTACTTTTCCACATATTCGTTTGAGTTATTCAAAACTTTTAGCCTTCTATAAAATACCTGTATATACTGTTCTACCTGGAGTTGAAATGGTTTTGCTCATTAAGTTCTTTTATAGTCTTTCCACTGAGGAGAAACCCATTTGCTTTTGGCTGAGATTTATATTATAACCCAAGCTTCAGGGGGCCATCCCCTCAGGCTTTACCTCTTTCTTAGGTGGGAGCTGAATTTATTGCTCGGTGCCTGAGACATCCCCAAAAGGGGAAGTGCTGAGTGTATTTGGAAATTTTTCATTGGTACCGTTAATAAACCACCTGAAATTGACCTTGTGTCACATCTGTTGTGTGGTAGGAGCCCTGGTAAATATATTTGCCTTTGGCTGAGATATTGTATTTTTTTATTTTAAGCTCATGCGCAAGGATGCTTTTTTCCCCAGGAAATACCTCTCCCTCAAAAGAGGAGCTGGGTTTATTGCCCAGTGCCTGAGGCATCTTCAAAAATAGAAATGCTGAGAGGGCTTGGTCAATTTACTTACAGTATTGCTGTTAAACCCACTTTAAATCTTCACTTTGTGTCACATCCAGTTGTGTTGTGGGCACCCTGGTAAATACCTATAAATTTATTTTCTGTTGACATTATATCAAATCAACAAGCTTTCCTGATGAGCTTGTGTAAATGGATGGAAAAGACAGAGTTTAGGACAGATAACAAAAGTTAAATTTTTCCAAGAGCTACAAAGGGCAAGAAATTTTGGAGAGCCACGATCACAAAAATCCTGAATGGACACAGTACAAAGAAGAAAAATTGTTTATAGACATACTTCTTATGACAATCTCCGAACAAAAGAAATGCCTCTTATTGAAGAGATTTAGACAATTTATGGTTCCTTGCAAGACAGGTTTGTTCTGATAGTTGATTGGCTTCCCAAACTGATTTGGATATATCTCTTTAGCAATATCTTTGTTATGACATTGTCTTCATAAATCGTCACCTGTTATTAAAGAAATTTTGTCATGTCACAGTTTATTTAGAGAGAAACTTGTTATGGTATCAAAGTTGTCTGTTAGCAAACTAACTAGGACCTATCATAGTTTGTACTTAGAGCTGTTATGACATTCTTTTAGGAAATAGTTGTCTACAATGAAAATAAAGAAGTGAATACTAATTTTGCAGATTACAAAAAATGTTTTTTTTTTTGTTTTTTTTTTGTTTTTTGCATTTATTTGGTATTCAGCCTGTTAACCTCCTGATCTTTACGTTCCATCTTTTGACGTAATCAAATTAGATATTGATTATTGTTAACTGTTTCCTCATCTCAGTCTTCTTTTCTCTCTGTTTCTAGATGTTGTTTTTTTTTTTTTTTTAATGGATCGTTTGGAGAATAACTTCAATTGGTGGTTCGAATTGTATTAAGACTAAACGAAAGAAAAACTTAGGTTATTTTTAATAATGATTTTTCTGCTTTGTTGCTTTCTTCTTAAAGTAATCATGGTTTGCGTTAAAAATTGAAATTTAATTGAAGATTTGTGCAAGAAGAGGATCATGTGGAAATGGAGCGACTTTGGAAATATTTCTCTTCAGTGCTTTGGATTTGCCAGTTTTTGTTCTTTCTTATTAAAAACAAATCATGTGAGCAATGATGAGGCTTTGGAAAGGACGGAAACGAAAAGGAAATTAATACTGAGCATCAGGAAGAGACAGCTAAAGTTTCTGGAATATGCGATAAGGAAGGAGGGCTTGGAGAACCTGATAATAATAGGCCAGACAGAGTGAAAATGAGACAGGGGAAAGCAGCGAATAACATATTTGAAGGACCTGACCAGGTGGATGACAGAACGAGGATTGTGTGGTGTAACAGGAGAAAGCATGCTAAAAGCCACCAGGTTGGGATGAAAATGTTTTAGAAAAATCAAAGGGAAGTTAGGTTGATGAGAAGTGACTAAAGTCAAGATGCCATGTCAGGACCAGTTATATTGCAGATCTTTCTTTGGGTTTTGTCAAGAACATTGAGATGAATAGCAGGAGCAACCAACCAGATATGGCAACAATATTCAATGCACAGGCATATGGTAGATTTATAAATGTGCAAGATAGATTCTTCTTGAGAAAGGGAGTAGAATGATTTCCTGTTGCCTTCTCCTTGGTTTGGGATTCAGAGTTTGAAATCATATAGCTCAGTCTAGCCTGTTATTTAACCCATACAATGGTGAGGAGACTGGTTCGTTTTATTCACAGTGGCATTTGTGTAAAAGCGAATTCTTTCTCCCACGTCTATTGAACAGGTGAAGAGGCTCATCCCTTGTTTCCTGTTTTTCTCTTTTTCTCTTTTCCAATCTTTTCACTCTTTTTTTATTTTATTTTTTTTTTCAATTGGAGTAGATAGACTAAACTATCGCCCGGTTCACGCTCCACCCACATCTATTGAACAGGTGAAGAGGCTCATCCCTTGTTTCCTGTTTAGGATGTGGTTTCCGGTTTTTCTCTTTTCCAATCTTTTCACTCTTACGTAGCCCCCTGCACATCAGTGGCGTTTTCGCCTTGCTTGGGGTGATATGATTAAAAAAAACAAACTAGCCTGGAATTTGAACTTGGTTCACCATTTCCATTTACCATGCCAGTGTCGATTAGATTATTAGTAAGAGTTAATGTGTTTCAACCTCTCTTCCTCTTGCAAACTGGATCATCTTGCAAGTCATGACCAGTGAGTTTTTTTTTCTCACTTTGCAAATACAACTTTCTAAAAGAAATACTCATTAAAACACTTAACTTGGGAATTATTGAAAAATTAAAAATTTTCCAGCACAATTGGAATTGATTGAAAATCTAGAAAACATTGATGAAAAACTAAATACAAATTCCTGAATTGTTAATTTGAGATTTAAAAATAAATTAAGTTCATTTGAAGAACTGAAATTATTTCTTTGGTGAAAAATTCTCAGAATTTGCATTTTCATCTTTGGCCATTCATATCTGTGCATATGACATAAACACACACACACACACACACAAAATTAATGGATTTTTTTATTTGTTAATCTGACAAATTTATTTAAACACTTTGAACATTATTTTTGCTGGATATCCATGTTTGAATAAATGCTCTGTTTATTTATTAAGCAGTATATTTAATTTCATCTACCATCCTGAATATTCAAAAAATGGTGTCCTCTGGCAGAAATCAAACCCTCTTTCCTGGAGAAACTCATTAAATTCAATGTGATTTAGACCAACTTAACCACATAAAGTATTCCCAATCAAGCAAAGCCGAATAATTCCTTATAAGTGAATATATATATATGTGTGTGTGTGTGTGTGTATTTAGGTAGCAAATTTTCTTTTAGGCATGTCTGATTAAATAAATTACAAACATTGTCTGCTTATTTTTAATAAAATTTATTTGTACTCACAAATAATCTTTCACATATTATAATTAAAAGATGTAAGAAATGCACTGTAACTTTGACAGTTGATTTTATAATCCATTTTTTGATGTTCCAATTACTTTCAATCTTCTAAGATCATCTTTAGAGTTGTAAGTTGTGGTAACAAAAAATAACCACAAATCTGTGTTGCTAAAAATTACTGTAAATTTTCTAGTTGCTTCAAATGTAATGGTTGACAAATTGCTTAGCGTTCATTAGAATGTGATAATTATCCGCAATAGAATTTTTTTTATGATGTGATGTCATAGGTCATGCACATGTTAAAGCATGAAAAAATTACTTAGCGTTCAGTAGAATGCTAAGTAAAGAAGAAGAAAATTTACAGTAATTTTTAGCAACACAGTTTTGCAGTTATTTTTTTGTAACAACAACTTACACTCCTGAAGATGATCTCAGAAGGAGATTGAAAACCCTTGGGAACATTGAGAAATAGATAAAACAAATAAACTTTCAAAGTTACAGCACATTTCTTAAATCTTTTAATTATAATACATGAAAGATTATCTGTAAGTCTGAATGGATTTTATTAAAAATAAGCAGACAATATTTGCAGTCCATTAAATCTGACACACATATATGTGTGTGCATATATATATATATGTGTGTGTGTGTGTGTGTGTGTGTGCGTGCATTTCATTCAGCAATGAATTAGAACACTCTCAGCTATTGGGCATGTATAATGATAATATACATGCTAAAAAGTCTGCCTCCTTCTCTCCTACCAAGTGATCGTAGCTCAGAGGTAGAATCGCCAACTGATGCCAATTCGGTTAGGTTTCAATCCTGGGTAAAAAGCAATCGGCTGTCTAACCATACTGATGAGCTGTGATACAGCGAAACAGATCTGTCTGCGGAGATATATATATATATATATAAAAAAGCATGGTGGAGTAATAGATTGCAGCTCTGATTGGGGAATTAGAGAGTCGAGTTAAAATTTTATTTGAATTTGTTACATTCACTCCTGTGCTAATAACCTTTGGAATGGTATGAATTTAGCTCTTCTTTCTCTGGTTATATATATATATATATATAATGATAGACAGGGACCTATAGACTATGGTGACAACTGTTCAAGAAGAAAGATGATTTAAAATTCAAACCAGCTTGGAAAATCTAAAGGGAGGCATCCAAAGACAGTTTATTTAGTACGGCCTGGTATTATCTGGCATCCTCTGCAGTTGTTTTTCTTTCCTCTGATGTCACAGACTTAAGTGCCCCGGAATTTTCAGTGTTGTTAAAAAAGGTTGTGGCTCAGCACAACCCTCTGCTACCACACCAATCTGCGCAAGGCATCTAGTTGTGATAGATTGGGTCATTATTGATTCTCGATGGATTCCTTTGATATTATTTATTATTAAAGAGGAAAAAAAAATTAGGAGATATTTTATGCCAACTTTCAAGCAAGTTAACTTTTGACATTCAGATCATTTTGCAGCAGGTGCCAGAATGCGAGAAATGGTGTCTAGAACAGATTAAAAAGTAACCAAAGAAGCTTACAGGCTAAACTTATTTATAAATGGAACTTTATGTGTGTGTGTCCGTTACCTATAGACTCTGAAATGGCTCAACTGATTTTCTTGAAAATTTTCATAGTTGTACTATAAGTGTCTGCAAGTGTTCTTAGCTAGGTTTTGTGTCGAGGAACCCCCGATAAATATCAAAAATCGATAATCAAAAAAATCGGGTTATAGAAGGAGTGGTCCAATTTTAATCAAATTTGATACACTCATAGACAAAGACATAAGAAATGATATTCAAAAGTTTCAAGGTTGCAGTTCTTACAATAGTGCAGAAAATCGATAATATATATTATAAAAGGCAAGATGTTTGTGTGTGTGTTTATCTGTCTGTATGTCCTTTATACAAATCCACAATTTTTACCTGATTCTCACCAAACTTCACACACATATTCTTTAGGCTGAGTCTGAGCTCCAAGACTATGAATTAGTTTTAAAGCTTTCATTACACCTGAGCAACGCCGGGCTATACTGCTAGTGATTGTATGTATGGAGAAATAAATAACACCTGAAGGAGTTAGGGTCAGCAGAGATTTGGTAGGTTTGGATAGGTTGGGGGCTGACACAACCTCCTTATTTTTTTTTCCCTCTTTATTTATTTGTTTTTTTCTCTCCCCCCCCCCAACTTTTTATTTATTTTTATCTGGTACCAGGTGCAACAGCAATTTTTTTTTTAATGTCAACTCTGAGCTAATACTTCCAATCTCACTTTCCATAACTGTGAGTATGTTTCAACAGCCAGTTTTTTTTTCCATGTACAGCCTACAGTGTGTGTCTCCGTGTTTAAAAGCCTTTGATCACACGACGAGCTGAATCATGAGAGAGTCAGCAAGTCGTCATACAGTTTCTCATAATCTCTCTTAATTTGATTTTTAATTATTTATTTTTCAAATATGGAGCATTTACTTTTTTTTTTACAATAGCCTAATTATTCTATGCCTGTAAAATTTAATTAATATTATCTTTCTCTTTTATTTTCACTTTTATAAAAATCTATCCATAACAATAGACTTTTATAGAAAAATATATATTTTTGAAGGAAAAATATTACCAACAATGCACTTTTGAAGGAAAATTTATTACCATAACACATTTTTGAAGGAAAAAAATTATTCTCAGCAAAACATTTTTGAATACAAAACTAGAAGACATTTTCAGTTTTCTAAAATAAAAAAAAAGAATAAAAACAAAAAAATTTAATTAAAACCTGACTAAATCAACCTTCTCACTATTGCTGAACATTAAAAAAATGCCTTTAAACCTCACCTTTTTGGTATTAAATGACCCACAGAGGTGTTGATATGCCATTAAACAAAATTCAGACTCAAAGGGCTCAGTTCAAAATTTGAATCCCATGAAGAAGGTTGGAGCATATACTGGTTAAAAAGTTGTTAATATGGCAATAAAGATGAAGACAACATTTTAAACAATGTAAATAATTACAATAATACCTCATCTCAGAAATATGGTCAAAATATACTTTGTTTTAAATCCTAAAAGAATCAGACAATTTTAAGATCTTATTGAAATTTTCAGAAATTAATCATAATAACTAAAATTATGTTTAAAAATTATTCTTGTAACTATATTTATATTTGCCATTGAATTAAAATATACATGCTTCCACTCAGATGTGCATAGACACATCACTTAAATGAAATTAAAACTGGCATCAGTGTTAAAAGTGTTTCTCTGGGTAATAGGAAAAGAATGTAATGGGTGCTGTTTAAAGTCATTTTTATAATTTCTTTTATATTTAATCAATTAAGGTGGGGCAGAACAACTTGCTTATTTGAATTTGGACCAAAACTTCAGAGTACGATTAACCCAGTCTATTAAGCAAAATGGATGCCATCTGACTGATGTCATCTTTGTAAGCTTGTAAAACATAAAATTTAAATGTTGTAATTGATGCTGTTTAAAGAATTACACGTATATCTGCATTACTTTTGTTTTATTTGTTATTCCAAATAAGCAAGTTGCTCTGCCTCACCCTGTATTTTTGAATAAATGTTAAAAATACTGCGATTTTGATTATAAATTTGAAGTGGATGGATAGCTTGTACTTAAATGTGTTTTTTTGATATTTAGTTCATTGTACAGTAGTGTGCAAAAGTATTAGGACAAGAACATTTTATCTTTTATGAGGCATATTGACATAAAGTAAACAATTTAATTAAAGTAATTTTATTTGATTTACTCAACAAATGCTTTAACAAGAAAAAAATTCTTGTTACAAAATAAGTTTAATATTTAGTATAATAGTCTTTTGCTTTGAAATAATAAAATAATTGCGACAATTTACCAATCGCACCTAGTGTATGTATGCACACGCACATATATACATATATATATATATATACACACACACACACATACATACATATATATATATATACACACACACACATATACATATATATATATATATAAAGTAATAATCAAATTAAACTCATTATATATTATAAAAAGTTTAAAACAATTGACCTCATAGTCTATAACAACCCAACAAGCACTAAACTAAATTCTCTACAAAAAACCAATGTAGTGTACCAATTTACATGCCCATTCAGAGATTGCATCTCTGATACTAATCAAAAACCTAGTACATATATTGGTTTTACTTCAACCACGCTCTTCCGTAGACTTACATGTCATCTTTCTGATCAGAGTACTATTAAACAACATTTCTCTGAAAAACATAAACATGTAGGTAATATCAGACAGATTTTGGTCCAACAATACGGTGATCCTTACTCATACACACAGTAAGAGGAACCTGCAGATATTGGAGGCCATGTTCATCAAATCAAAACAACCAACACTCAATAAAATCAACTTTAAAACAGGAAATAACATATTACATTGCATTTGACTAGATGGTTTTGTTGTCATTTCGCGCTATCCCGCGGTGTGACGTCATAAAACCGCATCACAAACTTAAGAACTGCATTTATTATTTTTGGTAACTATTGCCGTTGCCAAGCGGAGTTTTATGTCAACACAAAATAAAATTGTCGGTGATGGTGGCTTTTATAATATTTCAGTTTAAACAACCTCTCTGAAGATGGCTCATGTGAGCCGAAAGCTTAGAAGAAAAGCAATAATTAATTATCCAAATGTTGGAGAATTTTTATCTTTATTTTCAACTGAAATTAAAGCAAAAATACGATGTTTAGAACGGCTCATGATTAAACATAATAGACATTCATTGTCTCTTATATTTAATAGCATATGTTTAGAAAATTACTTGCTGCCTCAATATACTAAATATATATATATATATATATATATATATATACACACACACACACACACACACAGAGTATTGTGCAAAAGTATTTAGACAAGAACTATTTTATCTTTTATGAGACATCAAAATAAAGTTTAAAATCACCCCTGTCCTAATACTTTTGCACACTACCGGTGGTGTGCAAAAGTATTAGGACACGGATGATTTTCCTAAAAACCACACTGAAATTCAAATACAGGGTGAAAAGCCAAATAAATTGCTAATAAATATTGATTATTTAAAACTAGATGTAAAAGAAATGTATTAAAAAGAAGTTATATTTAATTTTTCTTATTTTCTATTAAACAAGTTTTTTTGAAACTACATCTATGGGATATTTTGGATAAAAAAATTGATAAATCTAATGTTACTTTGCAAGGCACACTTTGGGAACAAATACAAGCTGCTTGGCAGGAGATACCATTAGATACATTGAAGAAGCTTGTGATGTCAATGCCTGACAGAATAAAGGCTGTGATCAAAGCAAAAAGGCTATTATACTAAATATTAAATTTATTTTGTAACAAGTATTTTTTTTTGTTAAAGCATTTGTTGAGTAAATCAAATAAAATTACTTTAATTAAATTGTTTATTTTCTGTCAGTATGCCTCATAATACTTGTCCTAATACTTTTGTACAGTACTATATATATATATATATATATATATATATATACACACACACACACACACACACTAGGTGCGATTGGTAAATTGTCGCAATTATTTTATTATTTCAAACCAAAAGGCTATTATACTAAATATTATATTTATTTTGTAACAAGTATTTTTTTCTTGAGTAAATCAAAATTACTTTAATTAAATTGTTTATTTTCTGTCAATATGCCACATTAAAGATAAAATAGTTCTTGTCCTAATACTTTTGCACAGTACTGTATTTTGAATGAGTAATATATTTATTTTGTTGAATTTTCTCTTCACAGGAAGAACAAAATGCCAATTCATCTGCCAGTTATGATGTGGAACTGCTTCACCCAGCAGTTGCACATGAAGAACTCAAGAAACAAGGTATGATGATGCCAACTTTGAAGATGTCGATTTTTGATTATATTCAGAATGTTTTCTTTAACATGGTGGACGTATTTCTTGTGTTTCTTTTTTTTTTTTTTTAGTTTTCTTCTTTTTGACAATGTTTTCCTTCCTTCCTTCCTTTCTCATTTCACTTGATAATTTCCCTAGGTTCTTTATCTCAGGTCATGTGATTTTTGGCACTGAACACAAAGAAATAATAGAAATAAGATATATAAAATAAGAATTATCACTAACAATAAATAATATGAGGAAAAAAAACTATGTCGAGATATATGAGAACTGTCTGGAAAGTATTCAATCAATATTAATGGAAAACTAGTCCTACCTAGGGTAATGGTGCATTCTTTAACTTCAAAGATTTCAGAATCTCTTACACTAGTGTCCAATTGACTTTTTAAAACTGCTAAGTGCTCTTTCAAAATGGTTATCAGGTATCTTGTGGCATTCTACTTAATGGTTAATTGTCTCCATCGACTGAAATCTTCATTTCAATAGTAATTTTACTATGAGAAATCATAGAGAACCAAATACAAATTTTAGATGAGCTGAAAGACCCGGGAGACTTGATATTCTATGAAACAACACTGCATGTGATGGCATTTTGAATATGACCAGCACGTAATGCACAACCTTAGTCAATGGCATTTCACTGTTGACTCAGTAATCACATGGGGGAGAGTCTGTTATTAAAAAAACGTGGAGTAAATAATTTTTGTAGATTAGAATTTGTTAGACATTCCTCAAGTCATGTCATGTGTCCGAATCAGTAGATATTTATTTTTTAAAACTTAAAAAAAAGGGGGTCCTGTTTATAATATAAATACAGTACCAAATCAATCCCTGACTTTATAAAGAGATATTAAAGTTGTTCTCAAAACTTTTTTTTTTTATCTGATCATTAGAAAATACTGCACCATTCAAATTGATTGGTCCACTTATAAAAAGTATGGAAAATATTTTTTCTAACAATTTTTGTAGATTAGCATCCATTAGACCTTCTACGGGCGATGGCATTTGTCAGAATTGAAAAGAAAAATTATCATTTCAGAAGGACAGTCTTTTTCATAATATAGTGTCAAATTAATTCCTGACTTAATTAGTTATTTTTACTTTGTTTTTATTTACAAATACCAAGTTTGAAACTCTGCTTCCATCATTGATGACTGTGTACTGTTAAAATTTGAGAAAGAAAACATCATTAATATACAATTAACAATGGTGTAAGCACAATTTTAAACTTATTTGTCAAAAAAAAATGTACAAATAACTCTTTTTAAAATCAGGGATTAATTTGGGATTGTATATAGATAATCATCATCATTTATCCATCACACCCAATGGTGCATCGGACAGCAACTTTTTGTTGCTGTTTCTGTAACAAACTGTTTTTTACAGGGCAGGGTTGTTAGCCCTGTTCCCAACCCCCAAACCTGGAGGACTGGTGGACCATTCTTGGTTTTTACGTTTACAGCACCTGGTATTCCCAAATGGTCACCCATTTAAGTACTGACCAGGTTTGATGTTGCTTAACTTCGGTGATCGGACAGGAACTGGTGCATTCACACGATATAGCCGTAGATGTATATAGATAATGTACAGGACTAATTATTTAAAATGTTTTTGATTCTGACACATGATATGGCTCGAAGAAGGTCTAATGAATTTTAATATACAAAAAATTATTCCCCTATCCACATTTTTTAATATGAACAGACCAATTAATTTAAGAAATGCTGAGTATAATTCCACCTTTTTTCTCATTACTTTTCTTCTTGAACCTGGGTATGACGGCAAACTGCATCTGGCAGCTAGGCCTCTGATTGAAAGGAGCATGGAACCACCTCTTAATTGCTGTTGTTCCCAGGTTTACCCTGACCTGGAGTGGGAGCACCTGTTAGGGTCCCAGCTATGGGCAAATAGTTAACTCCCAAACTGGGGTCAAAACACTATGAAAGTATAAGGATAGACTTCTATAGAAATATGTACATAAAAATAGACTTTTATAGAAAAATATACATTTTTGAAGGAAAAAATTATTACCAGCAATACATTTTTGAATATCAAACTAGAACACATCTTCAGTTTTCTAAAATAATAATAAAAAAAAAGTTTCATCAAAACCTGACTAAATCAACCTTCTCACTATAATTGAACATTAAAAAAAATATCTTAAAACCCTGCCTTTTTGGTATTGAATAACCCACTGAGGTTGATATGCCGTTAAACAAAACTTAAACAAAGAAACTTTTCTTCGGAGTTCATTTAAACTTTTCTTTGTTTATTGACTATTATAGCTGTAGTTATTTTCTTCTTTTTTACACTGTTACTTCACTCAAAAAAGGCTCAAGGGCCACTCATGGTAGTGGGTTAATGAGTAAGATTATTGTGAGAAAGGAAAAAAAGAAATAACAAATGCATATTATGAGAACATGTAGGATAGATGGTTGAAGAAACCAAGATTGTAGTTGTCAGGGAAGCATTCTCTCAGGAGTCAGTTCCACAAAGTAACAGGTCTGGGAAAGAAGCTGTCTGAATGGAACTTGCTCCTTATCAAGGAAACATGAAGGGAATGAGGATGGTTTGCCACTGTGAACATGGCATGGTCGATCCTAGCTGCATTTGAGATGGTGGAACTAAGGAATACATCTTGTCAGAATATAAACTGTAGCAAGAGACTAATAATGTTTCATCAATGAAAAAGAGGATTAAAAGGTGCAGAATAATTCATCACCCACAAGGCTGTGTAAGTGCTTTTGATTTGTAGAGGCTGAGCAGTGAGGATTGGGCAGCACTAGCCCAGATATCGCAGTAATCTGTTTTGAGTCTGATTTGACTCTTGTTCTGATATAGCATGGTAGAAGGGGTCAGGTATTTTCTGGATTTTCAAGGAACTGGCCATTCTTTCAGCATCTTATATGATGTAAGAAATATACATGTTCTAATTTTTTTTTTTTAATCATTTCACCCCAAGCAAAGCATGAATGCTATTAGTATGCAGGGGGTTATGAGGAATAAAAGTAAATGAGAAAACTGAGAATAGAGACCGATTGCGAGAAGGACCAAAAAAAAAAGCAAATGAGCAGGATTCAAGACAGAATTTGGTAATTGATTTTACATTTAATTTTTTAAGATTGTATTTATCAGGAAGCAAGGCAGCAGAAGGGAGTTGCAAGAAAATAAATTGTCGGGGGTAGAAATGGCAGTTGCATTTAACTATTTCAACAGTAAAAGAACCTACATGCCAATCTAGTAGCACGGTTAAATTCATGTGGTCGAGGCACCAGGGAAAAAAAGCTCATCAGAATGGTTGCCCTGCAAATATTGAAGCTGTGAGTGATCTTTACACCCAAGGCAAGGAACCTCTTTGAAGGCATGACTACTCGTCAATATTGATGCAGGTCTCTGGTCTGCTTGGTGGTGATGAAATGTTGTTAGTTTAGTTTTGGAGATATTGAATGATGCCAGGTAATCTTTTCTCTGTCGAGCTATGAGAGTTAAGTCATTGGTCATCAAGGAGCTTATTTTTAGCAGATTTTTATTTAGCATGAAAAAAAAACACATTAAATTCTTGTATTTGTCTATACTTTTAAGATGAGATAATATTTACATTATTGACTGTTGTCCTCATATTTATTGCCATGTTTTAAATGTTTCGGCCGCTATACGCTTTGGCTTTCTTCAAGTGCTGGGAATTTTGATTGAAATTTTATTTTGATCACTGGGGTATATATTTTGAACCAAAACCTTTATAAACCCCAATGATTGAAATAAAGAGTTTGGTTCTTGTTATGAGACCTACCATTTTGTACCATAATGAACTCTTCTGATGATTATAAATACCGGGAGACTGTCTCAAGTCGGATGATAGTTGGTTGAGTCTCCCCTGTCTACATTTGGCAGTTGGCCTGACCTGTAATACTCTTGTATCTGTTATATCGTTAATATATATCTGTTTCACTAATACCTGAGTTGTGTTTACTTCCAGACCTATTCTGGGTCCACAACAGTTCTAAATTTCTAGCACATGAAGAAGGCCGGAGTGTATAACAGCCGAAATGTTGTAAACATGGCAATAAAGATGAGGACAACAGTGTACATAATGTAAATTCTTGTAATTTTCATGTATTTTCTTAGTTATTTTAACTTTCTTTTTTCTGCAGTATAGATAAATATTTTTTTGAATTGACAGATGAGTTAGGCTAGAAATTTCTCCGTACACCATAACTGATCTGCAGGTGGATCAGACAAAATTCTTGGTAAAAAAGTTTCCAGTGCTGGACTCAGCCACTATTTGATCAATCTTGATTATCCACTGCTTTCTTCAATGAATAGTGGTTTTAAAACATTCTGAATGTTCTATCACAAAAACCGCCCTGTATGATGAATAGACCATCTTGCAGTTCATGGGCTGATTTGAGCCAAATATTTGCTGTTTTGCAATGGAGGAGTTTTCAATATTCTATATCCTCACAAATGATTTTTTCTAATTGTCCTGCTCAATCTGAATAAGATGCATTGGTTTTCTTTCATTCAGTCAATTCACAATTGAAAGTGAAATAAAATGAAGTTTTATTAAAATGCATTCCCCTTTTGTAAAATGAAAATTCTTATACTCTTGAAGTACAAGGCATTCGAAATGACATTGAAATATTTTTCTTTTCATTTTGTAATAAATGATTGTTGATAAGTATATCTTTCTATATATCTACAACCTCTTTCTCATAGAGAGAGTGTTGTCAGCCTCTCATTGCTCTGTCGCTATATCCATGATGTTTTTTGTTTTTTAAATATGTGTTTCATACTAGTTTTAGTATTTATTGCCAAGTGGATAATTCTAAATGAAAATAGAATGGTTCTTTTGTTATTATTACTTTGCAAAATTTTACAAGGCAGCCAGGAAGCCTTTGCTTCGGCCAGCCAATAAGAAGAGACTAGCATGGGGAAGAGAGCACAAAAAACTGGACACCATAACAGTTCATTTGATGCACATGTTATTGTGCAGTATTAGTAAAAGAACCCTTCTATTTTCATTCAGAATTATCTAATTAGCAATAAATATTAAAAATAGTATGAAATACATCATTTCCTTTAAAAAAACTGGGGTGGCCTAATAATTATGGCTGGTAGTCTCTCTCTCTATATATATATAGAGAGAGAGAGAGAGCAAATCTACAGGGTGCGATGGGTAAATTGTCGTTATTTACCTTGTAAAATTCTGCAAAGTAATAATAACAAAAGAACCATTCTATTTTCATTTAGAATTATATAATTGGCAATAAATACTAAAAATAGTATGAAATACATCATTTTTTTTTAAAACTGGGATGGCCTCATAATTATGGCCGGTAGTGTGTGTGTATGTATATATATATATATATATATATATAGAGAGAGAGAGCAAATCTACAGGGCACGATGGGTAAATTGTTGCTATTTGCCTTGTAAAATTCTGCAAAGTAATAATAACAAAAGAACCATTCTATTTTCATTTAGAATTATATAATTGGCAATAAATACTAAAAATAGTATGAAATACATCATTTGTTTTTTAAAACTGGGATGGCCTCATAATTATGGCCAGCCGTGTATATAATCATTTCACCCTAAGCAAAGCGGTACTGCCACTGGTATGCAGGGGGTTACAGTGAGAGGAGAGGAAAGAGTGAAAAGAAAAAAAGAAATGTTACAGGGGAAGTTAAAGAATAGGTACGAGAGAGGTGGGAGTCAAGGAGATAGAAGATGGCAATTGGCATTGCATTTAGAGATTGTAGCTCTCAGGGAAGCAAGTTCCACAGGCAGGAAGTACAAGAAAAAAACTGTTAGAGAATAAGTAGCAGTTACATTTAGATATTTTGACAGTGAAAGGGTGGTACCTAATTGCCAATCTAGCTGCACAAGTAAATTTATGAGTATGGAGCACCAGGGAATGAATTTATTAAAAAAAAAATGTCTTTACCTATGTGTATATCAAAGGATGAATAGTTATCTTCCTGCTTTTTCATGTTCATGTTGTGTAAGTGTTTATGTTTTCCAATTGTTCTTGACGCCATAAGCAATATAGACATTCAAATTGTGTATGTCTGTATGCGAATGCATTTTCTGTGTTTTTTTCCTTGGTTTTTGGTGCCCAATTCCTGATTGTGTAACAGTTGTGGAACCTTGTTTCCAGAATTAATGCCATTGTCTTGTTGACACATTTTCTGTGTACTTCAGACCGCAATTGGGAAGAATTTTGTAGTAAATGAGAACATAACGCCCAAAAAGTGTGAATCACATGGGGTGGTACTTCAGGCAATTGAAAATCAATGTTCTTATTGATATTCGTATTATTCTGCAAATTTGTTATTTTGTCTGCAAGTCTTTGAGAATTACTGTAAACAAAATACACATACAGACATATGTTCTCACGAACACACACACACAAACATATAGTCATATGCATTTACTAGTTTAGAAAATACATTGAGTGTCTCTCTCATTCTCACAAATATATATGTATATATATCGATGACATTATTCAACAATCGGTACTATTCAAAAATAAGATGCAACTCAACATTTTTGGGGTTTGTTATGAGCAGATATTAAGATTATTATTCTTTTTTGCACTGATATATCAGATCTGCTATCTTTTCTTGTGGAATTTATAACCAAGCTGTATTTAATGCACAGACAAAAATAATTAAAAAAATAAAAAATAAACAAGTGAATCTTTGGAAGAAAGTTTTTCTGGATAATTTTTGTAATTTCTGCTCTAAACTGGTCAAGATGTTTGTAGTAATTTTCTTGGCAAGAGAATCATATAGAAAAGCTTTTTAAAATTCATTTTTGCTCTTTTTTCTGAAAAGATAACCTTATGCCAAACTTGACCTATTCAGACTGTGCACAAGCCTATAATGATAGAGAAACTCAAATGAATTTACTGTTTCCTGTACGTCAACTTTGCTTGATAGTACTTTTTATTCGTGTTTGTCTAAATGGCATTAGAATTAAAAGTAAGCTTTTTCTTTTGCTATATTTGCTTTCTTTCCATTGGCCATCTGCAATCCAAATCACTTACACACACACACACACACACAATATCCCTTTATTTTTCTATGTGGAAGAAAAAAAATGACTTGTTTGGTCTGATTAATAATAAAAAAGAATGTCTTTTCTCAAGTGTGAGATGAACTCTGCTCTAATCCATGCGTACATGGAAAATTTCATTTTTCACTGCATTCATTTCTGACTTTCTCTCCATCACCCTCTCTATCTCTTTGAGTCGGTTTATATCTTTCCATCTGTCTCAATCTATCTCAGTCTATTTTTATCTATCTGCCTCATTCAGTCTGTTTCTATCCATTACTAAGTAACTATTTATCTTCTATTGATGGATATGTTTTATTCATGTGTTATACTGTCTCTCTTTTTAGCTATTTCTAGAATTTCTTTGATGTAAATACATGCTCATATATATTTTACATACATTTCTGGGCATGTGGTATGTGTGATTGTGTGTTTAGAAAATGAGAGTTGCAACCCTGAAACCTGAGTTTAAATCTTGCTATAATCAGTTTATCATTTTTCATACTATTCATCTGATCTCTCTGTGCGGCACTATTGAGAAGTCGTTTTGTTTTTTTGTTTTGTTTTATTAACCATTTCACCCCAAGCAGGGTGATAGTGCCACTGTGATAGTGCAAGGGGTTACTGAGAGTGAAAGAGATTGATTAGTAAGGAGGAAGAAAAAAAGAAAAAGAACCGTTTTCAAACGGTCAGACGATGGCAGTTGACTTATTTAAATTTTTAAGATAGCAGTTGACAGGAAACCAAGAAGTTAGAAATGAGTTCTGTGAGCAAGAAGCATGAAAAAGGAAATTATAAGAATAGAATTTACAGTTACATTGAGCTATTTCAAATGTAAAATGAATGATGAGACCTAGTTGCCAACCTAGTATTTGACTTCCTGAAAGCAATAACATGGGTTGACCCAAACCTTGTGAGTGAAATTGGATTTAAGAATCTGTTTGAAAGCTCTTGATTGTTCTGCCAGCACAAAGTCACAAGTCATCATGACTGAGCTTCAGTGTACTCTCCTTGTTCAACTGTTGATCGTGCCAGATTATATGCTTTTTTTCAGAATCAATTAGGCCTGTTCAGTATAATCTACATCTATAAAAGTGACGAGAGTGGACGTTGTGTAAGTATTTGTTTGTTTGATAGATTCGACTTAGCATCTGTATTTTGCGGTCTAGATTGATTGGAGTTGTGCTCAGATATAGATCAAAATTTTAGAATGCTAACGACACCTTTAAATTTTTCAGAAAGCCAAAATTAGGGGTAGAAAGATATATATTATCACCCAACAAAGTCAGGGATCAGTTTATGTATTGATTATAATATAGAATTGATCACCCCAATTTATATTATATTATCTATATCTATATATGTTGCCCCTCCCCTCCCACCCTAATCCAATAGAGACATTCTACATTGTTATTTATATCTGTAAAAGTGATAAGGGTGGACGTTGTGTAAGTATTTGCTATGTAAATTCATCATATGTTTTTTATTCTTATTATACCTTAAACTACCGAGTAATACCAGGTTAAACTGCTAGTTGTAATCAGTCAGTCAGTTGAGTGCCATATGTGATACACGCTTGGGCGATCATGTCTTGAAAGAGACATGACTGACTGGGCAGAAGATTATCCCCCAGTAGTTTGCCATTGCTTTCTGCGGTAGACTGGTTGCCATCCAAGGCTATAGAACTCAATCTGTCCTGTTATTTAACCCATAATTGGAAGAAAGGGACGGATTAATACCTTTCCCAAGGGTATTTGCGTGCAAGTGAATGCAATGAATTCAACTGGAATTCGAACTTGGCTCCCTGATTTCTCATTCCGAGCCGATAGCCACTGTACCACAATGCATATCCTGCTAGTTGTAATATAAATCACAAATTAGTTCTGAAGATGTGTTTCAAAAACATAAATATGCCTGAACAGGAGTGAGCAACAAAGATTAACTAGCCACCCTAATAGACGGACATATTAAATCAGTTGCTAAATTTGCTGCTATAAAAGTTGGTTCGCTAGGCAATTTTTCTTGCCAGAATCTATGTGGCACATTTATTATATATTCACATCTCAAATAATGCTGTCACATCTGGTCTATTGCTTCTGCTATGCATCTGAAGATTCTTGACAAAATCCAAGGAAAAATATGCAACATTATAGGTCCTGACCTAACATCTTGGTTTCACTCACCTTCCCACTGCTGTAACATAGCCCCACATTGCCTCTTCTATAAATATTTCTACAGTAATTGTTCTGATGAGCTTTCCTCGTTGGTAATCTAACTTCATGAATTTAAGTACTATACTAGATTGGCAGTTATGTCTCATTGCTATTGAAATATCTTGTTATAATCATAAGTTCTATTTTCTAATAGTTTTTTCTCTCACTTATGGAACTCTCTTCTGGCTTCCTGCTTCCCTGTCAACTATGATATTCAAAAATTTAAATGCAATGTCAGTCATCATCTTTCTCATTGAACCCTGTTCTTTTATTCTTCTCTCTTTTTCTTTCACTATCAGTAACTTTTTGTATCTTAGTGGCTTTATTGTCTTGCTTGGAGTACAATGATTGAAAAGCAATGCAAAAAAAAACACACAAAAAACTGAAAAATGAATAGCCAGCCATTCATATATATATATATATATATATATATATAGTATAGTCATCCGCAGGCAGATCTGTTTCGCTGTATTACAGCTCATCAGTACAGCTTAGACTCTGTTCGCTGTTTAACCCAGGATTGAAACCCGACCGAATCAGCATCAGTCGGCGATTCTACCCCTAGGCCACGAGCATCTGGCAGAAGAAGGCAGACTTTTAGCATGTATAAACACGCCCAATAGCTAGAGTGCTCCAATTCATTATCGAATGAGCGATGTGTATATGCCGGGGTAGCTACTGTTTACAAAGCCTTATATATATATATATATATATATATATATATATATATATATATATATATTATAAATTATATTTTAGAACATGTACAAATTTTTTTTATAGATATCCACTACAAATTGTACATTTTGTTTCAACGTTGGACTTTCAATGTCAAAACAAAATGTACAATTTGTAGTGGATATCTATAAAAATATTTGTACATATTCTAAAATATAATTTATAATAAATATTCACAGCTCTATATTATATATCGAGCACTGTTTTAAATTGTAAATTTTTCCTCGTTCCTTATTCACCCAGATATATATATATATATATATATATATATATATATATACACAGTCATACACACCTCTTCAAGACATAGGCAATCATCGTCTTCTACATCCCCTTATCCCTAGTGGTCCATAGCATACCTTCTCCTGTTACCCCACCTAAACCTTGCTCTGCTATTCACTTGTTTAAGCCTGTCAAGCATGTTACGTATTGCTTTCCCCTCTCTTTCCCTCTATCTGACCTGTGAGTATCAGGTTCTCCAAGCAGTCCTTTCTCATTACATGTCCCAGAAATTTCAGCTGTCTTTTCCTAATGTTAAGTATTAGTCTCCTTTTCATTTCCATCTTCGCCAAAATCTCATCGTTGCTGTAATGTTTGGTCTATGGTATCCACAGTATCCTTCTGTAGAACCACATTTAGTTTGCTTCAAGTCTCTTCTTCATCTTTGATGAGATTGTCCAGCATTCACTGCTATATTGAAGAAAAGACATTTCTTTGTTTCCAGTGAAATTTTCCTGTCTTTTAATACTCTACTCAGCTTTTGGTCATGCCAATTCATCTTCGGCTCTCAGTGTTGCACTTTCCATTTTTGTTAGAACACTTTCCAGGTATTTAAATTTCTGTATCTGCTTGATTTGAGTAATCCCTGCATATAGTTGACATTTTGGGCTCCTCTTTTTACTAAGAGTCATGCATTCAGTTTTTTCGTAGTTTATTTGTAGGCCTTTCTTTCCACTTTCTTCAGCTACCTTCTGTAGGAGGTCTTGTAGTTTTCTTTTTGTATCCGCTCACTACTATATATATATATATATATATATATATATATATATAGTCATCCACAGACAGATCTGTTTTGCTGAATCACAGCTCATCAGTATGGTTAGACTCCGATTGCTTTTAACCCAGGATTGAAACCAGATTGAATTGGCATCAGTCGATGATTCTACCTCTGAGCTATGGGCACTTGGTAGAAGGAGGCAGACTTTTTAGCATGGATATTATCATTATAAACGCCCAATAGCTGAGAGTGTTCTAATTCATTGCTGAATGAACGATGTGTAGATGCTAGAGTAGCTACTGGTTTTCAACATCTACCATTCTTCCAGAGTGCTCAATCAGGGTGTGAGAGCATAATATATATAAATGTGTGTATGTGTGTGTGTGTGTATATATATATATATATATATATATATATATATATATATATATACACTTTCCTAATAGCTCTGGTTCATGCAGAGTAGACATTTTTGCCACATCAAGCAAGCCAGCCAAATTCCAATTCAATCATACACGTCTAACCGATCAGTAATTGATTCTGCTTCATATTTTGTCCATATTTCATGGTTTCTGAAATTTTCGTTTGCTTCTTAGAATTATTCTCTCTGGAGAATTTCCATTTTAAATTATCCCGGCTGCTGAGTTGGAGCATTGTAACTGTTCTTAATATCCCATTAGGTTTTTTTTTTAATCATTTGGTCTTGTTTTTCATTGTAATTTTCAAAGGGTTGATAAGCTGTAAAAAACAAATTTGATAATAGGTACAGGGTGTGGTGAGTAAATTGTTTATTCAGTAAAAATATTTTCTAGGAAAATATTTCTACCAAATCATACGAATATACTGTGGTCTGAAGAAATTAACTAATTTAGTTTATAGAAGAATTATAACTTATAACCACTTTAAATGATGTGTTGAGTTTTCTGCTATAAATATATACATACGTGTGTGTGTGTGTGTGTGTGTGTGTGTGTGTATATATATATATATATATATATATATAAAGTAACTAACCTAAAGAGCCAACGAACCTACCAAGGTTTCACCTAACTGAATCTTGTTTTATGTTACTCGTCTCGGGTTTTTTTCTTTGGGCTATGTACTTTGACTGATGTTCAAGTGCTTAGCTCTTTCTTTTCTTATTGCAATTTTTTCCTTCCACGTATATACTCGGAGGGTTTTTCGAAACGAGTATATCAATATGTCCAGTCCGTAAATGGCGAGGATAATCCAACAAGATTAACTTAATATAAAATACTAAGTGTTATATCTATATAGAGAACTCAGTGGATCTTATCCAGAGCAATATTATGAGTTTTCCTTTATAGTATGGCTGGATGCCTGTCTACTAAGGTGGTTAGCTAATCCCTGTTGCAGACACCTGCTCAGGCACATTTGTGTTTGTTTAATACTGATAGAGCCCACCTGTGTTTTATTCTGCAACTGTGCTTGTTATATTGGTTACAGTTACTAGGAAAGAGTGCATTTTCTAGTCTGAACAAAAATCTGAACAAGTCCAGGACGACTCTTACCCTCGGTCATGATGACTTCTGACTTCATGCTAGCACAATCATCGATGACATCTAAAGCTTTCAGTTTCACCCACAAGGCTTTAGTCAACCCGTGATATGATTTTCAGGCACTTCTGAAAGGTGCCACATGCTGGGATCACCTTCACCATACCAATAACATCAAGGCCACCTTCCTGACAAATCGACCATGGTGAGATTTGAACCTGGGTTTCATTGTCAGAAAGCGAACATTCTAACAACTTGGCCACACACCCATACATACATATATATATTTTCCATTTATAAATGAGTTATTACGCAACCTAGGTTTCTATCATGAGTGGTGCCTTCAGGCAATTTGCAATAAGTGGTTTTACTGTTTACCATTTTTTTAAAGAATGCTCACGTAATAGTGTTTTTTTACTACTGACGTGGCAGAGAATATTCGAATGCACAATTTTAAAACATTCCTTGTAATTTTAAAAATTGTGCATTCAAAAATTCCCTGCCACATGAGCATTAAAAAAAATGCCATTATGTGAGTGTTCTTAAAAAAAAGGTAAATAGTAAAAGCAGTTATTGAAAATCGCCTGAAGACACCAGTCATGGTAGAAACCTAGGTCACATAATAACTCGTTTACAAATGGAAAATATTCAAAAGTTCTACAATATAATTGTATTGAACACTTTTTAATACAAATGTGCACTGGTCTAATCTTATTTTGATCAAAAACTAAGTAATTAAACAATATATATATATATATATATATATTTATTATAAATTATGTTTTAGAATATGTACATAATTTCTTCTATATATGTCCTCTTCCCTACAATCATGGTTGTTTCAGTGTTTGGATTTAAACACCTCTTCGAGGGGGGAAATAAAGGTTTGGAATAATTCTCTGTTTATATTTGGTTCGTTGTTGTCATGGGGGTTGGTTGGAGTTATTGGTAATTAAGTGAATGTCTGTTTTGACCGTTAGACTTTTGAGGAATTTGGTGTGTAAGTGTGAAATTGTTGATTAATGGTATTATCTGTTGGAATGTATGTTTTATCTTTTTATAGGTTGGGTATATCTTTTGGTTAGGATTTCTAAGAGGGCTCTGTTGAGTGGTCATTTTTATGGTTGGCTATCATTTAATTGGTTGATGTATGCTGTTAGTGGACCTAATTCATGTATTTACTTTGATCCTGTGTCTAGGTTTTCATAAACATGATAGGGGTGGGGTGTTTTTTTGTTCCAATTCAGATTTTTTTGGTATGGAATATTTTTTATTTTATAGGGTTCTTTTTAAAAAAACAAAAAAAACACACACACACACACACACACACACACACACACACACACATATACACACACATATACACCTCTTCTCCTTCTTCCTTCTTTTTCTTTTTTCCCCTTTTTCTTCTCTTTCTCTTCTCTTTCTTTTTTTCTCCATTTTTTTATATATATATATTCAAGTTTGGAGTATAATAGTATTTAGGTGAAGTTATTTCAAGAAATCTAAATTTGTATTTTTTGGGAAGTAAATGCAAATTAGCATTTTATCAGTTTTTTTATAAAGTTGTATGTTTAATCTTAATTTTAAGTTTAGAGAGTTGGTTTTTTCTTTTAATATTTTTTATATCTTCTTTTTTCTATAAATTATCATTTGGAATCTTATTTATTTCTTTTAATATATTTTATTTATTTAGATATTTTTGCGGGCATTAGATCTTATTTTAAGGATTTATTACATCGATTTTTCTGTTGCATTTTTTATCTTTTATAATAATAAAAATATTTATTCAAATTCCCAGTATTTTTTTGGGGTGATTGTAGGGTTAGATCTTATGTGTGCTTAAAGTTTATTTTTGTGTATGATATAATTATTCTGAAGTAGTATATTTAATCTTGATTTTGAATATATGCATTTTGATTCTTTTTCAAGTTTGGAAGCCATTTATTTAATTTTGATTTTTTTTAGTACAGAATATTTTTGTATTTAAGTAAGGTTATTGTGTTAAGTAAGATTATTATTGGTGTAGGCTTTAGTGATAGGCCTTCCTTTAAGGATTTATTGGATCGATTTTTTTCTATAGCATTTTTTATCTTTTATAATGAGGATATCAATCGAACCCTTTGTATTTCTTAGCATGATTGTAGGGTTAAGTCCCTAATGTGCTTGCAGTTTACTGTGGTTTCATGTCTCTGATTTAAGAGCTTGTTACTATTTATATATTTAAGGATCTCTATTTTTTCTTGAAGGCAAAGAAAGCATGGTTCTTTTATAGATTTTGCTGTTCTTGCTTTTTTGAGAATTTTCCATTTAACCTTAGGTGTTTTATTTTCGTTTTTTAATTTCCAAAAGTGTTTGGTGAGAGATGTCATGTTTTGTTTTTCTTTGTTATTGAAGGGAGGTGATTGTAAAAGCGCTTTTTAAATACGTCCATGGTATTCCCAATATATATTTTTTCATCTTTAGGATTTTCTAAGGATGAAATCAAACACATATATATAAGAGATTTCGTCAGACATTTATTGGCCATGGGGCATTGGTTGGGGTTTCTATAATTACAGAGATTGTTGCCATGGGATGGACTTGTATTAGTGTTGGGTTTATTTTTGCTGTGTATTTTTAATATTTTTGTGTTATGCATTTTGATTATTTTTTCTAGATTATTAGAACAGCTATTTGCTTAAAGGGTTATTTTTGGGAAAGTGCTTCTCTATTAATTTAAGAAATTTATGTCCCAGCTTGAAATTAACTGATTGGTTGAATGGAGGATTATACCATATTATTTTCCTGCTTCTATTTCTGCTTTTTGGACTATCGAATTTTTCCACAAAACTGATTTTTGATGATCTATACCCGCTTTCATTAAGGATTCTATTATAAATTACCTTGTGCTTATCAAATATCTCTTTGTTGGATGAGTGTGTGTTAATGTGACGTTCAACTGATGATGGGATGTGCTTAATAATGGATGGTGGGTGATTAGTTAGGGTTTATATATATTGGGTTAGCGTTGTTTTTCATGTAAGGTTGGAAAGTGTTCGATACTAGGTCTAATGTTATGTCTAGGAAGTCTACTTGCTTGATATTGTGGTTAATCACTTAATTACCAATAACCCCAACCAACCCCCATGACAACAACAACCAAATATAAACAGAGAATGATTCCAAACCTTTATTCCCCGCCCCCCGCCCGAAGAGGTGTTTAAATCCAAACACTGAAACAACCATATGATTGTAGGGAAGAGGACATATATAGAAGAAATTATGTACATATTCTAAAACATAATTTATAATAAATATTCACTGCTCTATACACCATATATCGAGCACTGTTTTAAATTAATGTTTTGAACGGAAAAAAATTTTTCTTTTTTCTCTCCTCATTCTATACTCACTCGGATATATATATATATATATATATATATATAGGAAAAACTACTAAAAAGTTGTAAGTTTAAAAATGTATTTTTCTGACAGTATTTATTTATTTCTATTATTATATTTGATATTTCAGACCGTCCTCGGCCTTTCATCAGAAACAAATGATTTTAAAATTTAAATTAGAAATGTGTTTTGCGAGAGCGTTCATGGAGAGATTGTTTACATCATGTGATGCAGAAAGCAACAGATTTTTTAAAATATTTGTAAACGTAAACTGATCTTTAATAATACTTATAAATTTTGTTTTAGAGAAAAAATTTTTAAGTGTATCTAAAAAATGTTTAGCTATTGAAATATTTATAAAGATTTAAAACACCTAAGTCCCTATTTAACCCTAGCCTGTGTGTATATAATTTTAAAATCCAGTATTTTTGTTTCTTTCTGCGTGAGTGTGTAGAACTAAAATCGGAGTCTATTAGTAAACATTTGCAGTTTTCTAATGTGTGTCCCGGTTGATTAAAGTGTTGGGCTATGGAGGAATATTGGTTGTTCTAGCATATGCTAAGTTTATGATTATTGAAACGGAATCTAAAGCTATTTCCAGATTCACCAATATATCCATTATTTGGACATATTGAATAGAAGAGAAAATATATAATGTTTTGGCTGTCACAGGTGAGGCGTGGTGGGTGCAATTTGATGCTGGTGTTGGGTAGAGAAAATACTGTGTCATTTACTAAGTGTTTACAAATTAAACAACGGGATTTCTGACATTTGAAATTCCTTGATAGGTTTGTATTTTTTAGATATTTAGTAGAGGTGAGGATAGCTGATAGGTTGGATGTTTGTTTCATTGCATTTATGGGCAGTTTATCAAAAATGTCTTTGGTTTTTTTGTTTGATTGGAGGTTCTTGTAATCATTTTTTAAATTTTTAATAAGTATGTGGGAATATTGATTGTGGTTAAAAACCATGGGAATTCGATTGTTGTTTTTTCTTTTCTTATATGTGAGAAGTGTGTTACGATTTATGTGGATGGTTTTATTTAGTGCTTCTTTTATTATTTTTATTGGGTATTTACATTTTAGAAATTGCTTTGTTAGGTTGTTAATGTTGTATAGGAAATCTGGATGGTCTGAGCATATGCGTTTGATTCTTAGAAATGAGCTGTATATTTTAATTTAAGGGGATGACAACTGTTATAGTGTAGGAATTTATGTTGGTTTGTGGGTTTGTTGTATAGACTGGTGGAAAGTGTATGTTTGTTTAATTTTATCATGACGTCTAAGAAAGGGACGGATGTGTAAATTTAATTGTATTGTAAATTTAATTGTATTGTGGAAGTTGTTGCAGAAAGTAAAAAATTTTATATATATATATATATATAAATAAATAAACTTTTTTACTTTCTACAACAACTTCCTATATATATATATATATATATATACACACACATACATACATGTGTATTTGGATATCAATCCTTCTATTAGTACATTTTTTTGGTTAATGTATTAGTCATTTTAAATGATTTTAGTTGTGTCTATGGAAAATGCATAAGTGTTGATAAACCAATTTGTAACTCCTTCATATGGCCAGTATTTCATGGTTATTTTTTTATTTTTATTTTTTTTTATAAGCGTTTCACCCCGAGCAAGGCATGTCACTGCCACTACTGCGCAGGGGGCTACGTAGAGTGGAGAAAGGATGATTAAATATAGGAAATGTCAGAGGGTGGGTGATAGGCGGGTAAGGATACCGAGAATGAGGGTTGGGTAGATGAGAGTGTTCTGAGAATAGTTGGGAGTTAGTGTGATAGGAGGTGTCTATTGACCCTACATTTAAACACCTGGAGATTGTAACTGTCGGGAAAGCAGACTTGTGGAGGGAGTTCCACAGGCGGGAAGTGTGAGAAAAGAAACTGTCGGAGTAGAATTTACGGCACATCATTTTCAAGAACACAACCCAGATCTCTGCAAATGGCTAATAGATTAGGAAAAAAGCACTTAGAGCATGCAATGAATTGGACGGTCTCTATATATGCAAAGTCTCCGATGGCTACAATCTCCAGGAGTTTAAATGTAAGGTCAATAGACACCTCCTAACACACTAACTTGCATCCATTCCCTCAAACACTCTACCCATCTACCCAACCTTCAGCCTCGGTATCCTTACCCATCTATCACCCTCCTTCTGACATTTCCTATATCTAACCACTCTTTCTCTTTACCTTTCCCTACATAACCCCATGCACAACAGTGGCAGTGGAATGTTTTGCTTGGGGTGAAATGATTAAAACAAAACATAAAAAACATTTTTCATGTATAAGAAAGGTGGGCTTGATGTTATTCTTACAATGTGGCTTCCCCGTGTCTCTTCTACAAATACTTTCATGGCTCCCGCTCCAATGAACTAAGCTCACTGGTGCCCCCTATATATGAATTTACTTGAACCACAAGATCTCACCCTTTTACTGTGAAACCAATAAAATATAAATGCAAATTCTACTCCATCAGCTTCTTTTCTTGCACTTCCCGCTTGTAGAATTTCCTTTCATTGACTTACTTTCCCCGACAACTACAATCTCCAAGAATTCAAATGTAAAGTCAATAGTCATCTCCTATCTCACTAACCTGCATCCTCTCTCTCATGCTCCCTTCTCCCTCCACTCCAGTCTCGTCAATATTCTCATCCTATTCTTACCCACTTCATGACACCCCCTATAACCTATCACTCTTTTTCATAACTTTCCTCCTATGTAACCCCCTGCAAAACTGGCAATTAAATGCCTTGCTTGGGGTGATATGATTATAAAAAAAAAGAGAAAAAACATGCACCTACCTTTCATTTCCAGTTGATTTGTAGTTAATACTTTAAATTGTTTGCCAAAATGTGTTGACAAAACACAGGAAACTGGATTAAAATTTATCAGAAACTTCTTGAAACATGTTTGAATAATAATAATGTTAAAATACAAAAATATAATTTGAGTTACTTTTGGAACAATTTTATTCTGTCTGTGGAAATGACTCCTTTTAATGAGTGAAGTCATGATTTTTTTCATTAACAATGGCAGAATATTTTCTGTTTAAATTTTAGTTTATAGATTCTTATTATTTTGACTTCCTTGCTTTGCATAATGTAGAATTTTATTAAGTAATTTTTCATTTTTGTCTTTCTTTACGACCAAATGTCTTTCACGTTTTTTTTTTGTGTAATTCTGATTGTTTATAGTTTTGGAAATTTTTCAAAATTTAAAGGAAGCTTTTATTTTAAATAACATTTTCCAAATTGCCATTTTTCCTGTTGATTTCTTGACTCTTTAGTTAAAAATATCATTGTCTGCTTCAGTCTGTTCATCTTTTATCAGGATGCTTGTAAAACATGCAACTGTCATATATATATATACTAGCAGTATAGCCTGGTTTTGCTCGGGTGTAATGAAAGCTTTAAAACTAATCCATGGTCCTGGAGCTCAGACTTTTTGGACATTGGCAAGAAAGACTAAAAAGTTTCCAGTTAAAGCGAAACCATAAACTGAAAGAAAACTGAATGAATGTAAGTCAAATTTTGATTTCCTGGTATCGATATATATATATATATATATATATATATATATTATCAATTTTCTGCACTATTGTAAGAACTGCAACCTTGAAACTTCTGAATATCGTTTTTTATGTCTTTGTCTATGAGCGTATCAAATTTGATTGAAATCGGACCACTCCTTCTATAACCTGATTTTTTTGATAATCGATTTTCGATATTTATCGGGGGTACCTTGACACAAAACCTAGCTAAGAACACTCGCAGACACTTATAGTACAACTGTGTAAATTTTTCAAGAAAATCGGTTCAGCCGTTTCGGAGTCTATAGGTAACGGATACACACACACACACAGTTCCATTTATAAATAAGTTTATATATAATGTATTTGAATAGATATTCTGTTTTTAATCAAACAGTATATTTATATATTTATTCCTACTGGCCTGATTATTTATGAGACATTTTATTGGGAAAATGTGTGTCATTCAGCAGGAATTATCATAACGAAGATTTTCTTTAACCATTATGTTCCAGGTAAGTTTGGGTAGGTCTCTGTGTGAGCTTAAATGAGATTGAATTGAGTTCCATTGAAAGACACCACTACAAAACTAACACGAAGACTGACGCTACATCTCTCTCTTGTTACACAAATATTATATCATCCTTCACATGCAGAAAAAACGAATAAAAATTAAGGAGGCCTTATTAATAAAAAAAAAAACCTAACCCAGCACACCTTGTCTGTCATTGTCAATGAAACCTGCATATATATATATATATATAATACATATATTCTAAATATAACAGACAGTGAATGTCTGTTATGTTTAATAATAACTGTTCTAAACATCATATTTTGGCTTTAATTTCAGGTGAAAGACAAAAATTAGATATTTTTTATTATGCTGGTTCTAAGCTTTCAGCTCACATGAGCTGTCTTCAGAGAGGTTACAGGGACATTAGCATAAATACAACCACCATCAAAAGTGATATCTTGTGTTGATATAAAACATTGCTATGCAGATGCAGGTTGTAAATCTGTAATGCTGTTCTATGATGTCACACCATGTATGTACATACACACATATATATATATAATTTCAGGTGAAAGACAAAAATTAGATATTTTTTATTATGCTGGTTCTAAGGTTTCAGCTCACATGAGCTGTCTTCAGAGAGGTTACAGGGACATTAGCATAAATACAACCACCATCAAAAGTGATATCTTGTGTTGATATAAAACATTGCTATGCAGATGCAGGTTGTAAATCTGTAATGCTGTTCTATGATGTCACACCATGTATGTACATACACACATATATATATATATAGTTTAGATATATAAACTTATTTATAAATGGAACTTTGTGTGTGTTTGTGTGTGTATCCATTACCTATAGACTCCGAAACGGCTGAACCGATTTTCTTGAAAATTTACTATAAGTGTCTGCAAGTGTTCTTAGCTAGGTTTTGTGTCAAGATACCCCTGATAAATATCGAAAATCAATAATCGAAAAAATCGTGTTATAGAAGGAGTGGTCTGATTTTTATCGAATTTGATACACGCATAGACAAAGACATAAGAAACGATATTCATGAGTTTCAAGGTTGCAGTTCTTACAATAGTGCAGAAAATCAATAATATATATGAAAGGCAAGATGTTTGTGTGTGTGTGTGCTACCTGTATGTCTGTATTTTTTCAGTCCTTTTATTTTAGTTTTTGCTTCGGGTTTGACTCTAAGTAGGTATAATTATAGTTTTTAGTCTCAGCCATGATGCCATTTACTCAGAGGACTTATTTAGCCTACAAAATTCAATTTATGACGAAAAAAACTTATTTGATATCGATAACAGGAAATCAAAATTTGACTTACATCCAGTCATTTTTCTTTCAGTCTACGGTTTCGCTTTAACTGGAAAAAACTATTGCTTTTTAGTCTTTCCTGCCAACGTCCAAAGAGTCTGAGCTCCAGGACCCTGGATTAGTTTTAAAGCTTTCATTACACCTGAGCAACGCCGGGCTATACTGCTAGTATATATATATATTGGTGTGACCGACTGACTACATGTCAAAAACCTAAAACCTTAGATGAGAAAAAACATGAAACCAAGAGCAAAAGGTAAACACCTACCTAAGGAGAAAATAAAAGCGTTTAATGACTAAGATACCCAAATAGATAGATATCCAAACACTTCACAATGTCAAACTTCAATGAGACTCTTTCATTCTTCCATGATCTACAGGCAATATATATATATATATATATATATATATATATATATATATATATTATAATAGCTGCAGTCTTGATATTTTTTTATCAGACCATATATAGCTATTGAAAGAATATATATATATATTTTTTTTTTTTTTCATTTATAAACAAGTTATTTTGCTACCTTGGTTTTCACTGTGAGTGGTTTCTTCAGGTGATTTTTAATAACTGATTTTACCTTTTACCATTTTTCTTTTTAAGAACGCTCTTGTAATGGTGTTTTATTTGAACATTCACATGGTAGAGAATTTATGAATTTGCATTGTTAAAATTCAATGAATTTAAACAATGCGCATTCATAAATGGTGGAAACCTGGGTAGTGAAATAACTCGTTTAAAAATGAAAAATATTTAAAAGTTCTACAATATAATTGTATAGAACCCTTTTTAATACAAATGTGTACTGGTCTAACCCTATTAGGACCAAAAACTAAGTATTAAACAATCAATATATATATATATATATATATATATATATATAAGTTTAAAGGGAGATTCAGTCAGTTAAGTGCCATATGTGAAACACGCTTGGGCGATCATGTCCCGAAAGAGACATGACTGACTGGGCAGAAATTGATCCTGCAGTAGGTTGCCATTGCTTTCTGTGGTAGACTGATTGCCAGCCAAGGCTATAGAACCCAATCTGTCCTGTTATTTAACCCATAACTGGAAGGAATAGACTGATTAATACCTTTCCCAAGGGTATTTGCACATAAGTGAATGCAATGAATTCAACTGGAATTCAAATTCGGCTCCCCGATTTCTTGTTCTGAGCCAATATCCACTGCACCGCAACGCACATCCTAAAGGAAGATTACATGTTCTTTTAAAAAAACAAAACATAATTTACATTAAAAATTAATTTGGATCAATGTATTTAAGCCTATTTTTATGTATACATATAAGTATCAATTCATTTTTTTTGTTTAATAAAATAGGTTTGTTTAAGTTGCTTTTTGCTTTTTGGGGAATTAGATCCATAAAGCTTAGTATCTCTTTATTTAAAAGATGCTGAGCTTTATATGAAGAACAATTATAGGACTTCAAGAAAGATCTATTCTTGGTAAAAGACATAAATTTACTAAAACTACCAATAATCTACACCAAAAAATGCTAAAGAATATTTCTATGAACAAAAAATCAGATAAACTGATTAATTTTAGTCGATAAGAGTGGTAACCATTACGAAATTGATGTAGATATATACCATAAATCTATTAACAAAGAAGTTAATAAGTTTTATAAAAAGACACTGGACAATTTAGAAAATAACATCAATAATGAAACCAAAAAAAATACCCATTGAATTAAAAATTGATGATAGGATCTACAAATTCCACAAACAATATGCATTCATCACAGTAAAGACCACAAAAAAAAGATTTCCTGTACAAACCTCAGTACCAAAATCTAAATCTTACATTGTGAAAAAAAATAGATGTAATTTATGTCTTGTTTTAAAAATTAGCCATCTTAAAACACTTAAATAACCTCAGCTGTTTAAATAAGATAAATGAATTGATGGTTACATGTCAGCATAAAATTAATATTTGCTTAATATGTTGATTCGGATTAATTTATGTAAATTATGTTTTTTTTTTAAGAATAAATAATCCCCTGTTATAATTAATAAAAAATAATAATATTCACAATAAAATATTTTTTTAGACTGACACACACACACACACACACACACACACACATATATATATATATATATATATATATACATACACACAAATACCATTTATCTTAAATGCCAAATATATTTTTTAAAATTAAAAAACTGCCATCTCTAGAGAATATAGCTCTGCCAACGTTGTAATAACCAGAAATTTTTATTAGAATTTATACTCAGCACCTGAAGATTGGGCATAAAACTCAAGTCAAGCTATCAGTGAGGGATAATATGTATGTTTATTAATATACAGTACTGTGCAAAAGTATTAGGACAAGAGCTATTTTATCTTTTATGAGGCATCTTAAATAATTGCGACAATTTACCAATCGCACCTAGTATATATACAGTACTGTGCAAAAGTATTAGGACAAGAGCTATTTTATCTTTTATGAGGCATCAAAATAATTGCGACAATTTACCAATCGCACCTAGTATATATACAGTACTGTGCAAAAGTATTAGGACAAGAGCTATTTTATCTTTTATGAGGCATCAAAATAAAGTTTAAAATCACCCCTGTCCTAACACTTTATTAGTATTAGGACAGGGTGATTTTCCTAAAAACCTCACTGAAATTCAAATACAGGGTGAAAAGCCAAGTAAATTGCTAATAAGTATTGATTATTTAAAACGAGGTGTAAAAGAAATGTATTAAAAAGAAGTTATATTTAATTTTTCCTATTTTCTATTAAACAAGTTATTTTGAAACTACTGTACTGAACATCTATCAGATATTTTGGATAAAAAAAATTGATAAATCTAATGTTACTTCACAGGACACACTTTGGGAAAAAATACAAGCTGCTTGGCAGGAGATACCATTAGATACATTGTGATGTCAATGCCTGACAGAATGAAGGCTGTGATCAAAGCAAAAGGCTATTATAGGAAATATTAAATTTATTTTGTAACAAGTATTTTTTCTTGTTAAAGCATTTGTTGAGTAAATCAAATAAAATTACTTTAATTAAATTGTTTATTTTCTGTCAAGATACCTCATAAAAAATAAAATAGTTCTTGTCCTAATACTTTTGCACACTACTATATACTTAATAGCTCTGTTGGTTTACATCGAGCACTATTTTATTAACACCAGGACTATGTGTGCAATATATATATATATATATATATATATATATATATATATATATATATATATGTGTGTGTATAGAGAGAGAGAATGAGAAGATACATAGATATTATATGGATGATGTACATATGAACACAACACAATACATACATAAAAAAGAAAAACATCGACAAATACAAACAATGAATTACTGATAGCCCCTGAAGAGTGGACAAACAGGTCCACTTACAAACCTCGGGAGTCAGGCTGTTGGAGGTAACATCAATCAGCCAAGTGACATATTTACCATTAATTCTCTACCTCTCTCTCTCTCTATATATATATATATATATATATATATAATCCGTTTCATTGTATCAAAGCTCATTTGTATGGTTAGACATCCAACTGCTTCTAGCCAGGATTGAAACCCGACTGAATTGACATCAGTCGGCGATTCTACCTCTGAGTTATGGGCACTCGGTAGAGGAAGGCAAGCTTTAGTGTGTTATATACAATGTATAAGCATGCCAGTAGCAGAGTGTTCAAATTAATTACTGAATGAACAATGAGTAGATGTGTGAGTAGCTGCTGTTTTTTCAAAGTCTTCTCTTCCTCCGGATGTGCATTGTGTTGCAGTGGATATCTACTTGGAACGACAAATCAGGGAGCTGAGTTCAAATTTTAGTTGAATTCCTTGCATTCACTTTCACACAAATACTCTTGGGAAAGGTATTAATCCATCTCTTCACTCCAGTTATTGGTTAAATAATAGGACAGATTGGGTTCTGTAGCCTTGGTTGGCAACCAGTTTACCACAGAAAGCAATGGCAACCTACTGTGGGATAATCTTCTGCCCAGTCAGTCATGTCTCTTTTGAGACATGATTGCCCAAGTGTGTATCATGTACTCTTCCTCCATAGTGCTCAATCGGGGTGTGAGAATGTATATACACTACCGACCATAAGTTTGGGACCACCCAAATTTTTAACAGAATCAAATTCGCTGAGTTTGTATTTTTTGTTATTCTTATACAGATGTCAAGTAAAAAAAAAGTATTCTTTTCAATTTTAAAGTAAACATTTACTCAGTTTGCTACTTCTACTTGACTCCTTTTATTGTGATCAAGTTTTTGCCGAAAATACAGATTTATTCAGATATTATAATTACGGGATAATTTATTTTTGTAAACCATATTACTAGGGTATAATTGGCAAGGAACAAACAGATTAGCATTGAAAAAGGAGCTCAGGTTGAAATTCTTTCGAAAGAAGGATATTCTGAACATGTTATTGCTAAAAAATTAAGCCTATCAAAAAATGGCATACATTATTTCCATTCAATGACTTTGTGAAACTGAGTTAAATATTGACAGAAACAGATCTGGTAGTCCCAGAGTAACATCTATTGTAGAGGATAGGCACTTGATCATATCTAGCAAGGGGAACAGAAGAAAAACGCTTCAGAATTAAAAATTGAAATGAATTCTACTTGGCAACATCCAGTATCTGTTACTACTGTTAAGAGACAACTTCATTCTACTGGGCTTAAAGGCTGTGTAGCAGTTAAGAAACCACTGTTAAAGAAGAATAAGGGATGAAATTGATCGTACAGTTCGAAATGAACTTCCTAAAAATGAACAAATGTTGTTTAAATGCTTGCAGAATGCTTGGAAATCACCTTCACCAACTTATTTTTATAAGTTATTAGAAAGAATGCCAAGGATTTGCTCTGCAGTAATAAATGCTCGTGGTGGTTTCTTTGTTGAAAAGAAAATATGAATTAACTTTAATTAAATTTGAAATTACTCTATGTTAATTTTGGTTTTAATTATTGTAGAATTATGAGCAACAATGAAATATATCTATATTTATTCTTCTAAGACATAAAATTTGTTATTTCTTTCTCTTAGAGAATAAATCTAAGTGATCCCAAACTTATGGTCGGAAGTGTATATCTATAAATATATATATATATTTAGTATATCGAGGCAGCAAGTAATTTTCTAAACATATGCTGTTAAATATAAGGGACAATGAATGTCTATGATGCTTAATCATAATCTAAACGTCGTATTTTTGCTTTAATTTCAGTTGAAAATAAAGATAAAAATTCTCCAACATTTGAATAATTGTTTATTGGTTTTCTTCTAAGCTTTCGGTTCACATGAGCCATCTTCAGAGAGGTTGTTTAGACTGAAATATTATAAAATCCACCATCACCGACGATTTTAGAACGGCTCATGATTAAACATAATAGACATTCATTGTCTCTTATATTTAACAGCATATATATATATACACACACACACACACACACACACACACACACATCTACTGGACTGCACATTTAAGACAAAAACAAGCAGATATGGGCCTTTGAGAAAATTTGAGCAAGAATGGCTTGTGGAACTCTCTGTGATTGAGCAGTCTAAAGCTTCTTTTATCAGATAGTGGTTTCCCTTATAAAATGCTAATACAAATTCAAACCCTACCGGAGAACCTATTTTCTTTATTAGTAGTAGGCTAATAGTCATAAAGTTTAACAATTAAATAACGAACCCTATAAGCAAGCATGGGTATCTACTGAAAACAATGCTTGAAATAATAAAAATGTTGAATTAAAAATAAATCCATGAATTTCTTTAGAAATAAAGAGAAAGAACAAAACGAATGGAGATAGAAAGAAAAGTGAGCACAAATGAAGAAACTGACATAGAAATCTTTTTCGTTTTTCTTCCTTGCAATTCTCTTTCCTGTCACAATGTTCTATGAATGAAGGGCAAAATGTATAACAATAATAGCAAAACTAACCATATTTTTATTGTTTGGTAATCAAATATTGATTGCTCCTCAGAGCAAGTTGAGACATTTAAATTCTTTGTCTGATGGACAGTGGCTTTTGAACAAGATGAAGTTATATATATATCTAAACTTATTTATAAATGGAACTTTGTATGTGTGTATGTCTCCGTTAGCTGTAGACTCTGAAATGGCTGAACCGATTTTCTTGAAAATGTACACAGTTGTACTATAAGCGTCTGCGAGTGTTCTTAGTTAGGTTTTGTATTGAGGTACCCCCAATAAATATCAAAGATCGATAATCGAAAAAATCGGGTTATAGAAGGAGTGGTTCGATTTTAATCAAATTTGATGCACTCATAGACAAAAACATAAGAAACGATATTCAGAAGTTTCACGGTTGCAGTTCTTACAATAGTGCAGAAAATAGATAATATATATATATATATATATATATATATATATATATATATATAAAAGGCAAGATGTTTGTGTGTGTGTCTGTTTATCTGCCTGTATGCCTGTATTTTTTCAGCCCTTTTATTTTAGTTTTTGCTTCAGGTTTGGCTCTAAGTAGGTATAATTGTAGTTCTTAGTTTCAGCCATGATACCATTTACTCAGAGGACTTATTTAGCCTACAAAATTCAGTTTACAACGAAAAAACTTATTTGATATCGATAGCAGGAAATCAAAATTTGACTTACATCCATTCATTTTTCTTTCAGTCTACGGTTTCGCTTTAACTGGAAACAACTATTGCTTTTTAGTCTTTCATTTCAACGTCCAAAGAGTCTGAGCTCCAGGACCATGGATTAGTTTTAAAACTTTTATTACATCTGAGCAACACTGGGCTATACTGCTAGTATATATATATATAAGTGATGATTTATATCTATAAATATATGAATAAAGTCTGAAGATAAACTTTTCCTTATTGTTTCCTTCTCTGATGGATGTTATTAAGGTAAAATTAAGGATTTTTTTTGCGACATATAGTCATAAGAAAGATACTAATAAATATTCGTCTGGCTAACTATAAAAGTTAAGGTAAACTATGGAGAATAGTGATATCTGATAAACAAAAGTAAAGAAAAATTGCTGGATTTTTTTATTATTTTCTTTTTGTCGATATGTATTTATTCACATTTTATACATTAATGTAATAGCATTTCTATAAGTTATATTTTGTTTATATAATTATATATGAATTAGGCTCAAAGTCCTTGCAATGTCATCCACTGTCACCCTTCTGTCAGACTGAGTGAGGTCATTGACTGATTCGATCACCTCAGGCGACCTTATTCTGTAGGTCTCACAGACCTGTCTTCATCCTCAACACTGCTTTGTCCTTCTTTAAATGATTTAGCCCACTTGTAGATATTTTTTGGCTGAAATGTCTGGCACCATACACATTTGACATTCTTCTATGAATTTCAACTGGTTTGCACCCTTCAGCAACCAAAAACTTGATAACTGACGTCTGTTCAATCCTGGAGCATGCTTCTTGGTCAGCCATTTTTGTTGATCTCCAAAACTCTCAAAGTTTTTTTTTCAATCTGCAAAAAAAATTAAATCCCTTTGAAAAAGAAGTAAAGGAAAAAAATTTTAAAAAAGTAAACTTTTATCTGTATTAGAAGTTTTTATACCAAAAAATTTACCTTATTTATTGAATGACTGTTATGTCGCCAAGTATAAATGAATAACTCAACAACAGAATCAGAATATAAGTTGTATTCCGCAGAAAGACGGTTAGTATGTACAGAAGTGATTAGTAATATTTACAATAGAAAGATACAAGAGTCCAATCCGTCGTAAGATGTGTGTATACGTGATTACTTCCTGTACGCCACCGGAAGTGTGACTAACTCTTCACTGACTCGCACTGACTCTTCAGTAACTCATTAGAGACTCTCAAGTGACTCTCTACGACTCCTTTGTAGAGAATCCACCATTGCTATATATAGCAATGGGAACAGTCCATTTGTAGTCAAATAGGAGTGGCACCCTAACAATGATCCATGTAGATGTCCTTATACTGAAAAATTTACCTTATTTATTGAGTGACCTTCGTAGCTATGTAAGTATGAACAAAATTAGGCATTTTTTAAAACAAAGCCACTTCCATTCCCAGACCAGGGTAAAAATGGAGTTTTGCTGTCATTTATAGGCTGGGGCTACCCAGTCTTCATAGAGCCCAAAATACCTTCATGTCCTTGTGGGTGATGAATTATTTTCCAACCTCTTTCCCACAAATGAAACATTGCAAGCCTCTTGCTACTCTATTGCTATTTCCATTTCAGACAAATGACAGTTCTAGCATTTATGGCTGAGATTTGCCATGCTGCACACATTTTAGCAAACCACCCTGATTCCCTTCACTTTTATTGGTGAGATGGAAATTTCCACGCAAACCTCGACTTTGTGGAATTAACTCTCAAGAGAATGCTCCCCTGATCACTACAATCTTAACCTGTCCAAGTCTTGGGCTAACTGTTATTTTTCTTACATGTCCCCATAAACTGTTCCTCTTACTTTGTAACTCTCTGTCTTGAGTGGCTCTTGTCTTGGGTAAACATAATTGTAAGAAAAAAACTGAAGAAAAACAAATATAGCAAGCCGAAATTCACTTAGTATATTTATCATGTACATATATAAAATGTCTATCAATATTGGTTGTTAAATCTTTATTAATGTATGTGTCTTCATTTGCTTTGCAAAATGTTTATCCTGCCACTGATGGTGACTCTGATCCTTGAATTTGTTTGAATTTCATAGTTGTGTTGTCATATCCTGCTATGGCAACAGAAAACAACTTTGAGTAAAATGTATAATAAGGCTACGTGAGATAGAGGGGCAGTGAAAAAGGAAGTAATATTAATACTATAGAGTGCTGAAGGTTTTGATGGCTACTGTGAAAATATTCTCTTTCATATTAAAATCTAACACAATGTACATTACTCTGTCTAGACTCTTGTTTTGATCTCTTTAAATGCTTTTAAATACATTGAAATAATAAGATGATCTTGAGATTTTTACCCTGATAGTGTGAAATGTTCAGTGGAAGATGCCCATCTTCATTGGTTTCCTTTTTCAGAAAATTGTCGTATGTAAATTTTCATTGGAAGTTGCCGGCCTCTTTTTCTCTTTTTAAACACGCACGCAGATATTACAGGCTGTAATTTGCCAGTTCTTTTCGAAAGATCAATTCTTCAGTGTTTCTAAACTAAATGCCAGACACTTTAAATATTACAAAAATTTCAAATGATTGGTTGATCGAGATCAATAATTCTTTGCACATTAAATACCACCAGTTCTTTGAAAGGGAAAATAATCACTTTACATTTTATTACGCATTCACCTTTTTCATGTAGGTATCTTTATTATTATTATTATCATCATCATCATCATTCTTCTTCTTCTTCCATGTGCCGTGTCTCTTCAGGACATAAGCATTCACTGCCTTCCCCGTCTCCCTATCCCTAGTATCTCCTAACAAGCTTTTTCCTGTTACCCGCTCCCTAACCCCACTCTGTCACTGATTTGCTCAAGCCCCTTAAGTATGTTACATGCTGCTTTCTCGTGTCTCTCTTTTCCTGTATCTGACCTGTGAGTATCAGATTCTCCAAGCCCTCCATCCTTATTACATGTCCCAGAAACTTCAGCTGTCTCTTCCTGATATTAAATATTAGTTTCCTTTTCATTTTCATCCTCTCCAGAACTTTGTCATTGCTAACATGTTCAGTCCATGGTAAAAGCTTAAAGCCCAAAACTTTTCTTTGGTTCTGTTATTTTGTCTTGATGTCAAAAACAGAAATGATTTATTTCAAACATTGGTAGTATGGATACTTTGTATTTGAAATAGAACTGGTATGAAAAATTTGAAATTGGTCTTATTGACCAGTTCTAACAGGAGATGGAAAGTGCAACACAGATATCCGAAGGCGAATTAGCATGGCAAAGGATATGTTCCAGAAGCTGAGTAAAGTCCTAACACACAGGAAAATTTCACTAGAAACAAAGAAAAGAGTGCTGGATTGCTATGTGATATCAGTTCTTCAATACGGCAGTGAATGCTGGACAATATTATCAAAAATGAGGACAAAACTGGAAGCAGTGGAAATGTGGTTCTACAGAAGGATGCTGCGGATATCGTGGACTTAGCATGCAAGCAACGATGAGGTGTTGGAAAGAATGGCAACTAAAAGGAAATTAATACTAAGCATCAGGAAGAGACAACTGAAGTTCCTGGGACACGCAGTGAGGAAGGAGAGCCTGGAGAACCTGATACTGACTGGCCAGATAGAAGGAAAGAGAGACAGAGGAAGGCAGCGGATAACATATTTGCAGGGCCTGATCAGGTGGATGACGGAACTGGGGTTGCCAGGAGTTACAGGAGCAAACATACTAAGAGTCACAAGGGATAGGGAGACGTGGAGAACCATGATCGCCTACAACTTGAAGGGAAAGGGCACATAGAAGAAGAAGAAGAAGAAGAGATAAATAATAATGGTGAAAAGCACCAGCAAATATTTTATGCAGTTATGTCCCAAGATGCTTGCTGTTATGTGAACTTGTATATGGGACTGCATTGTCATTTGTCAAACAAACATAAAAACTGAATGAGGTGGTCAGATCCTCATATGTTGAAATCGATGGGAAAGTCCATTGTTTGATATGAATGTTGAAAGTTATTTAAAAGAGAAAGATGTTCACACAAATTCCAGTTGCCTGCGGCATGTGGGGCTTGGAATGAAACCCCCCTTTTTCAAAAGCAAAACAAAAATACATTACTATATAACAGTCAGATCATAAGGAAAAATAAAACCTGCTGAGTCAAAAACATCTTTGAAAATGAAAAGTGGCCAAAGGTGCTTGGGATTGTAAAAATTGTGGACAATTGTTATATTCCTTCACTCATACAAAAAGGAAAGATATTAAGAATCTGAAAAAACTGAATAAGAAGATTAATTATATCTTCCTTGTCGGTCATACTTAATCAAAAGTTTTTGAAAGGATGGTTTCTGCTCAAGTACGTATTTTATATATATATCTAAATTTATTTATAAATGGAACTTTGTCTGTGTGCATATGTCTGTGTGTGTGTGTGTGTGTGTCTGTTACCTATAGACTCCGAAACGGCTGAACCGAATTTCTTGAAAATTTACACAGTTGTACTATAAGCATCTGCAAGTGTTCTTAGCTAGGTTATCGAATTTGAAGAAATTAGCCAATTATTAAATCAAAGAAATGAAATAATTTTCAAATGCCGTCATAAAATAAAGTTAAGCTATCTACTCCATAGAATCTTAGAATTACTCTGTTCTGTCACACTTGCCAATTCCTATCTTCCACTGATCATTCACTGGAGGATTTTATGGACTGAAGAAGTGAAGGTGGAGATCTACCATGTAATGAGTAGACATGCCAGTATACGCATGCAACAACTCTATATTATTTTGTGTATGATGTTTAAGAGTGTCTTATTTTTGCACTGTGTGATTGTAAATGAATTTTTAATATAAATATTTCATGTGTATAAGGGTGGACCTAACTGTAAAGTTATAGATGGGGTCATTTCGTGTATATGGGTGCAGGTAATTATGTTCATGTTCCGCATATGTAGGGGCACCCAAGTATAATTATGGTTACATGTATATATATATATATATATATATATATTCTGTGTATGTGGGTGAACCTAATTACTTCACTTGCATGTGATGTAATTAATCATAGCTTAGGACAAAAAAAGCACACAAAAGAAAACAAATGGGTTTCATGATGACAGAAGATTGACACTGCATTTAAATTTTTGAAGAGTGTATCGGAATCAAGAAATTATGGGAAGGTTGAGAAAAATTATAAAAAGAAAGCTGATAATTGCATCTAGCAATTTTAGCAGTAAAACAGTGAGACCTACTTGGCAATCTAGTAGCATGCTTAAATTCAATTGGTCAGGATAATATGGGAAAAATCTCATCATAAAAATATTTGTAGAAAAGACAGAGGGAAGCCATGTCACACTGGTGAGAAAGTGACTGAAGTCAAGATGCTAGGTCAGAACCAATTACATTACAGACCCTTCTTTGGATTTTGCCAGTAATCACGAGATTCACAGCAGGTGCACCAGACCAGGTACAGGAGCAATATTCAGTGTGTGAATGAATGGTGGATTTATAAATGTGCCTTATGGATTCTAATACAAAACAAACTTTCTAGCGCAACACAATGAAACAGCTTTCCTAGCTGTAGACATAGCAGTTTAATGCAATATCTTCGCTTGACTTCAGATCAGTAGAAAATCTAAGCCCAAGCGGGTGCTTTCCTGAAGTTTAGGATTAGCCAAGCAGGAAAGTTTCTCTGTGGTTTGTCAAATGAAAACAGTTGGAGACATAAAAAAATTTACAAGCCATTTCTTGCCCTAATCAATAATTGATTAGAGGTCCTTTTTTTCCCGTGATAGAACAAAATCACATTTTATTCTGAGTCTTTACCATGTGATATGTAGATAACTTTGTCCATACTGCCATCTCTAAACTTGATTCCCACAAAGCATTTGATGATATCCTTATAGTTGTCCTTAAAAAAAGAGTCCACTGAACTGACCTATGTTTTCTCCAAGCTCAACAATAAATGCTTTGTTGCTTTCAAATTGTTGAAAATTCTCTTCTGTAATTCCTGGTGATATTTCTTTTACCTTTTTTTGGTAAAATGCTAGAGGCACTAACTCCTAATTGGTGAAGCATCTTACCTTGTAGGGTCTTCTGTCAGACAATATAGCTATCACTTTTCTTAGTCAACTGTCAATGTGTTGATAGCTACTGCTGAAAGAGTCTGCCATTTTTTAGATATGATATCCTGGGTATAAAAATTAACCATATCTGACAACAAGATATCTCATTTATTATGCTGGTTCTAAGCTTTCGATTCCCATGAGCCATCTTCACAGAGGTTACAGGGACGTTAACATAATGATATCCACCATCAAAAATGATATTATCTTGTGTTGACATAAAACATTGCTACACAACAATAACAGTCACCAAATAGAAGATGCAGGTCATACATTTGTAATGCGGTTTTATGACATCACACTGCATAAGAGACTGTAATGTTAACCGAACCATATGTCTAAATGAAATGCAATGTAATGTGTTGTGACCAGATTGAAATGTGATTTTATGGGTTTCTTTGATTTAATGTAGTAGGCCTCCAATATATATATATATATATATATATATATATATATATATATATGTAATTTATAAGAGATTTTAGATTATTACAATGGGTAATACATATTTCACAGTCTCCTGATGTTATTATCGTGGCTCGTCAGTTGGTCCTTAAAATATCCCCCACAAAAATTTCTTTTCTTTTATTTTATTTTACGTAGACGCTCACATGTCCATATTGGAATAGAATATATATATATATATATATATATATATATATATATATATGTATGTATTTTAACATCAATTTGTCCAACTATTTCATCTCTCTTTTCCAGCTGGGGGTCATGCAGAAGGCCTGATCATCCCCTCTAAGGAAGGTTTGCCCACAGAGACTGTAACACTTAAATGGTGTACGCCTAAATCAAGTGTGGTTGGTGAGTTGCTTTTTTTTTTTCCTTCCAATATGTTGTAGTCTTCATTGTCTTCATGGCAGAAATATTATTTCTGAATTAAAGCAAATTTCTACAAAACAAAAAATGTACGCAAATTACAAAGTTTGTAATAATAATCGATTCTGAGCAGGAGTTTAGATTTTGATTGATTAGGTTTGAAGATTTTTAAGTAAATTTTTCTTCAGATTTATTAAAGTAAGCCGTTCCACAGAGGAAAAAAAAATAGTATTACTTTTATACAGTTTGTGTTGAATGAAGTGAAAAAAATTTAATTTTCCTTTTTAACAGCAAAGAATAAATTCTTATGATTTCTTACTCTTGAGCATGCAACATAAAATTGGTCATGCATAAATAATTATTTCTGGAGCCAAATTTACACTTTTTGAAGCATTTGACCGTGTGATTTGTATTCATTTAATTCCTATGTAAAGTGGGTTAAAGAATGAAAAAAAAATGCATTTGATTGTTGTTATGAACTGTTTTTTTGTACAACCACCAAAGTTAAGCAACATTGAGCCTGGTTAGTTATGAGATAAATGACCACCAGATCCTGTTGAAGTCTTTGCTTTGTGCCAGGTATGAAAGTGAGTTATGTTTTTAGCTCATCAGTTTTTTTTCTTTACTTTTTTCTATTTTATCTTGAAAAGAACTCAGACAAGGAGAGAAGCCAAGTCTCATGAATATTTCCACCAATTTTTTTGCTGATCAAAGTCATGTTCTATCTTTATCTACTCATCCATCCATCTTCATATCTGTAAATATAGGCACCACTGGTTAAATTTTCTTTAGGCTTTGTTTTCCTTTTAAAAATGAATCAACATTGGCATTAATCTTGTTCCAGTTTCACATGCCAGCATCACCGCATCATAAGACAATTTTTTTGTGTCTAGTCGTTTCAACAATAACAAATTATTATTATTTTTTTATCAATTTATTGTTGTAAGAGTTTCAGCCATGTTTGCTGTTTGAGTCAATTGCATTTTCTTTTCTTTACTGTTTCATTCAACCACGGCAGTAGTTGAATATATTCTTAAGTCCGACATTGAGTGAATCTCGGCAGCTTTCAAGCTTCACCACTAATTCAGTTCTCAACCAAATTTCAAAAAGTTTACAAAGTTTGATAAAACACCTCCTTGGCTACATTTTGAAAAAAAAAATTGAATTTTGGTTCACTAGAAAAAAGTTCTCAAAATATGTGAGGTCCAAAAAAGGGAGACTAACTACATAAGTACATAAATGAGTGACTAACACTACTGATAATAAATCTTATTCTTTATAACTTTTTTCTGTTTAATATTTTTGCATTCGGCTTTTCAACATTTAAATTCTGATGATATCTTTTATGATTTTTGTCAGTCAAACTTTGCTTATCACTTATCATTTTATCAGAATTGATTATAAATAACCAATTTTTTATTGTTTTCTAATCAACTGCATATACATTTTTTCTTTTTAATATTTTTTAATGCAGTTTTCAGCATTAAATTTATATTAAATTAATAGCAATGCCTGGAAAAATCATGGATTGCATGAAAAAATGCGCACAAGAAAAGCAATATTCTTAAGATTATATTAAACTCGGTTCACACTCCACCCACGTCTATTGAACAGGTGTAGAGGCTCATCCCTTGTTCCCTGTTTAGGACGTGGTTTCCGGCTTTCTCTTTTCCAATCTATTCACTCTTATGTAACCCCCTGCACACCAGTGGCCTTACTTTCTTGCTCGGGGTGATATGATTAAAAAAAAAAACCTGAAAAAGAACAGGACAAGTTATTAAATATGGAAAAGTAAAAGACAAGATATTCTAGTAAAGTAAAAAATTAAAAAAATTCTTACTTAAAATATTGCATTCAAATTTTATTTTTAGCTTCAATATTTTAAGTAAGAAATTTCTTCTTTACTTCACTAGAATATCTTGTCTTTTACTTTTCCAGGTTTAATAACTTGTCCTGTTCTTTTCCAGGTTTAATATAATCTTAAGAATATTACTTTTTATGTGTGCATTATTCCATGTAATAATAGATGTCTGAAAAGCACATATTATTATCTCAAACCTGTCAAACATTCTTGGAGCAATTTTTGTTTTAATTTTCATAACTAAGCCTTAACATTTGATGAAATAATGACACTGATGGATGCCCAGAAAAATCTTCAAGGCTGTTATTGCACGAAGCGTTTTCTTTATTTTCAAAATGATCAAAACAGATGTCCTTGCTTTCCTGAATCTACAACTCATTTGTAGAGTTTGCTTTCTTGCCATTTTGTTTTTTGCAATCAATTTTAATGATTTTCACATCTTTTTGATCATGCCAATAAGAAATCAATTTTTTGTTTTGGTTGATTGAAGGCCAAAAGATTTTTTGCAATTCTGTTTCTCTTACACATCATTAATCATGCTTAATTTAAATTTAGCTGTGTATGAGGGTTTTCTATTTTTAGACACCATAAGGGGTGAAAAAATGAAATAAAGAAATAAACTATTTTGTCTAGTATACAGTTTGAACTTTTGATGATACATCTAACTTGATAGTTAACATGTATCAGATTGGTGAGTATCCACTGAAAATTGAAATACTGATTAGATAATTACCATTGATAATTGCATTATCCACTCTGACTGTTCAGTTGCAGAGTATATTTGAAATTTATACTATTCATATAAATGACACATTGAAATAAAGCAAATTATATGTTTATTTCAATATATTTGCACATGGCTTGTGTACATTATATCTCTCTTCATATATATATATATATATATATATATATATATATACATACTAGCAGTATGTAATGAAAGCTTTAAAACTAATCCATGGTCCTGCTGGAGCTCAGACTTTTTGGACTTTGGCACGAAAGACTAAAAAGCAATAGTTGTTTCCAGTTAAAGCGAAACTGTAGACTGAAAGAAAAATGAATGGATGTAAGTCAAATTTTGATTTCTTGGTATCGATATCAAATAAGTTTTTTTCATTGTAAACTGAATGTTGAAGGCTAAATAAGTCCTCTGAGTAAATGGTATCATGGCGGAGACTAAGAACTACAATTATACCTACTTATAGCCAAACCCGAAGCAAAAACTAAAATAAAAGGGCTGAGAAAAATACAGACATACAGGCAGATAAACAGACACAGACACAAACATCTTGTCTTTTATATATATATATATATATATATATATATATATTACCGATTTTCTGCACTATTGTAAGAACTGCAACCTTGAAACTTCTGAATATCGTTTCTTATATCTTTGTCTATGAGTGTATCAAATTTGATTAAAATCAGACCACTCCTTCTATAACCCATTTTTTTTTCGATTATTGATTTTCGATATTTATCGGGGGTACCTCGACACAAAACCTAGCTAAGAACACTTGCAGACACTTATAGTACAACTGTGTAAATTTTCAAGAAAACTGGTTCAACCGTTTCAGAATCTATAGGTAATGGACACACATAGACAAACACACACACTAAGTTTTTACATATATATATATATATATATATATATATATATATATATATGTGTGTAAACTTATTCATAAATGGAACTTTGTCTGTGTGTGTGTCTGTCTGTTACCTATAGACTCCGAAATGGCTGAACCAATTTTCTTGAAAATTTACAATTTGTATATATATATATATATATATATATATATATAGCATTACAATAAGCATATGATGCCCAGATTATTCAACCAAACATGCTTGAATAAAGATATTCTGTCTAAATATGCATATGCATATTTAGACATTTATATAATATATTTATTTTCAAATAAAACTCTTAATATTTACGATTGTTGTATGGCCATTTCAGCAAGGAAAATTTGCTTCTTTCTTTATTATTCAAATACAGGACAAAATTAATCTACTAAAAGGTCACTCAAAAAAAAATTTAACACCGGAATTTTACATGAAAGAAGAAAAGAAAAGAAATACGAAAGAACAATAGGAGGAAAAATTAAAAATGAGAATAGATTAAAAGGTTCTTGTCTAGACATTGATATGTAGAGTAGGGAAGAAGTGGGGCAAGAGAGAGAGACGGCGAAATGGATTCAAAACTCGATCATTGAAAAAGACTTTTAGATTATGTCTGTGTTTTGAAATCAAAAATTAAGCGTGTTACAGGAATAGAAGTTTGGGAAGGAAAACAGGAAAAGAGAGGAAAAAAGAAAAACTGGCAAACAGGGAAAGAGTTAAAGGAGAAGCAGAAGAGAAAAACATGTGCGCCAGACAGCTGTTGTAAAAAATGCCAGCTAAAGGAGCATGGAAAGAAAGGGATAGATACATAAAATGGAAAAAAAACCCGAAAAAGTGGGGAAAAGAGAAAATAGTTAACATGATGTAATATTCGGCTCTGCCAAAAGTTTTTGAAATTTTTTTTTCTTTTAAAATATGGTTTGACTATTGTTGGAATAAATTAATTAAAATACTATGACTGGAATAAAAGGGGAGGATCAGAAAAAGGAAATATTGTATAGGAGGAGGTTTAAACAGAATTTTGCTAAATATATATATATATATATATATATATATATATATATAGATATGAAGAAAATATATGAATGCACAAAAAGGAGAGAAAATACCTAAGATAAAAAGATTGTTTTAGGGAATTCTAAAGTAGATACCTCCACTAAATGAACTAAATAAAAACAAACTTTTTCCATCAAAATGTTAATATTATTAATAAGAGGAAAGATCAAAGCATTTTTTAATTAATTTTAAAAAATTTTTAATCTCTTCTAACATGTTCGAAATTTTGGTAAAAAAAAAATCTTGTTTTGATTTTAGTTAGTGAGTAACCAAAACATTACAAGAGTTTACAATTGAAAACATACTATGACAAAACTCAAACTTTTTTCAGTGACAAACACATTAATTTGGAAATTCTTGCAAAAATCAAACAGTTGTCAAATTTGAATGAAACTTTCAGAACTTATTCACAAATGAGTGAAATTATTTTTAAAGTCATGTTAAAAATATTTTTTACATGTATTACCCCCACTCTATGTAAATTCATGAAATTTTAAGAAATTAAATTTTGTTGCAAAAATTGGTTTTATTAGTTAAACGCAGAGAATTGAAGAATGTAAATCATCTATTACTTTTTTGAAATATTTTGCCTTTATTTCCGAATATCTGCTCTGAATAGTAAAATAAAAAATGCAATATAACTATGATACTATTTAATTTGATAAGTTTGTAATTGATTGAATAAATAATATACATTAAGAACATGAAAGTCTGAAGAAAAAATTTTTTTTCAATTAATAATGAAATTTTAAAAGAACTTTCATTTTTTTTAATTATAATAATTTATAAAGTTAAAAAACATTTTAAAATTACTTCAAAGATTTGTTGTAGCTAGTTTATAAACTTATTAAGTGAAGATTACATTTACTAATCGAAAGTTAGAATACAAATCGGTGTGCCTTCTCATTTTTAAAATAATTTTTAATTTTTTTTGTGTATTTGAAATTTTTTTTCGTATAGTAATTTCTCTGTGTAAATTAAAAGGTCATGTTTTTCAGGGTTTCTTTCCCTTATCTGAAAACAAAATTGGTACAATTATGTCACTTGTGATTGCCACATACTTATCTTATTTCGCATCTGTTAAATCTGTCAACGCATATGATGGAAAGGTCAGAAAGTTGAACTCTGTGTTTAAGAAATATTTTTATTCTAAATTTCATGCGATAAGTAATACTTTTTTAAGTCAGATTAATTTAACATAAAATTTGCTAATTTTAAAAAATAATGTGCCACAGATGTTTTTTATTTTTGCAAGGTTTTTAAAACCAAGAATTAACTTTTGTTTATAAATGTGTCAATTGCTCAAAAAAATGACAGAAAAATTGAAAGATGAAAAAAAATTGTAAAATTTTAGATTCCAATCAATATAATTTCTGTTTGAAATGAACCAGAGTATTTTGCTTACTGGAAATAGTAAATTTAATCATTTAGCTTTCAATTAAAACTAAAATAAAAATTTGAAGAAAACTTTTTTATTTTTAAAAAGTCAGTTTAAAATTTAGATATTGAATATGAGTGGCAGTATCTATTCTCATGATAAAGGTAATTGTAATGTTGATCATAGATTTCCTTAAGTTATTTCATTATATAAATAAAGTAATTGATAATTGAGCGTTTAAAAAAAAACGGTAAATGGTAAAATCAGTTATTGCACATCGCCTGAAGACACCACATGGCAGAAACCTAGGTCGTGTGATAACTTGTTTACAAATAAAACAAAAAAAATATATATATATCCCTTTTTTGGATTTTTCCTAACCAACCTTCTTTACCTCCTCCTATTCTTCACTAACCTTTGTTTCTGGTCACACTAGAATTTCTTCATTTTACATCCAACTGGGTTTGAGCAATGCGAGTTCTAGTAACCTACTGAAATAGCTATTCCCCAGATGTAAAATGTGGAATTTACATATGAAATAAATGAATATCTGCTCCACAAATTAAATTTACATCAAGCTTTCTGTTGGATCAATTTTAATATCTGACCTAATATTACTAGGATCCATTTAGATTATTTAACAATCTTCTACTACATTTATTACTACTACTACTATATATATATATATATATATATATTTCTTATAAGTAATTATATATATATTTCTTATAAGTAATTATATATATATTTCTTATAATATAATTTCTTTTGAATATTGTTCATTTGTAAACAAAATATTACATGACCTATGTTTCTAGTTATTGCAAATTGCCTGAAGATGATTACTTCACTTTAAATAGCTTATAAAATCAGAGCATTAACTGCAACACACACACACACACACACACACACACACACACACAGAGGATGTGATGGATAAATTGTTGTCTAAATTACGCAAAAATTAAAATGACACTGACATCTCATTTTAACAGATATATTTACCAAAATTACACAAGAATAGCTTGAAATACTAGAGTAAATTTATTCAATTAAATTTCCATTGACTCCAAACACAGCCTCCAGATGACTTCTGAATCTCTTGCATCTCTTCTGGATGGTTTCTTTGCTTAAGTTGGTGAATGCTGCCATAATCCTTGCCTTCAGTTTATCTTTGGTTTTTTAAGGAGTTTTTTTTAGCTCTTGTTTGATTGTGCCCTCACACATAATAATCAAGAGGGTTGCAGTCTGGGGAGTTAGGTGGCCAGATGTAAGGGGTGATGCGGTCACAGAAATTATCTCAAATCCATGACTGGGTTCTCCAACTTGTGTGGCATAAATAATCAACTCACATGGATGAAATTAAAAACATAAATGGAGAGAATTTAACCATTGCATTCTGTATTATACAAAATGCTTTCATTAACAAAATGCTTTTATTTTCTCTCTTGGTCTTTATTATCAAATTCTTCCTTTTTGTTATTATTGGTTCATTTTGTTGATAGATTCTACGCACACTTGCATTTGTGCATTTAATTTATTTTGTTAATTTCCAGTCGCATTAAAATAGAACATTTTAATGGAAGACGTGTATTATTGGGTTCGGAGATGATTTTATGCTTGCTTATTTTATGTTGCTCTGGAACTGGCAAAATAATAAACATTTTGAAGCTGTTCTTTGTGCATTGTTATAAGCATACTCCAAATTTGATGATATTTCATGAGTGTGGATTTCGGTAATGTAAAATATTTTGTTTAGTTTATTAAGGACAAAATATAAAAGGCATTTTTTAAAAATGAACACCTTTTGAAGAAAATTTTTCTTACATTGTTTCATCATCTTTCTAGCTGCATGAGAACATCTTTAACTTTTGCAATAAAAGATTATTCAAGGTGCCATTGTAGTCTTCTAGAAAATTTCTTTTTCTTATTGATATTGCTTTTTCTAAAGACTAAAATAACTGATAATCCAAAGGCACTATTTTTTGGCTGTTTAAGAACATCTCGGCCAAATTGTCACAATTTTTATCTGGTGATCCTAAAAATATAGAATGCAATGTGCAAATTGTTGGCATTTTATATTTTTAATTTCACATTTTGTGCTTGATTTTGTCGCCCACACAATATAGTAGAGTCAGTTGGGCACCATCTGTGAGAAAAAAAACAGCACTCTGGTGCTATTCACTCAGCCAGAAATTTGAAAATTGCATGCTGTACTGCTTGGCATTCATGCTGGAAGTTCCAATATGAACATTTCAGAGTATTTAGGTGTCAATCCAAGAACAGTGCAGAGGATTGGGAAAGAGTTGGATGAGTTTAATGGTGATTACGAATATACGGCAGCTCAGAAAATTCATGCTGATTCTTCTGATAGCACCTGAAGAAGGCTGGAGCATACAACAGCCGAAATGTCATACAAATGGTAACAAAGTCAAGGACAATAGTCTGAATAATGTAAATACTGTATTCTAAATATTGTTATAATATGCACTTGAACACCTTTACCTGATTCAGCTATAGTTGACCTTAAATAGGCCTGGTGCTGAGTAAGCAATAAAAACAAGATTTTACAGGTATTTACTTATCTAATCTAAACATATTTATAAATGGAATTTTGTGTGTGTGTGTGTCTATTACCTATAGACTCCAAAACGGCTGAACCAGTTTTCTTGAAAATTTACACAGTTGTACTATAAGTGTCTGTGAGTGTTTTTAGCTAGGTTTTGTGTCGAGGTACCCCCGATAAATATTGAAAATCGATGATCGAAAAAAACGGGTTGTAGAAGGAGTGGTCCGATTTTAATCAAATTTGATACACTCATAGACAAAGACATAAGAAACAATATTCAGAAGTTTCAAGGTTGCAGTTCTTACAATAGTGCAGAAAATTTGATATCAGTACCAGGAAATCAAAATTTGACTTACATCCATTCATTTTTCTTTCAGTCTACGGTTTCGCTTTAACTGGAAATAACTATTGCGTTTTAGTCTTTCGTGCCAACGTCCAAAGAGTCTGAGCTCCAGGACCATGGATTAGTTTTAAAGCTTCCATTACACCCGAGCAACGCCAGGCAATACTGCTAGTTCTAAATAAAAACAAAAACAACTGACTTTTCAAAATGAGAAATGAACTGAACAATTCTAACAACTTTCAATTCTTGTTTTACAGAATTCAATAAAAGTATAAACTTTTCCTTTGTGTGTGTAAACTAACATTGTAAAGGGGATGGAGGTCTATAATTTATTGATTTTAAAAATGTCATTAAGTAAAACATGGAATAAGTACAACTTCCCAGTGGCAACTGAAGTTAAGCACTATCATTATGTAAAATGCTTAATAAAGAACATTGCTTTTAATTAGACTAGCAGTATAGCCCAGCATTGCATGGGTGTAATGAAAGCTTTAAAACTAATCCATGGTCCTGGAACTCAGACTCTTCGGACGTTGGCATGAAAGACTAAAAAGCAATAGTTGTTTCCAGTTAAAACAAAACCGTAGACTGAAAGAAAAATGAATGGATGTAAGTCAAATTTTGATTTCCTGGTATCGATATCAAATAAGTTTTTTTCATCGTAAACTGAATTTTGAACGCCAAATAAGTCCTCTGAGTAAATGGTATCATGGCTGAGACTAAGAACTACAATTATACCTACATAGAGCTAAACCCGAAGCAAAAACTAAAATAAAGAGGCTGAAAAAAATACAGACATACAGGCAGATAAACAGACACACACACACAAACATCTTGCCTTTTATATATATATATATATATATATATATATATATATTATCGATTTTCTGCACTATTGTAAGAACTGCAACCTTGAAACTTCTGAATATCGTTTCTTATGTTTTTGTCTATGAGTGATCAAATTTGATTAAAATCAGACCACTCCTTCTATAACCCAATTTTTTTGATTATTGATTTTCGATTTTTATTGGGGGTACCTCAACACAAACCCTAGCTAAGAACACTCGCAGATGCTTATAGTACAACTGTGTAAATTTTCAAGAAAATTGGTTCAGCTGTTTCAGAGTCTATAGGTAACGGACACACAGATATACGCACAAAGTTCCATTTCTAAATAAGTTTAGATAGATACCATTTTTAGTACATTTAGTATTTTAACTTTCATTGTATATATACAAATATGTTGCTGCCAGACAATGTGTGCAAAAATGTGTTTCTATTTCAATGGAGATGACAGTATAAATCTCTTTGTCTTTGTCATTTTGTTGTTCCCTCTATTATTTGAAGCTATTGTAAAATTCTAAATCCTTTCAGGTTCTCCAGAAATGTTATTTTTGGACTTGTTACTAATGGAAAGTCTAAATCAATTCTGGGAAATACATTTTAATCAAAATCAATTATCTTTTCTTTCAAATAGACATAAGGTCAGTGCCAAGCTTTCATGAAATTTTACAGAGTGTTTTGCAATAATTTTCTCCGAATAGATTGTTACCAAATTTGGCATCCTTATGTAAATTTCTTGCTCTTGAAAACTTATTCTCTATTGGAACCTTAGGAATCAGTACTGAACTGTCAGTTTCATAATATAGTAATGGAATTATTTACACTGTTTGGACTGCTGTTTTCATCTTTATTATTATGTTTATGATGTTTCAGCCACTGTACACTCTGGCCCTCTTCAGGTGCTATGAATTTTGAACTGAATCCTTTATTTCAATCAGTGAGGTATATATTTTGAACTGAACCCTTTATTTCAGTCAGTGAGGTATATATTTTGAACTGAACCCTTTATTTCAGTCAGTGAGGTATATATTTTGAACTGAACCCTTTATATACCCCAGCAATATATGAATGTGATTTAGACAAACAAATCACTGAAAAAGCACTTTTACAATCACCTCTCATCCTTCAATAACAAGGACAAACAAAATATGACATCACTTTCTAAATATTTTTGAAAGTTAAAAAACAAAAATAAAACACCTAAAGTTAAACGGAAAATCCTCAAACAGGCCAGAACATCTAAATCGGTAAAGGAACCATGTTTCTTTGTTCACAAGAAAAAATTGAACTCGTTAGATACATGAGGAGCAACATATTACTAAACCAGAGGCATGGAACCACAGTAAATTGCAAACACATTAAAGAACTAACCTTACAATCATGCTAAAATTATAAAATCTAAAGTTAGGATCTCTAGAAATGATAAATCTCTATACTATTAATATTAGTACCATGATATTAACTTTTAACTATTTGATCTCTCCCCTTATATATATATATATATTTTTGTTTTGTTTTGTTTTGTTTACCTCTAATTTTACTTTCATTTCATGCTACAAATTGTGATCTAATTAAAGTTTTCTATAAAAACATTTCCTTAAATTTTAAATTAAGTTTAAATACAAAAGTATTTGTAGCCTTATACTTCACTAATACAGATATGTTTATCCACTACCAATTCCTATCTCCTCTTAGCTCATCTTCTCCTACTCCCTCCCACCCCATATACATTTTCTTGCTTCTTTCTCTTTGTTAAACCCAAAGGCCTGGACATAAAAGGCTGTAAAGGACCATACTTTATCTTTTACTGTTAAACCTCTCTCTAAAATTTTCAACACGTCCATTAATCACCTCTCTCCTCTTTCTCTTTCCTCAACTTGTAATTTACAACTTCCAATTCTGATTTCTCATTTTCTCTACCCAACTTACCTCTCACACAAAATTTACCAATATAAGGAAAAGAATTTTTCATCTCCCTTCACACTACCTGATGAGGCATTGTCCTTTCAATGTCGAAACAAAATGTACACTTTGTAGCAGATGATAATTTGTACATGCTCTAAACTATAATTTATAATCTATATATAAATATGTATGAGATTTTAGATTATTACAATGGGTAATACATATTTCACCACATCCTGATGTTGTTATCGCAGCTCATCAGACCCAAATGGTACAACAGTTGGCCCTCCAAATACCCCTCCAAAAAAGTTCTCTTTTATTTAATTTTACATAGACGCTCACATGTCCATGTTAGAATAGACATTTGTAATGGTTATTTACGAAAATTTCTCACTCATTCAAAAAAGAACTCCAAAGAAAGGGGAAAGCAAGGATAAAGAAAAGATAGACGATTGATTAATGTAAAGAAGAGAAAAAAGCCAGAGAAAAGAAAAAAGAGAAAAAAACTGAATGGAAAGCAAGAAGAGAAAAAGAAAGGACAAAAAGGTACAATAAAAGGAAATACAGTATCACGAGAAATAAATGTTGACACCATTTCTCATAAGAGTGTCTCAAACCACCTAACTGTTCTCTTAGAAAAACATGGAAAAATTTAACTATGAAATTTAATTTCAAATATACTGGCATATATTTACAATACAAAAAGAAAAAATTGTACGTCATAATTTTAATACAATTTGAAAAAATAACTACTCTTACTATTATTTTAAAAATTAATGCTAATTTAAAAAATATTGTTAAAATAATTAAAAATACTAAAATTAAAAAAATATAAATATAGAAACAGGAAAAATTTGATAAACCTAACGAAGGGGGGGGGGATACACCAAAAGAAGGAAAGAAAAAAGAAGAAATCACGATGGAACAGATTTTAAAATAATTAAAAAAATTAAAAAATGCGAGATCAAAACTGACGGATAATTCATTCTTAGAAACGTGACAAGGAATTTTTATCCTTAAATTAAAATATATCGACCATAGGGAATATTTATGCTGAAAAATAAACCATATATCCTAACATAAATTACATTATAGCCACGAGTAGTAATTTATTCTGACTATAGTTAAAATAATAACTCCCAATAAGAAAATATAATTTATTAAAATACAATCTTAAAACATTATCTAAAATACTAGCAATAATAATAATAACAAATAATAATAACAAATAAAACAATAAAGAGATAACAAATATATGTATACATACATATATACACATACACACACATAATGAATTATTTTGAACATTATTTTTACCGATACTTGTATTTAAGTAGATATTCTGTTTTTTCATTAAACAGTATTTTTATATTTATATCTACCGGCCTGATTATTTACGATAAATTTTTATTACGAAAATGTGTGCTATCTAGCAGGATTCGAACCTGCGACCCCTATTTACATAGGGGAAGCTACCATTTGATCTGGTAACGTCTTAGACCGCTCGACCGTAGATAGCCTCCTGATCAGACGAGGTTTTTATCATGCTTATATAACACAATTTTCGATTAGATAGCACACATTTTCGTAATAAAAATTTATCGTAAATAATCAGGCCGGTAGATATAAATATAAAAATACTGTTTAATTAAAAAACAGAATATCTGCTTAAATATGAGTATCGGTAAAAATAATGTTCAAAATAATTCATTACAAATTGTCGGTTGCTTATAACCAAGTTTTGTTAAAATTCATTAATTTCCGTAACATGTTTATACACACACACACACACACACACACACACACACACACATATATATATATATATATATATATATATATATATATACATTTATATATACATGTATATATCAAACAAAATTTCTCTCAAACGTAATGATAATTATAATAAAAATAGTCATAATAATAATATTCATTCTATCACAAAATAAAACAAAATAAATTACAAAAATACCTATACATATATAAATCATAAAAAAATAAAAATAAAAAATATAACAAGCTGTTGCTGTAAACTAATATTAACCTGACAGGGAAAATTTAGCTGTAATATGATATTAACATACATGTCAAAATTTAACAATTTAATTTAATTTAAAATATAATGGGATATATTTATGGGACAAAATTAAATTGTTCAACATAATTTCAATACAATTTGAAAAAATAACTACTCCTAGTAGTATCCCCAAAATATCCCATTAATTATTAAAAAATTAATTTAAAATAATTAACTCATTAAAAAGTAAAAATGAAACGTTAGAAAGATAAACATAAAAAGAGGGAGTGAGGGGATAAAAAGAAAGAAAGAAAAATTAGAACAATATAGAAAAGAATTTAAATTAATTTAAAATAAACTTCCTTCATCAAACCAATGTCTATTACATTGATATTCATTCTTAGAAACGCCACAGCTCTCATGCCATAGATTTTGCCAAGGATTATGGAACCACAGCTCTTAAGTGCCCTAGATTTCACCGAGGTCTATAGACTTACAGCTTTTAAGTGCCATAGATTCTGCTGAGGATTCTGGAGCCACAGCTTTCAAGTGCCATAGATTGCATGAAGGACTATGGCGCCACAGTTCTCAAATGCTATACATTACACCGAAGACTATGGAGCCACAGCCCTCAAGTGCCATAGATTCTGCCACGGACTATGGAGCCACATCTCACAGGTGTCATAGATTTTGCCAAGGACTATGGAGCCACAGCCCTCAAGTGCCATAGATTCTGCCGAGAACTATGGAGCCACAGCCCTCAAGTGCCATAGATTCTGCCACGGACTATGGAGCCACATCTCACAGGTGTCATAGATTTTGCCAAGGACTATGGAGCCACAGCCCTCAAGTGCCATAGATTCTGCCGAGAACTATGGACCCACAGCCCTCAAGTAGATTCTGCCAAGGACTATGGAGCCACATCTCATATGTGTCATAGATTTTGCCGAGGACTATGGAGCGACAGCCCTCAAGTGCCATAGATTCCGCCAAGGACTATGCAGCCACGGCTCTCAAGTGGCATAGATTCCACTCAGGACTATATGGCCACCAATGTTAGCATACAAATCCTTCCTGCTATGATATCCTTATGTAATAGGTCTTTACTGAATGAAGTTGGTAGCACCATGCCAAACCAGTTTTGAATTTGCCCTGGAAACTACTCCTATATAGTTGTCAGCTATCTCTAAAGATCCCAGTTTGCTCAACTATTTAACCTATAGTTGCTGGAAGAACAATGGATACTTTTCTCAAAGATATTTGCATATAAGTGAATGTAATGAACTCAACTGAATTTTAAAATTGTCTCTCCAATTTCTCATTCTAAGTTGCTATTATATCACTTGTACATCGAATTAAATGTTTACGTATTTTTGCCACTGATATCCTAAAAATTTTACCAGTGTTGGTTAATAACAGTTTTAATTTAAAAATCTCGGTTTGCTTGATAAAATCTGATATGTCTATTTTAATTCTTTTATTGGTATATTTCTCTAAAGCATCATAATCCTTTTCTACTTCATCTCATCAAAATCTCTGTATTGAACAGCATTCATCTCATCAAAATCTCTATGCTGAAGCACATTTATCTCTGTCAACTCGGAAATATTTATGCGTTCCTGAAATGAAATGCTACTCTTTTTAGATTTTGCTTTTACGATAAAAAACATTTTTGTAAATCTGGGTTGAGGAAAAGAAAAAAATGTTTAAGATTTAGAACTGAGCCAATAAATCAAATTGTAAATCAAAGGAAGAAATTCCCTCTGAAGCATAAAAGTGTATAATGCAGCGAGGAAAACATGCACTTATGCAGAAATGAACACATTCAAGCCAGATGAAGGGACTGGCCCCTTGTTGCTCTTTGAGTATTTGTCCATGTATTGATAGGAACTCGAGTATCAATATTTTAATGATGCAACATGCCTTCCATAATGAGGATAATGCTGATGATGATGATGAAAAAGGATAGTGAAGAATGAGGAGAAAGAAGAGAGTTGGAGTGTCTTGCTGAATCTTTCTTCATTTACCTAAAGTAGTTTTTACCCAAATCTATTGCCAATAATGGTCAGGATGCAAAAACTTCAAAATGAAAACAACTGGCAAAATAACAGATGAATGGTATCAATCCAAACCAGAAATTGTGAATGGGGTGGGTGTACTCTGTAACACTTAGATTCAGACTAAACATTGCCATTCAACCTAAGCAAGAAAACTGAATCAGACATTGTCATTCTTATTTGAAAATGAACACATGAATGTTAATCTTGCAAGGAGAGAAAAGTAAATTGTAACAGAATTTTTCTTACATTAATATTGTTTTTTTTTTTTTGTATATACTTAGTAACCTCTTGTATCTTAGTGACTTCATTGCCTTTCTTGGAGTGAAATTATTAAAAAAAAAAACTCTGCAGATTTATTTTTTTCAGCTAGTAGTTGTGTGAAATTTCAGATGACAATTATGTTTATTATGAACGCTACAGGAAATAAGATCATAACTAATGTTGACATGCATGAAACTTGAAAATTCTATAAAAAAATTAATATTTTAAAATATTTTGGTTTATGTTATGCTATTTCATTCAAGATTACATTTATTTTACATTTTCTTTAAATCTCAACATAGATATTTTTTCTGCTAATTTACAACATAATGTTGATATAAATTATTTTTTTTACAAGTGCAATGATTTAAGAAGATAAAAACTATCACAGAAACATTGTTTATATGTAACAATTTTTTAAAATTTGTATTAAAAATAAACATGGAAGAAATATTCAAATATGCAACCAGAAATTATGTAAATCAAATGTTACTGCTTGTAAGCACAATTTATTTACAATAAATATTTAGCTGATGAACAGTTACAACATATTAATAATGTTGGTTGGTTTTTCTTTCTGATGGGGCTAAATAAACAGACAAACATTGAATTTATAGATTTCGTATTTGTTATTAACATATATATTTTCCATTAAAAATGACAGACAAGGTATTGTGGTCAAATTTTTCATCTGATTTTTTATGTGAAAAATGAAAAATGTGTGATAATAATGGCTAAAATTATCAGAAGATCACATGAAAAATTACATTAAAAAAACTTTATCATAATACCTTGTCTGTCATTTTTAATGAAACCTGCATAAAAGGAAGATTGCTGCCCAAATATGTAATTTTTTATATATATATATATATTCTATTTTTAAATGAGTTATTTTGCTACCCAGGTTTCTACCATGAGAGGTGTCTTCAGGTGAGTTTTAATAATTTTATTTTAATAACTTACATTTTATAATTTTATTTTAATATCTTACATTTAATATCGGGGTTATATGTAGTGTCATGTCATGCGTGGATGGGTGCCCCTACATGAACTAGTAAAAACAACCAAGCCTTACAACGGTGGCAAAATATGTAGATTGTGCGAGGAAGAAAAGTTATAGATTATGCTATTCTCAAACAAAAATGAACTATTGAATGAAAGAACGGAAATTATGACTAAGTGTAACCATATTCAACTATTCAAATGTTTTATAATATAATTGTATTAAACACTTTTTAACACAAATTTGTACTGGTTTAAAACTATATATATATATATATATATATATATATATATTTGTGTATTTAGGCAGCAAATGTCAGATGGAATAAATTGCAAACATTGTGTCTGCTTATATTTAATAAAATCAATTCATACTTACAGATAATCTTTCGTGTATTATAATAGAAAGATGTAATTTTTAGCAACACACTTTTGCTGTTACCTTTTGTTATCACAATTCACACCCTCAAAAATGATCTCAGAAGGAGATTGAAAGTACTTGGGAACCTCGAGAAATGAATATTAAAATCATCTGTCAAAGTTACAGCTCATTTCTTACATCTTTCAATTATAATACACAAAAGATTATCAGTGGGAATGAACGGATTTTATTAAAAATAAGCAGATACAATGTTTGCAATTTATTTAATCTGAAGCATGCCTGCAGGTAGCATGTATTGGTTCAAGAGACCCAAGTTCTGAACCAAAAAAATTGACCCCCAGCTGCTGATGGCAGCACAGCATCTATAATGGCTATACAGGTTTGCATGGGAGTGACAGTTACAATTGTAACAAATACATATGAAAATGCTTTCCTTGATATTATATATATATATATATATATATATATATATATATATATATATACACACACACACACACACACACATGCCCCATATCTCCTAACATCCAACTTATATTTGAAATTTTCAAAGTCGACCTTCATTCTGATTGGTTAAATTAAACACACCCATATAATCTAAATTTTCTTTCTTCCCCACTCCATATTAACACTTTAATAAGCAAATGTATTGTTTTTTTTATATTCAAATGTAAATCATTTTTACCAAATTTATTGAACACTGTCTGATGATGAAATAAAAGCTTCAAATCTTGAAACAGTAATTTCTATGTCGCAATGTAAATTAATTTTAAATAAAAACAAATTTAATCATATGTGTGTGTCTATATATATATATATATATATATATATATATAAATTATTTATAAATGGAACTTTGTCTGTGTGTGTGTGTGTGTGTATCTGTTACCTATAGACTCCGAAACGGCTGAACCAATTTTCTTGAAAATTTACACAGCTGTACTATTAACGTCTGCGAGTATTTTAGCTAGGTTTTGTGTCGAGGTACCCCTGATAACTATCGAAAATCGATAATTGAAAAAATCGGGTTATAAAAGGATTGGTCCAATTTTAACCAAATTTGATATACTCATAGACAAAGACATAAGAAACGATATTCAGAAATTTCAAGGTTGCAGTTCTTAGAATAGTGCAGAAAATTTGATATCGATACCAGGACATCAAAATTTGACTTACTTCCATAAATTTTTCTTTCAGTCTACGGTTTCGCTTTAACTGGAAACAACTACTGCTTTTTAGACTTTCGTGCCAACGTCCAAAGAATCTGAGCTCCAGGACCATGGATTAGTTTTAAAGCTTGCATTACACCTGGGCAACGATGGGCTATACTGCATACGTACATATCTATATATTTATTTTATTAAAATACTTTAATCCAAAACAGAAAAGTAGGAAGGTAAATCTTTTGAAATATGTACTGTTGCTGATGTGCGTCGTGGTGCATTGGATATCAGCTCGGAATGAGAAATCGGGGAGCCGAGTTCTAATTCCAGCTGAATTTATTGCATTCACTTACGCACAAATACCCTTGGGAAAGGTATTAATCCGCCTATTCCTTCCAGTTATGGGTTAAATAACAGGACAGATTGGGTTCTATAGCCTTGTCCGGCAACCAGTCTACTGCAGAAAGCAATGGCAACCTACTGCAGGATAATCTTCTGCCCAGTCAGTCATGTCTCTGTCGAGACATGACTGATCACATATGGCACTTAACTGACTGACTGACCTTTGCTGAGGAGATGTGAAATCTCTCTTAGGGATTTCCTGTTGAAATGTTCATTCAACAGTTTTGAATATTAAAAATTTATTTATTATATATATATATATATATATATATATATATATATGCTAGATCTCTACTATACTTTTGTTCCTAACTCCTGCTAAACCTTGCAGCTTTGCCCTCTTCTGGAAACTCTGGTCGTGCTGTCGTTTTCATTAATATTTCTCTCCACTCCCACTCTCCCCAGGAACCGCCTAACAACAGAATTTCTTACTGCTACCAAAGAGCAAACTGGGATTTGTTCCATGATTTCCTATGTGATACCTCTTGGGAAAAAGTGTTTAGCATTCCTGCTGACGATCTCCGAGGTCTTCTCCTGGTTGAAAACTGGCATCAAGGCTTTCATCCTTGTCAGGAAGTTCTGACCTAAACCTCATTTGTTCCCCTGGTTCTCTCCTTCCTGCTCTGCCACCATTACCCACAAGAATCACTTCTGCCAGCTATATCAGAGCCATGTGTCTGATCACAGTATGCACCTATTTGCCTCTGCTCCTAATGAGTGTAAGAGAATCTTAAATGATGCTATGCCGTTGTTTACTGAAAGAAGAAAACAGCATATAGCAGCCCACAATTTTGGTCTCAAAGAATACTGGCAGCTCTGTAAATGTGTGCTTAATAACAGCAAATCCCCCAGCCCTTCTTTAATTAATAAATTTGTGGTTAGACTCAACTGAGGGATGTTTACAAAACCCCCTTTTTGATCTCTAAGATAATTTAAAAAATTAATCTCTGTAAGGCAACAGTATCCCAGTCATTGTCTTGAAGAAATGTGCCCCTGAACTCTCCTCTGTCCTCTCTAAACTCTATAATTACTGCCTCTCTGCTTCCTGTTTTCCTGCCTGCTGGAAGTTCTTTTCTATGGTTCCTGTATTTAAGAACTCAAGAGAACCCTCAGACCCCTCTAATTATCACCCTATTAATTATTTTCAGCAAAGTGTTTGAGGCTATCATCAATGCTGAAATAGTTCATTTTACCAACCATAAACTATTCTCAGACAGACAATATGGCTTCTCCTTTGCCAGGTCTACTATGAACAGCTATCACCAAGTATATGTACCAGGCCCTTCATAAGACCAGTGAAGCGTGAGCTATTGCTCTGGATATCTTCAAAGCATTTGATAGGGTTTGGCATGCCAGCCTTCTGCCAAAGCTAAAAGGTTATGGTATCACTGGATGCTTGCTTAATTTGATCCAATCATTCCTATCAAACTGCATAATAAAGGTCCTCTTGAATGGGCATGCCTCCAGATCCTATCACATGAACACAGGTATCTTCCAGGGCTTCATCCTAGGCTTGACACTTTTTCTGAGGCGGACAAAGATAACCACACAGCTGATCTTATGAAGAAACTTCAATCTGTGGTGGACTGAGGTAAGAAATGGCTCATGAACTTTAATACTTCCAAAACAAAGCTGCTATCCATTACCCACCATTTAACATGGATCTTGCTAGTCTCCCTGAAAGGAATACACGGCACCTTCTCAGTCAACTTCAAGTAGAACAACTACATTGAATCAATAGCTAAATCTATTGCTAGGAAGGTTGGGTCACTGTGTCAGGCCAGGAAGTTTTTCTCACGTGAGTCCATCTTGCACTTATACAAATCTACCATCCAGCCATTCATTGAATGCTGTTATCCTATCTGGTCAGGTGTCCCAGCTACTCATCTCATATGTATATAATCATTTCACCCCAAGCAAAGCAGTACTGCCACTGGTGCACAGGGGGCTGTGCATCAGTGGCAGTACTGCTTTGCTTGGGGTTAAATGATTATATATATATATAGCAAACTGCATAATGAAGATCCTCTTGAATGGGCATGCCTCCAGATCCTATCACACGAACACAGGTGTCTCCTAGGGATTCATCCTAGGCTTGACGCTTTTCCTGATCTTCAGTTATGATCTTCCTGATGTGATCAAATCCCAAGTACACTGACAACACCACCATTTACTCCTACCTTAATCAAAAATATGCAAGGCGTACAAAGATAACATCACAATGAAGCACACACACACACACACACACATATATATATATATATATATATATATATATATATATATACATGGTGTTTCGTTGTGATGATGCTTAGTGCCTAGATTGCTGTGTTTCATCGGCTTACTTTAATGAGCAATTTTTTTGTTGTAAACTTCTTGATATCTGGATAAAGATAGTGTTGGGAAGGTACTATTGTGATGTCTTCACTTCTCAGGTCTTTTTTAGACGAAGAAAAAAAGACCCTGAGAAGTGATGGTGCCTTCAAGAAACATTAAAGTCATCATGACTTTGCTCAGTTAACTGATTAACTTAATATATATATATATATATATGGAGTGGTAAGATATATATGATTATATATATATATATATATATATATATATATATATATATATAGGGTGGTAGTTAAGACACTTTATAATGATTTTATTGCCATCCTGTAAGTAAAAAAATATGAATATCAATAAATATATCTGGTATGATGATAAACAACATCCAGCAGCAAGGCCTCTGATTGGGAAGTTTTCAATGGGATGGAACTACTTTTTGATTGCTGTTGTTCACCCAGACCGAGGGTGGTAGCATCTGTTAGGGTTTCAGCTATAGGCAAATAGTTTCCAACACCATGTTGGGGTCATTTAAGAAAAAAAACAAAAGGTTAAGCTGGTAAAAGTCTTTAGCTTTAGATAACAACTTGTTTAAGGGAGGGAAATCTCTGAAATATAAACCTCTACACCTACCCTGTATAGAACAGGGTAGACTGAACTCTCTAACCTGTAAAATAACAGGGTAGAGAGTTCTTATCTTTTTTGGTTATTTATTTTGGTTTTAAAACTTTTTATTTTATACCCTAACAATTTTAGTCGCTTGTATTTACCTACCAACAAGCAGTATAGCACGGCGTTGCTCGGGTGTAGTGAAAGCTTTAAAACTAATCCATGGTCCTAAAAAGCAATAGTTGTTTCCAGTTAAAGTGAAACTGTAGACTGAAAGAAAAATGAATGGATGTAAGTCAAATTTTGATTTCCTGCTATCGATATCAAATAAGTTTTTCATCATAAACCGAATTTTGAACACTAAATAAGTCCTCTGAGTAAATGGTATCATGGCTAAGACTAAGAACTACAATTATACCTACTTAGAGCCAAACCTGAAGCAAAAACTAAAATAAAAGTGCTGAAAAAATACATACAGGCAGATAAACAGACACACACAAACATTTTGCCTTTTATATACATATATATTATCTATTTTCTGCACTATTGTAAGAACTGTAACCTTGAAACTTCTGAATATCGTTTCTTATGTCTTTGTCTATGAGTGTATCAAATTTGATTAAAATCAGACCACTCCTTCTATCACCCGATTTTTTCGATTATCGATATTTATCGGGAGTACCTCGACACAAAACCTAGCTAAGAACACTTGCAGATGCTTATATTACAACTGTGTAAATTTTCAAGAAAATTGGTTCAGCTGTTTCGGAGTCTATAGTTAATGGACACACACACACACACAGAGTTCCATTTATAAATAAGTTTAAATATATATATATATATATATATATTTCTTTTTTATCATTTCATCTCAAACAAGGCAATGAAGCCCCTAGGATGCAAGGGGTTACTGAGTGAGAAAATGTGAGAAAAACTACTATTAAGGAGAGAGGACAATAAAAGAAGACAAAAAATAACGATTGAAGATCAAAGTTGACTGAAAAGCAAGGTGTTGAAAGACAGTTCCACAAGCGAGAAGTGTGTTAGAAGAAACTGTTAGCATAGAACTTAGGGTAGCACCGAGCTATTTCAATTGTAAAGGGGTGAGACCTTGCTGCCAATCTAGTACTGCACTTAAATTCATAAATTCTAGGTACCATAGCAGAAGGTCCAAATTTATTTTTCACTTATCAGTCTAACATATTCAAGTCATTTGCAAAGAGATTTGATCTTAGCAAAGTTAGCCCATGAAAACATCATGAGCCCAGATTCTGGTGGATGATGGAGATTGTTAGAAAAGCAATATATTTTGTCAGTGCTGTATATCTTATAAGTATTATGATTGACATTTTCCTGATTTCTATTTTAAACTCTTTTATTGTGTTTCTGTTTTTATTTGCGTATTTAATTTTGCTGTTTTATTTTTTTACATTTCTGCAATTTTGCACAGGAATGCAAAATTGTTCAACATGGAAATTGAAGATAAAGATTCTCCTAAAAAACAAGCCTTTACCATTTTGTTTGATTTTTGTCAGAATTTTCCTCCTCCTTGCCATTTCTTTCTTTTCTGCCTGAGTGGCTGAGCAGAAAAAGCAAGATCAGGATTAATCATGGGATGGGACGTCAGTCGCAAACATTATTTTTGAGATGAGTGAAAAATATGCATTTGTAAGTATCATAAGTGGCAGCAAACATTTTTAATTAATAATGTTTATAATTCCTTGATTTTAAATATTAGTAAAGATATATAGATATTTTTTTCTTATCATTTCATCCCAAACAAGGCAATGAAGCCCCTAGGACGCAAGGGGTTACTGAGTGTGAGAAAATCTGAGTAAAACTACTATTAAGGAGAGAGGACAATAAAAGACAAACAATAACAATTGAAGATCAAAGTTGACTGAAAAGCAAGGTGTTGAAAGACAAGTGAGAAGTGTGATAGAAGAATCTGTTATCATAGAACTTAGAGTTGCACCAAGCTATTTCAATTGTAAAGGGGTGAGACCTTGCTGCCAATCTAGTACTGCACTTAAATTCATAAATTCTAGGTACCTTAGCAGAAGGTTCAACAGGACAATTGCCATGAAAGTATTTATAGAAAAGGCACAGATAAGTGTGTGTGTAATATATAAATATATTTAAGTAGTATCCTTGGTAATTTTTAAGGTTAATTCCATAATATGATGAGAACTATTATATAATTAAATAAATTAATTTAGCAGAGTATTATAATGGATATTATAATTATACATATATATATATATATATATATATATATATATATATATATATATATTGATTGATTGTTTAATTACTTAGTTTCTGGTCATAATAAGATTAGACCAGAGCACATTTGTATTAAAAAGTGTTCCATAAAATTATATTGTACACCTTTTGAATATTTTCATTTGTAAATGAGTTATTACGTGACCTATATTTCTGCCATGTGTGGTGTCTTCAGCCTGAAGACACCACTCATGGTAGAAACCTAGGTCACGTAATAACTCATTTACAAATGGAAAATATATATATTTATTTAATATGTAAATCCAAATTTTACGTTTGGGGAATAGTTATTTCAACAGATTACTAGAACCTGCATTGCTCAACCCCAGTTGGATGTAAAAAAAAGAAATATATATATATATATATATATATATATATATATATATATATATATATATATATCTAGCAATGCTATATATATATATATATAGAGAGAGAGAGAGAGAGAGCATTGTTATTTTTTTTTCTTTCTAACGAATACTTGACTTTTTGTTTGGTATTTTGTTTGTTTCTTTTTTTCTTCCCCTTGTTTTCCCTCCGGGTTAGTTTCCAGTGGGTTTCAAGACGATCTCATTTGTAGTTTAAGTATTGATAATCTTGACAGAATTAGTTCTGTTGGTATTGGTATTATTACTATAATTAATATTACTACAATTAATATTACTATATATATATATACACAAAAATCTAGAGTGAGCCAAAACCTACAGCAGTTTCACACTACGATCCGTAGTGTGAAACCGCGGTAGGTTTTGGCTCACTCTAGATTTTTGTTTTTGCTCTACAATTGTATCTTTTCTTTTGTACTTTGTACTGAGCACTTTTTCTTGTGTTTGGTTCCGTTTGGGGTTTTTCTTTACTGCGGAGTATTGAATGTTTTGTTCTTGTTCCGCGGGTTTCTTTTTTTTTCTCCCCATTTATTCGACGTCTTAGTACACCGGATTGTAACGGAATTAGCTTCTGTTTGTTAATGGTTTTTTCTGAGGTTTATTTTAGTATAAATTTACGGCCTGCATACTTACAGAGTCTATTTAGTTATTATTATTATATATATATATATATATATATATATATATATATATATATATATATATGAGAGAAAGAGAAAACAAGTAGTAAAAAAATGCCAATAGTACACCAAAATAGAAAAAGTGCTCTATACCACACAAGGTAGTAGGACTGAATCTAAACAACATTTTAGAACAACAGACCTCTGCACCATACAAGCAGGAAAACCCAGTCATGATTTTCGGACAGTTTCTACAACTACATCACTCCTTACAGATGGTCAAGTAACCCCCCTCCCCCCAGACTGCAACCACCTTAGTGGGACAAAATCGAACAAGAGACCACCAAAACTCCTTGTTTTTACCAAAGATGAACTGAAGCCAAGGATTATGCCAGCATTCAGCTGCATCAATAGGGAGACCATCCTGAAGAGTTTCAAGAGATTCCAAAATCATTTGGAGGCCATGGTTGAAGTCAGTGGTGATTTTATTGAATAAATTATTTAATGATTAGTATTTCAAGATATTTTTGTGTGATTTTGATTAATACATCTGTTGAAATGAGATAGCAGTGTTATTTTAATGTTATGTAATTTAGATGACCATTTATCCAGTACACTACATACATACATACATACATATATATATATAAATATTAATTATAGTTATAATACCAACAACAACAGAAGCAATTCTGTCAAGATTATCAATAATTAAACTACAACTGAGATCGTCTTGAACCCCACCGGGAACTAACCCGCAGGGAAAAGAAGGGGAAGAAGAAAAAGAAACAAACAAAATACCTGAACAAAAAGTCAAGCATTCGTGAGAAAGAAAAAAAACCCAAGATGAAAACCTTAACAATAAAGATCTCTATACAAAAGCCGAGTGCACAAAGCACCCAACACGAAAGTAGAGTAAACAAAATCGAAAATCTAAGTGAGCCAATAACCTACCACAGTTTCACTTAACAGCTTGTCAGGGAAAATATATATATATTCCCTGTGCCTCTTCTATAAATACTTTCACAGCTTCTGCTCCGATGAACTTAGATCACTGGTGCCCCCTAGGTACGAATTTGCACGAGATACTAGATTAGCAATTAGGTCCCACCCTTTTACAGTGAAACCGATAAAATATAACCGCAATTTCTACTCCAACAGCTTTTCTCGCACTTCTAGCCTGTGGAAATCCCTTCCACATACTTGCTTCCTTGGCAGCTACAATCTCCAGGAGTTTAAATGTAAGGTCAATAGACACCTCCTAACACACTAGCTTTTATCCATTCTCTCAAACACTCTTCCCATCTACCCAACCCTCATCCTCAGTATCCTTAACCGTCTGTCACCCTCTGTCTGACATTTCCTATATCTAACCACTCTTTCTCATCACTTTCCTCTATGTAACCCCCTGCACAATAGTGACAGTGGAATGTCTTGCTTTGGGTGAAATGATTTTAAAAAAAAAATATGATTGCTGTGAAATATGAAAAAGCATGTGCAGATGAAATACGTGAAAATGAGGTAAACTTTTAAAATTCTTTTTTTGCTTTAAAGAACTTTCTGGCAAATCATCGACGCATAGGAATCAGTATATTCTCACACCTCCCCCACCCAGTCTCATTCTCAGAATTCGTGCTCCAGGGGCTAGTATATTAAGCTTCTTCTGTACAACATCTGCGTGTGTGATTGTGTCTCTATCCATCCTACCAGTATGATCATTAAGTTTGCTCGACGACACTCCTGTGGTTGAACTTATTTTGAGTATCTGGTGGGCATTGATGAATGGAATAAAAAGATTAGCAACATAGCGGTCCAACTTTGCTTTAAATACCTTAAAGACAAAGGAGTTGGTGGTGGACATTTGGAGAAATGCACCAGTATCTGAACCTTGTTATCAGTGGCTTTGATAGGATCGATAAAAATAATTTTCTGGATATGTTCATTGCATAGAATACATGTTACAGTAGGTTGGCATTAGTCAAGAAGACGCAGGGCCTCTCTCTTTACTGAGAATTCTCATGATGACCCACAGCTGCTGTATTGAGAGTGCGCTGATGTACTGCATCACTATTTGTTATACCCATGAAGAGAACGCTTGTAAATATTGCTGAGAAAATCATTAGCTGATCACCGCCCTCTTTGAAGGACATTTCTAATTTTCATTGTCACAGTAAAAAATATGATGAGAAATAGCAGGCATCACGGCTTCCACTTTTTTGAACTGTTACCCACAAGGATGTGTGTTGTGGTGCAGTGGATATCAACTCAAAATGACTAATCGGGGAGCTGAGTTTGAATTCCAGTTGAATTCCTTGCATTTACTTCCGCACAAATACCCTTGGGAAAGGTATTAATCCATCTCTTCCCTCCAGTTATGGGTTAAACAATAGGACAGATTGGGTTCTATAGTCTTGGCAAGCAACCAGTCTACCACAGAAAGCAATGGCAACCTATTTCCAGACATGATCACCCAAAGCGTGTATCATGTATGGCACTTAACTGACTGACTGACTGACCCACAAGGTAACGATTTAGTTGTATTAGTTCTAGGACAAAATGCTTGAGGGTCAGTTTTTATCCTTGAGCCATGTGTAAATGGAATATTTTGGACACTATTACTTTTCTTCATTTAATTTTTTTTTTTTTTTTTTTTTTTTTTTGGTGTATATTGATGCATCTGGAAAGTGCTGTCCAATTTCATTGTGAATTGTACAGAGTCAAGAATAAATAAATAAAATATATTTCTATTTTGCAAGAGCATTTTTAAAATATGAATAGAAATTGTAAGGAAAAGTCATTACCATGGCAACCTTGTTATGCAAACTATTGTTTAATTTGAAATATTTTAATGGTTAATAGAAAATTTGAAAATATATCCGTGAGCAAATCTATGAGACTTGCACACAGGAAGTGTGTTAATATAATTTGTAAATATGATTATTAAATATGAAAAAATATGTCGCAATAAAACAAAATAAAAGAACAAAAATTGTGCCTGGAGCTAAAGAAATTAGTGAATAATTGAAAAAAATATAATTTCTGATTAAATACTTATTTTTTTGTTTTTCATTTTTAAATTGTTTCACCTTAAACAAGGTGACAATGCCACTAAGATGCAGAGGATTACAGAAAGTAAAAGAGAATAAGAAGACTTAGTAAGAAAAATTGGCAATAAAGGAACTAGATTTAGTCAGACAGAAAATGGCGATTGATGTTGCATTTAAATTTTTGAAAATTGTCAGGGCAGAGAAGCAAGAAATCAGAAGAGAGTGACGTAGATGAAAAGAGCAAGAAAAGAAGTAACTGTCATATTTAATTAGTTGAAATGTAAAATGGTGGGACCTAATTGCCAATCTAGTAGCATGCTTAAATTCATGTAGTCAAAGTACAATTAAGAAGAGGTCATCAGAACAATTGCTATGAAAATATTTGTAGAAAGAAACATAGGAAAGCCATGTCATGAAAAAGTGACAGAAGTTGAGATGCCAGGTGATTACATTGCGGACTCTTTCAATTTTGTCAAGAAACAAAAGATATTTAGCAGTAGGAACAGTTAATCTAATCTGCTAGAACTTCACCAGTCAAATAGATTTGATGTCCCCCAGTGGGAAAACTATAAGTTTATATAACAGTCATATATGATTATTAGTTTGGATGATACCATTGTCATTACAATTGATTCCCAAAAAACAGAGACTACTCATGGTTTAACCTCAACAAATATATGTATGTTATGGAGATTTATGAAACTGGTTATAAACAACCAACAATTTAAAATGATTTGTTTGAACATTATTTTTGATTGATACTCATATTTAAGTAGATATTCTGTTTATAATCAAACAGTATTATATATTTATTTCTACCGGCCTGATTATTTATGATAATCATCATGTTACGGAAATTAACGAAACTGGTTATAAACAACTGACTCTTTGAAATGATTTGTTTGAACATTATTTTTGATCAATACTCGTTTTTAAGTAGATATTCTGTTTATAATCAAACAGTATTATATATTTATTTCTACCGGCATGATTATTTACGATAATTTTTTATTACGAAAATGTGTTATTCAGCAGGATTCGAACCTGCGACCCCTATTCACTTTTTCATAATAATAATAATAATAATAATGTTACATATATTTCATTCATGATTTGTCTTGGATTTTTAAATTACCATCAATTGCACTATTATAATATTATAGCCGATCATGTCAAGTTTATTTCCAATTTTATTGTGTTAACATTTAACTTAATGCCAAAAACTCTTAAAGTGCAATTTACTGTATAAGATTTCTCATTTATTAATTTAAGCTAATATCCTTATGCACAAAAGGAATAGTTCTCGCAAGGAAAAAAGTTTGTCAGTATTCGAAGGAATATCTAAAATTTGGTTTCATATCTGCTTTTCATGATGAACTATCATCTTTCTGTCTCTTATGCCAGCAATGCTTGACCAACGAATTTGAGCCTTAAACAAACTTTAAATTTTAAGTTTAAAATAAATGCTTAAATCAAAGTATTGGCGTTTTAAGCATCACCTAAAACGGAGTTTACTTTTTACATAATAATTATATATCAACATATGGGAGGAGGGGACATCAGGATTCTAGAGGTGATTAGGTGGAGCATCGCCAAAAAAGGTTGGGAAACACTGCTCTAGACAGTAAATATAAAAAAGAAATAAAGTTTGACTTTATTACATTGTCTGTTCTTGCTTGGATTCAATTTGTTAAGAAAACTATCTCTGCTATTTAAATAATCTTGAAGGCCATGTTTGCAACCAAGTTGCTATAGAAATGTGCTCGGCAACAGTTATTGACAATTAAAATATTTTTCATTTGCATTTGAAAATATGGTTTTGATGCTAATAAGAAGAATTGCAAGGAAAGGGTAAATTCTTTTCATAAAAAATGCAATCCTTTACAAAAAGTATTTTTGCTGCTAGAAATTTAGGTTCTCTGTGTCGTGTGAGAACACTTTTCTCACCAGAACCTATCTTGTACATTTATAAGTCTATCATTGCTCAATGCATTGAATATTGCCACCATATCTGATTTTGTGTCCCTGCTATTATATTTAGAGATCCTTGATAAAATTCAAAGAATCATCTCTAGTGTTATTGGTCTTGACATCTTGGTTTTACTCACTTTCCCAAATAATGCAGCTTCCATTTGTCTTCTCTATAAATACTTTCATTCTCATAGCCCTGATCATCTTTCTTCTTTGATCCATAGTTAAGTGCCATACGTGATACACACCTGGGCGATCATGTCTTGAAAGTAACATGACTAACTGGGCAGAAGATTATCCCACAGTAGGTTGCCATTGCTTACTGCAGTAGATGGTTGCTAGCCAAGGCTATCAAACCCAGTTTGTCCTGTTATTTAACCCTAAACTGGAGGGAAGAGATAGATTTATACCTTTCCTAAGGGTATTTGTGCGTAAGTGAATGCAAGGAATCCAACTGGAATTCAAACTTGGTACTCCGATACTTTGATAAATAAATATAAATTTAAATACAGACCAATCTATCGCCCAGTTCACACTCCACCCACGTCTATTGAACAGGTGAAGAGGCTCATCCCTTGTTCCCTGTTTAGGATGTGGTTTCTTGCCTTCTCCTTTCCAATCTTTTTACTCTTTTTTTTTTTTTTCTTCAATTGAAGTAGATAGACTAAACTATCGCCCGGTTCACACTCCACCAACGCCTATTGAACAGGTGAAGAGGCTCACCCCTTGTTCCCTGTCTAGGATGTGGTTTCCAGCTTTCTCTTTTCCAATCTTTTCACTCTTTTCTTTTTTTTTTTTCAATTGGAGTAGATAGATTAAACTATCCCTCGGTTCACTGTTTTACAGGGGGTGGGTTACATAGGAGAAAAGTTATGAGAAAGAGTGACAGGTTATAGGGGGTGTCAGGAAGTGGGTAAGAGAAGGATGAAAATACTGATGAGAGTGGAGTGGATGAAGAAAGGAGCGTGAGAGAGAGGATACAAGTCAGTGAGATAGGATATGACTATTGACTTTACATTTGAATTCTTGGAAATTGTAGCTGTCGGGGAGGCAAGTAAACAGAAAGGAAGTCCACAGACAGGAAATGCGAGAAAAGAAGCTGATGGAGTAGAATTTGCATTTACAATTTATTGGTTTCACAGTAAAAGGGTGAGACCTAGTTGCTAATCTTGAGGCTCGAGTAAATTCATATATAGGGGGTACCAGTGAGCTAAGTTCATCTGAGCAGAAGCCGTGAAAGTATTTGTAGAAGAGACACAGGGAAGCCACATTGCGCTGGGGAGAAAGTGACTGTATCTGAGCTGCCAAGTCAGGATCCTCTCTCTCATGCTCCTTTCTCCATCCACTCCACTCTCATCAGTATTTTCATCCTTCTCTTACCCACTTCCTGACACCCCCTATAACCTGTCACTCTTTCTCATAACTTTCCTCCTATGTAACCCACCCCACTTTGTTCTTATGTAACCCCCTGCTCAACAGTGGCAGTAAAATGACTTGCTTCGAGTGACACGATTATAAAAAAAAAATTCTAGTGTATAAAATAGCCAATAAAGAAAAAGGTTTGGAAAGAGCTTAACACACACTCTGTAGATATTAAGGAAAACAATGCATAACCTAATGAGTTTTTGGCAGAGTGAGAAGATGGGAAAAAGACAGAAAGTGTGACACAGAGATCCAAAGGTGAATTGGCATGGTGAAGGATGTGTTCTAGAAGTTGAGTAAAGTATTAAAAAAAGGACAATTTTACTAAAAACAAAGAGGAGAGTACTAGATTGCTATGTGATGTCGGTTCTTCAATATGGCAGTGAATGTTGCACAATATCTTCGGAGATAAAGGAAAAACTTGAAGCAACTGAAATTTGGTTCTACGAAGGATGCTGCGGATATTATGGACCGAGCATGTGAGCAATAATGAAGTTTTGGAAAGGATGGAAACGAAAAGGAAATTAATACTGAGCATCAGAAAGAGACAGCTGAAGTTCCTGGGACATGCAATGAGGAAGAAGGTCTTGGAGAACCTGATACTAACAGGCCAGACAGGGGAAAGCAGTGGATAACATATTGAAGGACCTGATCAGGTGGATGACGGAACGAGGGTTGCGTGATGTAACAGGAGAAAACATGCTAAGAGCCACCAGGGATAGGGAGATGTGGAGAGCCATGGTCACCTACATCCTGTATGGACAGAGCACATAAAAGAAGAGACACAGTCAAATGTTGTTGAGAACTGTCAGGAGCATTGCCTTCCCGCTAGCTTTGTGTACCATTTTCCTTTCCTGTTAGCGCTGTAGACCATTTGTCTTTTTGCTAGCAATAAAGACCGACTGCCTTACTGCTCGTGCCATATCTACCTGAAAATAAAAAAATAACATTTATCTTTCTCTCTACATTCCTTTTCTCTTGCCTCCTCTCTCTAGATGTTTTCTTTTTCATCTCTAAGCTATCCATTATTACACAAATTCCAAATTATCTATGTTCCTCGTATGATTCTATATAATTTTTTTCCCCCTGACCTGAGTAAAAATAGCCAATATATTAGTTTATGGCATAAAATCAAAAATTGGAAACTCAGCTTAACAAGGAAAGTAGGAAACAGTTGAAAAAAAATGGTTAATCTGTTTGCAGACAAAATCAATGTTCATCTAACTTGCAACAATTATTTAAACTCTTGGAGGGTTGTTGGTGCAATACATTGTTTTTGGGAATTTCCAAAAGATTGAAATTACCAGATAGTGACACCCACCTCTACTCCTTGTCATTTTATTTCTCATATAAGTAAAAGTGTCTACTTTCTCTAAGACTTCTGAATACTTTTTTTCTCTTCTTTATTTAACGTAATAAACAGATGTGCAAATAGCATGACAGGTATTGGTATGGAAATTGAAACTTGTGAACTGTGTTCAAATTCTGGCCTAGTCTGTTGAATTTACCTTGCTTTTATGTCCTTGGGAAAGAAATGGACTCAGTTGTTCTTTTCCCAACTATGGGTTAAATAATAGCATAGACTGAACTCTCTAATCTTGGATGGCAGCCAGTTTAGAAAGGTTACTCTGAATTCAAAACTGGAGAAGGCAATGGTGAAAATAACTCTCTATCTTTCTCTAGAAATTATGGCAATTCTTGTATTAAGGAAAAGTATGATTTGGAGAACCATGATCACCTTCATGTTGAAAGAACATGTCATTGAAAAGAGTGTTGGCTCTCGTCTCCTGTAATTATTTTAACTTCTAGTAGTTTCCATTATTTTGATAGCGGGTTGTTACCAAAATACAAGATGGGATAAAATGATTGTTTAAATTTAATAACACTTATCTCTCCTGTAGCTTCTTATAGAAATATTTTTTAGCAGTAGTTTTGTTGTTCAGAGCATCTTTGAGGCATCACTCTCATGATTTTGGGTTTCCATGAATTTTATGGTCTTACCAAGTGGATTTGAGATTCTTTGCAAAATTTTCTTTGGGAATCACTTGTTCAGTTCAAAAGTTGTTCAATTTATTTTTGCAAAAACTTCAACTTTTTCAAATTGAGTTTTTTCTTTTTTTTTTCAAATCCCTCTTTTCCTCTGTGATGACCATTTGATTTCTTTTTTATTTCTCCATTGCTTCTTAAGATTTCCTCATAAATTATTGCTTTACATTTATTTGTAAACATTTTTTCTAATATCCTTTGACAGAATAAATGGCAATACAGAATTGTTTCATTCTTGACATTGTTTGGCTTTCATTTTCTTCTTGGTCATCGTTCAGTGATTACCAAATGTTTTTATTTTGAAAATGGAATTTCTTCAAACTTAATATCACTTTTTTCATTTTACTAATATCTTCATCTTTGCTGAAGTTGCTCTATTGGAGAAAACAAAATCTATCAGCCAAAATGTGTTGAAGGCAAAAAAAAACAAAAAAACACAACCCCAAAATAATGCAGAGGATTGATGTAGAAATTTTAGTTAACAACAATGAAGGCCCATTTGTAAATATTATTTTTTTATATATATAATCATATTGCCACAAGTAAGACATTTTACTGCCACTGTTTTGCAGGGTGTTACATAGGAGGAAAGTTATGAGAAAGAGTGACAGGTTATAGGGGATGTCAGGAAGTGGGTAAAAGAAGAATGAGAATACTGATAAGAGAGTTGTGTGGATGGAGAGAGGATGCAAGTTAGTGAGATAGGAGATGACTATTGACTTTACATGTAAATTCTTGTAGATTGTAGCTGTCGGGAAAGCAAGTAAACAGAATGGAATTTTTTGTTATAATCATATCACCCCAAGCAAGGCATTTTACTACCAATGTTTTGCAAGGGGCCACATAGGAACAAAGTTATGAGAAAAAGTGACAGGTTATAGGGGGTGTCAGGAAGTGGGTAAGGAAAGGATGAGAATGCCGATGAGAGTGGTGAAAGGAGCATGAGAGAGAGGATGCAGGTTAGTGAGATAGGAGACGACTATTGACTTTACATTTAAATTCTTGGAGATTGTAGCTGTCGGGGAAGCGAGTAAATGGAATGGAATTCCACAGGCGGGAAGTGCGAGAAAAGAAGCTATTGGAGTAGAATTTGCGTTTACATTTTATTGGGTTCACAGTAAAAGGGTGGGACCTAGTTGCTAATCTTGTGGCTCAAGTAAATTTATGCATAGGGGGCACCAGTGAGCTAAGTTCATCTGAGCAGAAGCCGTGAAAGTATTTGAAAGCCACATCGCGCCGATGAGAATGTGACTGTATCCGAGCTGCCAAGTCGGAATCTGTCATATTACAGATTCTCCATTGGATCTTGTCAAGGACACCCAGGTGAATAGCAGGAGCACCTGACCAGATATGGCAGCAATATTCAATACACAGGCAGATGGTAGATTTATATATGTGCAGGATTATTTCAGGCAGAAAAAACTTCCTGGCCCTACACAGAGAAACGACTTTCTTAGAAGTGGATTTAGCTATGGATTCTATATATTCATTTCACTTGAAGTCTGTTGTCAGAGTTAAGCTGTAGAGGTGCAGTGTTTTTATTTCAGGGAGACTTGACTAATCCATGCTAATGGTGGTTAGGAGCGATTGTCTGTGATGGTTAATAGATAGCAGCTTCGTTTTGGAAGCATTCAAATTTACGAGCCATTCCTTGCCCCAGTCCGCCACGGATTGGAGGTCCTTTTCAAGCTCGGCAGCGAGGTTTTCTTTGTCAGCTTCAGCAGATTATATTACATGGAATATAAAAGGATTATAAAGGAATATAAAAGGATTATAAAGGAATATAAAAGGATTATAAAGGAATATAAAAGGATTAATCTTGAAACAGCAGGAACCATTTTTTATGATTTTTCTATAAAAAATTCTATTTACAAATCCACTACACCACCCTGTACCAAAGTTGTTTAATGCTTTTGGTTGCTTGCGAACTTCTGTAACCTCTTTTCTCCTCTTTTTTCTTGAGGTTTATGTCCTGTATCTTTTTAATGAAGATTTTGGTCTCATTTCATTTTTTTCCATGTCTGAGTGACTCTTGTTATCATCCATGGACTTGTCTTATATTGTATTGTTCTGATCTGAAGGCCTCATCCTTTATTCTCTATCAAAGTCTTTTTCTTCAATTCTGGGTTTTAATTGGTCAGAAACCTTTTTCATTTCTGATATAATGGCTGAGTTATGTCTCTTTTGCATGATGAAGTTACCTCTCTCAGAATTTGCTACTTTGTTTTTCTTATACTGCATTTGTCGAGTAAGACATTGTTAATGGAGGTCTTATTTATTTACTCATTGGCAAAGCAATTATGAGAGAAATAAAAGCCTTGCAAGGATTTGTCACTGGCGGACACAATCACAACAATATCCGATACACGGATGACTCGGTGCTAATCGAAGACACGGAAAGTAAAAAGCAGGACCTTCTACAGAAGTTAGCAAAAGAAAGTGAAAAGAAAGGATTGAGCATAAACCTCAAGAAAACTGAATGCATGGTCATCAGTAAAAAGAGGAGACCAATGTGCAAACTGCAAGTCGGAGAATCTAAATCTAAACTTATTTATAAATGGAACTTTGTCTGTGTGTGTCTGTCTGTGTGTGTGTCTGTCTCTGTCTGTGTGTGTCCGTTACCTATAGACTCCGAAATGGCTGAACTGATTTTCTTGAAAATTTACACAGTTGTACTATAAGCGTCTGCAAGTGTTCTTAGCTAGGTTTTGTGTCGAGGTACCCCCGAAAAATATCAAAAATTGATAATCCAAATAATCGGGTTATAGAAGGAGTGGTCCGATTTTAATCAAATTTGATACACTCATAGACAAAGACATAAGAAATGATATTCAGAAGTTTCAAGGTTGTAGTTCTTACAATAGTGCAGAAAATCGATAATATATATATATATATATATATATATATATATATATAAGGCAAGATGTTTGTGTGTGTGTCTGTTTATCTGTCTCTATGTCCTTTATACAAAACCACAATTTTTATCCGATTCTCACCAAACTTCACACAAATATTCTTTAGGCTGAGTCTGAGCTCCAGGACCATGGATTAGTTTTAAAGCTTTCATTACCCCCAAGCAATGCTGGGCTATACTGCTAGTCTACAATAAAACAAGAAAGAAAATTCAAATTCCTGGGAAGTGTTTTGACAGAGGATGGAAAGACACATTCACATGGCTAAAGACCCATTTCAGAAGCTAGCCCGATTACTAAAAGACAGGAAAATCTCATTAGAAACAAAGAAAAGAGTGCTGGATTGCTATGTGATATCTGTCCTCTTGTATGGAAGTGAATGCTGGACGATCTCATCAAAGATGAAGGCGAGGCAGCAGAAATGTGGTTTTACAGAAGGATGCTGAGCATACCATGGACAGAGCACATGTGCAACGATGAGGTGTTGAAAAGGATATAAACGAGAAGAAAACTGGTAATAAATATCAGGAAGAGACAAATGAGGTTCCTGGGACATGTAATGAGGAAGGAAGGCCTGAAGAACTTGATACTCACAGGTCAGATAAATGAAAGAAGAGACAGAGGAAAGCAGCACGAGACGTACTTGTTAGGTCTGAGCAAATGGTTGATGAAGTAGGGTTTGGGAGAGATACCAAGAGAAAAATTATTGAGAGCGACAAGAGACGGAGCCAAGTGGAAGTCCATGATCGCCTATGTCCTGAATGGACACAACACATGAAGAAGAAGAATACAGATGGGCTTTGAAATCTGTCGAAGCTAGAAAGAGATCAGTTATTTAATTTTCTCCCATTTTTGCTTGGTTGTATTTTAATTTTTTAAACCTAGCCTGACCTGCAAAACACTGGATCCAAATTGTGACAAATTTTGCTTCATCCAAGCAACTTAAACATCCTGTGGTTGTAATATGTCGATCTACTCTTGCTTGTCTCTTAGTTTACTATACACTTTGTATTTTTTGTACTTAACATATTGTGGGGACCGACCTACAAATGGACTCATCCACACCTTTATGATATGGCTACCAACAAAATTTAATATGAAGATATTTAGCCTTGTCTGGTACAAGGCAATGATAATGAGAAAAAATGCAATAAGAAAAGAGAAGCTATTGTAAATGCAGTCAAGCAGGCTGCAAGTCTGAATCAGGACTGTCCCATGGAATAATATCCGAGTGGCTTAAAGCAGTGTTTCATAAAATTTGAGTGAAATTCACTGAGTAGTAGCCACAGAGTGAGTGAATGAGTGAGTCAGAACGCCTGCGAGAGAAAAGTACTCTCCAATCCACGTTTACCTTTGTACTATGTTTCCTGAGGATATACTATTCAAATATATATCTGAGTCCGTGTTATCTTTCTATGGCCCTTCGGTCATAACACATATGCAAATGGTAAAATCCTCTTTACCAGTTTACTAAACTTTATCTTTGTTTTTATCATAACATTTCAGCCATTGTAACCCCCAGGTTTCTTCAGGTCCTTGTTGACCCGGGTAACATGATGACATTTCAAGCTGAATTTTTTATCTAATCAAAGGACTGAACTCATAATTACTTCATCTTCATGTGCCATGTCCCTTCATGACGTAAGCGATCATGGATTTCCACTTACCCTTTTACCTTGTTGCTCTTAATATTTTTCCTGTTGGTATCTCTCCTAAACCCCACACCACCATCCATTTGCTCAGACCTATCAAGTAGGTCTTGCACAGCTTTTCATTGTCTCTCTTTCTCTATATCCATCCTGTGAGTATTAGATTCTCCAGGCACGCTTTCCTCATTACATGTCCCAGAAACCTCAGTTGTCTTTTCTTCATGTTAAGTATGAGTTTTCTTCTTGTTTGCATCCTCTCCAACACCTTGTTGTTGCTCACACGTTCGGTTCATGGTATCCTCATCATCCTTCTGTAGAACGAGATTTCCGCTGCCTTGATCTCTCCTTCATCCTTGAAGAGATCATCCAACATTTGCTGCCATATAGAAGGAGAGATATCATATAGCAGTCCTGCACTCTTTTCTTTGTTTCCAATGTGATTTTCCTTCTCTCAGTTCTTTGTTTAGCTTTTGAAATGCGTCCTTGGCCAAGCCAATGTATCTTCAAATTTCAAAGTCACACTTTTCATCATAATTACTGTTGTGGATTCTTGTTAAGTAACCACACAAAATAATAAATAACAAAAGCTGATATGGAGATGAAAATTGTAAGTTATATTGAACAAAAATGTTAAAACTGGAACACAGGTTAGTCAATTCAGGAATACTAGGAATACTGTTAGTAGGAATCAGTATATACAATCTTGTAGTGAATAAGTATGTCTGGGTAATGAGTCTATATTCTTACTAACCAACTAAGCGGCTGTACAACTACTCAACTCCACTCTTTACAACTGCTGCTCTTTGTATAGGCAGGATTATATGTACACATTAGACGAGTCCATTCTTGTATCCAAAAAGGGGTGATCCTCAACAATTACTATGTTATCAAATTTTATGAAACACTGCTTTAAGCCACTCGGATATTATTCCATGGGACATTCCTGATTCAAACTTGGAGCCTACTTGACTGCATTTACTATAGCTTCTCTTTTCTTACTGCATTTTGCCTCTATTTCATTGCCTTGTACCAGACAAGGCTAAATATCTCCATATTAAATTTTTAAAACCTAAATCTATTTAGCAAATGTTGCATGATCATGTCATCTATCCCACATTTTAGCAACTAAAAGCAAAGAGCAAATTATAAAATGGCAGCATAGTTGTTTTTCTTCATTTCTTCTTCGTTCTTTTTTTTGGGGGGTTGGGGAGAGATGTCCAATAAAAATCGATAAGTAGGAAAAGATCAATCAGGTTTTCAATTATTGATTATTGAGCATCAATATGTCTCTTTCCTCTTTGCTATCTTTGTAGCAGTTGTGCATATTTCCTGGGATTCTCTAAGTCTGAGGAATATGGTCGCAATTTCTTTCTCCATGTTATCCCCCCCCGCCCCGCCCGCCCCCCCCCCCCCCCAATAGACTACATTTCAGATTTAATGCAGTCTTCACATATTTCTTCATCTTTTCTTTACTCTGTTTATAGAAAACCTGCTATTAAGCACAGACAGGTAACTAATTGACTTCCTTACCGCAAGTACATGGTTCGTATATGCCTACTTGAGATTCATCTTGTCTTTTCCTACGATTACGTGGCTGGGGCTGGGGCTGAGGCTTCTGAGCGGGTATCAGTAACTAAATTAGAAGTGAGAGTATATTTTCAGTTGAAAGCATAATTGCATTATATTTTTTGAAGTAAAAAGAGTTTATAATCTAACAAATGTCTGAATATTGAGGGTCCATTTTCCTCAATATTACATTCGTATATTTAGGAAAATTAATAACAAAGTGGAAGAAAATTTCATGAGACAGATTTCTATCCTTTTTTTACTTCATCAAACTAAAGTGATCACACTAAAGATAGGAGGTTAGATGTAAAAAGAAAAAGAGGGTGTGTGGTAAGAAAGCGAGAGGGGGGAACAGTGGGGGGGTGGAGAAGAAGGAAAGGTAGATAAGAATGAGAAGAAATAAAAGAAAGAGGAAAAGTAGGCATTAGAAAAGGTAGTGGAGGAAAGGTAGGAGGTAAGAAAGCCAGAGGAGGAGGGAAAAAGGATGTGGGAAGGGGGAAAGATAGAAAGAAGTAGCGGCAAGCTAGAAGAAGAGGTGTGCATGACAGAAAAAGTAAAAGCTAAGAAAGGTAGAGAAAAAACTTAAAGAAAAAACAGGTAATATATATATATATATATAGTGTGTATTTTGGCAGCATTTTTTCATTAATACAGGTTTCATTGAATTTTATAGACAAGTTCTGTCTATTTATTTTGTGTAAAATCCGTTCATATAATCTGATTAGCTTGATAGTGTTGTCATGGAAAGATGACAAGAAATTGCAATAATTGTTGATTTTTTTATCAGGTCTGAGCTTTCAGCTTACATAAGCCATTATCAAAGGATGAACATTTAATGTTCAGTGAACATAGAACACTTAAATTATTATTAACAGAGTGGAGTTATACAGAGAAAATTAGACAGGTCCATTTTTTGTGTCGCACATGGCTGTAGGCCGAGAAGGAATGGTGGTAGTGGGTTTTTGGTCAATAGAGTATATAGTGGCATGAGGGGATTGGTCTGGGAACTGCTGCTACTATGGTGTAGGGGGTAAGTATAATAACTATGACCCCTTCCGTCGATTATAGGCATTGAAGTATGTTAGTAGAGGTGTCGAAATTTATTTTATTTAGGCTAGGTTTAAACTGTTTGATGTAGATAGCTTCTAGAATTTTAAGTTTTCGTTTATTATTTTCTTGTCTAAGTATGTGCGTATTTTCAACAAGTGTTTTCCTAAGAAGTCTGTGTTCATCCTTTGATAATGGCTGATGTAAGCTGAAAGCTCAGACCTGATAAAAAAATCAACAATTATTGCGATTTCTTGTCGTCTTTCCATGACAACACTATCAAGCTAATCAGATCATACAAATGGATCTTACACAAAATAAATAGACAGAACTTATCTATATTATTCAATGAAACATATATATATATATATATATATCCAGTTTCGATCCTAGCTTGAGGTAAACACTTAATCTCTTTGCACTGAAGAGCTGTGATATGAGAAAACAGGCCTGTCTGCAGATGGTTTATATATATATATATATATATATATATATATATATATATAAATTATAACATGAATATGTTATGATATCACTACAAAAGTAGCGATTTTGTTTCGACACTTCTTGTGTCTTATCAAGTGATGTGGTTTATTTCAAGTTGAAGGGTTTTAAAAGGTTAAAAACAAGCAAAACCCCTTTAATCAGTGATGCATTGTTGTATAGACAGTGTGAACCAATCAGAATAAAACAACTTTTAATTTGGAGAATGTGTGAGCAGACTCAGAAATAATTTTGGGGGGCATTAATATTAATATTTGATTAAATTGCAATCAGTATTATTAATTGACTATTAGATTCACTTTATTTTTATTGTGAATTTTTAAAAAATTTCTAAGTTTAACAATTTATTAGATTTAGAAAATTACTCATATATTAAATGAGGAAAAGAAAGAACTATATATATATATATATATATATATATATATATATATATATATATATACTAGCAGTATAGCCTGGCGTTGCTCGGGTGTAATGAAAGCTTTAAAACTAATCCATGGTCCTGCTGGAGCTCAGACTCTTTGGACGTTGACACGAAAGACTAAAAAGCAATAGTTTTTTCCAGTTCAAGCGAAACCATACTGTAAGAAAAATGAATGGATGTAAGTCAAATTTTGATTTCCTGGCATCGATATCAAATAAGTTTTTTTCGTTGTAAACTGAATTTTGAAGGCTAAATAAGTCTGCTGAGTAAATGGTATCATGGCTGAGACTAAGAAATACAATTATACCTACTTAGAGCCAAACCTGAAGCAAAAACTAAAATAAAAGGGCTGAAAAAAATACAGACATACAGGCAGATAAACAGACACACATACAAACATCTTGCCTTTTATATTTATATATATTATCGATTTTCTGCACTATTGTAAGAAGTGCAACCTTGAAACTTCTGAATATCGTTTCTTATGTCTTTGTCTATGAGTGTATCAAATTTGATTAAAATCAGACCACTTCTTCTATAACCCGATTTTTTCAATTATTGATATTTATTGGGGATACCTCGACACAAAACTGAGCTAAGAACACTCACAGACGCTTATTGTACAAGTGTGTAAATTTTCAAGAAAATCGATTCAGCCATTTCGGAGCCTGTAGGTAACGGACACACACACAGGCACATACAAAGTTCCATTTATAAATAAGTTTAGATTTAGATAGATTTATATATATATATAGAGAGAGAGAGAGAGAGAGTGGGTGGGGACAGAAATATTCCTTTTTCTTATATTATTTGGATGAGTGTTGTAGTGTAGTGGATATCAACTTGGAACAATGAATCGGGGAGCTGAGTTTGAATTCCAGTTGAATTCCTTGGATTCATTTATCTGCAAATACCACTGGGAAAGGTATTAATCTGTCTCTTTCTTCCAGTTATGGGTTAAATAATAGAACAGATTGGGTTCTACAGCCTTGGCTGGCAACCAGTTTATCACAGAAAGCAATGGCAACCTACTGCAGGATAATCTTCTGCCCAGTCAGTCATGTTTCTTCCGAGACATGATCGCCCAAGCGTGTATCACGTATGGCACTTAACTGACTGACATTATTCCGAGTGTTGTCTTTATTTTTGTTGCCATATTCACAACATTTCGGCCATTGTATTCTCTGTCCTTCTTCAGGAGATTTATTTGTTCACCACTGCTGAAACTAGATAATGAACTCTCCACTTTTTGGATCAAGTCACTGGATTTAACAAATACTTTTATCCACTGGGCCATAAGTACTTGAGTAGCATGTTTCATAAAACAAGAACCATCTACCCCAGTGTTCGGTTCAAAATTCCAATCACCTGAACAAGACCGAAGAATACAATGGCCAAATGTTGTGAATATACGAATAAAGATGAGGATGACAGTCCAAACAATGTAAGCACTACCTCATCTCAGAAGTATAAACTGATATTTCATGGTTTTCTCTGGTCCTGGGCGTGACGGTAAACTGCATTCGGCAGCAAGGCCTTTTATTGGGAGGTTGTGAGGAGCATGGAATCACCTCTTAACTGCTGTTGTTCCCAGGTCCACCCTGACCCAGAGTGGTAGCACCTGTTAGGGCCCCAACTATGGGCAAATCGTTAAACCCCAAACTGGGGTCAAAACACTATGAAAGTATAAAAATACTTTTGTAAAAAAATATGCATTTTTGAAGGAAAAATATTACTAATAATACATTTTGAGGAAAAAATTATTACCATAACACATTTTTGAAGGAAAAAAATATTCTCAGCAAAACATTTTTGAATACAAAACTGGAAGATATTTTCTGTTTTCTAAAATAAAAAAGAATAAAAAAGAATAAAAACAAAAAATTTTCATAAAGATCTGACTAAATCAACCTTCTCACTATAACTGGACATTAAAAAAAAAGATACCTTAAAACCCCACTTTTTTGGCATTAAATAACCCAAGGTGGTTGATGTGCCGTTAAACAAAACTCAAATGCAAATCCATGGTTTTCTCAGTTTACAGGTAAGGTCCTGTATTTGTGTAGGTTTTTACTTTTTTCATCTTCAACATGAGGTTCATTAACATGGTTACATTTACAATGTGGCAGGTTTTCATTTTTTTTATCTTTATAATTATTATAAATTGTCTTCACTCTTAGATGAAGTAATTGGTCATGGCCTCCAAACGTCTGCATATCATTTTTTTTTTTTATTATTTCTACAAATGTTCTTCATTTGTGCAGATATAATATTTTATTCTTTTAATATCTTATGACATAATAATGAAACCAAAACCTTCTTTTGTCTTGTGTCTGACTATTACCAATATTTCTTTGCTGATTTGTCTAAGATCTGAAGTATTAACCCAGAAATTATTTCATTTTCTTGAACCTATCCAAATCAGCTTCTTTTATTTCTGGACATAATCATGGCTCTCCATAACTTCCTATTTTTTGTAACTCTAAGCATTGTTCATCTTCCTACTGTCATTTTTCTGCCATTCATTTATTTACTTGTCAGGTAGGTTACTAGTTGTTTCCCTCTGTTCTTCTTGCCATCAATATGTCATGTGTGTATCCAATTCTCCCAGGCTTCTTTCTTCATATTCCCCAAAAATTCAAATAAAAGTGTCCTCATTGTTTTCATGGTCATGATACTCTCAACATCTTTTTATATAACACTTCTGTTGCTTAAAGTCTACTCTTCATCCCTGATGTGTTTGTCCAGCGTTTGCTGCCATATAGGAGACGAGATATTACGTAGCAGTTCAATACCCTTTCCTTTGTTTCTAACAAAATTTTCCTGTCTCTTTATACTTTAGCTTTTGAAAGGCATCTTTTTGTATTCCATCACACTTTTAGATTTTTGAGAGCTTGGAGAACTTGACACTCACAGGACATATTAAAGGCAAGACCAGCAGAAGGAAACAGCAAGTTATGTATCTAATCACCCAGTTAGGTGTCATACGTTATACTTGCTTCTTAAAAGTATTCGTCTTTTTCAAGACATGACTCACTATTATTTTCCACATAAACTGGTTGCCAACCAAGGCTATAAAACTGAGTCTTTTCTGCTATTTAACCCAGAGCTGACAGGAGAAAACAATGGATTTATATAATTTTTAAAATATATTTATTTTAATCATTTCACCCGAAGCAAGGTAGGACTGCCACTGATGCCCAGGGGGCTACATAAGAGAGTAAAAGTTTAGGCAGGAAGAGAGTTAAGAGAGAGACAAACCAGTTACGGTGGGTGTCAGAGAAAGAGCAAGAGAAGGATAGGAACACAGGTGTTAAGACAGTTGCGAAGGTAGAGAGAAAAGAAAAAAAAAGATATATGGTGTGATGTAGAAAGGACTGGAGTCAAGTGGAAAAGAGATGGGAATTGACATTGCATTTAAATTCCAGAAGGTTGTAGCCATCAGGAAAGCAAGTGTATGGAAGGGAGTTCCACATGCAGAAATTACAAGAAAAGAAGCTAATAGAGTAGAATTGTTGACTACATTTGGTTGATCTAACTGTAAATGGGTGGGACCTTGTTGCCAGTCTTGCTGCACGAGTCAATTCTTGTGGTGGGGGCACCAGTGACTTATATTTGTCTGAGCAGAAGCCACGAAAATATTTGTAGAAGAGACAGAGGGAAGCCACATCCTGCCGGTGAGAAAGTGGCTTGATTCAAGCTGCCAAGTCAGGACTTATCACATTACAGATTCTCCTTTGGAGCCTGTCGAGAACACTGAGATGAACAACAGGGGCGCCTGACCAGACATGACAATAGTATTCTATACACGGATGGATTGTTGATTTGTATATGTGCAAGATGGATTCAGGCGGAAAAAACTTTCTGGCCAAAACAGTGAGCCAACCTTCCCAGCAGTGGATTTAGCTCTTGACCCAACCTTAAAGGTATTTGTGCATAAGTGAATGTAACAAATTTGACTGGAATTTGAACTCTGCTCTCCAATTTGTCATTCTGAAACAATATCCACTACACCACAACGCACATCTATAATACCTAATAAACTAATTGGAGTAGATAGATCTATCGCCCGGTTTACACTCCACCCACATCTATTGAACAGGTTAAGAGGCTCATCCCTTGTTCCCTGTTTAGGATGTGGTTTCTGGTTTTCTCTTTTCCAATCTTTTCACTATTACGTAGCCCCCTGCACATCAGTGGTGTTACCGCCTTGCTCGGGGTGATACAATTTAAAAAAAAAAATCTTTTTGTAAGTGGGTAGAGATACTAAAGGGAAAACCATCAAGAGTTAAAAAAATATAGGAAGATGTGGAAAGACATGATCACCTAATTCCTGAAGCAACATGACAAGTTAATTTTTGGTTATATTAGTTCACCTAATAAGAGGCTCAAGAGCCACTCAAGTTAAACAATTACTGAGTGTGAGTATTGTTAGGGAAGGAAAAATGAGGATATATAAGATAAGATATCAATTGAAGAGGTCAAGTTCAGGGAAGCATCTTCTCAGGAATCTGTTCCACGAAGTAACGGTTTTAGAGTGGAAGCTGTGTGAATGGAACTTACTCCTAATCAAAGGAAAATGAAGAGAATGGGGATAAGTTGCCCCTGTGAACACATGGTGTGTCCAAGCTGTGAAAGTCTGAACTGGTGGAACTAAAGAACAAGGCTTCTTGGAATTATTTCAAACTTTTGTTCTCCTCTTGGTTGATATAGGTGTAATAATAGAAACAACGTTTCAGCCAAGTACACTCTGGTCATCATCAGGTGTCCATAGAATAGTTGATGTTGATTATCTTGTTGATTATTGTGAAATGTCCTGTGAAATCAATTATTGTTTTTTCATGTTGGAATTTGGTACTCTCATTACCAAGTACAAGGATTGAACTCATGACCACTCGATGATACTAACACATGTATAACTAAATACTATATTCACTATGACACTGTCCTGAAGGACTTTAGTGGTGTATTTTTGGTGCCTTTTACATTCAGTGTCAGGTGGATTTTGACAACTGGATTATGTTAATGGGTTTGTGCCACTTGTCATATTTTGATGACCAGAGGGTACTTGGTCGAAATGTTGTGCCTATTATAACACCTATATCAAACAAGATGCAAACAAAATTTTGGGTACTTACGTATTATCGGGAGGACCTTTAAAAAAACGACTCAAAAATTAAAGTAAATTATTTATTGAAACGGTTAAAACAATAAAATAACATTACATTTGTAATTCCGGAGGCCAGAACGTCGCAATTGCTTCCAAAAGTGACTCAAAGACATCAGTACAGGCAACATGCTTCCGCCACATGAATTCGGCCAAATACGACTCCAAATGGTGACGTGCAGTGCCACAGTGCTTCTTGTTTCGCCACTTTGTCGATCCCCATAGGCGTTCCACTGTCTGCGTATGAGCCCCGGTGTTCGAATCCACAAAGTTGTACTTGTGGTTGACGTTGAGGTGATGAAAGCCTGATTTTTCCAGTTCCTTGGTGTTATAAGCGGGCTTATAACACCTTGTTATCAAAGGTCCTCCCGATAATACGTAAGGACCAAATTTTGAAATAATTCCAAGATTATTGAAGATTACTCACCTGAGAAATAAATAAAAAAAGGAGCAAGTGAGATGCTAGCAATGCTGCATCTATGGGGGAGTGATTGAAGGATAGAAAATGGCTCATCACCCACAGGGCTACGTAAATGCTTCTGAATTCTTTTGAGTGTAGACAGTGAGAACTGCTTAGCTCCATCCCAGGTATGGCAGTAATACTGCAGATGTGCGTTGTGGTGTAGTAAATATCAACTCGGAACTAGGGATCAGAGAGCCAAGTTTGAATTCCAGTTGAATTCATTGCATTCACGTACACACAAATATCCTTGGGAAAGGTATTAATACGTCTCTTCCCTTCAGTTATGGGTCAAATAACAGGACAGATTGGGTTCTATAGTCTTGGTCAGCAACTAGTCTACTGCAGAAAGCAATGACAACCGACTGTGGGATAATCTACTGCCCAGTCAGTCATGTCTCTTTCAAGACATGATCACCCAAAGCGTGTATTGTGTATGGCACTTAACTGACTGGCTAAATATAATAGTTGGAAACATGATTAAGGTTTCTACTGGGCATAAAGTGGGGAGGGTCAGTTTTATATTGCTATAAAGTAATAAACTGATCCCCCACTAATTACTACTTAATAATATACTACATCTCTTCCCCTTCAAGCTATGGGTTAAATAACAGGACAGATTGGGTTCTATAGCCTTGGCTGGCAACCAGTCTACTGCAGAAAGCAATGGTAACCTACTGAGGGATAATCTTCTTCCCAGTCAGTCGTGTCTCTTTCGAGACATGATCGCCCAAAGCATGTATCGTGTATGGCACTTAATCGAGTGACTCTGAGAGTATATTAGCAGGAGTGTTACAACGAACTGACTATTCCTCCTGCTGCTTTACTGGTATGCAAAGGTTGATATTGTTTTGCAAGATAAATAAAAACAAAGATGAATGTCTTTAGAAGTGAATGCGTCTGTTCCCAGGCTTGCATAATGTTTAATTTGACATGGCAATCATAAAAACATTTTCATCCAAATCTTCTAGTCACCTTGCTTGTAGATTAATCTCCAAATTGTAAACTAATCCCATAGAGAGATTGATTCTTTCCACTTGAATCAAAATCAATAAAAGAAAATCAATGTTTTACTTGCCATTTACAGAATTTTGTGTTTCATTTGAAACATGGCAGAAACGCAGTTCCCTCTGTCTTGTGTTCTTCTTGGTCAACTTTTTAACAAGTCACTTTCCTTCTTTAATTCCTCAGTTGTAGGCATCCTTCAGTTAGGGGAGACTCTGGTATTTACAATCGCAGCTAGTTAATCCCTTTTGAAGATGCCTGCTCTAGCACATTTTTATTTCTTCAACAGAACCAGAACTGTGGTTTATACTACAACTTAACAGATCTTATCTGTAGTTGTTAGGTGAGTGTGTTTAATCAAGTTTGATCAGTCACCGAACAAGATGAGTATGTTCAAATGCTTGGTCACAATGACTTGTGCTAGCAGATCCATTGATAGCTTCCAAACAGTTTCATCTACCCCGTTTCACTCACAAGGTTTCGAACAAACTTTGGTGTGGTTTTCAGGTGCTTCTCGATGTTGGTGCCCACTGGGATCATCTCCTCAGACTGATCTCATCAAGAAATCACTTCCTGATAAATCAGCCATGACGAAATAGGAACCCATGTTTCATAGTCGGAATGCTTACATTCTAATGACTTTGCCAACAACATTAACAGAGCCCATCTTTGGATAATACTGTACTTATTCTGAGCGCATAATAGTTCCATTTTTTGGGAGACAGAGAGCATATAATCTGACATGATCAGTAATTTAACACGGATAGTATCCGTTGAACCTTCATTCATGTTGACTTGATTTTGTGTTTACACAACCACTGGAAGCTTTCAAGCTTTATCGTCTACTTAATTGAATTCATAACACTTTGGTCCTGAGTATGATGGTAAACTGCATCCGGCAGCAAGGCCTCTGATTGGGAGGTTGTGAGGAATGTGGAACCCAGGGTGGGAGCACCTGTTAGGGTCCCAGCTATGAGTAAATAGTTAACCCCCAAACCGGGTTCAAAATGCTATGAAAGTATTTACCAACAAACTTTTTTGAATGAAAAATGTTACCAACAACTGGGATTTAAAATAAAAATATGTTTCTGGCCTTAAATGACCCTTTAGATGTTGATAGGCTGTTAAACAGGAACAAACAAACAAACAAACATCATAAAACTTGTATCAACTTGAAAATGGAAAGATTTGAATCTGAGTCTCATGGCTGAAATGCCAACAATTTAACAAATTGACCAGTGGCCGACATACAGTTCCTAAAATATTAAGTAAGCATTTTGTATGGGTCAGAGTCAAATGTATGGAAATAGGGTTGAGAAGATTGTGTTGCTCTAATATTCCAAGTTGTGAAATTTTGTCTGCCTGCCTTAAAAACCAGCATTCAAAACATTGAGTCTAGGTGCTGATGAGAAATAAGCAACTGTCTCGGCCACAAAATAAATAAGCCAAAATCTCTTTGAATATTTATAAAACTGTTTCCTTCTTTCAAGTTTAATAATGTTTATTTCCCATTTTTTTGACACTTGTTCATTACAGTTTTATGAAGATGTTGATGACTCATTAAATCTGAATCTGAATTTAGATTTATGATGAAAACTTGTTAGAATCTGCTCAAAACTCTAATCAGAGTTTATCAATTCTCTTTTAACCAATTTACCAGAAAGCATTAATCACAATTTTAATTCTTTTGCATCTTAATATCTGTGTTGCCTTGACCAAGAAGTCTTATCTTTTGTGGAATTCTTGTTTATATTTTGACCAAAAGCAAGTGTTATTAGCTGACCACTTTAAAGTAATAACATAATCTGACTAGAATAAAGTTTCTCAATTACTTTCAATTTTATCTATCAGTTTCTACCTTCTTCATCCCTTTTATGGAGAGGTGATAAAATATTCATAAACAGTCTATTTCCCAAAATCAGCATTTCACTTACCAAACATTATTTGACTTTTTAGTACCTTTTTGCCGTAACCCTAACCCACTTGGCTTATGGCCTATCATGTTGAATACACTGGTTCTCGCTCGATCACTGAAGTTAAGCAACTGGTCAGTACTTAGATGGGTGACCGTTTGGGAATGCCAGGTGCTGTAAGCATTTAGTGACAGATGTGCATTGTGGTTCAGTGGATATCGGCTCGGAAAGAGAAATCGGTGAGCTGAGTTCGAATTTTAGTTGAATACCCTGCATTCACTTAAGCACTAGTACCCTTGGGAAAGGTATTAATCTGTCCCTTTCCTCTAGTCATGGGTTAAATAACAAGGGTAGGACTTGGGGACCCTGCCCATAAAAACAAATCCCAATGAATCTTGGTACTCGAAAAGAAAAATGTATTACTAGACACAAAAACTTATATAAAAACAATAAATTGTTGAAAGAAAAAGGTATTACCAGCAATAAATAAATAAAATTTAGTTGGCAATAAATGACCCACCCAGGTCGATTTGCCATAAAAAACAAAACAACCAACCACTTTAAAGTAATAACATAATCTGACTAAAATAGATTTTCTCAATGACTTTCAATTTTATCTATCAGTTTCTACCTTCTTCATCCCTTTTATGGAGAGGTGATAAAATATTCATAAACAGTCTATTTCCCAAAATCAGCATTTCACTTACCAAACATTATTTGACTTTTAGTACCTTTTTGCTCTAACCCTAACCCACTTATAAACTGAAGTTTTAAAAAAAAATAAAACTTTGAAACTACAACTTGATTCTTTCATCCTTTACCTGCTGTATCTTGTCACTATATGGGAGATCATGTCTGTCCATGACCTCTTAGTAATCTTTGTCTTTACTTTCCTGGTCCTGGGTATGACTGTAAACTGTATCCTGCAGCAAGGCCTTTGATTATGAGGTTGTGAGGAGTATGAAACCACCTCTTAATTGCTGTTGTTCTCAGGTACACCCTGATCCGGAGTGGTAGTACCTATCAGGATCCCAACTATGGGCAAATAGTTAACCCCTTAAACTGGGGACAAAACTCTATGAAAGTATAAAAATACACTTTTATAGAAATATATATTCATTTTTGAAGGAAAAATTATTACCATTACACATTTTTGAAAGAAAAAAATTATTCTCAGTAAAACATTTTTGAATACAAAACTAGAAGACAATTTCAGTTTTCTAAAATAAAAAAGACTAAAAACATTTTCATTAAAATCTGACTAAATCAACCTTTCCACTATCAACCGTTCCACCGAACATTATAAAATAAACATACCTTAAAATCCCACCATTTTGTCATTAAATAACCCACAGAAGTTGATATGCCTTCAAACAAAACTCACACTTTCCTTTCCCTCCCAGGCTCCTATTCTACTATCTATTTATATAAACTCCTTAGATAGGTTACACACTATTTGTCTCTGCCCCTATTACCTTTAGTATATCCTTGTGAGTATCAAGTTTTTCAAGTCTTCTTTCCTTTTGATGAGTCCTAGAAATTTCAAATGTTTGTCCACAATTCTAAGTATAATCATGCTTTTTAATTCTATTTTTCTTAAAAATGTCTCATTGTTTAGATATTTCTTGCATGGCATTCCCAGCATCCTTTTACAGAAAGACATTTCGGTTGCTTAATGTCTCTTCTTCACCCATGGAGAAATTGTTCTGCATTCACTGTCATATCGAAGGGTTGATATGGCAGTAGTTCAGCACTCTTTTCTTGATAGCTTTTTATAATTTTGTCTTACACGTTAGTCAAGTAAGGAGCACATTTTGGAAGCCTTTACTTGCTCGTTGGGATACACTGAGATATTTAAAATCAAATTTAACCTCTGGAGACCCTAATTTACTATGTAAGTGTTTCTAGAGTAGAAAGTTCATAACGTATTTATAAATACCATTTCAATTAAGTTAAAGTTTAATTTGAGATAAATTTTCAGTTTATATTATATATTTTTTTTAAATTGAAAAATGTTTTTGTTTTGGACTTAAAATGTTATATCAAGTTCAAATTTACATATTAAAACAAATATATAAAAGTCAGAGTTTGCGTGTGTTCACTTGAGACTCTGAAAATGAATTATAACTTAGACATCAAATAAATTCTGTTTTAGTATTTATATCTAACATCATATGTCTTATATCTTGGTCAACTTAGAGGTTTTTGCTTAATAAAGATAACTGATTTGTTTCTCTAGTTTTAAAAATAACAATTTTTTTCATTCATTATTGAACAGGTGTAGAGGCTCATCCCTTGTTCCCTGTTTAGGATGTGGTTTCCAGCTGTCTCTCTTCCAATCTATTCACTCTTACGTAGCCCCCTGCACACCAGTGGCCTTACCGCCTTGCTTGGGGTGATGTGATTAAAAAAAAAAAAAAATCTGATCTTTCATGATATTTATTAAATAATTGTTTTGTTTATGACATTTATAATTAGTATGCTTCAGTCAGTCAGTTAAGTGCCATACGTGATACATGCTTGGGCAATCATGTCTTGAAAAGAGACATGACTGACTGAGTAGAAGATTAGGTTGCCATTGCTTTCTGTGGTAGACTGGTTGCCGACCAAGGCTGTAGAACCCAATTTGTCCTGTTGTTTGACTCATAGCTGGAGGAGAAGGAAATGTATTATATTATTATGTAGTAATTAGTGGGGGGTCAGTTTATTACTTCATGACAATATCAAATTGATCCCCCACTTTATGCCCAGTAGAAGCTTTACTCATGTCTCTAACTATTTTATTCAGTCAGTTGAGTGTCATACATGATACACGCTTGGGCAATCATGTCTTGAAAGAGACATGACTGAGTAGAAGATTATCCCTCAGTAGGTTGCCATTGCTTTCTGCGGTAGACTTGTTGCCGACCAAGGCTGTAGAACCCAATCTGTCCTGTTATTTGACTCATAGCTGGAGGTGGAAGTGATATATTATGAGTAGTAATTAGTTGGGGATCAGCTTATTACTGCATAACAATATAAAACTGACCCCCCACTTTATGCCCAGTAGAAGCCTTAATCATTTTTTCAACTATTATATTCAGTCGGTCAGTTAAGTGCCATAAGTGATACACACTTTGGGCGATCATCTGTCAAAAGAGACATGACTGACTGGGCAGAAGTTTATCCTGCAGTAGGTTGTCATTACTTTCTGCTGTAGAGTGGTTGCCAGCCAAGGCTATAGAACCCAATCTGTCTTATTATTTAACCCATAACTGGAGGGAATAGACTGATTAATAGCTTTCTCAAAGGTATTTGTGCATAAGTGAATGCAAGGAATTCAACTGGAATTTGAACTCTGCTCTCTGATTTCTCGTTCCGAAATTGATATTTTGGTAGTACTGGATAGTGGCGCTCTCGAGAAATTCCCTTCTGAACAAATTGCTTACTTTAAGGAAAGTTCTTGAGAGCACTGCCATCCAGTACTATCAAAATATCAATTTGTGCCCTGTTTTTCCAATCTAACCTTTTCTTATGGAAATGATACTGAAACACACTAACATACATAATAAAAAGTCCAAGGAAAAGGGTTGAATTCCCTTCATTTTAACATCTTGTGACATTGCTCTACACATGAAGGAGTTCTAAAACTAAAATATTCTGTTAATCTTTTTTTAATGTTTTTTGAGTGTTTTTTTTTATAGTTGCCAACACTGTTTGTTTATAGATACGTAATTTAGAATAAAGCTCATTTCGTCTTTTTTCCTTGATAAAGTCCATCCTAGGCGAGTTAAATACAGTTTTCCAGTTTTATATATATATATATATATATGTGTGTGTGTCCTGGTGCTAATCAAGTCTATACTGTACAGATAATGAAAGGATTGTGAATGTTAGAAGGAATCTATGTTCTCAGATGTGGTTGCTTAAAGAAAGTAACTGTAAGAATGAAGTCAGCATGAAAATTGGTCGAAGCATTGTACATAATGTTGGTTCTTAGTGGGAACAATTGTGTAAATATTTAGATAAGAATGTTATGAAGCAGATAAAGATATAATTCCCATTTACTCCAAAGAAAATGGAAAGCCACTTGAAATTTTTCTGATTGGTCCACTTTTGATTTGAATCTTCCTCAATCATAAATCATCTTTTGGCCAGTCATTGATTAGTTTTCGATTTGTATGCTGGTCGAACGTTTTGCTTTGATTATCAAAAGAAAAGTCATTAACTGAAATGCATGCAGCAGTTAGATGTCCAGAAAAACGGTCACTTATAAGATTCAATGGCTTTTAAACAGATTTACTGTACTTTGCAGAGTTGGCCTTTGCTTTTGTATAACATTTTGAAAAGGATTTATTCTGACACTGATAATGTTGCAGATATATGCACTGATGGACGTCCATTGATTAAATGTTCTTATTTATTCTGCCAATTATTTATCAGTTAAGTGCCATGCACACTTTGGGCGATCATGTCTTGAAAGAGACATGACTGACTGGGCATAAGATTATCCCACAGTAGGTTACCATTGCTTTCTGCGATAGACTGGTTGCCAGCCAAGGCTATAGAACACAATCTGTCCTATTATTTAACCCATAACTGGAGGGAAGAGATGGAGTAATTGCTAGGTGACCAGAATGCCTTCTAGTCTCCATATGATCACAGTAACATGAAACTGAAGTGTCTCTTTCTGTGTGAGAGACCGTTAGCAAATGTAATAGTTCTGCTTTTGTAATTTAGGCATAGAGCACATTTTTTGTTGCTGCTTAGGTAGGTTTTTGTTGATGGGTCTTTTCTTCTTGGATTCAGTCAGTTAAGTGCCATACATGAAACACACTTGGGCGATCATGTCTCAAAAGAGACATGACTGACTGGGCAGAAGATTATCCCGCAGTGGGTTGCCATTGCTTTCTGTGATAGACTGGTTGCCAGCCAAGGCTATAGAACCCAATCTGTTATATTATTTAGGTTATTTGTGCGTAAGTGAATGCAATGGATTCAACTGGAATTCGAACTTGGCTCTCTGATTTCTCGTTCCGAACCGATATCCACTGCACGACAGCGCACATCCCAAGGATTACGTTTCTTGGATTACGTTTCTTTTCCCTGTTGAATTTTTTTCCTGGTTTTGTTTTAGTCGTCGTTAGGTTTTTCTTTTTTTATTAAATTTCCTTTTGATCACCCGGCTAGTGTTCTGTTAGTTTTACAAACACTTTGGGTTCTTGTTTTTATTTAAATGTGTGCATTATGGTGTAATGGATATTCGCTCGGAATGTGAAACGAGTGAGCTGATTTCAAATTTCAGTTGAATCAATTAAATCCACTTGCAAATTTTCTTGGGAAAGGTTTTAATCCATCTCTTCTCTCTCCAGCTATGGGTTGAATAGCAGGATAGATTGGGGTCTATAGCCTTGGTTGGCAGCTAGTTTACTGCAGAAATTAATGGTAACCTACTGGGGGAAAATTTTTTACTTAGTCAGATCACCTGCATTAAATCCAAACAACCCATACTTAATAAAATCACGTTTCAATGTGGTTATAGCACCTTACATTGCATTTAAATATATGGTTCTGTTATCATTTCGAGCTCTCACGTGGTGTGACGTCATAGAAACGCATTAAAAATTTGCAAACTGCGTTTGCTATTTTTGGTAACTGTTGGCGTTGCTTAATGAAGTTTTATGTCAACTGATAGTGGATATTTTTGTGTTTATGTCCTTATAACCTCTCTGAAGATGGCTCATGTGAGCCGAAAGCTTAGAACCAACTTAATAAAATATTATCCAAATGTGGGAGAATTTTTGTCTTTATTTTCAACTAAAATTAAAGCCAAAATACAATGTTTAGAACAGCTCATGATTAAACATAATAGACATTCGTTGTCTCTTGTATTTAACAGTATATGTTTAGAATATATATATATATATATATATATATATATAGTAGCGAGCATATAGATCAGAACGATGTTAAGAAAAAGCTTAAATGGGAAATAACTTTTTATTTTAAAGCTTCATAAAACATTTTATCAAAGAAAAAAAGGGTGTAAAAGTAAATTATATGATTCGAAAATATAAACTTCAATAAACTTATTTTGATAAAGTTATTAAGAATAATTATATAACATTCGAATATAATATGATCAAAAACATCAGAACGATTAAATAAATCCATAAAATTTAATAATTATTTTGTGTTATTAAAAATTTTTTAAGGTAAGAATATAAAATCGGGTATTTTACTAAATTACACCGGCTCTTTACTGGCTCTTGCATTGTAAACATGGCGAAAAAAATCTGTGATGTCATTGGAACTTAGAAAACTGATAGCCAAGTTACGTAATGAAGATAAACTCTCGATTGGAGATATTTCAAAGAGTGTGTGGAAATCTAAAAGTGTTATTCTTAGTATTTTAGGAAAACTTGAGGAAACTGGGTCATGTGAAGACAAGAAACCACTTGGCAGGCCCAGGAAATCTACTGCAAGGGAAGACAGATGGATTAGTAAAGAATCAAAAAAAGGATTATTTGCAACAGCAACTGCTATTCCTAAAAGAGCCGATGCTAACCTTGGCATTAAAATATCATGGCAGACTATTTCCGAAGACTTAATGAAATAAATCTGAACAGTCGAGTAGCCACTACAAAGCCTTACATTACTAAAAAAAATCAAATGAGCCAATTGAAATTTGCCACTGAACATGTCATATGGACAGAAGAACAGTCGTATTGTGTTAATTTCAGTGATGAGTCAATTTTTAACCTGTTTGGTTGTGACGGGAGAAGGTTTGTTTTATGCTGTTCTAAGCAGTGATATTTGCCTTAGTGAGCTAAAAGCAGCATTGAATTTGGAGGAGGAAGTGTAATGGTGTTTAGCATGATTTCAGCTGCTGGTACAGGACCTCTTGTTAGGTTACACAGTAAAATTAACACAACTGTATACAAAGAGCTATTGAAGAAACATGTACCTAATTTGAAAACTGCAATTAATCAACCAGCTGTATTTATGCAAGATAATGTGCCATGTCACACAGCAAAGTCTGTTAAGACATTTCTTTCTGAGGAGGATATTACTGTTATGGAGAGGCCTGCTCAATGCCCAGACATGAATCCTATTGAGAATGTTCGGAAGTTACTAAATGAAAGATCTAAGGAAAAGAATCCAACAAACGTCGAAGAACTATGGGCTAATTTGAATGGAGAATGGGATAAAAATATCCGTTAATGAATGCAAGACATTAATTTGCTCATATAGCAGAAGATGCCTAGTGGTTATTGAAAAGTGAAGGTTTATGCATCAAAAGTATTAATGAATTATGAACGCTATTTTCATTTGGATATGGTTTCTCCGTTATACTAGCGGGATTTTGTTAACCGTTCTGATGTTTTTGATCATCTATTTTTTTTAATGTTATAATTATTCTTATAACTTTATCAAAATAAGTTAATTGAGCTTTATATTTTGGAATTAGATAATTTTCCTTTATTTCTTAATTTTTCCTTGTTAAAATGTTCTATGAAGCTTTAAAAAAATAGTTATTTCCTATTTAAACTTTTTCTTAACATCGTTCTGATCTTCATGCTCCCTACTGTGTATATATATATATATATATATATATATAAACACACAGGGAAAAGCTTTCATCTAACGTTTTTGATTGTGTGTGCATATATATATATATATATATATATATATATAATTTTAAAGCAATTAATTGAATTTTTAAATCCAAAGTTATTTATTATTACTGTAAAGGTTATATTTAGTTTGTGCCTGTCTTTGAGCAGACATTTCTGTTTCTTTTTTTAAACAATATAATTGGCGTCTACCATTTTTGGCTGAACCGTCTGAAGCATATTGAATTTTATAAGAAGTCTGAATGAGAATAAAATTTTTGACTTTTTGTAAATGATTATTTTCCTATTAATATCTCAGGGATGAACAGATTTTTTTTTTGTTTGTTTGTTTTTTTTAAAATTAAATCAATAATTTCATTCTTTAATCCTTTAAGGTTGAAAGTGTACAAATTCACCTGCAAGTTTTGCACACACAGACACACTGGGAGCACCTGAATGCACCCACAGCTCTGTGTATGTTTAATGTACAATTGCACTAATCAATTTAATTGCACTAATATCACATGTACAGATTTTTCAACAATTTGGTCTGGATTCCAAGGATTTAACAATTAATCTCTTGTAGTTGTTTTGTTTTTTAAAAGGACGTTTACTCAGACATGTCTACTTGCTGAATATAAAGTTGAAGTAATAAGAAATGCAATTCTAATTATATAAGTGTACAGGTATACCTCGGATTATTACAGGTATACCTCGGATTATTACAGGTATACCTCGGATTATTACAGGTATACCTCGGATTGCATTGTTTTAAGTCCTTAGCAATTATATGTCATTTGTCAAAAAATGTCAAAAAGTATGTGCAAAAATAAAATTCCAGTTTGTCATTTTTTTCGACTTTACATCTGTCCGCCACAAATATTAAAATCGTAATATCACTAGAAAAGCATTAAAAGCACATGAAATTATGTTACTGTACAATAAATAAGAATAAACATATATAAAATCATATTAAATAAGAATAAGCATATATAAAATCATATTAAATAAGAATAAACATATATAAAATCATATTAAATAAGAATAAACATATATAAAATCAGATTAAAATTCCTACATTTACAGTAAATGTTAATATAATCATCATAAATCCTAGAGAACAAAATATGAAGATATTAGTAATCTTTGAAGAAAAGATGAACACAGTGGAAAGTATTCTCAATAATTCTCTTATTAAAAAGTGTATTGAACAACAAAAGCCAGAAACATCTGTCGATATTGATGATTTACAGCCATCTACTTCTGTGATGTAAATAAGCAAATTGAATGTAAACATTGATCAATTTAACATAAATTAGTTTATTTTCTACTGTCACAAAATAATTTTAATAACTGTTTTTGGCATTTAACCATACAAAATCATTTTATTTGGTCATGTTTTAGAGCAAACCACATTCACAAATGAAGTGTACGCGATGTACTGTAAAGATTGCCAAATTGTAAATAACTACATTTACAATGTTTGTACACACATGTATTCGGAAATTTAGATTACTTTTTCTGTACTATATTAAAACCCAAAATTTATTCGTACGTTAGCCTAAAATAGAATCTTATTGACTACATATTATTAAAAATGCATTTATAAATAAAATACAGAACTAGGAAAGGTTATTTGTGACTTAACCTAGTGACAAGTAAATCTGACTTACGTTGCCTCTTTTGGAACCAATTACCAACGTAAGGTGAGGAATACATGTATTTAATTTCTGTCTGAATTTCTAGAATAAAGATGTTAGCGTTATTTATAAGTAGATTATTGTCCTCCTCTCTGTTGTTATCCTCTGTCTTTTGTCAGCTGCATGTCAGCTTGAGTAACCCACAAGGAATTTTGAACTATGGGGGTAGATGATTCTTGTTTCACTGTCTAATTTTTATTTTACAACTGCTCAGTTTTTGCTTACCCTATTTTCACTGAACTCACAATGTCTCTGTCACTAAGTTCATGAATCAACCCTTTAATGAACTGAACCATTGTCCTATGGGACAATCCTGTGTGAAGGACTATGAGCCTTAAACCCAATCTGGCTGCTTCTGTGTATTTGTTGTGGGGTTATTATTGCAGTGGAGGCTAGTATTTGTGCTCAAGTTGGTCCTAATAGGTTTGACATACAAAACGTTAGGAACTTGATATAATATGTATTACGCAGTGTAATCTTGCCAGGTTGCTGACTACCTTCGTATTCGACTAACTGTCGACTTCTATCGTCCAACATTCACTGACCCTTGCTCCTCTTACTACTCCTACTTAAATTAAAGAGTCTATTCATTATAGAATAGGTGTGTTTCACCATAACAGTATTACTCTTGTTACTTGACTGAACTCACCAAGACTTCTCATTTTATTTTATAGCTGCCAAATTAGAGCTTTCTGTATTTATACTACTAATAATAATTATGGACTTTTACAGATTTATACATGTTTGACATTAACGTTAATTAAGTAATTGTAAACTTTCTTTCTGAAGAGATAGTTTGAAGTGTGCTCTAATTGGAAATGTAAGCATATTATATCTATTGTTAAATTTGATGTGTTCGAACATGAATGTTGAAAAATTGGTAGAAACTTTCCAAACAAACCAATAATTTCCGAGATGTTCTTGTCTTTTTTCCTTCATTATTTTCATTTTACAAATACTTTGTTGAGACGCTAGTATTTTGTTTGGTACCTTTCAACTCCGCCTGCTAAGTTCAAGTTATCAGCAATATTTTACCAAGATGTTCCTGTTTGATGTTTACCCATTCAAAGAAGTTTGGAAATTATTTTTAAAGCATCAGATTTTTTAGGGCATCTTTCTTTTCAAGTAGTTTTTTCATTTCTGATTGTACGAGACCAATCTTATAGAAGGGATAAATTCTTAGAAAGCTTTCTGTAGTCTCTTCTCTCCTCTTCTTTGATAATAATAATCCTGACATTCAGAGGGTTCTTTTGTCTTTGATATTGTGAAAATACTGTTTCTGTGCTGTTAGGACATAACATGCCAAATTTGCCAAAAAGACATACCTAGTATGGAAAATTTCAAAACATTAAACCTGAGTAAATATGTAAATTGCTTAATTAATATTACAGTTATTATTTTAAAAAATTATTTAGGCTACAAATCTTCTTTTCACATTTATTATTTTTATTTTTCCAATAATTTGTTGTACTGAAAACAAATTCTTATTTTGTGATAATGATAGTTCTAGCTTTTGAAAATGTCTTACTGCTTTGATAAATTCTTATTTTGTGATAATGATAGTTCTAGCTTTTGAAAATGTCTTACTGCTTTGATAAATTTTTATTTTGTGATAATGATAGTTCTAGCTTTTGAAAATGTCTTACTGCTGTGATAAATTTTTATTTTGTGATAATGATAGTTCTAGCTTTTGAAAATGTCTTACTGCTTTGATAAATTCTTATTTTGTGATAATGATAGTTCTAGCTTTTAAAAATGTCTTTCTGCTCTCTCTCTCTCTCTCTCTCTATATATATATATATATATATTACACAAAAAGAAAACTTTTTAAATTTAAGAGGTAAAATTTTGAAAAGCTAATAACATTTTTATTTGAAATTATAATACATGTTGCAAAATAAAATCTTTAAGTTTAACTTGACAAAGTCCATCAGAGGATGAAACATCTTTGTTAAAGTAAGTTTTCCTGTTGTCTTTATTTAAATTGTCCTTTTACAGATATATATATATATATTTTAGTTATATGGTAAATTTTCCACACAGGTGTACACACACACACACACACACACACACACACACACATATATAAATGGCCTGAATATTACCTTCAAGTATTAAACAGATTGTTGCCACTCAGTGTTCACTTTTATACTTATATTTGTTTTATTTCTGATATTGGGCACTTTTATCCATAAACCTACACTCTATTATATATATATTGTTTTTTTTTTCTTTGGCACAAAATCCAACATGTTTAATGCTATGCAAACAGTTGTTTAGACTTTGTCAAAATTACATATGCTGTAATTTCAAACTTGCTTATAATACTTCTTTATATATGTGTTAGCATCTGAAACTACTCCCACATAGTTATGAGAACATTATCTGCTGGAAAACAGCGAGAACTTATTTACAGTCCTAATATATATATATATATATCATTTAATGAAAATACATTTAAAAATAAAAGAGTATTACCTATTACTTTAAAACACGTGACTTGTATCTTATGAATAATAACTCCAATTAACAACATACCAGTATACCATCTCTGTTTTTTCATATTTCCCGTGGTCTCTAAAGAAGCTTTAATAAAAGTGAAACATGTTAGATTGAGATAAATTTTCTGTTTGTTCTTTTTCTTTATTCTATCATATATAAAATTGGCCATTGAATTCAATATCCAGAGCCAACAGTCTGTATCATACTAGATGTAATCAGTACAGTCTGATAATTGTGTTTATCATGAAACTGGCTCTTGCTTATGGATGTTGACCTCAATGTCCACTTTCACATTTACATCTACTCTATCCTCCCTGATACTGAGAACATTAATATAGCATACCTTAAAACTATTTTTTTATGTTCATATATGAGGAGGTGCTGTAAATTTCTTTGATTCATCAAGAAAAAATAAAATAAATTTTCTTTGAAAACTTTTGTCAGATTTTTGGAGCTCCCTTGTATATATATAATGTGTGTGTGTGTGTTGTTTGTGCATATTTTAAATGTGTCCCAGTTATTCCTGAATCTTTCTATCTCTCTCACTTTTCTATTTATGTTCTTGTCATTGTATAAATGCATAGAGAGAGAGAGAAAAGGATTTCACTCTCTAAAGCCAGTTTTTATATAAGAATTTTCTTGGAGAATTAAGATGACATCAAAGCTGCCTGAGCATATTATAAAACAGAAATAATGAAAAGGTTAGCTTTATTAAAAAAAAAATTCAGTTTTCTAATCTCCCTCTGAACTGAGTGCCTATAAATTAGAGACACTTACCTTATAACATGGACGTTTGTTGTGGTGCAGTGGATATTGGCTGGGAATGTGAAATCGGGGAGCCGAGTTCAAATTCCAGTTGAAATTCTTGCATTCACTTATGCGCAAATACCCTTGGGAAAGGTATTAATCCATCTCTTCACTCCAGTTATGGGTTAAATAACAGGACAGATTGGGTTCTACAGCTTTGGCTGGCAACCAGTCTACTGCAGAAAACAATGGCAACCTACTGCAAGATAATCTTCTGCCCAGTCATGTCTAGAAAGAGACATGATCAGCCAAGCGTGTATCACGTATGGCACTTAACTGACTGATTTTATCACATATAGTTCCTCATTTTTACCCGAGTAATGGTGGTTATGCAACATTGCATGGAGTCTTTGGGGTGCTGGAGTTATGGTAGTGAGTATCTTTATACCAGCACATTTCTGTGTTATCTATAACAAGAGTTGTGTTTGTTGGAGATAGTATTTAGTGAGGTCTGCAATATGTCCCAAACACATTCCAAATAGGATTGAAACCTGGCAAGAGAACCTTCCCTACTGGAGGACTAGGGTGTCCAACAAATCTTACTGAAATCAATTTCATGTCACAGTTCCATGCTGAAACAAACTGTCACCTTTGGTCAACATGGCAAACATAAAAGGGATTTCAGTATTATATGCTTTATTATTCAAACCGTTATACATTTCATGTGGGTTGTGAGTGTGTCGTGCAGTGGATATCTGCTTGAAAAGAGAAATCAGAAAGCTGAGAATGAATTTCAGTTGAATCCGTTACATTTACTTGTGCACAAACTAGCAGTGTAACTTGGCGTTGCTCGGGTGTAATGAAAGCTTTAAAACTAATCCATGGTTCTGGAGCTCAGACTCTTTGGACATTGGCATGAAAGACTAAAAAGCAATAGTGGTTTCCAGTTAAAGCGAAACCGTAGACTGAAAGAAAAATGAATGGATGTAAGTCAAATTTTGATTTCCTGGTATCGATATCAAATAAGTTTTTTTCGTCATAAGCTGAATTTTGAAGGCTAAATACGTCCTCTGAGTAAATAGTATCATGGCTGAAACTAAGAACTACAATTATACCTACTTAGAGCCAAACTCGAAGCAAAAACTAAAATAAAAGGGCTGAAAAAAGAAATACAGACATACAGGCAGATAAACAGATATACACACAAACATCTTGCCTTTTATATATATATATATATATATATATATATATATATATATATATTATCAATTTTCTGCACTATTGTAAGAACTGCAACCTTGAAATTTCTGAATATCGTTTCTTATGTCTTTGTCTATGAGTGTATCAAATTTGATTAAAATCAGACCACTCCTTCTTAAATCTGATCTTTCGGATTATCGATTTTCAATATTTATCGGGGGTACCTCGACACAAAACCTAGCTAAGAAAACTCGCAGATGCTTATAGTACAACTGTAAATTTTCAAGAAAATCGGTTCAGCCATTTTGGAGTCTATAGGTAACAGACAGACACACACACACATACACAGACAGGCAAAGTTCCATTTATAAATAAGTTTAGATTAGATTAGATTTAGATAGATTAGCTTTAGATACTCTAAAGAAAGATATTAATCTGTTTCTTCCCCCAACTATAGGTTAAATAACAGGACAGATTGGGTTCTATAGCCTTGATTGGCAATCAGTTTATGCAGAAAGTAATGGCAACCTACTGCTGGAAAATATTCTGCCCAGTCAGTCATGTCTCAAAAGAGACATGATTGCTCAAATGTGTATCATGTATGGCATGTAACTGATATTTTTCATGCTTGTTATACTCATCAAATGACAGCTGCATATGTGATTGTAGTTAACTGTAAGGAAATTTTTAAATAGGAAGATCTAACTCTGATGTCAGTCCTGGGCATGACGGTAAACTGCATCTGGCAGCAAGGCCTCTGATTGGGAGATTGTGAGGAGTATTAACCACCTCTTAATTGTGGTTGTTCTCTGACCCGGAGTGGTAGCATCTGTTAGGGTCCCAGCAATGGGTAAATAGTTCACCCCCAAACTGGGCTCAAAATACTATGAAAGTATAAAAATACACTTTTATAGAAATATATTCATAAAAATAGACTTTATAGAAAAATATACATTTTTGAAGGAAAAATATTACCAACAATACATTTTGAAGAAAAAATTATTACCATAACATTTTTTAAAGAAAAAAATTCTTCTCAGTAAAACATTTTTGAATACAAAACTCGAAGGCATTTTCAGTTTTCTAAAACAGAAAAGAATAAAAACAAAAAAATTTTCACTAAAATCTTACTAAATCAACCTTCTCACTATCAGTCACTTAAGTGCCATACGTGATACATGCTTTGGGCGATCATGTCCCGAAAGAGATATAACTGACTAGGCAGAAGATTATTCAACAGTAGGTTGCCATTGCTTTCTGTGGTAGAGTGGTTGCCAGCCAAGGCTATAGATCCCAATCTGTCCTGCTATTTAACCCATAACTGGAGGGAAGAGACAGATTAATACCTTACCCAAGGGTATTTGTGTGTAAGTGAATGCAACAAATTCAACTGGAATTCGAACTTGGCTATCTCACTTTCACTGAATTTTTAAAGAAATACCTTAAAACCCTACCTTTTTTGGCATTAAATAACCCACAGAGGTTGATATACTGTTAAACAAAACTCAAACTAACTCTGATGTCTAAGGGAGGGTGTGTTATACAAAGTGAGACGCAGAAAAATCAATCTCGTACCACCGGCCCTTTTTGAAATAAACATAAACTGAAAGACTTTGTGAAATCAAATGAAGAGATGCAACTAGATTTTATTTATGAGAATCAGAGACATTAGGAATTGCGGCTGATCTAACCCCACAAATAGTGACACAGAGATTGTAAAGAAGACAAATAAAAAGAAGAATTATTGCTTCTTGATATGTGTAGTGATTCCATCGTTTTAGTTTTTGGGGCTCGATTTGTTTGTATTTGACTTTGCCAAATATTTCGTTTTTTGCAATTTATTCAGATTGAAAGCAGAAGGCTTGAGAAGTTCATTTTAGGGTCAAGATAAATTGCTGTCCTAAGAAATATCTGTAAAATATGCCAAAAAATACTTTCTCCGTGGGTGGTATGATGTATAGTTAGGTCGCAAGAATTCATTCAAACATGGTTTATTGAAAGTGACTGACAATGCTAATTTCTTTACTTCTTTTACTGCCTTTTTCCAGTTTGTGTATAAGCTGTCACTCATTCAAATCAAGTTTTTAAAGAAATTATTGAAAAATTTGTCATCTTGCTTTTTCCCATCACAAGCCATTATCAAGAATATTTATAACTGACATTATGTATTTGTTAGCTTCATCCAGGTATTTTTAGGAACGTTATAATTTTAATTGAAATATTTTTGCATTGACTTCAAATGACAACATGAAATTATTTTCTTAAAATTTGAAACCTATTTTAAATTAATTTTCACTATAATGAAAAGTACTGTATGTAACATGAGTTTTGTGTAAAAATTGCTTCAAGTATTTTGAATCTTTCCTCTCGTTGATTTGTTCGTCAGCCATGTCATCCAACTTATTCAGAAATGTCTCGACTAACAGTTATCTACAATGGTTTTCTCAGACCAAGGATTAAAATTACCTTTCATCAAATGAATGCTTCAACTCTTAAGGTACACTTCATCAGATATGATGGCTACAGAAGCACAACAAGCTTTATCAAATGTCAGAAAAACACATCACTTGCAGACTTCCAAAAGCAGCAACAACAGAATTGGATAGCACATGTAACTAAAGAGAAAATAATGATAAAATCAAGATGTTGACTTGGCACATTAAATTAAAGCAAAAATTAGGAGGGAAAATCTCATCAGTACTGGAAAGAGCAATAACAGCTAGTGGACTTAAGAAGCTTATTTTCTTGAAAAGCTATTTTAAGAAAAAGATTTTCAAAATTCTGTCTGACAGCAGTACTGTCTGCCGGGTCAATGAAGGTGAAATCTAGACTCTCATGTAATTGTCAGACATCCATGGTATTCAACTTATTCAGAAATGTCTCGACTAACAGTTATCTACAATGGTTTTCTCAGATCAAGGAATAAAATTACCATTCATCAAATGAATGCTTCAACTCTTAAGGCACACTTCATCAGATATGATGGCTACGGAAGCACAAGAAGCTTTATCAAATATCAGAAAAACACATCACTTGCAGATTTCCAAAAGCAGCAACAACAGAATTGGATAGCACGTGTACTCAAAGAGAAAATAATGATAAAATCAAGATGTTGACTCGACACATTAAATTTAATCAAAAATTAAGAAGGAAAGTCGCATCAGTACTGGAAAGAGCAATGATAGTAAAGTTGAAATGCCTATTTTCCTGAGAAACAGTTTTAAGAGAATGATTTTATAAATTTCATCCAACAATAATGCTGTTTGGCCAACATATATTTCTTGTACAGAAATGTCGAATATCAGCAAATACCATTTACAACATTTTCTTGTAGTTTTTAAAATCTCAGTTACTTATTCAAAATCTTAGAGTAATATATTTGTTGTTTATTTTTACATTTTTGATTAAATCAATATTCTCACTTTTAATCGATTTAATTTTCAATGCACCTGTGCGACTCGACCATATTTTAATTGTTATACTTATGTTAAAATTTATATTGTCGACTCCTGTGATGCATCACTTAGGGTTAGCATAAATCGCAGTTTTGATTTGTTACATTTTGACTTATGATAGCGTACAGAGGTTGTAAGAATTTTATGTTGCAATTTGATTACAGATGCAATTTCTTAAAGACTATGGGAGCCCTCACCACCTCCACCACCCCCACCACCTCCTACCTTTTTTCCTTTTGTTTGTTTGTTTTTTTTCCTGCAGGACTTGTTACCATCAAACAGACTCTGTCAAATATATCGTATTACAGAAATCCAATATACTTTCAACAGCTGTATTTTTTTGGCTTTTAATCCTTAAGCTTAAACCATTCTCATTTATTCTACACTCACAATGTTCACACTGGACAAGGCCTGAAGGCCACTCAAGGTAGAGGGGTTATGTTAAGGGGTAGTTTATACGGAAATAACAGTTCTCTAGACTTGTACAGATTAAGATTGGTGAAGTATTCTCTTGAGAGTTTGTTCCACCGAGCAATGGTTCACGGCTGTCTGAGTGGAATTTATTTTCTCATTGGTAGAATACAGAAGGAAAATGGGTGGGTTTGCTACAATGTAAGCGGCAAAGCAGGTCATAGCCATGAAGGTTAGACCAAGGAATGTAGTTCTTCTAAGCACTTTCTATGGAATTAGCAATACAACAGCGTGAGTCTTTCTTCTGCTCCAATGAACTAAGCTCACTGGTGCCCCCTATATATGAATTTATTCCAGTCACAAGATTAGCAACTGGGTCCCACCCTTTTACTGTGAAACCAATAAAAGGTAACTGCAAATTCTACTCCATCAGCTTCTTTTCTCACACTTCCCGCCTGTGAAATTCCCTTCCATTTACTTGCTTCCCTGACAGGTACAATCTCCAAGAATTTAAATGTAAAGTCAATAGTAATCTCTTATCTCATTAACCTGCATCCTTTCTCTCATGCTCCTTTCTCCGTCCACTCCCCTCTCATCAGTATTCTCATCCTTCTTTTACCCCCTTCTTGACACCCCTATAATCTGTCACTCTTTCTCATAACTTTCCTCCTATGTAACTCCCTGCAAAACAGTGGCAGTAAAATGCCTTGCTTGGGGCAATATGATTATTAAAAAAAAAATTCTATACTTTTATAATGTGGATATAAAGTGGGAGATTAATTCTAAATTACAATCAATATGTAAATTGACCCCTCACTTTATGGCCACAGTCATCCTTCTCTTATCTACTTCTTGACACCCCCTATAATCTGTCACTCTTTCACATAACTTTCCTCCTATGTAACCCCCTGCAAAACAGTGGCAGTAAAATGCCTTGCTTGGGGTGACATGGTTATGAAAAAAAAAAAATTAAACTCTTCTCAAGGCTTCAATGCAAATTGCAAGTGTCTGCAGTGGTGTTAAGTGTATTTTAATCAGTCATTTAATTCACAAATAATTTACATTGAATAACGCTCACGGATGCTATGTAAGTCCCTGCAAAACAGTGGCAGTAAAATACCTTGCTTGAGGCGATATGATTATGAAGGAAAAAAAAATATCCTTTCTATGAAAAAGAAGTTGGAGGGTGGAAAATAATTTGTCAATTACTCAGAGAGGCTTTTGAACTGGGAAGTAAGGGTTGAACAGCTCTCACACAAATATGACAGCAGTACTCCATTTTAGGCTTGATCTGGCTCTTGTAAAGAATAGAGAGTAGCCTGAAGAGTCAGGGAGGACTTAGGGAAGCAGTACAGAGAGCTGTCCATTCTGCTTGCATCTTTAGCAATGGATCATATCTATGAGTTCCAATTGAGGTCAGGTTTGAGTTTGAGGCCCATGAGTCTCTCAAGGAATGCTTTAAATATTTTAAAAGTTCTAGAGTGAGTAGCCACAAGTTAACAGTAATATAGCAAAACAACAGTCATAAGACAAAACAACAGTCATAAGGCAAAACAACAGCAATATGGCAAAACAACAGCAATATGGCAAAACAACAGCAATATGGCAACAACAATATGGCAAAACAAAAGCAATATGGCAAAACAAAAGTCATAAGGCAAAACAACAGTAATATGGCAAAACAACAGTAATATGGCAAAACAACAGCAATAAGGCAAAACAACAGTCATAAGCAAAACAACAGTAATATGGCAAACAACAGCAATATGGCAAAACAACAGCAATATAGCAAAACAACAGTCATAAGGCAAAACAACAGCAATATAGCAAAACAACAGTCATAAGGCAAAACAACAGTAATATGGCAAAACAACAGCAGTATGGCAAAACAACAGTCATAAGGCAAAACAACAGCAGTATGGCAAAACAACAGTCATAAGGCAAAACAACAGCAATATAGCAAAACAACAGTCATAAGGCAAAACAACAGCAATATAGCAAAACAACAGTAATATGGCAAAACAACAGCAATATGGCAAAACAACAGCAATATGGCAAAACAACAGCAGTATGGCAAAACAACAGTCATAAGGCAAAACAACAGCAATATAGCAAAACAACAGTCATAAGGCAAAACAACAGTAATATGGCAAAACAACAGTAATATGGCAAAACAACAGCAATATGGCAAAACAACAGCAATATAGAAAAACAACAGTCATAAGGCAAAACAACAGTAATATGGCAAAAAATTCACAAACTTGGGGTTGACACATGAGTGAATTTGAATAAATGAATGCAGTGTTGTGACTTCAAGATTAAGCAGATTAAAACAGTCAGATGACAACAGCCTATTTTTTTGTCAGAAAGAAATCTTAGTATGCATTTGTGTGGGTTTGTCTATAAATTAAGGGAGGATAAAAATCGCAACTATAAGGGAAGCATTTGTCTATTTTTTTTTAGATGAGGTAGTATTTACAGTATTTACATTATTCGGACTATTGTCCTCATCTTTGTTGCCATTTGTACGACGTTTAATAATAGATCATTCTATTTGTCTATATTTCTGAAATGAGGTAGTATTTACAGTATTTACGTTATTCGGACTATTGTCCTCATCTTTATTGCCATTTGTACGACGTTTAATAATAGATCATTCTATTTGTCTATATTGCTGAGATGAGGTAGTATTTACAGTATTTACATTATTCCGACTATTGTCCTCATCTTTGTTGCCATTTGTACGACATTTAATAATAGATCATTCTATTTGTCTATATTTCTGAGATGAGGTAGTATTTACAGTATTTACGTTATTCGGACTATTGTCCTCATCTTTATTGCCATTTGTACGACGTTTAATAATAGATCATTCTATTTGTCTATATTTCTGAGATGAGGTAGTATTTACAGTATTTACGTTATTCGGACTATTGTCCTCATCTTTATTGCCATTTGTATGGCGTTTCAGCCATTGTACACTCCGGCCTTCTTCAGGTATTAGGAATTTCAAACAAGTAACTTACAGGGTTAGAGGAAGATACCTCATGACTACCAAAAGAGGCTCTATGCAAACGGATGGAGATCATATACCCCAGTGATTGTAATAAAGAGTTCTGTTCGAAATTCCTAGCACCTGAAGAAGGCTGGAGCTTATAACGGGCCAAAACGTCAATAGTCCGAATAATGTAAATACTATCAGGGAAATAATTTGCAATAATTTCGATACAGATTAGCACCAACATAAGTGATAAATGTAGCTTATTTATTGCAGTCATCAAGTGATGTGCACCAATAAATTATAACAGAAAGATGACCCCCCCCCCCACCTCAAAAATTAAAAAGAAATTCCAATATGTTTTCCTTGAGGATTGGTTGGGGTGGATGTGTTGAGTGGTCACCCCAACTGAAAATTCTCTGTCAGACTGACAAATAAAGGAATAGATGCTTTATCAGTCAGTTAAGTGCCACACGTGATACACGCTTTGGGCGATCATGTCTCGAAAGAGATATGACTGACTGGACAGGAGATTATCCTGCAGTAGGTTGCCATTGCTTTTTGCGGTAGACTGGTTGCTAGCCAAGGCTATAGAACCCAATTTGTCCTGTTATTTGACTCATAGCTAGAGAGGAAAGATATGTATCATATTATTAAGTAGTAATTAGTGGGAGATAGTTTATTACTTCATAACAATATAAAACCGATCCCCCACTTTATACCCACTGGAAGCTGTAATCATGCTTTCACATATTATATTCAGTCAGTTAAATGCCATATGTGATACACGCTTTGGGTGATCATGTCTCGAAAGAGACATGACTGACTGCGTAGAAGATTATCCCACAGTAGGTTGCCATTGGCAGACTGGTTGCCAGCCAAAGCTATAGAACCCAATCTGTTCTCTTATTTAATCCATAACTGAAGGGAATACCCTGATTAATACCTTTCCCAAGGGTATTTGTGCATAAGTGAATGCAACGAATTCAACTGGAATTTGAACTTGGCTCCTCGATTTGTCATTCCGAGTCAATATTCACTACACCACATCCGGCAGATGCTTTGTATTTTGTTAAATTCTTTTGCAAAGAAAGGCGAATTTCTGCACGATGACCAAATTTAAACATAGCAGAAGAAATTAATTCATGTCACAGAAATGTATTTGCATCTCAAGTTACAGCAACATATTATTGTGACATCTCAATTTCTTTCTCATTTCTTTCTGATTTATTGCTTCCTGGGGTTGGGTGGGGAGATTACAGGATTGATGCTGAGGGATTATGGGATACAAAACCTTGCATCCTGGACACTGCATCAGAATATACATAAAGATGAAATTAAGATTCTGCAGCAATAACAATATTTTTGAATAAGAAATAATCTTAGAATGGTAGAAAGCGTTGTTATTTCTGAAGACATAGCCTTAGAGGTAGAATTTTCTTCTTTTGATATTGGAAGAAGGGTCTTAAGTATTAGCTGCCACTTAAACTTCAGAAACCTTAAAATAACAAAGTGAAACACGTGAAATTGATATTTAAAATGCCCTGCGTTTTTGTGCGTGTATGCATGTTTTAAATTATTATTAGATTTTTTTCTTATCTTTGCTGATGACCCCTATCCACAATCATATTATCTTCGAGTGGTTTTTACACTCCTTGCAATTGTTTTTCTTATACTGAAATCTCTCATGAGAATTATTTTTTTAACAAAACATGTTGGCTCTATTCTCATAAGTTACCTTACTAACTCTGGATCTGTTTATAATTCTTTTGGTCTGGAAAGGTTCAAGCAATGTTATTCAATGACATTAAAATATCAGTCAGTTAAGTGCCATATGTGAAACACGCTTGGGCGATCATGTCTCGAAAGAGAAATGACTGACTGGGCAGAAGATTATCCCGCAGTAGGTTGCCATTGCTTTCTGCAGTAGACTGGTTGCCAGCCAAGGCTATAGAACTCAATCTGCCCTGTTATTTAACCCATAACTAGAAGGAAGAGACAGATTAATACCCTTTCCCAAGGGTATTTGCGCGTAAATGAATGCAATGAATTCAATTGGAATTCGAACTCGGCTCCCCAATTTCTCGTTCATTAAAAAAAAAAGTTTTTTTTAATCTCTATGTTTCATCAGTATTTAGCCACAAAAGAATTTTATATTACTTTTTCCATGGCCAAGACATTTTAATAGAAATTAAAATATTGTGCAAAGCAGATTGATATTGCAGAAGAATTTTTACCCATATGAAAAAAAGAAAGGAACAATTAATCATTCACTTTTGATGCTGAAGGTTGTCTTGTAATAAAACTATTTTGAAAGCAATATACAACTATTAAGTAATTCTGGAGAGACTTTGTTATTTAATAACAATAGGAAACTGGTCACCCACTTTATGTCCCAGAGAATCATATATTAATTTCCCATGCTATTGTTTAAATATTGGTTAGCTTGGATGCTAGACAGTCTATGAGAAGAAAAATTGTATTTCAAACTGTTGAGAAGGCAACAGGAAATCATTCAACTATCTCTTTCAAGGACCGTCTTGGGTATTACAATAAACTACAACTGGGTCCTGGGTATAAATTTCCACAAATTTTTGCCTTAGGTTTTCGCTTAATTGTGTCATCTATGGCCAGGAAAATCTGTCAATCATTTTCAGAGGCTATAACCTTTCAAACTAGCTACCTTTTATGTCAATCAAACTTTTGTTGGTCCTGTTTATATTTTCTGCCTTTGATATTAATCATACTTTTGTCTTGTCAGTCCTGCTTTTGATGTCAATCATATTTCTGTTAGATTACAGAAATATTTTACAGTGAGACCTTGTGTATATGCTGGATAAATCTGGAAATATAATGAAAGTTCATCTTCCATATTTGATATGAACTATACTGTTTATCATTTTGGTGTGAATTTAAACTTTTTTCTGTTAGCCAATCAATCAACTAATTAGATGACAAGATCTAGATATTCGGAAAATTAAAATGATCTCAATTTGAAGGGTGGACAACATTCCAAATCAACTGTCATTTTCATGTCTCTGCAAGTATTAAATGATAACTTTTTCTTCACTCGAAATATCCCTTTTGAATAGTTTATTTTTTTGAGAAATTATATGGTATCATTATCTCAAATTTGTTGTATATTTCAAAAGTTCTACTCACCTCAACAAGTGCCTCCAGCTTGTAGATGTGATTGCATTTTGCTGGTTTGATTGTTTTTACAGCTAACCAACATCATGCAGGTTATTTCAAGCCAGAAAATATTATCACATTGAAATAATTTTCTGGAAATAATAATGGTTTACTGATACAAGTCCTACTAATTAACCCATAGCTGGGGGGAGAAGAGGTGGGTTTACACTTTTTCCAAGGGTATTTGCATGTAAGTGAATATAACAAACCCTACTGGAATTAGAACTCAGCTCCCTAATTTCCAATTCCAAGCCATTATCCATTACATCACTTACGCATCCAAGCTTACAGCACCTGGTATTCCCAAGCAGTCACCCATCTAGGTACTGACCAGACTTAACATTCAGTCAGTCAGTTAAGTGCCATACGCAATACACGCTTGTGCGATCTTGTCTCGAAAGAGACATGACTGACTTGGCAGAAGACTATCCTGCAGTAGGTTGCCATTGCTTTCTGTGGTAGACTGATTGCCGACCAAGGCAATAGAACCCAATCTGTCCTGTTATTTAACCCATAACTGGAAGGAAGAGACAGATTAAGACCTTTCCCAAGGGTATTTGCGCGTAAGTGAATGCAATGAATTCAACTGGAATTCGAACTCGGCTCTCCGATTTCTCGTTCCAAGCCAATATCCAATGCACCACAACGCACATCCTTAACATTACATCACCTACTTATTCAATCTTACACCACCTGGTATTCCCAAGCAGACACCCATCTAGGTACTGACCAGGCTTAACATTACTTAACTCTAATTTCCAATTCCAAACCATTATCCATTACATCACATACACATCCAAGCTTACAGCACCTGGTATTCCCAGGCTTGATATTGCTTAACCTCGATGATTATGTATGGATCAATCTTTGAAAGTGATGAGAAGTAAGCCTTGTGCCTTACCTGAAGAGCACTTACAGTCAGCAATGATTTACTTGATCTGTTTATATTGCATTAGTCAAACTGTCTTCCGAAATTTTAGATTTACTGGGATTTTTTTGTCTTTTTAGTCTGTTTTTTTTTTTAGGCAATATTTACTTTCCTTTGACGTTTGATCTTTACTTCATTTTGAATGCAGAGAAACTTTTGCATTAAACTTTCCCCCTTTTCAGAACGGCCACTTTCTTCTGTTACTATACTTCTGTTTCATTTGGTCTTTGAATAGTAACCGATTCTTGCTTTGCCAGCTGCACCGACCCCTGTCTTCATCATAACAGACGAATCTGCATTCTTTGCAGTGTCTTTCATATTTAATTTCCTTCCGGTTTCGATGGATTTGGTGCCTTTCCCAAGTGGGTGTCAGGAATCAGACTGCATTTGTTAATCGTTCTTTACAAATCTGATAATTCTCAACAAGTAATCTGGCTGGTAGTTTCAGCTTTTGTCAGTGGATCATGAGAGCTTTCAACACTGAAATGAGATTTACATTGTCTATAAAGGTCTTCAGTTAACAGATAACAATCTTCTTTCAGTCATTATGCTGTTCTCTGAAATGTGCAATTTCGGTTCCATTATCAATATGAAAATTATTTGAGAAGTTATTCAAAACAGAATAATACTGGTTCCAATATTTGCCATTCAGTTTTGCTTCTTGTCCTGTCACTCTTTTATAAGAGCTGTTACATTTCATGTACTAGCCATATACCTATCTTACAAAGAGAGAACAGTCAGCTGTAATGCAGGGTCTCTTGATGATTTTAATAATAAAATTAATTTGAAAATAGATTCCTTCCATTCATTTAGAAGGATTATCTTCATTTGAGTTATTTTTTGAAGGCAAGATTTTGTTTTCTCTTCTTTTAATTTAGATACATTGATAAATGTCAGTGCTAATTTTATTCCTATATACAAACACAACCAATTTAGAAATAAACAACTTTATCAGCCAAAATATCTAATCTAAACTTATTTATAAATGGAAATTTGTATGTATGTGTGTGTGTGTGTCCGTTACCTATAGACTCCAAAATGGCTGAACCGATTTTCTTGAAAATTTATACAGTTGTACTATAAACGTCTGCAAGTGTTCTTAGCTAGGTTTTGTGTCGAGGTACCCCCAATAAATATCAATAATCGAAAAAATTGGGTTATAGAAGGAGTGGTCCGATTTTAATCAAATTTGATACACTCATAGACAAAGACATAAGAAACGATATTCAGAAGTTTCAAGGTTGCAGTTCTTACAATAGTGCAGAAAATCGATAATATATATATATATATATATATATATATATATATATAAGGCAAGATGTTTGTGTGTGTGTCTGTTTATCTGTCTGTATGTCTTTTATACAACTCTACAGTTTTTATCGGATTATCACCAAATTTCACACAAATATTCTTTAGGCTGAGTCTGAGCTCCAGGACCATGGATTAGTTTTAAAGCTTTCGTTACACCCGAGCAACGCTGGGCTATACTGCTAATTGCTTATATATAAAAAGTTTTAAAATTTATAACTATAAGTAACAGAAGAAATGATTTCTGAGAATATGTTTCTAAAATAGTTATGCAAATTATATGTTAACATTAATGGACAGTGGCTCGGATTGAGGAGTTGAATTCAAATACTGGCAAAATTCATTACATTCACTTACATACTAATACCCTTGGGAAAGGCATGAATCCATTTCTTCTCCCTCAAGATATTTTTTTTTATAATCATATCACCCCCAGCAAGGCATTTTACTGCAAAGGGTTACATAGGAGGAAAGTTATAAGAAAGAGTGACGGGTTATAGGGAGTGTCAGGAAGTGGGTAAGAGAAGGATGAGAATACTGATGAGAGTGGAGTGGACGGAGAAAAGAGCATGAGAGAGAGGATGCAGGTTAGTGAGATAGAAGATGACTTTTGACTTTACATTTAAATTCTTGGAGATTGTAGTTGTCAGGGAAGCAAGTAAATGGAAGGGAATTCCATAGGTGGGAAGTACGAGAAAAGAAACTGCTGGAGTGTAATTTGCATTTACATTTTATCGGTTTCACAGTAAAAGGGTGGGGCCTAGTTGAGTATATATGAGTAAATAGCAAAACAGATTGGGTTTGATAGCCTTGGGTGCCAACCATTTGAGAAAAAAAAATCTCTGAATTCCAAACCAGCCTGGGAAGTGTTCAGCTCCATCTGGCTATCTTGCCCAGATAAACACGACTGCAGATAGAGTGCATGTGGTGCAACTACAACACAAATGGTTTGTAGATCTTGTGATCATTATACAAAAAGCTTATAAAAAATGATTGCTTAACAATATGGTCTTTTTTGTTTTACTAATATAAGTAAGGGAGACAGACAGACAAACAATTTAGTATTACCGGAATTTATAAAATACTAGCAATATAGCCCGGCATTGCTCAGTTGTAATGAAAGCTTTAAAACTAATAAATGGTTCTGGAGCTCAGACTCTTTGGACGTTGGCACGAAAGACTAAAGAGCAATAGTTGTTTTCAGTTAAAGCGAGACCGTAGACTGAAAGAAAAATGAATGGATGTAAGTCAAATTTTGATTTCCTGGTATCGATATCAAATAAGTTTTTTTCATTGTAAACTGAATTTTAAAGGCTAAATACGTCCTCTGAGTAAATGGTATCATGGCTGAGACTAAGAACTACAATTATACCTACTTAGAGCCAAAAACTAAAATAAAAGGGCTGAAAAAAATACAGACATACAGGCAGATAAACAGACACATACACACAAACATCTTGCCTTTTATATATATATATATATATATATATATATATAAACACGAAAAAAATCGCAAGATCGCCAAGACCTACCGCGGTTTCGCACAACGGCTCGTCAAGGCAAAGGCAGACCAAGGACTAATCAAATAAATAGACACCTATTAAAGACTAACCCATTTGGGGGAAGGGGTTGTTTGAGGAAAGAAAAAAAAAAAAATATATATATATATATATATTGGGGGGGGGGGGTTCACATTAAGGTCCGATAGTCTAAGCAAGAAACTTCATTTAATAAAAAAAAATAAATTTTTAATAAAAAAGTGCCCTAGCGATAATAAAAACAATAAATTTTGTTGGGTATGTGACGAGGAGAAGCTAGCAATAGCTAAATTTGAACCTGCCAACAAACTTATTAACACTAGATCAGAAATATTAAATAAGTGTAGAATGCACAAAATGAAGTTTCTTGCTTAGACTATCGGACCTTAATGTGAACCCCCCCCCCCCCAATATTTTTTTTTTTTCTTTCTTTCTTTCCTCAAACAACCCCTTCCCCCAAATGGGTTAGTCTTTAATAGGTGTCTATTTATTTGATTAGTCCTTGGTCTGCCTTTGCCCTGACGAGCCGTTGTGCGAAACCGTGGTAGGTCTTGGCGATCTTGCGATTTTTTTCGTGTGTTTTTGCTCTGCGTAACTGCCTTTTTGTTAACACTTTTTGGTTAGTTTAGTATCGAGCACTTTTCTTTCCTGGTGGTTCGTTCCGTTCGAGGGTTTTTTTCTTTACTGTGAAGAACCGTATGTATTGTCGGTCCTACGCAGTTTTCTTTTTTTTTCCCTCTTTGTCCAAAGCTCTATAGCCGAGGATAATAACGGAGTTAGATTCTGCTGGTTATTCATAGTCTTTAAAAGTTTGTGTAACATTTTAAGATTAGAATACGTACAGAGTCGGTTTTATTATTATTATTATTATTAATATATATATATATATATATATATTATCGATTTTCTGCACTATTGTAGGAACTGCAGCCTTGAAACTTCTGAATATTGTTTCTTATGTCTTTGTCTATGAGTGTATCAAATTTGATTAAAATTGGACCATTCCTTCTATAACCTGATTTTTTGGATTTTCGATATTTATCGGGGTTACCTTATCACAAGACCTAGCTAAGAACACTCGCAGATGCTTATAGTACAACTGTGTAAATTTTCAAAAAAATTGGTTTAGCTTTTTTGGAGTCTATAGGTAACGGACACAGACAAAGTTCCATTTATAAATAAGTTTAGATTTAGATTGATCAAATATATATTTTTGTAAATAAAGGATAAAATCAGGGAGATGAAAATCATTTGTCAATTCATTACATGGTAACCTTTATTTGGAGCCAATCTGTCAGTTAAATGCCATACATGGGCAATCATGTCTCGAAAGAGACATGACTGACTAGGCAGATAATTTTCCTATAGTAGGTTGCCATTACTTTCTGCAGTAGACCGGTGGCCAACAAAGGCTGTAGAATCCAATCTGTCTTATTATTAGGAGGGAAGAAGCAGCTTTGGTATTTTTGCGTAAGTGAATGCAAGAAATTCAACTGGAATTTGAACTTGGCTCCCCAATTTCTCATTTCGAGCCGATATCCACTGCACCACAATGCACATTATTTGGAGTAATATTTAAAATAAGTAAGGCTGTATTTAAGAATTTTAAAGAAAGTTAAATTGAAAGATAATTAAAACTGTATCTTTTGCTTTTTTTCCGCTTTTCACTTTTGTAGTAGAATCTAAACCCTAAACACTGATTCTCTTTCTACACTCTCTTTTCTTTTCTAATTTCTCATCCCTCTCTACACCAATTCCCCTTCCCACTCTCTCAACAGTAATACCTTTTCTAATTTCTCTTCTCACTTTTCACTAATTCCTTTTCTCTATCTCTGCTTTAATTTTCTAATTCCTCTCTCTTGACAGTAATTCCTTTTTCAATTCGGTTCTTTTTTCACTAATTTCTCTTCTCTTTCTACACTAATTCCTCTACCCTCTCTACACTTATCTTTCTTAATTCCTCTTCTCTCTCTGTACTGATTCCACATTCCCTGTCTGCACTGATTCCTCTACTCTCTCTCTCTCCACAATAATTCCTCATTTCTCTCTACAATAATTCCTCATTTCTCTCTACAATAATTCCTCTTCTTTCTCTACAATAATTCCTCTTCTTTCTCTACAATAATTCCTCTTCTTTCTCTACAATAATTCCTCTACTCTCTCTACAATAATTCCTCTAATGCCACAGATGAACTGACATCAAGGATCATGGTAGCATTCACCAAAATAAACAGAGAATGATCAGAAGACTAACAGAAGATTTTAAAGCTGTCTGGCAAATGTTAAAGCTAGTCATTTATTTAAGTGCTATACATGATACACACTTGGATGATCATGTCTCAAAAGAGACATGGCTGACTGGGCAGATGGTTATCCCGCAGTATGTTGTCATTACTTTCTGCGGTACACTGGTTGCCAGCCAAGGCTAGAGAATCCAGTCTGTTTTGTTATTTGACTCATAACTGTATAGTGTAGAGAGAGAGATGAGGAATTGAGAGAGAAAAGTACAATACAATAATTCCTCTAATCTCTCTACACAATAATTTCTCTTCTCTCTACAATAATTCCTCCTCTATCTCTACAATAATTTCTCTTCTCTCTACAATAATTTCTCTTGTCTCTGTACAAATATTTCTCTACTCTCTCTACAATAATTCCTCTACTCTCTCTACAAATTTCTCTCTTAATTCCTCATCTCTCTCTCTCTACACTAATTCCTTCTGTCTCTCTACACTAAATCCTCCTTACATTGTCTATAAAAGTGAACAGATAACAATCTTTCAATCATTATGTTGTCCTCTTGAATGTGCAATTTCAGTTCCATTATCAATATTAAAAGTATTTGAGAAGTAATTCCTCTTCTCTCTTAACATCAATTCTTTTTCTAATTCCTCTTTTCAACCATCCAACCATCCGTTCATTTGCTATATTCTTCTAACCTTTATTTGTATGGTTAACTTTTCTATCTATTGTGAACGTAGCTTTGGAACCCTTATCTGATTTTCTACCACACAACCAAATAAGGACCCGTTTTTTTTTTTTATCTCTTTCATTCTTGTTCAAGTCAATGTGCACTAAAAACTGGCAAAAATTGGTTGCAAATTTTTATATAGTGGGTTTCAAGAATTTTTTAGTTTTTGTTTTTTTACTTTTGTAGTAGAGTATGTGTGTTGTGGTGCAGTGAATATCGTCTAGGAAAGAGAAATCGGGGTGCTGAGTTTGAATTCCAGTTTAATTCGCTGCATTCATTTATGTGCAAATACCCTTGGGAAAGGTATTAATCCGTCTTTTCCCTCCAGTTATGAGACAAATAACAGGACAGACTGGGTTCTATAACCTTGGCTGGCAACCAGTCTACTGCAGAAAGTAGTGGCAATCTACTGCGGGATAACTTTCTGCCCAGTCAGTCATCTCTCTTTTGAGACATGATCGTCCAAACGTGTATCATGTATGGCACTTAACTGACTGATTGACTGACTATCTTTAACTACATTTGCCAGACAACTTTGGAATCTTCTGTTAGTCTTCTGATCATTCTCTCTGTTTATTTTGGTGATTGCTGCCATAATCCTTGCTGTCAGTTCATCTTTGGCATTAGAAGGAGTTTTTTTTCTGTCTCTCGCTCAACTGCATTCACATCTGATAATGAAGAGTGTTGCAATCTGAGAAGTAAGGTAACCAAATTGAAGGGGGTGATGGAGTGGCAGGAATTGTCTGACCGCCATGTCTTGGTCCTCCAGATTGGGTAGCATAGTGCACAGTTCTGTTGTTAGTGAGTTTACTGAGCTAATCACAATTAGACTCATTTAACTCTTTCTGAATCATCCGCATTCTCCTCAGATTGACACCCAAATACTCAGAAATGTTTTTATTGGAGATTCTGGTGCAAGTGCCAAACAGTACAGCTGTTTTTATATTTCTGGCAGAGCGAATTGCATCATGGTACTCTTTTTCTTGCAGACAATGCCCAACTGACCCTCCTATACTGTGCAATTGATAAAATGAAAATAAACATGCATGCACAAAATTAAGAACATAAAATTGAAACAATTTACCCATTGCACCATATCTATCTATGATCCTGGGTATGACTGTAGCTTTAAATTTATTATTAGGAGTTTTGGGGAATGTGGAGATACCCCTTAAATGCCATTTCAACCATGTCCACTCTGGCCTGGAATAATAGTACCTGTTAGGGTTCCATCTATGGGTCAAATAGTTTGCATGTGTGCCTGAGTGTGCACGTTTATTTTATAAGTACACTATATGCATGTGTGCGCACATGTGAGACAGCTACGTAAATATGTACTGTTGGTGTGAAATATTTGTATCTTGTATGTGTGTGGAAGCTTTTTGAAGCCGAGCAAAGTCATCATGGGCATTCCCAAGCCACCAGCCTTTGTACCAGAAACGGCAAACTCTGACATCAAAATCCCTTGTGTATATTGTATGGTCCACCATGCACTACCCATCGTATTTAAGACCCCAGGGGAGGTCAAACTCTGTGATAATATAACAGGCCATCATCACAAATACTTAACAGGTAGCACTCAGTGCACCTGTCTAGGTTGTGTTGTTTTGATTGAGAGAGTGTGCTTTGTACCGCACAAGCAAATGTCACTGGAACTAACCAACATTTATATTCATATGGACTATCCATTATGCCATCGTTCCTCCATACACATTGTATTTTGATATACATTCCTAACAAATGGCATTTATAACATTGACATATAACTTGTATAACTATTTTTAGAAGCCTATTTTCAGAAATATTTCTTCTGTTATTTAGATTTAACACAAATCTTAAAACCGGTAATCTATAAGCAATGTTTTGGCTGATAAAATTAGTCTATTTCTAAATTTGTCATGTTTGTATATAAAAAGAATTTATATCTGGCTTGTCAAAATTTAATCTTAAATTAGCACAAAAGTTTATCAATGTGTTTGCATTAATGGTAAACATGAAATAAGCAACCTTGCCTTCTAAAAATAACAAATTAAATTGAAAATAATTCTTCCAATGGATGGAAGAAATCTATTTTTGAATTAATTTATTTTTAATAAAATCATTAAGAGAACTTCTATTACAACTAACTGTTCTCCATTCCTAGGACGAGTATTTGGTTAGTACATGAGAAGTAACAACTTTTATGAAAGTGTGACAGTACAAGCGGTAAACGTGAAAGGCAAATATTGGATGTCAGTATTTTCATTTGTCTATATTTCTGAGATGAGGTGGTATTTACATTATTCAGACTATCGCCCTCATCTTTGTTGTCATTTGTATGATGTTTCGGCTGTTTTACGCTCTGGCCTTCTTCAGGGGCTAGGAATTTTTAATCGAACCCTTTGTTACAATCACTGGAGTATATTGTTCTTATCTCTTGCGTAGTAATGCTTCGATTGTAAGTTATGATTTATCTCCCTCTAACCTTGCAAGTTATTTGGTTAGTTCCTGTAACTGATCCATAGAGTTGTCAGTTCAATACTAGTGGTATTCAATACAGCAGTGGTGAACAAATAACTTAAAGTCAGGTTAGAGGGAGATAACTTAAGACTATAAAAGAAGCTTCGTACAAAGGAATGAGAATGATACACCCCAGTGATCGTAATAAAAGGTTTGGTTTGAAATTCCTAGCACCTGAAGAAGACTAGAGTGTACAACAGTTGAAACGTCGTACAAATGACAACAAAGATGTTGACAATAGTCCAAATAATGTAAATAGTGTAATTTGTTTTCTTTTTAATATTTTTGAATGCAGTTTTCAGCATTAAATTTAAATTAATAGCAATGCCTGGAAAAATCATGGATTACATGGAAAAATACACAAAAGAAAAGTAATATTAAGATGATGTCAAACCTGGAAAAGAACAGGACAATTTATTAAACCTGAAATAGTAAAGGACAAGATATTCTAGTGAAGTCAAAAATTAAAAATTTCTCATTTAAAATATTGCAGCTAAAAATAAAATTTGAATGTAATATTTTAAGTAAGAAATTTCTTATTTTTTTTACTTCACTAGAATATCTTGTCCTTTACTATTTCAGGTTTAATAAATTGTCCTGTTCTTTTCCAGGTTTAATATAATCTTAAGAATATTACTTTTTTGTGCATTTTTCCATGTAATAATTTATGTACTGAAAAGAAAGTTATAAGATCACATGAAAAATTATATAGACACTTAACTACAGCACTTTGTCATTTTAACAAAACTTGCATATATATATATATATATATATATATATTCTACTTTCCTCTTCTTTAAGCTTTCTTCTTTCTTTATATGCCAGAAAATGATTGCATAAAAATATTGCACTTAATTGTAAATAATTTGAAACGTGAAAACTTTCAATCATTTCACATCGACATATTTCCCTTCTTTTTTTTTTCCAAATGTTCAAATTTCTTCTCTAACTTAGGATTTTTTTCTTTTATGACATAGTGTCTGTATATTTATAATTCATAATTGTCTATCGATATATTGCAGAAAGTGATTTTCTTTGTCAAGTATTACACTGATATTAATAGCGAAATATTAGCCACTTAATTTCATTCCTTATTTTTCTGACAGTCTCACCTTCCGTCAATGCAATTATTTATTGAAATTTTCAGATGTCAAAACTAATAACAATATTTCCAAGATTGTTTCTTCTATTAACGAAAAGCTTCTCCTCTTCTTATTATAATTCTACATCATCACACCTGGGTTTTTGGAGAATCATTGTTTGGGTGTGCGTTGTTGTTATGTTTGAGTGTGTGTTGTTGTTATGTTTGGGTGTGTGTTGTTGTTATGTTTGGGTGTGCGTTGTTGTTATGTTTGGGTGTGCGTTGTTGTTATGTTTGAGTGTGCGTTGTTGTTATGTTTGGGTGTGCGTTGTTGTTATGTTTGAGTGTGCGTTGTTGTTATGTTTGGGTGTGTGTTGTTGTTATGTTTGGGTGTGTGTTGTTGTTATGTTTGGGTGTGATTTGTTGTTATGTTTGGGTGTGCGTTGTTGTTATGTTTGTGTGTGTGTTGTTATGTTTGGGTGTGCGTTGTTGTTATGTTTGGGTGTGCGTTGTTGTTATGTTTGGGTGTGCGTTGTTGTTATGTTTGGGTGTGTGTTGTTGTTATGTTTGGGTGTGCGTTGTTGTTATGTTTGGGTGTGTGTTGTTGTTATTTGGGTTTGGGTGTGCGTTGTTGTTATGTTTGGGTGTGTGTTGTTGTTATGTTTGGGTGTGTGTTGTTGTTATGTTTGGGTGTGATTTGTTGTTATGTTTGGGTGTGTGTTGTTGTTATGTTTGGGTGTGCGTTGTTGTTATGTTTGGGTGTGTGTTGTTGTTATGTTTGGGTGTGTGTTGTTGTTATGTTTGGGTGTGATTTGTTGTTATGTTTGGGTGTGCGTTGTTGTTATGTTTGTGTGTGTGTTGTTATGTTTGGGTGTGCGTTGTTCTTATGTTTGAGTGTGGGTTGTTGTTATGTTTGGGTGTGCGTTGTTCTTATGTTTGAGTGTGGGTTGTTGTTATGTTTGAGTGTGGGTTGTTGTTATGTTTGAGTGTGCGTTGTTGTTATGTTTGGGTGTGTGTTGTTGTTATGTTTGGGTGTGTGTTGTTGTTATGTTTGGGTGTGCGTTGTTGTTATGTTTGGGTGTGTGTTGTTGTTATGTTTGGGTGTGTGTTGTTGTTATGTTTGGGTGTGTGTTGTTGTTATGTTTGGGTGTGTGTTGTTGTTATGTTTGGGTGTGATTTGTTGTTATGTTTGGGTGTGTGTTGTTGTTATGTTTGGGTGTGCGTTGTTGTTATGTTTGAGTGTGCGTTGTTGTTATGTTTGGGTGTGCGTTGTTGTTATGTTTGGGTGTGTGTTGTTGTTATGTTTGGGTGTGTGTTGTTGTTATGTTTGGGTGTGCGTTGTTGTTATGTTTGGGTGTGTGTTGTTGTTATGTTTGGGTGTGTGTGTTGTTGTTATGTTTGGGTGTGATTTGTTGTTATGTTTGGGTGTGCGTTGTTGTTATGTTTGTGTGTGTGTTGTTATGTTTGGGTGTGTGTTGTTGTTATGTTTGGGTGTGCGTTGTTGTTATGTTTGGGTGTGTGTTGTTGTTATGTTTGGGTGTGTGTTGTTGTTATGTTTGGGTGTGATTTGTTGTTATGTTTGGGTGTGCGTTGTTGTATGTTTGGGTGTGTGTTGTTGTTATATTTAGGTGTGTCTTATTATTTATATTTGGTGTGGGTAATATTATATTTGGGGTTATTATATGATTTATTAGTTCTGTTTGATATATAATTATTATTATATTTAATTATTATTGTACATATTTGATATATATTATTATTATATTTAGTTATATATATATATATATTTTAATTTTATTTATTAATATATTTGGGTACTGAATACAATTATTATATACATGATATAGGTATTGTTCCATATTTTGGTGTCGTTGTTGTTATATTTGTTTAAGTATGCATTGTTGCATTTATATTTGGGTGTGTGTTGTTGTTATGTTTGGGTGTGTGTTGTTGTTATGTTTGGTGTGCGTTGTTGTTATGTTTGGGTGTGTGTTGTTGTTATGTTTGGGTGTGTGTTGTTGTTATGTTTGGGTGTGATTTGTTGTTATGTTTGGGGTGCTCTGCGTTGTTATTATATTTGAAGTGTCGTTGTTGCTGCTGTTTGGTGTGCGTTGTTGTTATGTTTGGGTGTGTGTTGTTGTTATGTTTGGGTGTGTGTTGTTATGTTTGGGTGTGATTTGTTGTTATGTTTGGGTGTGCGTTGTTGTTATGTTTAGTGTGCGTTGTTGTTATGTTTGGTGTGCGTTGTTGTTGTGTTTGGGTGTGCGTTGTTGTTATGTTTGAGTGTGCGTTGTTGTTATGTTTGGGTGTGCGTTGTTGTTATGTTTGGGTGTCATGTTGTTGTTATGTTTGGGTGTGCGTTGTTGTTATGTTTGGGTGTGTGTGTTGTTGTTATGTTTGGGTGTGTGTTGTTGTTATGTTTGGGTGTGTGTTGTTGTTATGTTTGGGTGTGTGTTGTTGTTATGTTTGGGTGTGATTTGTTGTTATGTTTGGGTGTGTGTTGTTGTTATGTTTGGGTGTGCGTTGTTGTTATGTTTGAGTGTGCGTTGTTGTTATGTTTGGGTGTGCGTTGTTGTTATGTTTGGGTGTGCGCTGTTGTTATGTTTGGGTGTGTGTTGTTGTTATGTTTGGGTGTGCGTTGTTGTTATGTTTGGGTGTGCGTTGTTGTTATGTTTGAGTGTGCGTTGTTGTTATGTTTGGGTGTGCGTTGTTGTTATGTTTGGGTGTGCGTTGTTGTTATGTTTGAGTGTGCGTTGTTGTTGTTGTTTGCGTTGTTGTTATGTTTGGGTGTGCGTTGTTGTTATGTTTGGGTGTGATTTGTTGTTATGTTTGGGTGTGTGTTGTTGTTGTTTGGGTGTGTTGTTGTTGTTGTTTGGGTGATTTGTTGTTATGTTTGGGTGTGTGTTGTTGTTATGTTTGGGTGTGTGCTGTTGTTATGTTTGAGTGTGCGTTGTTGTTATGTTTGGGTGTGTGATTTGTTGTTATGTTTGGGTGTGTGTTGTTGTTATGTTTGGGTGTGATTTGTTGTTATGTTTGGGTGTGCGTTATGTTATGTTTGGGTAGTTGTTGTTATGTTTGGGTGTGATTTGTTGTTATGCTTGGGTGTGTGTTGTTGTTATGTTTGGGTGTGCGTTGTTGTTATGTTTGAGTGTGCGTTGTTGTTATGTTTGGGTGTGATTTGTTGTTATGTTTGGGTGTGTGTTGTTGTTATGTTTGGGTGTGATTTGTTGTTATGTTTGGGTGTGTGTTGTTGTTATGTTTGGGTGTGTGTTGTTGTTATGTTTTGGTGTGATTTGTTGTTATGTTTGGGTGTGTGTTGTTGTTATGTTTGGGTGTGCGTTGTTGTTATGTTTGAGTGTGCGTTGTTGTTATGTTTGGGTGTGCGTTGTTGTTATGTTTGGGTGTGCGTTGTTGTTATGTTTGAGTGTGCGTTGTTGTTATGTTTGGGTGTGCGTTGTTGTTATGTTTGGTGTGTGTTGTTGTTATGTTTGGGTGTGTGTTGTTGTTATGTTTGGGTGTGCGTTGTTGTTATGTTTGGGTGTGTGTTGTTGTTATGTTTGGGTGTGCGTTGTTGTTATGTTTGGGTGTGTGTTGTTGTTATGTTTGGGTGTGTGTTGTTGTTATGTTTGGGTGTGATTTGTTGTTATGTTTGGGTGTGCGTTGTTGTTATGTTTGTGTGTGTGTTGTTATGTTTGGGTGTGCGTTGTTGTTATGTTTGAGTGTGCGTTGTTGTTATGTTTGGGTGTGCGTTGTTGTTATGTTTGGTGTGCGTTGTTGTTATGTTTGAGTGTGCGTTGTTGTTATGTTTGGGTGTGCGTTGTTGTTATGTTTGGGTGTGTGTTGTTGTTATGTTTGGGTGTGCGTTGTTGTTATGTTTGGGTGTGTGTTGTTGTTATGTTTGGGTGTGTGTGTTGTTGTTATGTTTGGGTGTGCGTTGTTGTTATGTTTGGGTGTGTGTTGTTGTTATGTTTGGGTGTGTGTTGTTGTTATGTTTGGGTGTGATTTGTTGTTATGTTTGGGTGTGCGTTGTTGTTATGTTTGTGTGTGTGTTGTTATGTTTGGGTGTGCGTTGTTGTTATGTTTGAGTGTGCGTTGTTGTTATGTTTGGGTGTGCGTTGTTGTTATGTTTGGGTGTGCGTTGTTGTTATGTTTGAGTGTGCGTTGTTGTTATGTTTGGGTGTGCGTTGTTGTTATGTTTGGGTGTGTGTTGTTGTTATGTTTGGGTGTGCGTTGTTGTTATGTTTGGGTGTGTGTTGTTGTTATGTTTGGGTGTGTGTTGTTGTTATGTTTGGGTGTGATTTGTTGTTATGTTTGGGTGTGTGTTGTTGTTATGTTTGGGTGTGCGTTGTTGTTATGTTTGGGTGTGTGTTGTTGTTATGTTTGGGTGTGTGTTGTTGTTATGTTTGGGTGTGATTTGTTGTTATGTTTGGGTGTGCGTTGTTGTTATGTTTGTGTGTGTGTTGTTATGTTTGGGTGTGCGTTGTTCTTATGTTTGAGTGTGGGTTGTTGTTATGTTTGGGTGTGCGTTGTTCTTATGTTTGAGTGTGGGTTGTTGTTATGTTTGAGTGTGCGTTGTTGTTATGTTTGAGTGTGCGTTGTTGTTATGTTTGGGTGTGTGTTGTTGTTATGTTTGGGTGTGTGTTGTTGTTATGTTTGGGTGTGTGTTGTTGTTATGTTTGGGTGTGCGTTGTTGTTATGTTTGGGTGTGCGTTGTTGTTATGTTTGAGTGTGCGTTGTTGTTATGTTTGGGTGTGCGTTGTTGTTATGTTTGAGTGTGCGTTGTTGTTATGTTTGGGTGTGTGTTGTTGTTATGTTTGGGTGTGTGTTGTTGTTATGTTTGGGTGTGATTTGTTGTTATGTTTGGGTGTGCGTTGTTGTTATGTTTGTGTGTGTGTTGTTATGTTTGGGTGTGCGTTGTTCTTATGTTTGAGTGTGGGTTGTTGTTATGTTTGGGTGTGCGTTGTTCTTATGTTTGAGTGTGGGTTGTTGTTATGTTTGAGTGTGCGTTGTTGTTATGTTTGAGTGTGCGTTGTTGCTTGGATGTGCGTTGGTGTTATGTTTGGGTGTGCATTGTTGCTATGTTTGGGTGTGCGTTGTTGTTATGTTTGAGTGTGTGTTGTTGTTATGTTTGGGTGTGCGTTATTGCTTGGATGTGCGTTGGTGTTATGTTTGGGTGTGCGTTGTTGCTATGTTTGGGTGTGCGTTGTTGTTATGTTTGAGTGTGTGTTGTTGTTATGTTTGGGTGTGCGTTGTTGCTTGGATGTGCGTTGGTGTTATGTTTGGGTGTGCGTTGTTGCTATGTTTGGGTGTGCGTTGTTGTTATATTTGAGTGTGTGTTGTTGTTATGTTTGGGTGTGCATTATTGCTTGGATGTGCGTTGGTGTTATGTTTGGGTGTGCATTATTGTTTGGATGTGTGTTGTGGTGCAGTGGATATTGGCTCTGGATGAGAAATCGGGGAGCCGAGTTCGAATTCCAGTTGAATCCATTGCATTCACTTACTCACAAATACCCTTGGGAAAGGTATTAATCCATCTCTTCCCTCCTGTTATGAATTAAATAGTAGGACAGATTGGGTTCTATAGCCTTGGCTGGCAACCAATCTACCACAGAAAGCAATGGCAATCTACTGTGGGATAATCTTCTGCTCAGTCAGTCATGTCTCGAAAGAGGCATGATCACCCAAGCATGTTTCACGTATGGCACTTTACTGATTGTTTGGGTAAATAATTCTACATCATTACACCCATGGTTTTTGGGAAGTTATTGCTTAGGTAAATAATTCTATATCAAGACACCAGCGTATTTTTGTGCTGTCATTGCTTGAGAAAATGATTCTTTATCATCAAATGTAGGTATTTTTGTAGAGTCATTGCTTTGGAAAATGATTCTATGCTTGGAAATATGATGCTATGTCATCAGCCCTGGGGTTTTTGTAGTCATTGCTTGGGTAAATAATTTTACATCAAGACATGAGGTTATTTTGGTGCAGTCATTTTTTTGGAAAATGATTCTACATCAAAACACCAGGGATTTTTGTAGGTACCTTCACTCAAATTTTCAATACCTCAATTTAAATTGAATTTTTAAAAATAAAATAGTTTTCTTGAAGCTATAATTTTAGCTTTAATTGAAAACCAAGAGATTAAATTTTCTAATTACAGTAAGCAAAATAACCTGGTGTATTTCAAACCAAAATTATACTGATCAGAATCAAAAAATTTTAGGTTTAAAAAAAAATTTTTTCTTTAATTTCAAACTTTTCGCCATTTTTCATCGATTGTAAACAGTAGCCAATTCTCAGTTTTAAAATATCTTACAAAAATAAAATACATCTCACTGACACATAATTTTATTCAAATTACTGAATTTAAACTTACCTGAAGTTCCCTTGAAACAAGAATTATTTGCTTACTGCCTGGAATTTTTAAAAAGAACATTTCTCAATTACAGTAGCTTTGTTATCACAGTTGTCATCACCTTATCAGAGGTGTTAATCATGATTTACAGTGGCTGGCCAAAAGTATGGAAGACAAATTTGGTATAAACAGGTTTATATATGGATTTTTTTTTTGTTTTCATGTAAGGGAGGACAACCCTTGAATAACGTGACCTTTTAATGATAAAGATCATGTATGGCTACTCATACAAACAAAATATGGGTAATCAAGATGCAGAAAATTAAAATATTCTAATTATTTAACAAAAAATGAGCACCCCTATTTATAGTAATGTTACGAACCTGTTTGGGTAAGCAACATATAAAAATACAATTTTAATTGGTATAATGCTGAAGGGAGTGAATTAAACTATAACGCAAGATGATTTTATACAGAAAGAAAATTTATTATAACACACATCAATGTTCCGCAAACGCAGGAATAAGGTGACAGAACTATAATATACCGGACACTAGAATGGATTCCACTTCGTACTAGTTTCACACAATATTCACTGGAAAATAAGAGGTGAGTCTAATGAGGAAGTTTAAGCGGAATGGAAAAAAGTCATTGAACTTGGCTAAAGATTATATATATATATATATATATATATATATATATATACACACACAGCTAGGGTTTGGTCAGAGTGATTAACAAAACAATCTTTACCTTTCACGGCAGCACATGGTGTATTCACTGGATGCCAAGGAAAGTGTTTGTGTGGAGAATTTTGGCTGGTAGCATGATGGAAAGTTCTTAGGACATCTTGAACGAATAGCCGGAGAGGGGTCTATGCCCAACAACTCTAGGATTTTCTACTATTTCTTCTCTTTTATATAGAAACAGGGGCCTATATTCATTGGCCCTCTCTTTCTCGTGTCTTTTTCTTCTTTTCACTGTAACCATAGTTACCAGGTTATTTAATCTCTTTTTGGGGAGGGTAGAACCTGAGCCAGTGACCTAATTCATAGTACTCTCCTTTTTGGAGTGGTAGAACCCTGATTGAATGACCTAATTCATACTATTACTAAGGTGACTATTTTAGTCATGACCCAAGGCTTTTGAGGCAAAAAAACGCTTCTAACTTCCTGGTTACTGTCAGCTTTTAGATTTTTTGATTAGTAAATATATTTGCCACACATTAATTTTTTAAAAATTGAGAGACCTATGAGGAAGGAATTTTTAAAAAAATTTAAAACTTTTTAGAAAGTACTTAATAAAAAATAATAAAAATGAAAACAATTCTTGTAAAAATTCATTATTAATGGAAAAAATTTTTTTTCTATTCAGACTATGCTATCATTTTATGTTTATAAAAGCAATTAAAAGTTTATCCAAATAAAAAATGGCATAGTTTTATTGCATTTTTGTTTTCGCAGTTCATAGCAGATTTTCTAAAAATGAACAGGTTTTGAAGAAAAAAAGACAGTTGCTTAGCATTTCCCAATGACTCCTGAATTTATTAAAATTATATGTTGAGACCTAATTGCATTTTTTGACATTTCTGGAAATTCATTGGTGGGAGGTAACATGTGTGAAAAAAAAAATGTTTTTACCAATATTTTCTAAAAATAATTATTTCAAAAGTTATTTCAGTCAATTATGAATAAGTCCTGAAACTTTCATCAAAATCTGACCATTATTTGATTTTTGCAAGAATTTCCAAATTAATGTGTCTTTCACAGTCAAAAAATGCCTTTGCATAATATTACGTTTTCACAAAATAAACTCTGGCGTCAATTTATGCCTCACACTGACGAGAGAAAAAAAGATTTTCTATCACTAAATGAACCTGTTAGAACCAATTAAAAAAATTTGTAAAAATAATTAAAAAATATTTTGATCTATGCTCTTTATGATAGCATAAACATTTTTGCTAAGAAAACTTTGTTTTTATTTAGTTTGAGGCCTTTTCTGTCAGATGATGCTGTTTTTCCAGCGTTTTTGTTGGATACACCTAGATTTTTGGTAGACATTGTTTTGGAAAATTTGATGGTTCAGGTAATATTAAGTCACTTAAAATCTTCTGCACTCTTTTAAAAATTTTTGTTTGGATTGAAATTGTCTGAATATTTTTCCATATCTCTAACTTTTGCAATATTTTTGTTATTCCCACTGTTCCAGTTATTATGAGTGAAACTTTCAGTTTGCATAAATTTTGCAAGATTCAAGGAAAATCCTGTTTTGTTTCAATCTGTCTTCATCATCAGTTTTCTCAATTTTCTAACTGAACCTGGTCTTTTGGGAGTCTGAAGTAAAAAGTTACTTTTACTTTGCTGTATGCAAAGTCAAGTGTTTGTTGAACTGAAGTCATTTGTACAATTCCCAATAAGCCACTGTTCCAGCTTACAGCATATCACATTGAATACACTGGTTCTCATTCGATCACCAAAGTTAAGCAACGTTGAGCCTGGTCAGTACTTAGATGGGTGACCACTTGGGAATACCAGGCGCTATAAGCGTTCAGTGACGGATGTGTGTGCAGGGGATGTTAGCTTGAAAGGAGAAATTGGTGAGCCAAGTTCAAATTCCAGTTGAGTACCCTGCATTCACTTAAGCACTGGTACCCTTGGGATAGGTATTAATCCATCACTTCCCTCTACTTATGGGTTAAATAACAGGATGGAGCCTGGAGGCAACCCATCTAGTGTTGGTGTCACAATAAAAACACACTTCGTAGCCCTGGTGAAGCATCAAGTATTCAGCTATTTGACAAGATTGAATTTCGCTACAAACTGTGCCAGGGTTCCAAATGCAGGGATACTGGAGGAGTGTAGTGAGTTCTATCTCAGCCGAGGCCGCAGGATGACAACGACGAAGCCGGCTTTTTTTTTTATTTCTTTGCACTCACTTTCTCTCCCATTTTGTTGCATCTTATTATTATTATCATTGTGATTGACAATATGGTCATTTATTTGCTTTTTCCTCATAAAAATTTAGATTTTCTGCCAATTTCAAATTGGTATCACATGATATGTTGTTTTAATTGTTCTATTCATTATACTTGATGGATATTTTCAGTCATGGCTGTTTTTATGGTTCAACTGTGAATGACAAAATCTGTCACAAATATACAACTATAACACAATTCCAATGATAAAAATTTCTATTTTATTGTGATTGATGAAACTTCAGTTTTATGTGTCATTTCATTGACCAGACTCTCCTTCTTTCAACCAATCATGACTCAGAAGCTCTTCTGCTTGAGAAGGTGACTTTTGAATTCTGGCCATTTCTCTAAAAGAAGAAAAAGTCTGCATTTTTGCAGATAAATATTTGGTAATATTATGAGAGTAAATTTTATAAACTATCAAAATATATGAAAATGCTGAAACAATTGGCGGACCTGAAGGAGACTACCACTGCCTTTAAATTTGTGGTTTTTCTATTTTTTTTTATTTTTTTTAGTTTCATCTTATCGACTACACCCTAAACTTTTCCATTGACAAAAAAATTTGGAAACATTTCAACATTTAAACAATTTTACGTGGGGTTCTCAGTTTTTCATATAACCTTACAGTAAATCGATCCTGTGCAATTAACTTTTTTGCTTGTGTATATTCAACAACTGAATCCTTTGCAAAATTTTTGAATGAATCCATTCTTGAAGCTTCTGAGGAAGATGCCATCTTAAGAACTAAAGAAAACTTGTAAAAAACAAAAACAAGAGCAACAACTCATCCCCCAAAAAAAACCAAAACAATGCGACCCCAACGTGAGTGGTTCCGAAATGAAGGATCACTTTACTGTAATGTTGTATGAGAAACTGAGACCCCCCCAAATTGTTTAAATCTTGAAATTTTTTCAAATTGTGTTTGATAATCAAAAACTTTATGTAATAACCAATAAGACTGCACTAAAAAAAGTAAAAAAAAAAAAATGGAAAACAACAAATTTAAAGACGGCGGTAGCCTCCTTTTAGGTCCGCCAAACAATTTTTTTTTCTTTTTTAAACTAAGAAAATGAAGTTTCATAAGTGATTGTTTGGGAATCAAAGAAAAATTTGTTTTGTACATGCAGAAAAATGACAGAAATAGACAGTGATGGGAAATATGTAGAAAATTGAACCTCGTTGCTATTGAGGTTTTACATGTCACGTCGGATCAGAGTCACAAGTAAATCTTTGGGAAATATTTTATTATTTTGAAATGGGTGAATACCAACATAAACCAGGAATAAACATTTGTTAGATTTTAATTTTTCTTTTGTTTTTACTTTTAATTAAATAATATTTGTTCTGTTGACTCTTATAAAACATTAAAACTTTTAGTTTTCACAACCTTATGCATAGATAAAACTATGAAGGGACTGGTATCCAATATTTACCTTTCACTTTTGCCTCTTGTACTGTCACACTTTTATAAAAGTTGTTACTTCTCATGTACTAACCAAATACTCGTCCTATGAAAGGAGAACAGTAAGTTGTAATAGAAGTTCTCGTAATGATTTTATTAATAATAAATTAATTCAAAAATAGATTTCTTCCAATCATTGGAAAAATTATCTTCAATTTAATTTATTTTTAGAAGGCAAGGTTGCTTATTTCATGTTTACATTTAATGTAAACACATTGATAAACTTTTGTGCTCATTTAAGATTGAATTTTGACAAGCCAGATATAAATTCTTTTTATATACAAACATGACAAATTTAGAAATAGACTAATTTTATCAGCCAAAACATTGCTTATAGATTACCGGTTTTAAGATTTGTTAAATCTAAGTAACAGAAGAAATATTTCTGAAAATAGGTTTCTAAAAATAGTTATACAAGTTATACGTTAATGTTATAAATGCCATTTGTTAGGAATGTATATCAAAATACAATGTGTATGGAGGAACGATGGCGTAATGGATAGTGGCTTGGTTTAAGGAATCAGAGAGCTGAATTCAAATCCCAGTCAAATTCATTCCATTCACTTACATGCTAATCCCCTTGAGAAAGGCATGAATCCATCTCTTCTTTCTTTCTTATTATTATGTGTGCTTATTAGGAGACATGGAAGAGTAATGGATTGCTGCTCGGATTGAGGAATCGGAGAGCCGAGGTCGAATTTCATTCGAGTTCATTACATTCACTTACATGCTAATCCCCTTGAGAAAGGCATGAATCCATCTCTTTCCCTCCTAGTTAAAAGAAAATAGCAAACCATACTGGGTTCTACGAACTGGAGTGGCAACCAGTTGAGGAGAAAGAAAAACCTTTGAATTCAAAACCGGTCTGGAAAGTGTTAGGCTCTCTTAGGTTATGTTGTTTAGGAAACGCTACATGTGGTGTCACCATAACCCAAATGGGTTACGGATCTTGTGATGGTAATATAAAAAGGTGAGAAAATGATTGTTTAATTATGTGGTACATTTTGTTCTACTAATGTAATGGGGGGCCCACAGACAAAAATTTAGCTTTACCTGAATTTATAAAAGATGAAGTTGTTATTTTTGTAAATAAAGACATAAGTTAAATTCAGGGAAATTAAAATAGTTTATCAATTCATTTATAAGGGAAAATATTTAAATAAATAATGTTCTATTTGATTTTTTTTTTTTAATAATTAAGATTTTATCAAGTTTATATGTTAATGCTGATTGGTGATCAGTGAATTTTTTCAATTATTGTAATAAATACTGTCAACATAAAGATTGTTAAAGAAAGACAAGAGGAAAACTGTATTTTTTTTTAACATATGCATTTTGTTCTGGGCTGGCAAATATCAAAGCAAAGACATGAAATGGATTTTATTTTAAATAAAGTATCTATAAACTAAAAATTATCTTAGAGTTTTATAATTTGCTTGAAGCATTGTGTATATAAGGTGTATGGGTAGGTATTAGAAGGCTATCACAATGCGTTCAGTATAATAAAGGAAGGTGTTGGGTATTACCTATTTATTATTCATTAATATTTCGAGATCAGAATCTCATCTTCAGAATGATGGGAGAGTTTGACTTCACATCCGTCCGCTGTATGTGCGTGTTTGTGTTTATGGTTTATATAAGTGAGTGCTAGATATGTGTCACGTGTTACAAATTAACGAATGAATATTAAAATGTAGAAGATAAATCTTGTTTATTTTTGTTTGTTTTTTAAATGTGTGTTTTTCAATGTATTCTATTTAAATAAAATAAGAGAAAACAGTTATGAATTTATATGTTGAGAGAAACCAAATCATCGAATGATTTGAAATAATGTGAGAATCACGAATCAATCATTATTGGTTATTGGGAAAAACACTCATAAGTTATTCGTAATATTAACCAAAATTTATTAAGTATTAAAAAAAAACATGATAGTTCATATATGAAGAGAATTTTTTCATAGGCAGTATAATGTTGTTATAAGATGTTAAAAATGATGGAAATTTCTTTAGATTTTTTAATATCGTTGTTTATGTAATTGAATAGGAAAGTATTTTTTTCCAATCTCACATTTCCTAATAGAAACAATGCTTTCCCAAGCCAATATATACAACAAACATATAAAAAAATCTTAAGTAAATGGTTAATTTTCATTTTAGTATCACAAAAGATAACATTATATTGCACATGAAAAAATTCTCTTCAAATATGAACTGAGAATTTTTGGCATTTTTTTTCAAATATTTAATAATTTCAGTTAATATTATGAATAATTTACAAGCTTTTTTTCCAGTAGCTAGAAGTTTTTAGTTTATAGATACTTTATTTGAAATAAAAATCATTTCATCCCTTTGCTTAATGAAGTTCATTGCAGGATGAAACACAGATAAAAAAATATATAGTTTTCCTCTTATCTTTATTGAGCCAAACTGTACCTTTTTTTCAATTATAAATGTTGACCTAAAAGATTACAGCATGAGTAATAACCCAAATGGAGGTTAGAAATAAATCAGTCAGTTGAGTGCTATACGTGATACAAGCTTTGGGCGATCATGTCTCGAAGGAGACATGACTGACTGGGCAGAAGGTTATCCTGCAGTAGACTAATTGCCAGCCAAGGCTATAGAACCCAATCTTTTTTGTTATTTAACCCATAACTGGAGGGAAGAGACAGATTATATTATTAAGAAGTAATTATTGGGGGATCAGTTTTTTATTCATAATAATAAAAAACGGATCCCCACGTTATGCATAGTATAAGCCTTAACCAGGTTTCTAACTATTATATTCAGTCAGTCAGTTAAGTGCCATATTTAGTACACGGTTTTGGGCGATCATATTTTTTTCGAGACTTCTCTGACTGGGCAGAAGATTATCCCACAGTAGGTTGCCAAATGCTTTCTGCGGTAGACTGGTTGCCAGCCAAGGTTATAGAACTTAATCTGTTATTTGACATAGCTAGAGGTGGAAGAGATGTATTATATTATTAAGTAGTAATTAGTGGGGGATCAGTTTATTATTCATAGTAATATAAAACAGATCCCTCACTTTATGCCCAGTATAAGCCTTAATCATGTTTCTAACTATTACATTCAGTCACTCAGTTAAGTGACATACCTGATACACACTTTGGGTGATCATGCTCCCAAGGGTATTTGCATGTAAGTGAATGCAAATATACTCAGGCAAAATAAAATAATAGACATTTAAGTCCAGAGACCTAAATGGCTAAAAAGACAGAACAGGGTGGGGAGAGAAGAAGAAGAGAGTAAAAATAAGAAAAAGGGAAATTAAAATACACTACGCTCACAAATAAAATTACACAAAAAATTTCAAAAATAAAAACTGTCTTTTACGAGATACTTTCAAAAGATTCTCTGGAAACCTTTCACTTTCTTTAAAAACCACTTCAAATTAAGTTTTAAAATATTCTTGAAACATTTCCATTTAAAAAAAAAAACCTAAAAAAACATTTTTCACAAGAGAAACACAGAAATTACCGATGCATAAAGAAACATAAATACGAGGAAGTTAATGTGGTAAAAAACATTATAGACCCAAGTACTCAACATTACAGAAATACATTCAATTTATAGCCGATTTAAATATAGAAAAAATATATATATAGAGGAAAAACATTTATCCACAAAAAATAATAAATAAATATTTATATATATTTATATATATTGTCATCCGCAGACAGATCTGTTTCGCTGTATCACAGCTCATCAGTACAGTTAGACTCCGATTGCTACACAACCCAGGCTCGAAAACCGATGGAAATTAATGATGATTAACGAAACTGGTTATAAACAACTGACAATTTGAAATGATTTGTTTGAACATTATTTTGGATTGAAACTCATATTTAAGATTATATTCTGTTTATAATCAAACAGTATTATATATTTCTTTCTACCGGCCTGATTATTTATGATAATCATCATGTTACGGAAATTAACGAAACTGGTTATAAACAACCGACAATTTAAAATGATTTGTTTGAACATTATTTTTGTTTGATATGCGTATTTAAGTAGATATTCTGTTTTTAAGCACTCCCCGCCTGTGGACTTTTCTTTTATTTACTTGCTTTCCAGACAGCTACAATCTCCAAGAATTTAAATGTAAACTCAATCGTCATCTTCTATCTCACTAACTTGCATCCTCTCTCTCATGCTCCTTTCTCCATCCACTCCACTCTCATCAGTATTCTTATCCTTCTCTTACCCACTTCCTGACACCCCCTATAACCTGTTACTCTTTCTCATAACTTTCCTCCTATGTAACCCCCTGCAAAACAGTGGCAATAAAATGCCTTGCTTGGGGCGATATGATTATAAAAGAAAAATACTCAAATAATAGAAAAAATCTTCAAGAATTTAAATAAATTAATTCAATATAAAAGAAATCTATAATAAAAGAAGCAGGATCCTAATCGAGCGTTAAATATTGGATGAATTAATTAGAAACTTACATTAAATTTAACAAATTTTTTTTAGGGCAATATTAATATAAAACATTTAAATCATTAAATATTTTGCTTTTAGAGAATAATTTATCCTAGTGTTAACTGTCGTGGGGATTTGTTTAATCACTTGGTGGGAATGGTTAGAACTGACATTAATATATATAGGAGACTCACTATTTTTATGATAAGGCTTGAAAGGATGAGAGAGATTTAAGGTAATATCCAGAAAATTAACTATTTTAAGATTTGAAGAAATATCTATTTTAAAACAAAGTAATTTAAAAGCTTTTATATATATATATATGTGTGTGTGTGTGTGTATATATATATGTGTGTGCGTGTGTGTGTATATATATGTGTGTGTGTGTGTGTATATGTGTGTGTGTGTGTATATAATGTGTGTATGTATATGTATATATAGATAGTATGTGTGCATGTGTATATATAGTATATGTGCGTGTATATGTAATATGTGTGTATATATATGTATATATTTATGTGTGTGTGTGTGTATATATATATATATATATATTATATGTATGTGTTTTATATATATATGTGTTAGTGTGTGTGAATTTTATATGTGTATGTGAAGCATTCAGTGTATGCACTGGAGGTAATCAATTTTCCTTTCTCAAGTGTCTACTATTGAAGAAAGGCACTTCCTATTGGTGTGGAAATGATGCAATATGTCATTCTCGTGATGTCAGTTAGTCTCAGTTTGGCCAACTAAACGATGGCCTGTTGTGTATTAAGCAAACTTTAAAAGAGAAATGGGGAAAGAATATCCGACAAAGTAACATTAAAAAGCTGAAGAAGGTAACTGCCCTCTAAAAAGATCATCAAGTCATGATGGTCGCAGGAAAGCAGATCAATTGAGAATATTCTGTCGAGCTATCATCTCTAGTGCAATGTCTGTCTGGAAAATATCTAACCATTGTTTTAAACATTTCACCTGAAATGTTATTGAGGAGAAAAGACAATAAAAAGGACAGAAGACGATAACTGACGATGACTTTAAATTTTTCATAAATTGTATTTGACAAGAAAACAACAAGTTAGAAGAGAGTTCCACAGGCATCAAAGTGTGAGAGAAGAAACTATTAGAATAGAACTTACAGTTACATGTAGCAATTTCAACTATAAAATGATGAGACCTAACTGCCAATCTAGTCAGTCAGTTAAGTGCCATACGTGAAACACGCTTGGGCAGTCATGTCTCAAAAGAGACATGACTAACTGGGCAGAAGATTATCCCACAGTAAGTTGCCATTGCTTTCTGCAGTAGACTGGTTGCCAGCCAAAGCTATAGAACCCAATCTGTTTTGTTATTTAACCCATAACTCGAAGGAAGAAACGGATTAATACCTTTCCCAAGGGTATTTGCGCATAAGTGAATGCAATGAATTCAAACTGGAATTTGAACTTGGCTCCCCGATTTCTCATTCCGAGCCAATATCCAGTGCACCACAACGCACATCTAGTACTGTGTTTTTCTCTTCTTTTTTTCATCTCTCCCTTCTTTAAGCTAAACAAAAAAAAGAATTATAGCGTTCTTGTCTCTCATCCCAATCCCTATACCAAAAGAAAAAAAGAAAACATACGTGTTCCGACCAGTACTATGTCAATATAAAGATCTGCTAGAGTAGCCAAAAGTCAAAAGATGACTCTGCAAAAAAGTCGAAAAAAAAAAAAACAAAGAATAAAGCTCATCAGAACAATTGCCATGAAAATATTGATGGAAAAGGTACAAGGAAGCTGTGTTACAGTGGTGGGAAATGATTGAAACTAAGATGCCAGGTGAAGACTAATAATATTACAGATTAAAAAGCAAAACTGTCTATATAATCTTTTTTTGAAAATGCTATCATTTGCCTTATTGCATTCTCCTTAATCTCGTCCACTGTATTTCAATAGTAATTTCACATTTAGATAAAAAATCAGATGTTATAGTGAACCAAATTTCTACTATGGAAATGGTAATACTAGCTGTTTCCTTATAAGGAAACATTTGGAATTCATTGATGAAGCCGATGGCGTTGCCTTTTGTTGAAATTTTTAAAATCTTCCAAACAATGTAAATAATTACAATATCTCTACTCAGAAATATAAACTAGCAGTTTTTTTTTAGTAATTAAAAATAAATAAAAGTTCATGCAAGACAAACAAACGTTGTGTCAAGTGGGTGTAATAAAATCCCATAATATTTTCCCAGAAATTATATGATGGGCAAATTCTGGTTTTTATGGGCACTTTTTTTATTTTCATGAATTTAAGATGGAGTGATTTCTTGACAGGCACTTTTTCAGACAATAACAACAATAACCATCATAAGGAATCAGTTTATAAAACAGTGACAAAATATGAAAAGTGCAACATGGAAATTTGATGGTGCATCGGCATGACCAAAGATGCATTTCTAAAGCTAAGCAAAGTATTGAGAGACGGGAAAATTTTGTTGGAAACCTAGAAAAGAGTACTAAACTGCTATGTGACATCTATCCTCCCATATAGCAGCAAATGTTGGACAATCTCCATAAAAATGAAAGAGAGACTTGAAGCAACAGAAATGTTGTTCTACAGAAGGATGTTGAGGATACCAGAGACTGAACATGTGAACAGCAACAAGGTTTTGGAGAGGATGCAATTGAAAAGGAAACTTATACATAGAAAGAGACAGCTGAGGTTTCTGGGATTTGTAATGAGGAAAGAGGGTGTGGAGAATCTGATACTTACAGGATGGATAGAGGGAAAAGAAGACAGGAAAGCAATGCGAGATATACTTGATAAGCTTGAGCATATGGATGGCATAGCAAGGTTTAGGAGAGATACGAAGAAGAAAAGTGTTCAGGGTGACAAGGAAGAGCGACAAGTGGAAGTCCATGATCAATTACGTCCTGAAAGGACACGACACACAAAAAACAACAAAAACTATTAACAATTTTTTTTATTTTTAAAAATAATTAAAAAAAACAATTTTTGCATAAAATTCTCTTGAAAGTAATGTAAAAAGTAGTAATGCCAAACATTTCAGCACACACATCCCTTTTTTATATATAACGAGTGCGACCCCTGTGCCTGGTTCAGTGTAGCTAGTTCAGAAATATTGGTTTAAAATTAATCATCTTTAACTGCAAGTCACCTTGCTCGGCTATATCCAGCCTACATCTAATCTCAGATTATAAAGTATTAATACGGCTGAAGCCAGCCTCAATTGAGTAGGACGTTTAACTGGTTGCATGGACTGGGAAAACATCTTAATATGCTTTCATAATACCCCGAATTATCTTTATTGCTATATTCGTGACATTTCAGCCATCGTATGCTCTGATCTTCTTCAGGTGATATTTTTTTTTTTTTTTTTTTTTTTTTAATCATATCACCCCGAGCAAGGCGGTAACACCACTGATGTGCAGGGGGCTACATAGGAGTGAAAAGATTGGAAAAGAGAAAATCGGAAACTGCATCCTAAACAGGAAACAAGGGATCAGCCTCTTCACCTGTGGGTGGAGTGTGAACTGGGCGATAGTTTAGTCTATCTACTCCAATTGAAAAAAAAAAAAAGTGAGATTGGAAAAGAGAAATCCGGAAACCACATCCTAAACAGGAAACAAGGGATGAGCCTCTTCACCTGTTCAATAGACATGGGTGGAGTGTGAACCGGGCGATAATTTAGTCTATCTACTCCAATTGAAAAAAAAAAAAAGTGAGAAGATTGGAAAAGAGAAAACCGGAAACCGCATCCTAAACAGGAAACAAGGGATATGATGGAATTTTGACCAAACCCATTATTAACCCATTCATGTAGATTGTTTTTGCATGAACAGAAAGTGAAAATCACACCAGTTCTAATCCTCGTTCATGACAGTTTCTTTGCAATTATGAAACATAATTATCTGCCTTGATTCAACTGCAACTTAAATCATTTTTTAACAAATAAGAAACATTTTAATTTCTACAGCACATAATGAGGAAAGAGAGTTTAAGTAATTTAACGCTCACAGAGCATATTGAAGACCAGAGGAATGGAGGAAAGCCGTGCATAGCCTACTTTATGGTCTTGTGTAATTGGTTGACAGAACAGGGAGTAGGAGAGCTAGAAAAGAAGACAAATTTTACAGAGAACTACAAGAGACAGGAAATTGTGGAGAGCTATGATTGCCCACAATCCAAAGGCACATAAAAGATGAGGGCTTGTGTGAAATCATCCACACTTTTGGGAAGAACTGATAAAAGAGCACTATTACACAATTATGTTACTGCCCCCACCTCCAAAGAAAGGCTAGAGACATGTCTACCCTCCTATTTTATTCATAGCTGTTGGAAAATGGAATTAACAGGAATTTGGACAGAATTTGAACTAGGCTTATTTACTCTTTTTTTTTTTTTTTTTTTTTAATCATGTCACCCCAAGCAAGGCATTCCACTGCCACTATAGCGCAGGGGGTTACATAAAGGGATTGGGTATGGGAAATGTCAGAAGGAGGGTGATAGACGAGTTAGGATGTACATAGGGAGAGAGTTGGAGAGAGTGGGTGTGAGTTAGTGTGTTAGGAGGTGTCTATTGACCTTACATTTAAACTCCTGGAGGTTGTAGCCATTGGGGTACTGATTCCGCTTTCTGCTTTGGCGATATTTTACTATTTCCATATGCATATGTGTGCCTAAATGTGTGTGCGTATATATATATATATATTTAGTGTACCGAGGCAGCAAGTAATTTTCTAAACATATGCTGTTAAATATAAGAGACAAAGAATGTCTATTATGTTTAATCATGAGCTGTTGTAAACGTCGTATTTTTGCTTTAATTTCAGTTGAAAATAAAGACAAAAATTCTCCAACATTTGGATAATTATTTATTGATTTTCTTCTAAGCTTTCGGCTCACATGAGCCATCTTCAGAGAGGTTGTTTAGACTGAAATATTATAACATCCATCATCACCAACGATTTTATTTTGTGTTAACATAAAACTCCGCTTGGCAATGGCAATAGTTACCAAAAATAATAAACACAGTTCTTAAATTTGTGATGCAGTTTTATGACGTCACACCGCATGATAGCGTGAAATGGCAACAAAACCATGTAGTCAAATGCAATGTAATATGTTATTTCTGGATTTAAAGTTGATTTTATTGAGTGTTGGTTGTTTAGATTTGATGTACATGGCCTCCAATATCTGCAGGTTCCTCTTACTGTGTGTAGGAGTAAGGATCACCATATTGTTGACCAAAATCTGTCTGATATTACCTACATGTTTATCCAAATTGTTGGAGAATTTTTGTCTTTATTTTCAACTGAAATTAAAGCCAAAATACGACGTTTACAACGGCTCATGATTAAACATAATAGACATTCATTGTCTCTTATATTTAACAGCATATGTTTAGAAAATATATATATATATATATATATGGAGGAATGGTAGACTTTGTAAAAAATAGCATCTACACATCATTTGTTCACTAATGAATTTGAACACTCTCAGTTACTGGCATATTATTACATTGTATATAACAGGTTAAAAGTCCGTCTTCCCATAGCTTAGAGGTAGAATCACTGAATGATGTCAATTCAGTCGGGTTTCAATCCTAGCTAGAAGCAATCGGATGTCTAACCGTACTGATGAGCTGTGATACAGCGAAACAGATTTGTCTGCAGATGACTATATATATATATATATATATACACACTATAGTCATTCACAGACAGATCTGTTTTGCTGTATTACAGCTCATCAGTACGGCTTAGACTCTGGTCGCTCCCTAGCCCAGGATTGAAACCGGACCAATTGGCGTCAGTTGGTGATTCTACCCCAGGCCATGAGCATCCAGTCGAAGAAGGCAGGCTTTTTAGCGCATATAAACACACCCAATAGCTAGAGTGCTTAAATTCTTTATCGAATGAGCGGTGCGTAAATGCGGGAGTAGCTACTGTTTACAAAGTCTATATATATATATATATATATATATATATATATTCTGCATTTGGCAGCAATCATTAAAGATGACTGACAAGGTACTGGGATTAAGCTTTTTATTTAATTTTTCTTGTGTTGTTTTAAGTATTTCTTGTTTCTGGACATAAAGAGTGTAAAAATATATATATCCTTCCACCAGTAAAAAAAACATCAATTTTATCACTAAACATCATTGCAACTTAACACTATATATATTTTTAATATAAAAATTATCCTATGTCTGTAGCATGACTCAATTCTACAGACATAAGATAATTTCTATAGTTTCATGCCCTGTACAATCATCAGGTGCTTATCTTGAACTGACTGATCTGGGATTCGAATTTTTGGTTTTTCTATTGTTCATGGTAATCCATGGGAGCTTCATATTTAAATCATCATCATCATCATCATCATTTATCCATCACACCCAGATGGTGCATAGGGCAGCAACTTTTTGTTGCTGTTTCTGTAACAAACTGTTTTTTACGGGGCAGGGTTGCACCCAAACCCCAAGCCTGGAGGACTGGTGGAACATTCTTGGTCCTTACATTTACAGCACCTGGTATTCCCAAATGGTCACCTATTTAAGTACTGATCAGGCTCGATGTTGCTTAACTTTGGCGATCAGGCTAGAACTGGTGTATTCAACATGATATAGCCGTAGACTATATGCTGGGATGCTAATTTTTTCTTTTTCTTTTTTTTGTTGTTTTTTTTGTTTTTTAACAAATACAACTTCACAAATGCCATATGTCGAATACAAATACAACTTCACAAATGACATATGTCGAATGCTCATTCCTGCAAAGTACATTCACTTAGTGAATCTTTTATTATGGAAAAATTGAAAAAGTTTTTCATACACCGTTAAGTTCGCTTAAAAAGAAATAAGAAAAATGGGAGGGGAAGTGAAAATAAAAAGAGGGAAGAGTTAGAATGCAGACATCCAAACGCTGTTTCAGAGGGTGGAAAGGGAAGGAAGGCAAAGGGAGGTTTCAAAATGGATTCAGTCGATCCATGAAACTTTTTGAATTTTTCGTAATAAAAGATCATGGTCACCTCGGCATGGTGTAATGGTTAGCAAGCTCGTCTCGCTAGAATCATTATAACTGAGTAGTGAGTTCGATCCTCACTTGGTACCCCATACATTCGGCAGTGTGTTACATTTAACCTATGCTTAGAAAATCACCTTCCTCCAGGTTTGGGGGTTGGGCGCAGGGCTAACAACCCTCCCCCATAAAAAACAGTTTGTTACGGAAACAGCAAAAATGCTGACTTACACACTATTGAGTTTAATGGAAAAGTTTATTCTTATAACAAAAGCTTGCTGATGAATTTACTTTGCAGATATGACCATTCTATCTCATGTAATTTTCAAAGTTTTATTTGATAAAATATACATGTCTGGCTCTGTAAATAGATAACTTTTCTTACATTATTCCCTCTGGATGGATCAATTTTAATATTTATATTAACAGGAAATTCCTTGGGATTTTACTTTTATGCGACTTTTTGTTTGGATTTAAATATATATATATATATATATATATTCCATTTGTAAACAAGTGATAAGTTGTAAGTATAATAACTCGTTTATAAATGGAAAATATATGAAAACATAGCCACTCTGTTAATAATAATTTAAGTGTTCTATGTTCACTGAACATTAAATGTTCATCCTTTGATAATGGCTTATATAAGCCAAAAGCTCAGACCTGATAAAAAAAATCAACAATTATTGCAATTTCTTGTCGTCCTTCCATGACAACACTATCAAGCTAATCAGATCATATGAATGGATCTTACACAAAATAGACAGAACTTGTCTATATTATTCAATGAAACCTGTATTAATATATATATATATATATATATATATATATATATATACTTTCTTTGTATGTACACAAGTGCTTTCTTTTCTGGATTCAATGAATATACAAACTGTTGAAAAGTTTGTTGGTTCCAAGTGCTTAAGACTGAAATATTAGCCCCTTTTCAAGGATTCATTTTTATTACACATTATTTATTATTACAGTAGTATAAGTTTATTTATTATAGTAGTATAAGTTTATTTATTATAGTCGTATAAGTTTATTGTAAACCATCTAAAAGTTTCTGAAAGTAGTATATTGTAGCCATATTCATTATTAAGGTTAGTAAGAGTGAGTCTCTTGTAATAAGACCTGCCATCAATGTTAAATGCTTTTTGCAGTTAGAGATTGATATGGACCTGGTATGGGACCATGTAAGAATGAGTCAACATGGTGGTAGGTCAAGAACGTATATTATGTCAACAAGAGATACAAACAGATACAAAGAGAAAGAGTAATAATAGCTTGGCTACAAGTGACCGACAAACAGACAGACAGACAGACAGACTAGGCTGAGCTGAACTGAAGTTGTACTGGAAACCAGTGTCTCTGTCTCCCTGGCTCTGTCCTCAAGAGTAATTAACTCTCGGTTTATATAGGCAAAGAAGAGTCCATTATTAAGTGGGTAACTCCCCACAACAGAGATATGTTTCATATTCATATTCTAAATGAATCTGGTGCATATTGGTACAATTCCTTACTGGTTTAAATGTGTCTGTATTAAAGCTCTTATCAGGGGGATGTAGAAGCAGTGATCATGACAGGTGTATTTGGTATAATTACTTATGGATTTGTTTATATTGAGAACTCATTTTGTTATTGGGCATCTCAAAAAAAAGAAAAACTAAACCAAAGTACATTGTCAGCCTTGTTCAATGAAACATGAAAGAGGGATTTTGTGCAGATACACATTCACACACACACACACACACAACATTGTGGTGTAACGGATATTGGATTAGAATGAGAAATTAGAAATCAAAGTTTGAATTCCATTTGAATTCGTTGCATTTACTTATATGTAAATACCCTTGTGAAAAGCATGAATCCATCTTTTCTCCCTTCAGCTATTGGTTGAATAGCAGAACAAGTTGGGCTCTATAGCCTTGATTGGAAAACCAGCCTACCACAGAAAGAAATGGCAATCTACTATGGGAAAATCTTCTACCTAGTCAGTCATGGATTGAAAGAGACATAATTGCCCAAGTGTGTATCACGTGTGACAATTAACTGACTGACTATATAACGAAAAACCTTGGTGGGACTGAGGATTTGTCAAAAGACTTAATCAAGAGAAAATCTTGAACATAGACAGAAAAAAGAAAACAAGAAAAAAGAAAGACCTAAAAGAAAATACCTATTTTTTTTATTAGAATAAAGTGCTCAATAACCAGATTACCTAAACAGAGCAGAAAACGCTTCACAACATTAACTCCTATCAAAATATGGCCCAAGTTATAACCCAAGTTTCTCACTTGACACAAATGAAAGGAGGAGAAGACCAACTTCATACTACCCATGAGTATAGCCAATACTTTATATAAATATGGATACCCATTAAAAAATGATCTTTAAATGTGTAAGTGATAAATTACAATATGTTGGTTTAATAAACAAAAAATCCATTCCTATATATATATATATATATAGGAATCTGTCAGTGGCTGACTATATATATATATATATATATATATATATATATATATATATATAAGAAAAATTAAAGCAGACACATTATTTCATGGTGAATCGGAAGTATAGGCCTATTTCCGGTGAACCATCATCAACTTCCATCTTTATTTTACAAAGGATTTTACATGAAAAATAAAGACGGAAGTTGATGATGGTTCGCCTGAAATAGGCCTATACTTCCGATTCAACATGAAATAACGTGTCTGCCTTAATTTTTTTTATATTTGCTCTATATGTATTTATATGCATATATGTTTAGAGCTCTCTTAGAGAGTTATCCTACCACTGTATGTACAGGATACTCCTTTGGATTCTTCTATACCCACACTGCATGCTTATATATATATATATATATATATATATATATATATATATATAATCATATAATTATAACTTATGAGTACATTGTGACATGGAAATTTTTATGTTTTGAAATCTCTTCATCAGGCAATGTTGGATGTTGGTTATGAAAATGATTTATATTTAAATAAAAGAAACCATCTGTTTGCTATTTGTGTATGTGGGAAGATATAAGATTTATGTGTGTGTTCCTTTTAACCAATCAGAATAAAGATTCACTTTGAAATTTGGCCAGTAGTTTCTAGGGAATACATACTTACTTTTTTTCTTTCTGTTTTTTTTTCTTCCTAAAGGTCAAAGTGTCAACCTACATTTAACTTAATTCTATTTTTCTTTTTTCATTTTCTTTTTATTGCTTCTCCTTATATCATATTACCTTTGATGTATCTATTCTAGCACCAAAAATGTCCTTTCAGCTTTCTCCATATCTTGACCTCTTCTCATAGAAAACAGGAAAGAGATGAAGAAAGAAAAGAACTTTCTATATTTTTATTCAAACTTATAGGGGGCTTTTGAGTAAATTTACTCTTGTATATATATATATATATATATGTTTGTTTTTAGTTTTTTTTTCATTTGGAAATGAATTATTTTCACAACCTAGGTTTCAACCTCTTGGTATCTTCAGTTCATTTATAATAACTTATATTATGATAAATTGCCTGAAGATACCAAAAAGGTTGAAACCTAGTTTGCAGTAATAACTCGTTTCTAATTACATCTACCAGCCTGTATCAATATCAAAAAGTTCTTTTTTTTTTTTTTTTTTTTAATCATCTCACCCCAAGCAAGGCATTCCACTGCCACTATTGCGCATGGGGCTACATAGGGGAAGGTAAAGAGAAGGAGTGGATAGACATAGGGAATGTCAGGAGAAAGATGACAGATGAGTAAGGATAGCGAGGATGAGGGTCGGGCAGATGGGAAGAGTGCTTGATAGAATGGGAGCAGGTTAGTGTGTTAGGAGGTGTGTATTGACCTTACATTTAAACTCCTGGAGATTGTAGCCGTCGGGGAAGCAATCGTTTGGAAGAGAATTCCACAGTTGGGAAGTGCGAGGAAAGAAACTGTTGGAGTAGAAGTTACGGCTGCATTTTATCGGTTTCACTGTAAAAGGGTGGAATCTAGTTGCTAATCTAGTATCTCGTTCAAATTCGTATTTAGGGGGCACCAGTGATCTAAGTTCATCAGAGCAGAAGCCGTGAAAGTATTTATAGAAGAGACACAGGGAAGCCACGTCTCGCCGGTGGGAGAGAGACTGCAGGCGGTCTGCCAAGTCGGTATCTATCACATTACAGACCCTCCTCTGAACCTTATCGATAAGCCCAAGGAGAACAGCAGGGGCACCCGACCAGATATGGCAGCAGTATTCAATGCACGGGCGGATGGTAGATTTGTAAATGTGCAGGATAGATTTAGACGGAAAAAACTTCCGGGCCCTACACAGAGAACCGACTTTCATAGCAGCGGATTTAGCAATGGATTCGATATAGTCATTCCATTTGAGGTCTGCTGAAAGTGTGAGACCAAGTTCTACACTATAAATGTATTGAACACATTTTAATACAACTGTGTACTAATTAATTATGATCAAAACAAACTAATTATATATATATATATATATATATATATATATATATATATATATATAGTCATCTGCAGACAGATCTTTTTCGCTGTATCACAACTCATCAGTACGGTTAGGCTTCGATTACTTTTAACTCAGGATTGAAACCCGACCGAAGTGGTGTCAGTCGGCAGTTCTACCTCTGGGCCATAGGTGCACGGCAGAAGAAGGCAGACTTTTTAGCATGTATATTGTCATTATACACGCCCAATAGCCAGAGGGCTCTAATTCATTAGTGAATGAGTGATGCATACATGCCAGAGTAGCTACTGTTTTTCAAAGTCTCCCATTCTTCCAGAGTGCTCAATCAGGGTGTGAGAGCGTAAATATATATATACACAGTGGGGTGAAACAAATATTCGTACACATGAAAAATTATATTTTAATGATTGTAAAACCCTTAACTGAAACAAAATTCGATATATTTTATGTATAAAGGTACATACTACTAAAAAATAATAATAATCTCAAATAATTCTTATTCTAACAGAAATTAATGCATTATTTTCATTTTAAGGAGTGAAAAAAGTATTCGTACAAAACAACAAAAGCATATTAATTTAATACTTTGTGGAATATCCTTTATTCAGTTCAACATCTACCAGTCTATTCCTCTACATCTCAACTAATGATTTGCACACATTGACTGGTATTTTTTCCCATTCTTCTTGGCATATTGTCTTCAAATTCTCGATATTTTTGGGGTCTCTTTTCGCAAATTGAATTTTCAAATATTTGCCATAAATTCTCGATTGGATTCAAGTCTAGGGACCGACTTGGTCATTGCAAGACATTACATAAAATATATTAAATTTTGTTTTAGTTAAGGGTTTTACAATCATTAAAATGCAATTTTTCATGTGTACGAATATTTGTTTCACCGCACTATATATATATATATATATATATATATATATATATATAAAAGCAGTGGTTACTTTTTATCTGGTATTCTTTCTACTGCTCCAAACATTATTTTGTGGATGCCCGTGTTTGAGTAGATGCCCTGTTATATTTTTTAAAGAAGGCTAATTACATCTACCAGCCTGTATATTCAAAAAACTTAATAACAATCATGAGCTCTCCCTTATTCACAAAAAACACTTGAAATAATAGAAAAATAAATCTTTTGAAATTTTTTTTTTTTTTAAATCATCTCACCCCAAGCAAGGCATTCTACTGCCACTGTTGCACAGGGGGCTACATAGAGGAAAGTGATGAGAAAGAGGGGGTTAGTGATAGAAAATGTCAGAAGGAGGGTAATAGACGGATAAGAATACCGAGGATGTGGGTGGAGTAGATGGAAAAAGAGCTTGTGAGAATGGATGCGAGTTAGTGAGATAGGAGATGTCTATTGACCTTACATTTAAATTCCTGGAGATTATAGCTGTCGGGAAAGGGAATTCCACTAGTGGGAAGTGCATGAAAAGAAGCTGTTAGGGTAGAAATTGCAGTTACATTTTATCGGTTTCACTGTAAAAGGGTGGAACCTAGTTGCTAATCTAATAGTTTGTGCAAATTCATACCTTGGGGGCACCAGTGACCTGCTTTCCTGACAGCTACAATCTTCAAGAATTCAAACATAAAGTCAATAGTCATCTCTTATCTCACTAACTTGCATCCTCTCTCTCATGCTCCTTTCTCTGTCCACTCCACTCTCATCAGTATTTTCATCCTTCTTTTACCCACTTTCTGACACCCCCTATAACCTGTCACTCTTTCTCATAACTTTCCTCCTATGTAACCCTCTGCTCAACAGTGGCAGTAAAATGCATTGTTTGGGGCAAAAAGAAAAAAAAAATTTAACTATTAGTAACTGTGATGATTACTGAAAAGTGTGACACAAACATAAATTCAGTGGAGGTGGTGGTAGGGGGGATTGCTGTTGCACCGGTCCTATCCCTCCCCCACCCAATCTCAATTTTTGTAAGGTGCTATTTATACAAAATACAAATTTTATTGTAACCCAATTATGTACGATAATAGATCATATGTGATGTAGGTAAACATTTCAACTAGAAAATTTGAAAATGAATAGTATTTTTAAAAAATACTAATTAGAGACACGTCATAATAGATCATTTGATCTGAAATAAATCAACAATATTTTTCGAAAATATTTAACATCAACTTGAGATTTATCTTGTTAAAAAGTTGAATAATTTTAACGCATTCAACATTATGGATAAAAAATATTGAATTTTGTTGGTGTTTTTGTTTTGGAGACATAATTTGAGCAAAACAATTTCACAGATTCAGATGGACAAAAAAAAGAACCCATAATGATGTCAAAATTTGCAAATTTTTTAATCATTTGTCAGTTGCAGTTTAATTTGTAACATATATAGAAAAATGGCAAGTTTTTTTTAAAATTGTGAGGGTCACAGAGTGCTGCCCACAGCCCCCAATCAATCTTGCCCCTCCAGTCAGAGGGTCGTAGGTATTGTTTTTGGTGAACTGTACACACACACCCACACACACACACAGTTATATATTATGAAAAATCCCAAAGTTTAATGAAATGGTTACACAACCGACATATTGAAATTATTTGTTTGAACATAATTTTTAATCAATACTCGTATTTGAGTAGATGTTTTGTTTTTAATCAAACAGTATATTTATTTCTACCAGCCTGATTATTTACGATAAATTTTGTTACGAAAATGTGTGTCATTCAGCAGGATTCAAACCTGCAACCTCTATTAACATAGGGAAGACACCAATTGACTTGGAGTGTCTTAAACCACTTGACCACGAATGACCAACAGTCTAAACGAAGTCAACTCAAGCGTATATAACACAATTTTTGATTCTACACAAATAACTATCTCTGCTCTGAAATGTATCATAACATCAACAAATATAAACAATGTGACGGAAAATCCCAAAGATTAACAAAATGGTTTAACAACCGACATATTGATAATATAATCAAACAGTATATTTATTTCTACCGGCCTGATTATTTACGATAAATTTTGTTATGAAAATGTGTGTTATTCCGCAAGATATATATGCTGGTTCAGTTACTTTTAAAAGCTAACTGATAGAAAATCTATTTGAGGAAGGCGAGAGAATTTATCAAGTGTAAATTTATTGAGACAATAAGAGTCTAAAAAAATGTATGGACTAATAATTGTTTTTTCTTTGTACTCACAAATTTGGATTTGGTACAGAAACTAACTAGATGGATTAATTCTACATCTGCATCCCACCTCCCCGTCAGCTTGTCTCCTCATCGTGATTATCTTTTGCCAAATTGAGACAATCAAATGAAAAACCCTGATCACTTTTGACAGGTAAACTGAAGTAGGTGTGGTAGATCAACTAATGCCACTCTCCTTCAAGTGGTCAGATTTAGTTATGTATTACGAAGATAACCTACTTCTAGAAATTGAAGAATTTCTCTTCCTCGCATCTGTCTCTTTATTCTCTATCTAGTTACATATTTCTCATTGTTATAAAGGCTTTGTCTTCAAGCCTGGGTTAAAGAAATAGGATTTTTAATGCTGATTTTCAAGGCAGCTTCACTGATTTAGTTTTACGGTTTATCAACGCTTTGTTGATTATTTAATGCTGAAACACAGTTTACACTGTCAGAGTAATTGTTATATATGTTTGTGAGTGAATATTGCATTCACAACGTTTTTGAGAAAAACAATGATTTCTCTAGATACAAGTTCTACTATTTAAACCATAGCCGTAGGATAAGATGGATTCATGCCTTTGCCGAGGAGATTTTCACATAAGTAAATGCAACAAACCTGATTGGAATTGGAACTCAGCACTCCAATTTTTTATTTTGAGCTTCTATTTATTACACCAGCAGCACCTCCTTTCAAGGCAGAGAGCTCCCTTCCTCTGGAAATTGGCTGCAACACATTCTGATATTTCCTCTTTTTTCTTCATCAAAGCTAAATAAAATATATATACTTCCACTAAGCTGGCTTTGTGGCTTAGCCCCAATAAAATACCAGGATTTCAAATGCTTTTTTTCAAGGAAGTCAAGCCCCCCTCCACATTTAAAAATTTGTGAAAAAATACAACACTGTGTTTCTATCATCATCCCTACATCTTTGTAGCTCTTTTATTTCATTCACCAATTGATTAGTGAAGTAAATTCAAGTTTCAGCAAGGGTTCCAAGATTGTAGCCTTGTGCCAAATTAAACATTAAATAATAAACAATATGACGTCCAATTCACCATTAATGGACTAATGACCATCACTGAATATATATACCAGGCTTTTGACAAGAACAGCAAAGTTTAAGCTGTTTCTCTTGATATCTCAAAATCATTTGACAGGATTTGCCATGCTGGCCTTATGTGCAGGCTTAGGAGCTACAGTATTTCTGGACAATCGTTTGATTTAATCTAATCATTCCTATCAAATCGCTAAATGAAAGTTGTTTTGAATGGGCAAGCTCCTAGATCCTTTCATACAACTGGGGGCATTCCTCAAGGCTTTATCCTAAGTCCTACAACTTTTCTGATCATAATCAATGATCTTCCTGATGTAATCAATTCCCAAGTTGGCATCTATGCAGATAAAACCAACATTTATGCTTGTCTCTGTAAGAAATCTGCCAAGGCTGACAAAGTAAACCTGACTGCTGCTCTTGAAATGAACCTCCAATCAGTGGTTAACTGGGGCAAGAAATGGCTTGTAAATTTTAATGCTTTCAAAACAAAACTGCTCTCCTTTAAACTTCATAAAGAAACATTTCTTCCTATCATTAGAATGGATGATGCTGTGCTGGCTTGGCTTCACTTTCTCAAATTAACTCAAATGGAATGACTACATTGAATCCTAGGAATATTGGTTCACTGTGTCAGGCCAAGCAGTTTTTTTGTTTTTTTTGTCAGAATCCATTTTACACATTTATAAATCTACCATTCGTCTGTGCATTGAATACTCTTACCATATCTGGTCAGGTGATCCTGCTATTCATCTTGAGGTTCTCAACAAAATTCAAAAGAGGATCTGCAATATAATCAATCCTGACATTGCAGCCCATCTTCAGTCACTTTATCATCAACGTGATGTGGCTTCCCTCTGTCTTTTCTATGAGTATTTTTATGGCAATTGTTCTGATAAGCTCCCCTCCCCCTTTGGTACCCTGACCACTTGTATTTACTCATGCTACTGGATTGGCACAAAGGTTCCACCCTTTTACCATTGAAATGCTTCAATCTAACTTTCCTCTTCCTGTTTGTGGAAATCACTTCCTTTTGATTCCTTCCTTGATAGCTACAATCTCCAAGAGTTTAAATGTCATATCAGTTGCTATATTTTATCTACTTGATTCCCATACATCTTTTCTTTGACAACGTTTGTACTTTTTTTTATTCTCTCACTGTAACGCTCTATGCATCAGTAGCATTTCTGCCTTGCTTGGGGTGAAATGATTATTAAAAAAGAAAAAAAGTGGAACTTTTATAGCATCATGGGTTATTGATTTAATTCCATTAACCCATTCATTAGTGTCATGAATTCAGTTCTCCCACACTAAATTCAACTTGAGATATTACCTTCCCCCTCTCTCTTGCATTCACATTTTCTTACTCTCTTTCATGTTCTTTCTTTTCTATATTATCACCCTCTCTTTTTTTATATTAGTTTCTCTTCCCCCACTTTCTTTTCTATCACACTTCTCTTTCTCTTTTCTTACACTATCTTCCTTTTACTCTCTCTTTCTCTCTTCCTCACTTGCCCTGTTGGGAATATGCAGACTGCACCTCTGTAAAGGATTAAACCCCTCCTCATCCCATAAGGCCATCTCTTTGCCATGGGTGGTGACTTGTGATGTCTGAGGATGGGATCCTAGTAGTTGAAGACTTCAGGCATTAGGTAGAATACTTCTGAATTTTAACACCCAACCTTAACTTTTACATGCACTAGACGAGCAGTGTGAGAAACCAGATCTGATCAGTTGGCTAATCATGTCAAGCTCTAGTACTCTTCGCCTCACTAATAACAACACACACACACACATACACATACACAAAAAAGAAACATACACACACCAACAAAATTGAACCTGATTGATACTAGAAAACAGTGGCAAGATTACAGTCATATCACGTTGAATACACCAGTTCTCATTCGATCACTGAAGTTAAGCAACGTTGAGCCTGGTCAGTACTTAGATGGGTGACCATTTGGGAATAGCAGGTGCTGTAAGTGTTATTGACTGATGTACGTTGTGGTGCAGTGGATATCAGCTCGGAAAGAAAAATCGGTGAGCCGAGTTTGAATTCCAGTTGAGTGCCCTGCATTCACTTACACACTGGTACCCTTGGGAAAGGTATTAATCTGTCCCTTCCCTCCAGTTATGGGTTAAATAACAGGGTAGGACTTAAGCCCCTGCTCTTAAACATATCCCAATGAGACTTTGTCCATCGGGGAGGAAGCCGGTTCAACCCGACTAGGGTGAATGCGACTTACATATATACAGTGGCAAGGGTCAATCAGACCGTAAGTAAAATTTATCATCAAAGATTAAAACTTATATTTGACTTCACTGAGGTAGATTAATAAAAGAAAATATTAATGACTGCATATAAATACAAAATCTGAGTATCCTATTTTTGTATCCCTGAGATGCTTGGGTGAATGGGATTCCTCCCAACCATCTCTCATGATAGGGACTCCGAGGAGGGCGGAGAGCAAGGATGATGAAAGAAAAATATATATCTATATCTATAAAAGGCAATCTGTGAGTCTGTGTGTGACTGTTTCCTATGCATGCCTACATATTTTAAGCTATGCCATTCAAACTTTCTAGGGACACATATCGACAGGGAAGCCAATTTGACACATACTTTTTGAGTTTAAGTTCAGCAATTTTCCCTTTCACGCTTTTTGGCCAGTGGAGCCAATTGTTTACATTTGCCCCATAAAACATCTAAGATCAAACATGGTTGCTACATTACATCACAGAAATCAAATCACACATGTCAAACGCAACTAAAATAATTTTTTATTAAAAAAAATGAGCCTTTGAATTTAATTTTTATTCCGATGTTTTGAAAATTCATTTGGTCAACAAAAAAATGTGAATATTTTTCCCCATAATTTTGAAACAAAAGAAATATTTCAAAAAGAAGTGATTTTTCAAACAATAAATGATTTCCATCTACTCCTCTTGTTGGCATCTTCTCCTACTACCAAAATGCTCTGAGTTGCACGGGCAATGCCGGGCTATGATGCTTGTACATAATATAGCAACAAAGAAAATGAAAAGACCCTATCCGAATCAAGTTATGATAATCAGAATCTCATAATTACTTCCCACGATATATAGTTATAGAATCACTTGAAGAAAGTCCTGTTACTATCACCATTGACAATAAAAAAAAAATAAAGCAATATACTCTCAAATTTCTTTCTATACAGGTATACCTCATGTTGGTAATTTGTTCCAGTAAAGGCAACTTAAGTCAAAAAATGACTTTAGTCAAATTTACTTGTCACTAGACCAAACCACAAATAACCATCCTCAATTCTATATTTTATTTATAAATGCATTTTTAATAATATATTGTCAATAAGAATCTATTTTAAGCTTAAAAACAAATAAATTTTAGTTTTTAACACAGTCCAAAAATACTAGATTTACGAATACATATCCATACAAACATTGAAAATGTATTTTTTTTTTTAATCATATCACCCCGAGCAAGGCAGTAACACCACTGATGTGAAGGGGGCTACATAAGAGTAAAAAGGATTAGAGGAGAGTGAGGAGGAGGACGAACCAGTTACAAAGGATCAAGAGAAGGAAGGGAATACAGTTGTGATGACAGTTGCAAAGGTGGAGAGAAAGGAAAGGATCTACAGGACGGTGTGGAAAGAACTAGGGTCAACTAGTTAAGAGATGAGTATTGACCTTGCATTTAAATTCCTGGAGGTTGTAGTTGTCAGGTAAGCAAGAATAAGGAAGCGAGTTCCACAGGCGGGAAGAAGCAAGAAAAGAAGCTGCAGGAGTAGAATTGTCGTCTGCATTTGGTTGATCTAACTGTGAATGGGTGAGACCCAGTTGCCAGTCTGGTTGCACGAGTAAACACCTGTTACGGAGGCACCAGTGACTTAAGTTCATTGGAGCAGAAGCCATGGAAGTATTTATAGAACAGACAAAGGGAAGCCACTTCTCGTCGGTAGGAAAGTAGCTGTAGTCGAGCCGCCAAGTTGGTACTTATCACATTACTGATTCTCCTTTGGAGCCTGTCAAGAACACTGAGATGAACAGCAGGGGCGCCTGACCATATATGGCAGCAGTACTCTATGCACAGATGAATGGTTGATTTGTATATATGCAGGATGGTTTCAGGTGGGAAAAACTTCCTGCTTACAATTTAGCAATCTTTACAGTGCATTGTGGATTTTTTATTTGCGAATGTGGTTTGCTCTAACACATTATGAAATAAAATGCTTTTGTAAGGTTAAATAACAAATAGTTAATAAAATTATTTCGCGATAGTTCATATTTTAATTCAATTTTATATCCTTTTATTCTTATTTATTGTACAGTCGGTCAGTTGAGTGCCATACGTGATACACACTTGGGTGATCATGTCTTGAAAGAGTCATGACTGACTGGGCAGAACATTATCCCTCAGTAGGTTGCTATTACTTTCTGTGGTAGACTGGTTGCCAGCCAAGGATTTAGAACCCAATCTGTCCTGTTATTTAACCCAATAACTGGAGAGAAGAGACAGATTAATACCTTTCCCAAGGGTATTTGGTATTATACAGTAACATGATTTTATATGCTTTTAATGTTTTTCTAGTGATATTACGACTTCAATATTTGTGGCAGACAGATGTAAAGTCAAATAAAATGACTTAAACCTGATTTTTATTTTCCATATATTTTTTTGACGTATAATTCAGAATGACTTAACTCAAGGTATGTCTGTATCTTAAAAAACATTAAACAATAAAATATGAATACAAGTAGGAAAAAAATAACCTCAAATGGTCAACATTTAATAACTTAAAAATCAAAACCTATCCACACCAAAGTCTAAACACATCGAGAGGTATTTGTCTATACTGCTGAAATGAGGTAGTATTTACATCATTTACATTGTTTTAATATCATTTTCTGTATTTTTATTCTTAATCATTGATTTATTTAAAAGCACATGATTTTATGTGCTTTTAATGTTTTTCTAGTGATATTACGACTTCAATATTTGTGGCGGACAGATGAAAAGTCACATAAAATGACTTAAACCTCATTTTTATTATTTCATATATTTTTTTGATAAACGACATATAATCAAGAACAGTCAGTCACTTAAGTGCCATACGTAATACACGCTTTGGGCGATCATGTCCCGAAAGAGGCATTACTGACTGGGCAGAAGATTATCCTGCAGTAGGTTGCCATTGCTTTCTGTGGTAGATCGGTTGCCAGCCAAGGTTATAGAACCCAATCTGTCCTATTATTTAACCCAATAACTGGAGGGAAGAGACAGATTAATAACTTTCTCAAGGGGATTTGGTATTATACAGTAACATGATTTTATGTGCTTTTAATGTTTTTCAAGTAATATTACAAATTCAATATTTGTAGTGGGCAGACATAAATTCAAATAAAATTACTTAAACTTGATTTTTATTTTTTCATATATTTTTTTGACAAAAGTCGTTTAATTGTATGTCTGTATTTGTTAAAAAACATTAAACAATAAAATATGAATACAAGTAGGAAAAAAATAACCTCAAATGGTCAACATTTAATAACTTAAAAATCAAAACCTATCCACACCAAAGTCTAAATACATCTCGAGGTATTTGTCTCTACTACTGAGATGAGGTAGTATTTACATCATTTACATTGTTCTTATTGGCACATGGCCCAGTGGATATAAGCGTTGGTTAGTTCCAGTGACTTGAACCAAAGAGTTGTGAGTTCAATACCTGGCTACAGCAGTGGTGAACAAATAACTTAGAGAGTTAAATTAAAGGAAAATAACTATATGGCTACTTGAAGTGGCATTGCACATGGAGTGAGAATGTTACACCCCAGTGATTGAATGAAAGGGTTCGCTTTGAAATTTCTAGCACCTGAAGAAGGTCAGAGTGTACAATGGCTGAAACGTCATAGAAATGGCAATAAAGATGAGGACAGTAGTTTGAACAATGTAAATAATGTAGACATTTAGAGGTGTAATCAAATGTTCCTTAGAAAAAAATCAAAGTTAAGTTAAAAAATGCAGCAATACAGATCAAGAAACTGAGTGTAAAGGTGCCATGAAATGCAAAAACTGTAAGAAGATCTATAGTGGGTTATCTGTTATAGTGAAGTGCATGTGTGTTGAAACAGATTTAGTTTGATTTGTTAGTAGATAGCCCACTATAAAAGGGGTATAAAACAAGAAAATCAAATTATATATAGAAACAACATTTATATATATATATACATATAACAAGGTTTTTACAAATAAAAGTGTTATAGTGGAACATCCTGCCATCCCCGAGAATAGAATGCTTAACTTTATAAAAGATGGTAAAGAGCGGTATGACGAGGGAAAGGTCTTAGGCAAAGGCATTCACTATTTGATAGTTGATTCTGCTCCAACCCTTGGCTTGCCTATATGTGTATTATTGTTAATTGTACCTTAGTACAATAAATCTGTATTTCTTATTCCTGGTGTGGAGTTCCATTCTTCAACTGATCATTTTATACTGTATTTCTTTTCGGGATATATCAAAAAGTTATGTCTTTTGGTTCATACAAGGTTGTTAAAAATGTTCATAGTAGTAATTGCTGAAAGAGTTTATACGTACATATATATGTATGAGTGTTTGTTTGTGTCTTTGAAGTCTTCATATAGTTTTTTTATGCTAATATTCTTTAGGCTGAGTTTAAATTTATAAAATATTTTTCTTAAAACAGTTTTTCTGAAAATTTAACTTCAAGTCCACTATTATAGTTCGATCTACTACTGACAGGAATTTCTTATCAAATCTTTAATTTTTAGTTGTTAGGAAAATTAGCAGTTTGACTGTATCATTATTTTCTTTTCTAGTTGCATGTGGGACCCATTTTTGTTGACATTTTTAGTGTTGTTCAGCTGATGTGGTTTTTGTTATTTGAGAACTCCCCTTTTTCGTGATTTTGAAACACCAATCCATAGCAAGGTATCTGTGAACTTTTTGAAAAGTATTACACGCACAATATACATTCATATAGTGTTTGGTGTATGTGGGTTTTTCTTTGATGTGAGACATATTAGTAGAGATGGGTGAATTTATAAATAATTGCATTGTTCAGTGTCGACAAGTGCATATTGGCAACTTTTCAGAAAACCAAAAAAGGTCAATTTGCAAAATATCTCGATAGTTTCTCTGCCTTTTCAACTTTGTCGTGTTTCATGAAAGTCAGTTTTGCTAATTGAAGAGAAGCAAATGAAAGTGTGATTAACAAAGAGCTGAGAATAAGTACATTTAACTTAATTGACTAAGAATAAAGTTTTTTTCTGTTTTTTGGTCTGATGCCAAAAACATTGATTCCTGTATCTAAACAGAGTAAGATTTTAGAAAGAAGTTTCATTTCCTATTTTGCATTGAAATTCAGATCCTGTTTGAGGGAAAATTAGAAATTCTGTACAGTATTTACATTATTCGGACTATTGTCCTCATCTTTGTTGCCTGGTCCTGGGCATGACGGTAAACTGCATCTGGCAGCAAGGCCTCTAATTGGGAGGTTGTGAGGAGCATGGAACCACCTCTTAATTTCCAGGTCCACTTTGACCCGGAGTGGTAGCACCTGTTAGGGTCCCAGCTATGGGCAAATAGTTAACCTCCAAGCTGGGGTCAAAACACTATGAAAGTATAAAAATATTTTTATATAAATATGTACATAAAAATAGACTTTTATAGAAAAATATACATTTATGAAGAAAAAACTATTACCACAAAACATTTTTGAAGGAAAAAATTTTCAGCAAAACATTTTTGAATACAAAACTAGAATACGTTTTTAGTTTTCTAAAATTAAAAAAATAAAAACAAATTTTTTGTTAAATTCTGACTAAATTAACCTTGTCACTATAACTGAACATTAAAAAAATACCTTAAAACCCCACCTTTTTGGCATTAAATGACCCACAGAGGTTGATATGCCATTAAACAAAACTCGCTCACTCTTCTTTGTTGTCATTTGTACGACGTTTTGGCCATTGTATGCTCTGGCCTTCTTCAGGTGCTAGGAATTTCGAACAAAACCCTTTATCATAATCACTAGGGTATATCATCTCCATCCCTTTTGCATAGAGCCTCTTTTTTTTTGGGGGGGGGGGTTATCTCCCTCTAACTCTGTAAGTTACTTGTTCACCAATGCTGTAGCCTGGTATTGAACTCACAGCTCTTTGGGTCAGTCACAGGAACTAACCAACGTCTATATCCACTGGGCCATGTGTACAAATGGCAACAAAGATGAGGACAATAATCCAAATAGTGTAAATACTACCTCATCTCAAAAATATAACCAAATACTAGAAATTCTGTGTTTACTGCAAATTACTTAATTCTTGAAAATAGAATTCTTCTATGTGCAATGTTTCTTCAGAATATGACAATCTCTCCACAACTTCCTATTCATTGTAGCTCTAAATAATGTTTGTCATATTACTATGTCATCCATCTACACAAGTCTGTTTCCTTTGTAGCTCTCAGCAATGTTGTTCCTCTTACTACTCCTCTCAGTCTATGTTCTGTCATCCATTTATACAAGCTCATTAAGTATGTTGATCATGGCTCTCCACAACTTCCTATCCATTGTAGCTCTAAATAATGTTTGTCATATTACTATGTCATCCATCTACACAAGTCTGTTTCCTTTGTAGCTTTCAGCAATGTTGTTCCTCTTACTACTCCTCTCAGTCTATGTTCTGTCATCCATTTATACAAGCTCATTAAGTATGTTGATCATGGCTCTCCACAACTTCCTATCCATTGTAGCTCTAAATAATGTTTGTCATATTACTATGTCATCCATCTACACAAGTCTGTTTCCTTTGTAGCTCTCAGCAATGTTGTTCCTCTTACTACTCCTCTCAGTCTATGTTCTGTCATCCATTTATACAAGCTCATTAAGTATGTTGATCATGGCTCTCCACAACTTCCTATCCATTGTAGCTCTAAATAATGTTTGTCATTTTATTATTCCTCCCAATCTCTATAATGCCATCCATTTGCACAAGCTTGTTTCTCTGTGTTCCTGTTTCTGCTTTCCCCGCAATATGCCTTGTGAGTGTCACATTTTCCACACCCTGTTTCTTTATAATGTGATTGAGGAATTTAAATTGTTTCTTCTTGATTCTAAGTGCAAGTTTCCTTTTTTGTTTTCATTTTGCTTACAATTTCTTCATTGGTTCCATGCTCGATGATATTCTCAGCATCCTTCTGTAGAACCACATCTGTTGCTTCAAGTCTCCTTTTTATCTTTGAGCAAATTGTCCACCATTTTCTTCCATATAGGGAAATTAATACTATATAGTAGTTCAGCATTCTTTCCTTTGTAACAAAATTTGTTTAGATTTTGGAAGGACTATTTGCTATTCCAGTGCACATTCAGATTTCTGGGTCACATAAAAATCAGTTCAGCTAAATATTTTTTTGTTTGTAAAAGTTTCAGCAAATTTTAGTTGGATGAAACTATTCCACTTTCTTTAATAAACTGCCTTTTCCTGAGGAAAGTTTTAATGAAATGAAACATCTTCCTGAAAAATCTTCAAAACCTGTGCCAATGTTGCACAAAAAAGCACAAGCTCTTCTTTGATTAATGAAAAGTCCATATTTGATATTGACTTTACTCTGCAGAAACTGCAGATTGTTTGAGCTTTTGTTAAATGTGGATGCTAAATCTATCTGTCTTTGAACAGATTAAGTAATCAATATATATCATAAACTTACTAAAAATGTTAAAGTTTTGGTGTGACTCATTTGTTCTATCACTCTCTCTTTCTCTCTCTCTCTCTCTCTCTCTATATATATATATATATATATATATATATATAAACAAAAATTATGGTCTCAATGCCAAAATCAACACAGATTAAATATATTTAATAATATCATTAAAAATGTTATGTCAAAATCAGCTACTCAAAGTTTCATTCTGTAACAAAGTCATCAAGGTATCTATCTATTGATCTTGCCCTCTCTCTTTATATATATATATATATATATATATATATATATACACACACACACACATACTACATACATAGGGTATGATAGATGAATTGTAATCTAAATTATACAAAATTAAAATAACACGAACATCTTATTTTAACAGATATATTTACCCAAAAATGTCTACAGATACTAAAGGGTAAATTTATTCAATAAAATTCCCTTGGCTTCAACCATGACTCGTAGATGACTTCAGAATCTCCTGCAACCCTACTGAACAGTCTCCTTGTTTTATTTAGTGAATGCTGCCATAATCTTTCCCTTCAGTTCATCTTTGGTGTTACAAGGAGTTTTGTTGGTCCCTTGCTCAACTGCACTCCACACAGTCTGACAGTCATGAATGGGTTCTCCTGCTTATGTGTATGATTCGGAGTCCTGTTACCAGACATAGGGCCTTCCAGCAGCCACGCTCTTGATTCACAGTAGCACTATTTCTCAAAGTACTTGTGTTGAGTCTGAGGCTTTGTGGAAAGATGATAATGTCACCATCATTTTTGATAAACCAAACATCATTTTTTTTTTTTAATCATCTCACCCCAAGCAAGGCATTCCACTGCCACTATTGCGCATGGGGCTACATAGGGGAAGGTAAAGAGAAGGAGTGGTTAGACATAGGGAATGTCAGGAGGAAGGTGACAGATGAGTAAGGATACTGAGGATGAGGGTTGGGAAGATGGGAAGAGTGTTTGATAGAATGGGAGCAGGTTAGTGTGTTAGGAGGTGTCTATTGACCTTACATTTAAACTCCTGGAGATTGTAGCCGTCGGGGAAGCAATCGTGTGGAAGAGAATTCCACAGTCAGGAAGTGCGAGGAAAGAAACTGTTGGAGTAGAAGTTACGGTTGCATTTTATCGGTTTCACTGTAAAAGGGTGGGATCTAGTTGCTAATCTAGTATCTCATTCAAATTCGTATTTAGGGGGCACCAGTGATCTAAGTTCATCGGAGCAGAAGCCGTGAAAGTATTTATAGAAGAGACACAGGGAAGCCACGTTGCGCCGGTGGGAGAGAGACTGCAGGCAGTCTGCTAAGTCGGTATCTATCACATTACAGACCCTCCTCTGAACCTTATCGAGAATCCCGAGGAAAATAGCAGGGGCACCCGACCAGATATGGCAGCAGTATTCAATGCACGGGTGGATGGTAGATTTATATACATGCAGGATAGATTTAGACGGAAAAAAGTTCCGGGCCCTACGCAGAGAACCAACTTTCATAGCAGCGGATTTAGCAATGGATTCGATATAGTCATTCCATTTGATGTCCGCCGAAAGTGTGAGACCAAGGAGGCGTAGTGTTTTACTCTCTGGGAGGCAAGCCTGGTCCATGCTAATGGGAGGTAGGTGAGATTGTCGATGATGGTTAATTGAGAGTAGCTTCGTTTTAGAAGCATTAAAATTTACTAGCCATTTCTTACCCTAGTCCAATATGGATTGGAGGTCTTTTTCAATCTCGGCTGCGAGGTTAGCTTTGACGCCTACACCAGAGTTTTGTAGGAGGCGAGAGTAAACTGTGGTGTCATCGGCGTACAAACCTATTTGGGCTCTTATGGAATCAGGGAGATCATTAATGTATATCAGGAAGAGTGTAGGACCTAAGATGGAGCCTTGGGGGACACCTGCGTTTGTATGGTAGTTCTGGGAGGCATGTCCGTTTAATACCACCTTTATTGTGCGGTTAGAGAGGAATGACTGGATTAGTTGAAACAAATGTCCAGTTATACCATAGTTCCACAGTTTACATAGAAGGCCAGCATGCCAAACTCTGTCGAACACCTTAGATATATCCAATGCAACGTTTCGGGCTTTGCCATTCCTGATGTTGACTGGATATATCATCCAAATCTTTTCAAATCCTCTGTACGCAAACACTCGGAAATGTTGATTTTGGAGCTTTGGAGGTGAATGCCAAGCAGTACAGCATACCATTTCCAAATTTCTGTCAAAGTGAATTGCATCATGGTGCTCGTTTTCTCTCACACAGTACCCAACTGACCCTGCTGTACTGTGTCGTTGACAAAGTCAAAAATAAACATGCATGCACAAAATTAAGAAGATAAAGTGAAGACATCTTGCCCATCGCACCCTGTGTATATATTAATAAATTAAATTGAATGTTCACTTACCTTGTTTCTAGGTACCTTGACGTGGTGTGATGGTTAGCAAGATCGTCTTGCTGGTATCATTATAACTGAGTAGTGAGTTCGATCCTCACTGGGTACCCCTTTCAGCCATGTGTTATGTCTAAGCTATGCTTAGAAAATCACCTTCCTCCAGCTTTAGGGGTTGGGCCCAGGGCTAACAACCCTGCCCCATAAAAAACAGTTTGTTACAGAAACAGCAAAAATGCTGCCCTACACACCATTAGGTGTAAGGAAAAATTTTTTACCTTGTTTCTACTCAGAGTTTTGCCAAGATTACATCAACTTATCAAGAGATTTGATTGTAAAAAGTCAGAAGAATTTCCAGTTGTTAATGAATGTCATGTGAATCAGTGGTTGTAATTTTTACCAAATTTTGAGTCGAGACAAGATGTTACTTATTACCTTTAATTTTCTCTCTCTTTCTCTTGATATTGAGTACTGTATGTAATAAAATGTTATCTGCAAGATATACACTAGTCGTCATCATAGATGTGTTGTTTTGAGACAATACTTGCACAAAGCAAGGGGAGCCCTGCCCGAGAGAAGATCTCAGTTTACCTCCCCACATATGCCTATCCTCAGTTCTAGACCCAATTTTTCCCTGTCCTTTTAGCAAAACATCTTTGAAATATATCTTGGGTTGTCCTTTTCCTCTGCTGTCCCCAATCATTACAACATGAATGTATTTGATAGTCTCCTCATTGCACTTGACATGGCTAGCTCAATGTAGTGTATGGCTGTAGGCAGCTGTGACTCAATGTTGTCAAGGCCTGGCTTCTGAAGAAGTGAAGCTGAGGAGACCTTGTTCTTGGTGGACATGCCACACATTTAGTTTATCATGGCTCTGTCATTTCACTGCAGACAGTTGAAGTCCATCATCGACAGAATCTATCTTTTGCTGGTATGCAACATGGCACTGTGAACAACCATTCTTTTTTTGCGTGACATAATCTTTTTATTTGTTATTTTATATATATATATATATATAAAACAAAAAGTTTGATATTTACATCCATTGAATAGCCATTTCTATGAGGAAATCCTCGCTTCTTTAGCAACAGCAAAACAAAAATTTTATTTACTCAAATTCAAATGACAAAAGATTTTATCCTGGTAAAAGTAAAAAAAAAAATCATCCCTCCACAAGAAAATAAAATGGGGTGGGATTAACAATTTTTTTAATTTAAGGAAGTAAAAAAGGGAAAGCAGACAGATACCTCTGTCTCATATTAGAAGACATACCCCTCCCCCATACAAGAGTCAAGAGTTCAAAAGTTAAAATTTCCCCATGTCAGAAAGATAGAAGTGGTAGGGGGAATGAAAGAAAAAAGAGAAAAAAGGGGGAAGGGGTGGTTGACTGGGAAGTAAGCTGTGAAAAATTTTTTTCTTATAGAAACAAAAGTAAACTGCTACCATCAATGTTGAAAAAACATTGAAAAATTTACCAAAGAGATTTTAGTTTAAATAAATAATGACAGAGACAAATTTTATAGAATATATATATATATATATAACAAATGATCTTCAAAATATCCCTTCCCTATTTTTTTCACAGGCGCTTACATGTCCATATTTAGAATAGACATTTGTAACAGTAATTTACATTTTTTTTCTCTTCTTTCCATTGATCAGTTGTCTACTTTTTCTTTATTCTTTCTTTTTTCTATCTTTGGGGGTTTTTTGTAAATGACCGAGGAATTTTTTTGTAAATGACTTTTACAAATGTCTATCTAAATATGGACATGTGAGCGTCTGTGTAAAAAAAATTTTTTGAAGAGGAACTTGGTAATCTTCTACTGTAAGCTGACTCCTTAGTATTTGGCTAACTGCCGACTAATATCAACTGCCTTAGTCCAACTATGTCCAAACTGGAACTAATAGTTCTACTGAACTCCACTAGAACTCTAAAGAACTCTCTAGAACTCCTAAGAACTTCTCGAGTTACCAGGAAGTTAACTCTTATTAATATAGGAGGGCAAGTCCATTTTCTGAGGAATAAATGTGTTTCACCATAACAAATATAAAAGCAAACAAAAATGCATACAAAATGCTGTACTTTCCAATAATTTATTTTAGAATTCCAAAAAGAAATGCCTATCCGCTAATCATTGTGAGAAATCTGACCTCAGCTAAATTATTCTAAGGAGTTGCGATTATCAGCATTTGAATAACTCTATTTACATGTTGGGCCTTGCTGAAGGCTGCACTCTAACTCAAAAAGTCACAATTTATCTATATACTGTTCGTGTAATTTGATCCAAAGCCTGAAACACCCTGACCTTTCTCTTCTATCAAAAGAAGCATAATTGTACAGACCAACTATAACAGTCAATCACACAAAAGATCAGGTGACACTTGGCTTTTCAAATTGCCTTCATTTGTAGAAAGAACCGCCCTATTTTTTAATTACAGATGTACTACAGCCAGTGGCATGAGTAATGAGTCGTAGGTGATAATTTCAAAGGTAAGCAGTAATTGTTGACGTCGTTCTTGCAAAAATATATCCTGCATAATTTAACTTATAAATTATAGACCTTTACAAAAGGTGAGAAAGTAGTTAATTAAGCATGCAAAACAATTTGAATATGAAAGTATTATGGCTGTAGTTGGAGGAAACTTGATTTCAGAATAACTGAATAAGCAAGAAACTCAGAAAATTTTGATGAACAAACAGAAACTTTAGCAGGAATGGCTTTGGCGGAATTAGTCGTTTCCATACATGGAAACTTTGCCAGTCATTGACTGGATATTTAACATTACTATTAGTTAAAAGTTACAAAATCTTTTGCTTAAAATAATTTTTTGTGGAAAATAGGATGAATCCCAAAAAACTACTTATAATAATAATAATAATAATAATAATAATAATAGTCATAGTGATGACGTCAGTGATGTTGATATTTGAACAAATAGCAATAAAGCATTATAGAGTCAGGCTAGGCACACAAACTGTTAGTCTAAGGTGTCTGGGTAAACATTAACCAATCTGATAACTTGTCTTCATGTAAGTCAGTTAAGTGCCAAGGTTTTGGGTTTTATATATATATATATATAGCATTATGATGATCCACATATACTGTCTTAATATGTATAGGAAAAACTACTAAAAAGTTGTAAGTTTAAAAATGTATTAAATACTGTCAAAAAAATATATTTTTAAACTTACAACTTTTATATTATATCCAAGTGAAGAGAACCATGAGTTTACAATTTCAAGTTCTCCAGCATTTACTTTTATAAAAATAAAAGTGCTCAATACAACAAATATTGTAGAGCATAATGTAATTAATTTTTTTTTTTGTTATTTAAAACTAATATAGTTTATATTGTATCATGGAAATTTCTGTTTCAAGATTTTTAGCCAGTCAGCAGGCAAAAATCTAACATTGCCTGATGACGAAGTAAAAATTTCTAAACAGACATTTCCATGTTGCAATGCCAACTATATATTAATTTTAATTAAAGAAAAAACAAATTTAATTAGATATATATTTTGTTTGAGCATTGTTTTTAAATGATACTCATATTTGAGTAGATATTCTGTTTATAATTAAACAGCACACACACACACACACACACACATATATATATATTTCTACCAGCCCGAAAGAAATCTTTTTACAAGAAATCTTTTTACAAAAATGGCTGACAACTAACACAATATTTCTCAGAAATAAATATAATTATAAATATACTGTTTAATTAAAACCAATATATATACTCAAATATGAACATGGATTAAATAATGTACAAACAAATAAATACAATTTGTCGGTTGTTATTTCCATTTCATCAAACTCTGGGATTTTCCCTAAAAATATATATATATATATATATATATATATATATATATCCAGGTGAAGAAGACCCAAGGTTTTACTATTTTGAGTACCCTGGCATTTATTTTATTATAAACAGTGTTCAATATAATTAATATTATAGAGTTTAATACAATCATATAATTATGAATTAATTGTACATTGCAACACAGAAATTTCTACATTTTGAGATAGATTCTCTTCAGGCAATGTTAGTTGAGAAAATGATTTACATTCGATGTCACAATGTACAATTAATTCATAATTATATATATATATATGTCAGTTAATTGCCATTTCATACACACTTGGGCTATCTTCTCTCTTTTTATTCATGACTGACTAGGCAGAAGATTTTCTCACAGAAGATTGCCATTTCTTTCTGTGGTAGACTGGTTGCCAACCAAGGCTATAGAACCCAATCTGTTCTGTTATTTGACCTATAGCTTTAGGGAGAAGAGATGGATTAATACCTTCCCCTAGGGTATTTGAACATAAGTGAATGCAATGAATTCAACTAAAATTCAAACTCAGCTCTTAGATTTCTCATTCCAAGCCGATATCTGTTGCATCACAAGGAAGACCTATTTGTACCGTTTCGGTGAAGAGTGTGTGCTTTATATGTCAACTAGCATCATAGCCCCGCGTTACCTGTGCAACTCAGAACATTTTAGTAGTAGAAGTTATATAAAAAAATGATTATATAAAAAATTGTTGTTTAAAAATTGATAAAAAAATTGCATTAAAAAATCTCTTTTTTTTTGTTTTGCATAAACGCGATTTGATGTTTTGTGTGATATTGTAAACAACATTGCATTTGTTTTTAAATTACAGAGGAAAATATTTACATTTTTTGTTGACTAAATGAATTTAACATAAAAATTATTTATTTTGTTTTACTGAAATTAGAAATATAAAACCTATTACGCTCTCAGTTCAGAAATTTTCAAAGAATATTTAAAAATGAAAAAATATAAAAACTATTACACTCTCAGTTCAGAAATTTTCGAAGAATATTTAAAAATGTAGACATTTAATTTTAGAGGAAAAAAATATTAAATATAAAGGCTCATTTTTTTTTTTTCAATAAAAAAATATTTTAGTCGTGTTTGACACATGTGATTTGATTTCTGTGACATAATTCAGCAACAATCTTAGATCTTGGATGTTTTACAGAGCAAATGTAAGCAATCTACTCCATTGGCCAAAAAGTGCAAAAGGGAAAATTGCTGAACTTAAAATTCAAAAAGTATGTGTCAACCTGGCTTCCCTGTAGATATGTGTCCCTAGAAAGTTTGAATGGCATAGCTAAAAAATGTAGGCGTGCATAGGGAACAGTCACACACAGACTCACAGATTGCCTTCTATTTATATATATATATATATATATATATATATATATATATGTATGCTACCAACATCTCTACAACTTTAGTCATGAAAAGAAAAGCAAAGATCTGAACAACTGGAACCAGATATTGTTATAAGTCCTGCGGTTGTAGAAGCAATTAATCTGAACATGAGACACTGTGACAGATGGCTGGGAAATGAAGGAAATCTATCTTGCTCCAGTCCAGTGGCTGCAGCAGAACAATTGTTACTGCAAGACAGGCTACCATAGTACAGGATGGAAATTGAAGTTCTGGTCAAAGTTAATTTATGTCAGTATTTTGCAGATTGCTTGCAATCCATTTTTGCATGATTCATTGGTATTTCATATCTGCTAATATTTGACAGGCTGATCTAACTTTGTTCGCTCTTGTTCAACTGAAAAAGGAGGAGTCAACTGTAATTGGGATTATCGAGGCCGTGCGAACGATCCTTTCCTTAGGTGCATACTATATGCTTTACAAGGATTACATACGGTTTTAAATTCAGAGTTTGCCTTCTCTTAGATTGGCTACTATATCTAATCTAATCTAAATCTAAACTTACTTATAAATGAAACTTTATCTATGTGTGTGTGTCCATTACCTATAGACTCCGAAATCGTTCAACCGATTTTCTTGAAAATTTACACAGTTGTACTATAAGCGTCTGTGAGTGTTCTTAGCTAGGTTTTGTGTCAAGGTACCCCCGATAAATATCAATAATCGAAAAAATCGGGTTCTAGAAGGAGAGGTCCGATTTTAATCAAATTTGATACACTCATAGACAAAGACATAAGAAACAATATTCAAAAGTTTCAAGGTTGCAGTTCTATCATTGGATGACTTATTCGACTCTGATATTGGAAATCGATACCCCGATATCCTACCGGGTCTGATCAAAATCAGTTTTTCAGTCCTTTTATTTTAGTTTTTGCTTCGCGTTTGGCTCTAAGTAGGTATAATTGTAGTTCTTAGTCTCAGCCATGATACCATTTACTCAGAGGACTTATTTAGCCTTCAAAATTCAGTTTACGACGAAAAAAACTTATTTGATATCAATACCAGGAAATCAAAATTTAACTTACATCCATTCATTTTTCTTTTAGTCTACGGTTTTGCTTTAACTGGAAACAACTATTGCTTTTTAGTCTTTCGTGCCAACATCCAAAGAGTTTGAACTCCAGGACCATGGATTAGTTTTAAAGCTTTCATTACACCCAAGCAATGCTGAGCTATACTGCTATCAAGGCTATAGAACCAAATCTCTTCTATAATTTACCCATGGAAGAGGTTGATTCTTATTTTTTCCAAAGGTATTAGTGTGTAAGTGACTGTAATGAACTAAACTAGAATTTGAGCTCTCTGATGCCTCGCTCCGAGTTCGAATTCCAGTTGAATTCCTCGCAGTTCACTTACGCACAAATACCCTTGGGAAAGGTATGAATCCATCACTTCCCTCCAGTTATGGGTTAAGTAACAGGACAGCTTGGGTTCTATAGACTTGGCTGGCAACTAGTCTACTGTAGAAATTAATGGCAACCTACTGCGGAATAATCTTCTGCTGAGTCAGTCATGTCTTTTTCGAGACATGATCACCCAAAGCGTGTATCATATATGGCCCTTAACTGACTGATGCCTCATCCTGAGCTGCAGTCCATTACTCTTCTGTGACTCTCCAACAGAAAGAATCAGTGAATTATCGGCCAATGAGAACCACTTCGGTCAACCTAGTATAGAGATAAATACTACCTGGGAGATTCTGATTGAGAAACAAATGATACTCAAAAAATTCTATGCACAGGTATTAAGTTCAACATTCTAAACTTCACTACCGGATTTTGTTCAAAATCTTGCCTAAAACATACTTGGTTCCTTGGCAGTGGGGTAACTCAGAAAAGGTATTGGCATGTAAAAATGCTCAAGATTCAAAAATGTTTTAAATAAATCACAGCTCTAATTATTTTTTCAACAGAAAGCAATTGAATTTTTACCATTACACATTCTCTGTTAATGTATTGAATAGAATTTCTAGTATTATGCTGGGGACAATGTGCTAATGTCAATAGAAGACATGTTCATATTTACCAGAAGGAAGAAAAAAAACAAACATGTCTTGTCTGATGAGTAAGTATAAAATACACTTAAGATGTCCTCATTAATTCCAATTTAATCAATACAAAATGATATATTAACTGAAGCCATTTTCTTCTCTACTAAAGTGCTGCTTATTTCTTCTTAATTTTGTTTTGAGTTTGTACAATGTCTTTTGAGCATCCGATTTGATGTTAAAAAATCCGTTACTGTTGATCTCCGTGAAGTTCTTTCTCGAAAGCATTAATTGAATTCATTTCAAAATTTTGACTGCTACTTTTGCATGTCGTTCTTGTAAGAACGAAAGGAAATTGATACATTATCTGCTCTTCATTGCAAATAAAAGACGTCAGTTTTTGTTATTTCAGTTTAATTTTTGGTAAATAGAGAATTTTTTAAACTCAGGATTTGATGAGTCCTATAATCCTTCTAGTGCAGTTCAACCAATTTTATCTTCAGATACATCTTGGCTGGAATTGTTATTTACTTAAGCTGGAAAATAAATCCATAATTCAAATGACTTAGAAATCTAAAATCTCAACTCTCTGCACTGCCATGTTGAAAAGACAGCACTCATCATTCCAAGGGTTGCTTCGAACTCTTTCTTTTGTTTCATTTTATTTTACTTTAGCTAATTCATTCTTCATCCTTTCTCAGGTGTATAATTCATAGGGAAAGAGATGCTTGTTTTTGGTCCCACCTATTCATGGTTAGATCAACCAAATGCAGCCAACAATTCTACACCAACAGCTTCTTTTCTCGCACTTCCCACTTGTCTAACTCTCTTCCATGTTTGTTATGGGGAAATACACCTATTCCTCAGATAATGGACTCTTCCTCCTATATTAATAAGGGTTAATGGGAGAAGTTCTGGAGAAGTTCATAGGAGTTCTTAGAGTTCTATTGGAGTTCAGTAGAACTACTAGTCAGTTGATATTAGTCGGCATTTAGCTGAATAATAAGGAGTCAGCTTTCAGTAGAAGATTACCAAGTTCTTAACATTTTGGATGTGTTAAGTCAGTTAGCAACCAACATAGCACGATTAAAACCTTCAGTGCAAAAAACTACTCCACAACAATGATCTTGCTTTCCTGACGGCTACAACCTCCAGGAATTTAAATGCAATGTCAATACCAATCTCTTAACCACTTGACTCTAGTTCTTTCTACATCACCCTGTATATCTTTTCCTTTCTCTCTACCTTTGCGACTGTCATCATACCTGTATTCCCACCCTTCTCTTGCTCCATTCTCTGACACCCACTGTAACTGGTTCGTCTTTCTCTTTACTCTTCTTCTGTCTAATCTCTTTCCCCCTGTATCCCCCTGCACATCAGTGGCATTACTGCCTTGCTTGGGGTGAAACGATTAAAAAAGAAATAAAGCATTAGCTTTGTTCTCAAGATCGTGATGTAGGTGTTTGTCACGATGGAGACATCAGGATAAGCTCAAGACTGATACTCAAAGAACAGGTAAAAAAAAAAGTGGTGGTAGCAGATAAAAAATTAATGACATCAGTAAAAGACAGAAAGATGTGGAGAGCCTTGATCCCAACATTCTGAAAAGATATGGCATGTTTTACTAGAATAGCTAGTTGCAACCATCAGTTCTTTTCAAATAACATCTTTCCTCTCACTACTCCCGTGCGGCACTCCCTCTCGACGTCTTGCTTCCCTGTCACCTGCAATCTTCAAAAATTTAAATGCGACACCAATTGCAATGTTGTGTTTTCCTGAAACTTATTCTTTTATTGTACTTTCTCCTCACTTCCCACTAAATTCCTCTCATTCACCCTCTCCTCGTCTACGACCATCTTGCTTTGGGTGAAATGATAAAAAAAAACAGACAAACAATGTGAGTTATATTAACGCAATAAAGAAACAGATTCTACCCTCGAGATGATCAGTCGACTCAAATTCCTTTTCTATCTGAGTATGTAAGGTAGCAAAAAAATAACTCTTTTGAGAGACAGAAAAATGTTATTTGAAACAAAGAAAAGAGTACTGAACTGTTACATGATATCTGTTCTCTTGTATGGCAGCGACACTATCTGGACAATATCTCTTCAAAGATAGATTAAGAAACTCTAAGCAACAGAAATGTGGCTCTGCAGAAGGATACTGAGGATACCATGAACTAAACATGTAAGCAATGACGATATTTTGGACAGAACGGAAAATCTGATACTCACAGGATAAATCGAGGGAAAGAGAGTGTGGAAAACAGCATGCGACATACTTGATAGGCTTAAGCAAATGGATGGCAGAACAGGGTTTGGGAGAAATAACAAGACAAAATATATTAAGTACTACAAGGTACAGGAGGATGTGGAGGGCCATGATTGTCTATGTTCTGAAGGGATATGGCGCATAAAAATGCTGGTGATGTAAGATAGAAACAAACAGCAAACTGTGCTTTGTTCACTTCCACTCTCCAGAAAGCAGTTCTATCAGGTTCAGATATCAGAATTACACTTTAGTGCAAATTAATTTAAACAAAACAAATAATGCCTTTCTAGGATTGTTCACACTTTCTCTGATCATGGAAATGTCATCGCTTGGCATTTTTTCTTTCTTTTAACGTCTCTTGGCATTTTTTTTCTTTTAATGTCTCTTGGCATTTTTTTTCTTTTAATGTCTCTTGGCATTTTTTTTTCTTTTAATGTCTCTTGGCATTTTTTTTTCTTTTAACGTCTCTTGCCATTTTTTTTTCTTTTAACGTTGCTTGGCATTTTTTTCTTTTAACGTCGCTTGGCATTTTTTTCTTTTAACGTCGCTTGGCATTTTTTTTTCTTTTAACGTTGCTTGGCATTTTTTTCTTTTAACGTCGCTTGGCATTTTTTTTTCTTTTAACGTTGCTTGGCATTTTTTTCTTTTAACGTCGCTTGGCATTTTTTTCTTTTAATGTCGCTTGGCATTTTTTTTTCTTTTAACGTTGCTTGGCATTTTTTTTTCTTTTAACGTCTCTTGGCATTTTTTTTTCTTTTAACGTCGCTTGGCATTTTTTTTTTTTTTAACGTTGCTTGGCATTTTTTTCTTTTAACGTCGCTTGGCATTTTTTTCTTTTAACGTTGCTTGGCATTTTTTTTTTCTTTTAACGTTGCTTGGCATTTTTTTTTCTTTTAACGTTGCTTGGCATTTTTTTTTCTTTTAACGTCGCTTGGCATTTTTTTCTTTTAACGTCGCTTGGCATTTTTTTCTTTTAACGTTGCTTGGCATTTTTTTTTCTTTTAACGTCTCTTGGCATTTTTTTTTCTTTTAACGTCGCTTGGCATTTTTTTTTCTTTTAACGTCTCTTGGCATTTTTTTTTTTCTTTTAACGTCGCTTGGCATTTTTTTTTTCTTTTAACGTCGCTTGGCATTTTTTTTTCTTTTAACATCTCTTGGCATTTTTTTTTCTTTTAACATCTCTTGGCATTTTTTTTTTTCTTTTAACGTCGCTTGGCATTTTTTTTTTTCTTTTAACGTCTCTTGGCATTTTTTTTTCTTTTAACGTCTCTTGTCATTTTTTTTTCTTTTAACATCTCTTGGCATTTTTTTTTTCTTTTAACGTCGCTTGGCATTTTTTTTTTCTTTTAACGTCGCTTGGCATTTTTTTTTTCTTTTAACGTCGCTTGGCATTTTTTTTTCTTTTTACGTCGCTTGGCATTTTTTTTCTTTTAACGTCTCTTGTCATTTTTTTTTCTTTTAACGTCGCTTGGCATTTTTTTTCTTTTAACGTCTCTTGGCATTTTGTTTTCTTTCTGACATATTTTTATTGCTTCAAATGTTGTTTTTAATTGATACCTGTATTTAAGTACTCAGGGTGGTAGACAAAATAAAATCTCTTTATAATATCAGAGCATCTACTCAAATATGGGTAATCACCAACAATGTTTGAAATAACAAAATAGACCAGATTAAAAAATATAGTTTATTAATTCTTTTACAATAATATATGTTGAGTTTGAAATAATATTAGGAATAAAAATATGTTACATGATTTACATGTTTTGAACTCTTGTCCTCATCTTTATTGCTAAATTCATGGCATTTTGGCTCTTGTATACCCCAGCCATCTTCAGGTGCTTGGAATTTCAAACTGTACCCTTTATTTCAATCACTGGGGTATTTTGGAGGGAGAATCGACTGATTCATGCCTTTCCCACATGTATTTGTGCATAAGTGAATGCAACGAATTCAACTGGAGTTCAAACACAGCTCTCTGATTTCTCATTCCAAGCCAATATCCAATCATTCTCGTTTCATGCCTTTTCTAGATGTCATGTAGTTATCTTCTTTTAACTCAATTTTCTTATTTGTTCTTAACTCTTTGGGTCAAGTCACTGGATCTAACCAACACTTTTATCTGTTTGGCCATGTATTCTTGAGGATGTCAGTGTATAAATTGTTAGGACTTATAAACGTAATGTCTCTTACATTGCAATCTTTTACACTAATAATTTTCTCTAGCAATCCATATTACTGGTTCCCCTATTGTAATTGTATTCATATGATTGGCTGGCTCAGGAGATTTTTGTGGCCTAGCATATACACTGATTTCTTAAGTTTACATAGCTTACGGTAGTGTTGGAAGGAGAAATGCCTATATCCAATGGGCCATTTGTCTTTGAAGACATCTGTGTATGAATTTATGGGACTTATATAAATAACGTCTCAGTAACTATTTTCTACTCATATTGCAATCTTTGATACAAATGATTTTCTCTAGCACTCCATATTCAGTCAGTTAAGTGCCATACGTGATACATGCTTGGGCGATCATGTCTCGAAAGAGACATGACTGACTGGGCAGAAGATTATCCCACAGTAGGTTGCCATTGCTTTCTGTGGTAGACTGGTTGCCGACCAAGGCTATAGAACCCAATCTGTCCTGTTATTTAACCCATAACTGGAAGGAATAGATGGATTAATACCTTTCCCAAGGGTATTTGCGCATAAGTGAATGCAATGAATTCGGCTGGAATTCGAACTCGGCTCCCCGATTTCTCATTCCGAGCCGATATCCAATGCACTCCATATTACTGGTTCCCATATTGCATTCATTTCTATGCTTTGTCGGCTTAGGAGATTAGCATATGCACTGATTCCTTAAGTTTACATAATTTCCGTGGGAGGTGTATGAGGATAACAACTCTCAAGAAACAGTCTCGGTCTGTCTATCCATTGTGAAGGGGTTATCAGAGAAAATACAAAGGATCTGTGGTCCATACAACATCAGGATGATCTTCAGAAATGGTTCTACACTTTGCAGATATTTCTCCTGAGTAAGACTTCCAATAGATGAGAACATAACTAAGGACTGTGTGTGTGCCATTCCATGTAGCTGTGGAAGGAAATACAGAGGTGATCCCTCCACCCTGCAAGAACATCACTAGGCTCTGACATGAGAGGAGATAGAAAAATCTGACCACATATGGAGGGAGAAAGGGTATCACCGCTCCCCATGACTTGAAGTTAAAATAATTGATAGAGAACACCAATGGAAACGATGTAAACTTAAGAAATCAGGAGATTTTTGTAGGTTAGCATATGCACTAAGTTGGCCAAGCATAGAAATGAATACAATATGGGAACCAGTAATATGGAGTGCTAAAATTTTTTTACCAGAGTTCATATTGCAATCTTTGATGCTAATCATTTTCTCTAGCATTTTTTACCAGAGTTAATATTGCAATCTTTGATGCTAATCATTTTCTCTAGCTTTTTTTACCAGAGTTCATATTGCAATCTTTGATGCTAATCATTTTCTCTAGCTTTTTTTTTACCAGAGTTCATATTACAATCTTTAATGCTAATCATTTTCTCTAGCTTTTTTTACCAGAGTTCATATTGCAATCTTTAATGCTAATCATTTTCTCTAGCATTTTTTACCAGAGTTCATATTGCAATCTTTGATGCTAATCATTTTCTCTAGCATTTTTTACCAGAGTTCATATTGCAATCTTTTGATGCTAATGATTTTCTCTAGCACTCCTTATTACTGGTTCCTATATTGCATTCATTTCTATGATTGGCCAGCTCAGGAGATTTTTGTAGCTTAGCATATGTTCTGAGTTTTATAAGTTTACGTAATTTTCAATGGCGTTTCTTATCAGTTATTTCAACTTCATCCCATCGAGGACAGTGCTTCCTTTTATCCTTCCATATGTGGTCAGCTACACCTGATTTTTCTATTTCCTCTTGTGTTATGGCCATGCTATGTTCTTACAGCTTTACCTGTGTAAATATGAGTACCTTAATTAAAAGGAATTTAAGCTTTCAACAAATCCAGTTGTTAAAATAGCATCAACACAGGATAAGCAAATTGGTACAGCTGTTTAAAAAATGTACAAAGCTTATCAAAACGAATTGCATGTGCATCATTTGAGTGAATGTCATAACAGTGTACAATTTTATATTCAACTTCCAGGCTTTTATTTTTGCAATTGTCTTTTGTTTTTTCCAGAATTACATCACTGTACAAGCTGCCATCGCATCACCCCTGTAGATGTCAACAGCAGGCCATCATCCTGCCTGACAAACTTCCTCCTTGGAGGTACGTATGTAAAGTACCTTTCTTGACTGTATCTTATTTTTTTTTAACCACAATAATGTATTTGTTGACAAGAAAAGATTTTTTTTCTCAACCCTTTGAACGAGACCAAATATTATGGGGCTTATTGGCCAGCACCATGTCATGTCGTTCACTGTTCACCAACATTGCAAATCATGTTATAATAATAGGATACATCTTCATGATAAAATCAATGCTACCCCCCTTAGGAATCGCATTCGTTTATTTCACTTATTGATACTCATGCCAAAAAATAAAAATTCTTATTTTTTATTTAAATTTAATTGGAAAAATCATGATTGTGTTTTTAAATCCAAGGACGTGCATTGTGGTGCAGTGGATATTGGCTCGGAATCGGAGAACCGAGTTCAAATTCTAGTTTAATTCATTGCAATCATTTATGTGCAAATACCCTTGGGAAGGGTATTAATCCATTTTTTTCTCCCTCCAGCTATGGGTCAAATAACAAGACAAATTAGGTTCTGTAACCTTAGTTGGCAACCAGTCTACCACAGAAAGTAATGGCAACCTACTGCAGGAAAATCAACTGCCCAGTCAGTCAGGTTTCTTTTGAGACATGATCGCCCAAGCATGTATCACATATGGCACTTGACTGACTGTTTTAAATCTGAAGTGACCTTAATATTAGAAAATAAATCATATCACATATAGAAGAATTTCTAAGAAATAATAGATTTATTTTTAGACAGTATCATGCTGTATATTCAAGAGGTAAAGATGTGCTTCCTGACAGGGATCAAATGTTTTTTGTTTTCAATCTGAAATTTTGATTAGTTCAAATGTTATTATAGTGGAAACTCGTATTTGAAAAAGAGGCCCTATTGTTATTCTTACTGCAAACAGTGTGTATTGCATCTATCAGTCTGTGTACTGTTTGTCTCCCTATCAGTCAGTTAAGTACCATAGGTGATACATGCTTGGGTGATCATGTCTCAAAAGAGATGTGGCTGACTGGGAAGAATATTTGCCTGCAGCAGGTTGCCATTACTTTCTGCAGTAGACTGGTTGCTAACGAAGGCTATAGAACCCAATCTGTCCTGCTATTTAACCCATATCTGGAGGGAGAAGTGATGGATTAATACCTTTCCTATGTAAGTGAATGCAATGAATTCAACTGGAATTCGAACTCTGCTCTCGAATTTCTTGTTCTGAGCTGATATCCTCTGCACCACAATGCGCATATCCATCTTAATATTGTTTTATATAATATGATACATAAGGTAGCTAATAATTTAAAAAAAAAATCAAATTCAACCCATTTAAGGCAGTAAATCTACTAAGACACGGTTAATGGTTGTAACAGAATTAGAGAATAGAAAACATTATAAAAAAGCAGGAATAATAGAAGAATAATCAGGAAGACAGTAGATAACGATTGACATTGCATTTAAATTTCTGAAGATCAAAGATGGCTGAAAAGCACAGTCAAAAAAGAGTTCCACAGGCAAGAACTGTGATAGAAGAAACTGTTAGCATAGAACTTATGGTTGCATTCAACCAATTCAACTGTGATTTGATGAAAACTTGTCCCCAATCTTGTACTGTGATTAAATCCATAAACCTTAGGTAACATGACGAAGAGCTCATCCGAACAATTAGCATGAAAATATTTATAGAAAAGGCATAATGAAGCAACCTTGTGGCAGCAAGAATGTAACTGAAGATGAGACACCAAGTCAGGACCAATGCCAAGTCAGGACCAATAATATTACTAATTCTTTTTTAGATTTTATCAAGAACCTCGAAGTAAATAGCAGGGTCACCGAACCAAATGTGGCAGCAATATTCTAAGAATGGGCAGTTAGTAAACTTGTAGATATGTAAGACTAGCAGTATAGCCCAGCATTGCTTGGGTGTAATGAAAGATTTAAAACTAATCCATGGTTCTGGAGCTCAGACTCTTTGGATGTTGGCACTAAAGACTAAAAAGTAATAGTTGTTTCCAGTTAAGGCAAAACTGTAGACTGAAAAAAAATGAATGGATGTAAGTCAAATTTTGATTTCCTGGTATCGATATCAAATAAGTTTTTTCATAGTAAACTGAATTTTGAAGGCTAAATAAGTCCTCTGAGTAAATGGTATCATGGCTGAAACTAAGAACTACATTTATACCTACTTAGAACCAAACCCGAAGCAAAAAATAAAATAAAAGGGCTGAAAAAATACAGACATACAGTCAAATAAACAGACACACACACAAATATCTTGCCTTTTTATATATATATATATATATATGATTTTCTGTGCTATTGTAAGAACTGCAACCTGGAAACTTCTGAATATCATTTCTTATGTCTTTGTGTATGAGCGTATCAAATTTGGTTAAAATCGGACCACTCCTTCTATAACCCGATTTTTTCGATTATCAATTTTCGATATTTATCGGGGGTACCTCAATACAAAACCTAGCTAAGAACACTTGCAGACGCTTATAGTACAACTGTGTAAATTTTCAAGAAAATCGGTTCAGCTGTTTTGGAGTCGATAGGTAACGGTGGGTGGACACACACACACAGACAAATTTCCATTTATAAATAAGTTTAGATTAAGATTAGAAAAATTCTGTAGAAAAAACACCATGTTGATCATATTTCTCAACTAACAAGCAGAAAGCCCATTGTATCCTATAAGTCACTGGTTACCAAAACAGCATGTTCAATTGTCTCACCTAACCATAAGTCCATTGTATCCAGCTGGTCAATTTTTATCATAACAATGTGATGATCAAATATCCTAAAGAGCAATTGTCGCATTTTATCCAATAGTTCTCTCTCTCTCTCTCTCTCTCTCTCTCTCTCTCTCTCTCTCTCTTTTTTTTTTTTGACTACAACAATCTGAAGATCAAATGACTGAGATAACAATCAGCTGACCGGTTGTATTCAATTGATCATATGATGATCAAATGTTTCACCCCCATCAGCAAGTGACCCCATTCTAAGTGTAGAGTGAGTGGGTCACTGTTAAAGAGAAATAAATGAAAAGCAGACTTGACAAAGTTTACAATAAACAATCGCCAGAAAAAGAAAAGAACCAGACAAAATGATAATATAAAGTAAACAACATATGCAAGACAAATGAACAGCAATATGAGTTTTGAGTAACTCCATATCAACTTCTGTGGGTTATTTAATGCCAAAAAGGTGGGGTTTTAGGGGTTTTTTTAATGTTCAGTTATAGTGAGAAGGTTGATTGAGTCAGATTTTAATGAAAATTATTTGTTCTTATTCCTTTTAATTTTAATATTGCTTAATGGCATATCACCCTCTGTGGGTTATTTAATGCCAAAAAGGTTTTAAGGTTTTTTTTTAATATTCAGTTATAGCGAGAAGGTTGATTGAGTCAGATTTTAATTAATTTTTTTTTTATTTTATTCCTTTTTATTTTAATATTGCTTAATGGCATATCACCCTCTTTGGGTTATTTAATGTCAAAAAGGTTTTAAGGGTTTTTTTTAATATTTAGTTATAGTGAGAAGTTTGATTTAGTCAGATTTTAATGAAAATTTTTGTTTTATTCCTTTTTGTTTTAGAAAATGAAAATATCTTCTAGTTTTGTATTCAAAAATGTTTTACTGAGAATAAATATTTTCCTTCAAAAATGTGTTCTGGTAATAATTTTTTCTTTTAAAAAATTGTATTTTTGGTAATATTTTTCCTTCAAAAATGTATATTTTTCTATAAAAGTCTATTTTTATGTATATATTTCTATAAAAGTCTATTTCTTTACTTTCATAGTGTTTTGATCCCCATTTGGGGGTTAACTATTTGCTCATAGCTTTGACCCCTAACAGGTGCTACCACTCCAGGTCAGAGTGGACCTGGGAACAACAGCAATTAAAGAGGTGGTTCCATGCTCCTCCCAATCAGAGGCCTTGTTGCCAGATGCAGTTTATGCCCAGGACCAACAGTACTAAGAATTGGGTTGACACACGAGAGCTCATTCAGACAAACAAACATAGCATTCTAACTTTAAGACAAAACAGATTATTTTATTGACTAGAAAAAAATCCCAGTTATCATTTGTGTGTTTCTGCTTATAAACTGGCAACTCTCTTTATTTACCTGGCTAATGTAAGTAATTGTTGTTCCCAGTACTTGCTTTTATTACAATCCATGTCACGATTCCTATCCTCTCTTATTTGTGGTCCTGGGTATGACTGTAAACTGCATCCATTAGTAAGGCCTCTGATTTCAAGGTTGTGAGGAGTATGGAACCACTTCTTAATTGCTGCTCTTCCCAGGTCCACCCAGACCTGGAGTGGTAACACCTGTTAGGGTCCCAGCTATGGGCAAATAACCTTCTAAACAGGGGTCAAAACACCATGAAAGTATGAAAACAGACTTTTATGAAATATATACATAAAAAATTTTAAAGAAAAATATTACCAACAAAACTTTTATGAATGAAAAATATTACCAAGAAAACGTTTTTGAAGGAAAAATGTTACCAACAAAAATACATTTTTAAAGGAAAAATGTTACCAACAAAAATACATTTTTGAAGGAAAAATTTTACCAACAAAAATACATTTTTGAAGGAAAAATGTTACCAACAAAAATTCATTTTTGAAGGAAAAATGTTACCAACCAAAATACCTTTTTGAAGGAAAAATGTTACCAACAAAAATTCATTTTTGAAAGAAAAAGATTATTGCCATAATACATTTTTTGAAGTAAAAAAGTTATTGCCTTAATACATTTGCTTTGGTATTAAATGACCTCACCAGGGGTTGATATGCTGTAAAACAAAACAAACCAAACCCTCATTTGTCTTTTTCTCCCCCTTTTTCATCTCAACTAAACCAGACTTTGATTTTTCCCTGCTTCACTATTTTTTTCTTCCTTTTCTGTTAGTCAGCAAATTTCTAGATTCTTCTTATTGGCACAATATAACAACTGCCCTTATTTTTTGAGGGGTAAATTGCTCCTCCTAACACCTTTTATTTTATTTTGAATGTTTTATTTTTGTTTTTAGGTTCATCCACCTCGTACCTCATTTCATGATTGCAATTATTCTTTCAATAATTATTTTAATATTTCTAGTAATAAAAAAAAAAGAGACATTTTATAAATTATGAAATTTTTACAACATAGGTGTGGTTGTAGATTCCCTTTGGATATGTGATATTGTGGTATATGTTGGATTAAATGGTAGTGAATGAGTAAATTGTAACGGATGAATGGGTTGTGAATCTGATTAGCTACGTTTAGGATAGTGTATTTCCTTATTTCCTCTCTCAACCTTGTTCCACAATTGTTTATAAAAATAAACAACAAATAATCATTCGTACTGTTGATTGGAATCAACAGTAACTAATTGGTCACTTGAATGTACAAAGTAATTCACTTATTCAACTTCATCTAATCTAATAAGAATTTTAGATGCAGTCGAAGGTAGATAAATTGTAAAGTTCCATGTAAATTTTGGTTTTTCTTTCATTGCATAAAAAAAAATTTAGCTTAGTTGTTTATTGATCTTTTCTAATTTAATATTTTTTAAGTTATTTTATTTTTGTTGCGTTTCTGTTTTTTTAAACTGTTTTGCTGCAAATAACAATTTTGTTCTAAGATCTTTTCATTTAATTTGGTTGTTAAAGAGCAAAGAATCTGAAAGCAATACTGAAAAAAAGATGGGAAATCATTTGTTGATTTTTCTTTCATTTGCCAGTAAATTTTTAGTGCCAGAAAATATGGCACTGAATACTGCTGCCACATCTGTTCAGGTGACCCTGCTATTCACTTTGGGGTTCAAAATCCAACGGAGAATCTGTAATGTGATCGATAATGACTTGGTAGCTCGGCTGCAGAAGCTTTCTCACTGGCGTGGCATGGCTTCCCTGTGCCTCTTCTATAAATACTTTCACGGCTTCTGCTCCAATGAACTTAGATCACTGGTGCCCTCATAGGTATGAATTTACACGAGCTACTAGATTAGCAACTAGGTCCCACCCTTTTATAGTGAAACTGATAAAATGTAACCGCAATTTCTACTATAACAGCTTTTTTCACACACTTCTAACCTGTGGAATTCCCTTCTATATACATTCTTCCCAGACAGCTACCATCTCCAGGAATTTAAATATAAGATCAATAGACATTTCCTGTCTCACTAACTCGCATCCATTCTCACAAGCTCTTTGTCCATCTACTCCACCCCCATCCTCAGTATTCTTATCCGTCTATTACCCTTTTCCTGACATTTCCTATCACTAACCCCTCTTTCTCATCACTTTCCCCTATGTAAGCCATTGCACAACAGTGACAGTAGAATGCCTTGCTTGGGGTGGGATGATAAAAAAAAAGTGTTTGTAAATCACTCGAAAGCAGTAAATTGCTTGACTATAAATTCTTTTTTGTCATCATTAATCTGCCTTATCTGTTTGATTAAAAATAAGTGGGCAAAGTTTAATTGCAAGATGATGCATCCAACACTTGAGTGATGCTTTGAAACAACATAGATGATAATTCTTGGCGGAATATTTCATGGGATGACATGGCTACAAGCAGTAATTAGGAAGTCAGGAAGCTTATTAGCTGGAACATCATATTTCAAGCAGCAAAAATTAAATTTAAATAAAAGCTTTCCACTATGGTATCTCAATTTTATGAATTTAGTACTAGATTGGCAGCAAGGGCTCATTACTGTATAGTAGAAATTGTTGTAGCTGTAAGTTCTATGCTAACAGTTTCTTCTTGTGCACTTGTCACTTGTGGAACTCTCTTCCAGGTTCTTGCTTTCCAGTCACCTTTGATTTTCAAAAATGTAAATACAATATCTGACATTATTCTCTGTCTTCTTAATTCCTGTTCTTTCATTGTTCTCTCTCCTTAATAATGTTTTTGTTTTTTCATGTTGCTTCACATACAGTACTCCCCCTTGAGTCTAAGTGGCTTTATTGCTTTACATTAAAAAACAAATGTTAAAGTAGGACAACATAAAAACTAGAAAAGAGAGAAAAAAGAAACTGCATCTGCAGTAATAGGCAATCTAAACTTATTTATAAATGTAAGTGTGTGTCCGTTACCTATAGACTCCAAAATGGCTGAACCGATTTTCTTGAAAATTTACACAGTTGTACTATAAGTATCTGCGAGTGTTCTTAGCTAGGTTTTGTGTTGAGGTACCCCCCAATAAATATTGAAAATTGAAAAAATCGGGTTATAGAAGGATTGGTCCGATTTTAATCAAATTTGATACACTAATAAACAAAGACATAAGAAACGATATTCAGAAGTTTCAAGGTTGCAGTTCTTACAATAGTGCAGAAAATCGATAATATATTTTTTTTTTTTAATCATTTCACCCCAAGCAAGGTGGGAATGCCACTGATGTGCAGGGGGCTACATAAATGTAAAAAGATTAATTAGAAAAGAGTGAGGAGTACAAACTAGTTAGAAAGGAACAATAGAAAGCTGAGAAAGCAGGTGCGATGACAGATACATAGGTGGAGAGAAAGGGATGGTTATACGGGGGGTGGGGAGAGAGCTAGAGTCCAGTGGTTAGTAGATGAGTATTGACTTTGCATTTAAATTTCTGGAGGTTGTAGCCGTCAGGAAAGCAAGAATACGGGAGCAAGTTCCACAGGCGGGAAGTGCGAGAGAAGAAGCTGCAGGAGTAGAATTGTCGTCTGCATTTAGTTAAACTGACTGTGAATGGGTGGGACCCAGTTGCCAGTCTGGTTGCACGAGTAAACACCTGTTGAGGAGGCACCAGTGACTTAACTTCGTTGGAGCAGAAGCCATGAAAGTATTTATAGAACAGACAAAGGGATGCCACATTTCGACACTGAGGAAGTGGCTGCAGTTGAGCTGCCAGATCAGTACCTATCACATTACAGACTCTCCTTTGGAGCCTGTCAAGAACACTGAGGAGAACGGCAGGGGCACCTGACCAGAAATGGCAGCAGTAATCCATGCACGGACGGATGGTTGACTTGTATATATACAGGATGGATTCGGGTGGAAAAAACATCCTGGATCGACATAGTGACCCAACCTTCTTAGCAGTAGATTTTGCTATGGATTCAATATAGTGGTTCCATTTGAGGTCTGAGCACAGGGTAAGTCCAAGGAGGCGTAGTGTATTGCTCTCCAGGAGAATCATCTGGTCCATGCTTATGGGAGGCAGGAGAGGTTGCCTGTAATGGTTGACAGACAACAGCTTGGTCTTAGATGAATTGAAGTTGACAAGCCACTTCTTGCCCCAGTTCACCACAGAGTGTAGATCCCATTCAAGGTCAGCAGCAAGATTATGTCTGTCCGCCACGAGAGGTTTCTTACTGGTGCGGGAGTATATTATAGTGTCATCGGCGATGCCTACTTGGGACTTGATCTCATCTGGGAGGTCGTTGATGAAAATAAGGAAGAGCGTCGGGCCCAGGATAGAGCCTTGTGGGACACCAGCATTCGTGCTGTAGGACGAAGAGGCACGCCCATTCAGAACGACCTACATTTTGCGGTTATTTAAGAAAGATTGGCTTAGGTCAAGCAGGCGACTGGAAATACCATAACCGCATAATTTGCATTGGAGGCCAGAGTGCCAAACCCTGTCGAAAGCCTTGGAGATGTCCAGAGCAACTGCGCGAGCTTCGTCAGACTCATCAAGGGCCTGTAGCATGTACTCCGTTACAGTTGTTAGCAGGTCAGCCATGGACCTGGCAAAGTGGAATCCATATTGCCTGTCAGAGAAGAGTTTGTGGGCAGTGAGATGATAAACTATTTCAGCATTGATTATAGCCTCGAATACTTTCCCGAATATCAGTAGAAGACTGATAGGGCGATAGTTGGATGGGTCCGAGGGTTCACCACAATTCTTAAATACAGGAACGACTGAAGAGAACTTCCAGCATGCAGGAAAGCAGGAAGCAGAAAGGCAGTAGTTAAATAGTTTAGAGAGGACAGGGGAAAGTTCAGGAGCACACCTCTTAAGGACTATCACTGGGATTCCATCGTCTCCACACGCCTTATGGGGGTCGAGTTTTGAAATTACTCAGGATACGATTGTCGGGGTAATATATACGTCATGCAGTTTGGCCTCAGTTCTAATAGGGAAGTCGGGTGGGTGTACTCCGGATGAGTCAAATGTGGAGTTGGATGAGAATCTGCAGGCAAAGCACTCAGCTTTGTCCGCAGATGACGTGAGAACCTCAAATTCATGGATTAAAGGAGGTATTGAGGATTTCCTATTGTTGAGCACTCGTTTGCAAATGCTCCAATAGTCCTTGGAGCCGAACTTGTGGTCAGCTATGCGCTGTCGCATTTTCTCAGCAAACAACCGTTTGGCGTCATTTAGGGTTCTCTTGCACTCATTGCGAGCAGATATGAACAGGTGCCTATTGTGATCAGTTGACTGTCTCCGGAATAGACGGAAGTAATGGTTCCTGTGGGCAATGGTGGCTGAGCAGGCCTGAGAGAACCACGGAGAGGAATGAGGTTTTAAGCAATACTTCCTGGTGGGTATGAAGGCATCAATGCCAGCTTTCACCCATGACGAGACCTCATAGGCACAGTCATCAACTGATAGGTCGAACACTTTTCCCCAAGGGACATCGCAGAGGAAATCGCGAAAGGCATCCCAGTCAGCTTTTTGGTCGAGGTAGGAGGTCCTATAGGTAGGGGGCTCCTGGGGGGAGTGAGATTGGAAAGAAATACTGAGAGACTACAGTGTGGTTGGAGTTGCCGAGAGGGCAAAGCTGCGACACTTGACAGGCGTCAGGCGCAGAGGTGAAACATATATCTAGTAGTGAGGAATGACCCGAGGGTGTGCTTGGGAAGCGAGTGGGGAAGTCCACCACTTGTGTAAGGGATTGGAAAATAGCAAAGTTCATGGCATGAATGCCCGCTGGATCAGTAACGGCGTTTTCAAGCCACTCAGAGTGATGGGCATTGAGGTCTACAAATATGAATATGTGGGCGAATGGGTGATAGGAAATAGCCTTATCTATGTTGTCAGCAATGCTATCTAGTAGGGAGCAATCAGGAGAGGAGGGAGAACGGTCAAGAAAGAATAGGTAACTAGGGAGCAGTCAGGAGAGGAGGGAGAAAAGGCAAGATATTTGTGTGTGTGTGTGTTTATCTGACTGTATGTCTGTATTTTTTTCAGCCCTTTTATTTTAGTTTTTGCTTTGGGTTTGGCTCTAAGTAGGTATAATTGTAGTTCTTAGTCTCAGCCATGATACCATCTACTCAGAGGACTTATTTAGCCTTCAAAATTCAGTTTACGACGAAAAAACTTATTTGATATCGATAGCAGGAAATCAAAATTTGACTTACATCCATTCATTTTTCTTTCAGTCTACAGTTTCGCTTTAACTGGAAACAACTATTGCTTTTTAGGTTTTTGTGCCAACATCCAAAGAGTCTGAGTTCCAGGACCATGGATTAGTTTTAAAGCTTTCATTACACCCGAGCAATGCCGGACTATACTGCTAGTACAAAATAAAATAGAATTAGCTGACTGGTTTTCATTCCTTTCCGATCAGTTGTTCTGGGTATGACAATAAACCACATCCGGCAGCAAGGCCCCTGATGGGAAAATTGGAGGTTTAAGAGACATGAAACCACCACTTAATTATTGTTGTTTCCTGGTCTACACTCACCTGGGGTTGTAGCACCTGTTAGGGTCCCAGCTATGGACAAATAACCCCCCAAACAAAACAAATTGCTATGAAAATATAAAAAGCACATTTCTATAGTAAAAAACCAGCAATAGATTTTTTAAATAAAAAGAAAACATTACATTCCTACCATACTTCAGAAAATATGAGGCCACGTTCAGAGAAGACTGTCAAGGATTGTTGGATAGAAAGGAAGTACGTCTTCTGTTGGGAAAATTGTGCTCGCTGAACATAAAACATACCTGAATTTCAGTTTGCCAAATACTCCAGAAAAAGTATCATTTAACAAAACAGTGTTGATATTATCAAAAAGTTTTGGTGAAAAGAATCCACTTTTTTATAAACATTGACAGTGCATAAACCTTTCTAAGGACAAAGGTGAAGATTTTGTCACATAAACTGGTAAAGTCAACTGTAACTGTGAAAAACTTAAACTGGATGAACTCTCCTGAGATAGATTTTAAATGTCTAATCTCAAATTCTTAGAAAACTTAAACAGGATTCATAGTTAATGATACAGAATGTTGCAGAAATGTGCCAAAATAATTGTCAGTTTAGGGCACAATACAGTGAAAATAAAACAAAATGTCTCATCAAAAGTGCAATTAATTTGAAAAATGACAATGATGCCAAAAGTAAAATACTACCAAACTCCATAAGTTTGAAGTATGCGAAAAATGTTCTGATTATAAATGCCAATCTAATAAAAATATTACATATATATTTAGTGTATCAAGGCAGCAGATAATTTTCTAAACATATACAGTTAAATATAACACAATGAATGTCTATTATATTTCATCATGAGCCGTTCTAAACATTGTATTTTGGCTTTAATTTCAGGTGAAAATAAAGACAAAAATTCTCCAACATTTGGATAATTTTTTATTAAGTTGGTTCTAAGCTTTCGGCTCACATGAGCCATCTTCAGAGAGGTTACAAAGACGTTAACACAAAAACATCCACCATCATTGCTATACCATCCACCATCAGATGGCATTGCGATGGGATCTCCTTTAGGTCCCCTCTTTTTTAATTATTATATGGCAAATTTAGAAAATAAAATAATTAATGACAACAATAAACCCTTCTATATATGTAAGATACATAGATGACATCTTCATTTTATCTAAGAATATCGATCAAATTACACAACTTAAAAACAAATTTGGAAGTCACTCCGACTTCAAATTTACATTAGAATTTAATATTAATAACAAAATCCCATTCCTTGATGTATTCATTGATTCTAGCACACATAGATTTACTACTTCTCTATATAGGAAACCGACTAGCATAAACTCGTGTCTTCTTAATTATAATAGTGAATGCCCCCAACGATATAAGTTAGCTATTAGAAAAAAACTTAATTCAAAGCACACAAATGATATCTTTTTCCAAATCCATATTTTATAAACAATTACACAACATTCAGCAAACACTAATCAATAATGGATTTCCTAACTCTGTTATTGATCAACAAATTAAAATGTATCTCAACAAACTTAACAATAGCTCCAACAATATTGATAGTTTTAATAATAATAGTATACATCAAAATAAACATAACACTATTAACGTCTACTATTGCAACCAAATACATAATAATTATAAACAAGATGAAAAAAACTCTCAAAAACATAATACGTAGAAATGTTAAACCAGTGGATAGTAATAATCAAATTAAACTCATCATATATTATAAAAAATTTAAAACAATTGACCTCATAGTCTCTAATAACCCTAGAAGCACTCAACTAAATCCTCTACAAAAAACCAATGTAGTGTATCAATTTACATCCCTCTTCAGAGATTTATCTCTGGTACTAATGATAAACTAACTACATATATTGGTTTTACTACAACCACACTCTCCTGTAGACTTACCTATCACCTTTCTGATCAGAGTACAATTAAACAACATTTCTCAGAAAAACATAGTTATGTAGGTAACATCAGACAGATTTTAGTCAACAATACAATAATCCTTACTCGTACACACAGTAAAAAGAACCTTCAGATAATGGAGGCCATCTACATTAAATACAAACAACCTGCACTTAATAAAATTACATTTAAGTCTGGTCATAACACATTACATTGCATTTAAATATATGGTTCTGTTATCATTTCGAGCTCTCATTGCAAACTGCGCTTACTATTTTTGGTAACTGTTTCCTTTGCTTAGTGGAGTTTTATGTCAGCACAAGATAAAATTATCACTAAGGGTGAATGTTTTTGTGTTAACGTCCTTGTAACCTCTCTGAAGCTTAGAACCAACTTAATAAAAAATTATCCAAATGTTGGAGAATTTTTGTCTTTATTTTCACCTGAAATTAAAGCCAAAATACGATGTTTAGAACGGCTCATGATTAAACATAATAGACGTTTATCGTCTCTTATATTAAACAGTATATGTTTAGAATATATAGATTCAGGTAAAGAGGACCCAAGGTTTTTCTGATTTTGAGTTCCCTGGTATTTTTTATTAATAAACAGTGCTCAATACAATAAATATTGTAGAGCATAATAAAGAAAAAAATGTAAAAAGAAAGAAAAAAGTATATCTGTATTACCTAGAAACTACTGGTTAAATTTCAAAATGAATCTTTATTCTGTTTAGTTAAAAGGAACACACACATAAATTTTATATTTTCCCACATACATAAATAGCAGACCAATGGTTTTTTGTATTTCAATGTAAACCATTTTCACAACCAACATCCAACATTGCCTGATGATGAGATTCTATCTTGAAACATAAAAATTTCCATATCACAATGTACTTTTTATTCATAATTATATTATATTATATATATATATATATATGTGTGTGTGTGTGTGTATTACAAATAACGACAACACAAACTGACATATGAAAACATTATTTTAAAAATCAACTCAGTGTATGAAAACAGTATTTGAAATTGATGAAACTGATATCACAAAAAATACATATATTTAGTCACCTCCTTAAATAAAGTTCTTTGATAACGGTTTATAAATGTCAAAAGTACTGAAATTTTTGAATTTTAAAAATTTATCCTTAATTTCATATATCCAGGATTTCCTATAACATTTGTTCTAGTTATTTATTTAAAGAAAAAGTCCTTTTGGTAAGTTTTCAATGGTTTTTTTTAATTTTTAATTTTATTTCTTGCCCTGCCTTTCAACATTGAAGTCTTAGTTGTTTTCTTTTGTTTCTGAAGGAATTTTTTATAGCTTACTACTCAGATAATTGACCCCTTCCACTCTTTTGCCCTTTCCTTCCTCTCCATTCCCCATACCACTTCTATCTCTATGACATGGACAAATTTTAACTTTTGAACTCTTGGCTCTTACAGATGAGGTGTAAAGTCTTCTAATATGGAGCCAGGGATCTCTGAGTATTTTCCCCACTTCCTTACTTTCTACATTCAAAAATTGTTCATCCCACCCCATTTTAACTTTCTGTGTATGAATATGTTTTTGGGCTTCTACCATATAAAAATCTTTTAACACATTTGAATTAATAAAGGTTTTGTTGCTGAAGGCTGTTGCTGACAAAACGAGGATTTCCTCTTTGAAATGGCCATCCAACGGAATTAAATTTCAAAATTTTGGTTTTATATATATATATATATATATATATAGACACCAGATCTGCAAACAGAGAAGATAATCCAAAAAGATCTTTTTAATATAAAATATTAAGCAATAGAAAAAGCTCAATGAATATGATCCAGAGCAATATGATATACATAAAAGAAAACTAAACACATCATCTAAAATAGTTATAAATTATAATTCATTTCAAAGAGCTAATATTCTCATCTCCTCAGACCATGATATCATTTGGTTACAAATAAAATCATGGTCTGAGGAGATGAGCATATTAGTATGTTGAATGAATTATAAATTATAACCACTTTAGATGTGTTGAGTTTATATATATATATATATATATATATATATATATATATATACAGGGTGTCCATAAAGTTTGTATGCACTTTCAAAAAAATTTATAACTTTATTTGTATTTGCGATAGAAATAATCTGTAAAAAAAAATGTTTTAAAATTTAATATACCTAGCAAATTATTCCTATCAAAAATAAAAATAAAATTAGAAATTTTTTTTAAAGTGCACACAAACTTTATATATAGTCCATTAGAAGCCGAAACCCATTGCTAAAAAGTTTTCCTTTTGATTTTCTTAAAATATTTTTATAGACATATTTTATTTGTATCTGGTCACCTCAAGGGTTGTCTCGCTAGATTCATTAAAAGTGAGTAGTAAGTTTGATCCTCACTTCCTTTCAGCCTTGTGCCAAAATCTAAGTTGTGCTTAGAAAATCGCCATATTTTATTTGTATCTGAATAAACAAATATATATATATATATATATATGCACACACACTATTGGCCATAATTATTAGCCCACTCCAGGGTTTTAAAAGAATATCTTGTATTTCATACTATTTTCTAGTATTTATTGCCAAGTGAATAATTGTAAATGAAAATAGAATGGTTCTTTTGTTAATACTGCACAATAACATGTGAATCAAATGAATTTATAAATATTTAATAATTACCTGTATTGCAGTTTCATCAATGAAAGAATGAAGAAAATTTAGGATGATTTGGACAAGTTCATCTTTGCTTCCTTGTTTTGTAAAATTTTGCAAAATAATAATAACAAAAGAACAATTCTATTTTCATTTAGAATTATCCACTTGGCAATGAATACTAAAAATAGTATGAAATTCATCATTTCTTTTAAAAAACTTGGGTGGTGTAATAATTATGGCTGGTAGTGTGTGTTTATATATATATATATATATATATATATATATATATATATATAGTGTTGTGGTAGTTTTTGGCACCTAGGTTAATTTTAATAAAAAAATTTTCGAAGGAAAAGAAAATCAACCAATCGCAAATGGGACTGCTCCTAGAAAATATCAAATTACACAATAGGCTTCTTATAAATAGAAAAGGGGGCCAAGACTCAACAGCAGATAAAAATAAACAGCCCTAATGAGTGATGAAATCATAATGGTGTACTTGCAAAACTTTGAAGTTGGCATTAACCTGCTCAGTTAAAGTGACAAATTCTTTGCATTATAACATATATAATTTCCTTACTAGTAGCTGAGTTCAGACTGACCATTACATAATTTAAATTTTGTTAAATATATCTATTTGTTGCAATGATGAGGCAGTCCATATTCTATCCAGTAATTGTTTGTTTTTTTTATTTTTGTATTTAAAATAAACATAACTCAAAAAATCAAATTTATATGTAACATTAAAATATATATATATATATATCTCTGAGTGAATACAGAATGAAGAATTCTTACAACGTCCAAAACATTAATTTAAAACAGTGCTCGATATATAATATATAGAGCTGTGAATATTTATTATAAATTATATTTTAGAACATGTACATAATTTGTGTGTTGTGGTGCAGTGGATATCGGCTCATGAGAATGAGAAAATCGGGGAGCCGAGTTCAAATTCCAGTTGAATTCATTGCATTCACTTATGCGCAAATACCCTTGGGAAAGGTATCAATCCGTCTCTTCCTTCGAGTTATGGGCTAAATAACAGGACAGATTGGGTTCTTTAGCCTTGGCTGGCAACCACTCTACCACAGAAAGCAATGGCAACCTACTGCGGGATAATCTTCTGCCCAGTCAGTCATGTCTCTTTTGAGACATGATTGCCCAAGCGTGTTTCACGTATGGCACTTAACTGACTGACATAATTTTCACATGAGGCATTGAGGCTTCAATGCTGAAACGAACGTACCTTCATAGCGATTATATATAGAAAGATTATGTACATGTTCTAAAATATAATTTATAATATATATATATATATATATATATATACACACACAAATAGTTTGTCTCCCTAACAGAGCAGATATATATGAAAGCTAAGTTTGTGTTTACATGGTGACTTCTCTGAAAACAAGCTAAGTTATGAGAAAGAAAAGTCTGGAAAAAGTCTGACCGATTCTCAGCAGGACAGTCACACATGGCTAACAGTGTACAGGATGAATAGATTAATCTGAAAAAACACAGGCGGGGAGAAGTCAAGGCAGTTCGAGACCCACAGTGTTTGTCAGTAATCAATAAAGTAGGAAAGATTTTGTGAATCGTGGCTGGGCAGAAAAGCAAGTGTAATGGAGTCCGTGTAAAAAGAGATGAAAGGATTGATGAGAAAGAAATGAACCGACTAAATGACAATTTGATCTTTGAAGAAAAAAAAACAAATAGGAAAGTGACAGAAAAGCACAGGCTGAGATAAATATGGGGAAAGGGTTAAAATGTACTTGGCTTAATCTACTTTGCGAAATCTGACCAAGTGACCAAGCATTAGATTTTGTGGTTGAAGAGTTTATTGATCAGACAAAGAACTTTTCAGCACCACTCACAGATAGAGAGATATGAGACAGACAGATACAAATGGGATCGATAAGAACGGCCTGAAATAGAGAGACATGAACAGACTGAGGTAGAGAAACATGGGCAGTCTGAAATAGAGAGACAGACGTAAGCAGACTGAGGTAGTCGGATAGATGTTAGCAGACTGAGGTAGTCGGATAGATGTTAGCAGACTGAGGTAGTCAGATAGATGTTAGCAGACTGAGGTAGTCGGATAGATGTTAGCAAAGTGAGGTAGTCGGATAGATGTTAGCAAAGTGAGGTAGTCAGATAGATGCTAGCAGACTGAGATGGATAGATAGACATGAAGAGACTGAGTTAGATGGACAGATGAATAGATATGAATGGGAAAAGACAACTCAACAATGCCAAGTGCCGAGACAACTCATTACCAGAAAAACACAAAAAAAACATAATTAAAAATAAAACTTGTTTTTAAATATATTTTAATAGAGTAAATAAAAAAAAAGAGAAAAATGGATGTGCGTTGTGGTGCAATGAATATTGGTTAGGAAAGAGCAATCAGAGAGTCGAGTTCGAATTGCAGTTGAATTTGTTGCATTCACTTACGTGCAAATACCCTTGGGAAAGGTATTAAACTGTCTCTTCTCCCCCATCTGTGGGTTAAATAGCAGGATAGATTGTGTTATCTATCTATCTATCTGTCTATCTACAAAGAGAGGGAGACAGATAGATATAAACAGACGGAGATAGATAGATATAAACAGATAGAGAAAGATAGATAGACAGAAAGATAGATATGAACAGACGTAGATAGATCGATATAAAGATATAGCTAGATAGATAGATATAAACAGACAGAGATAGATAGATAGATAGATAGATAGATAGATATAAACAGACAGATAGATAGAGAGATAGATATAGCATTAAATTTTTGTTATTACAATGGTTGCATTTATATATATATCTATATATAGTATTAAATTTTTGTTTTTACAATGGTTTATAAAAGCATAATATCACTACACAAAAATTTTCATGTTTCGGAACAAAACTGTTCTTCTTCAGGTGATATGTTAAAATAAATGGTGAAAATGATTTATTTTTCAAAATATAAGATGAATTCATGGTTATTTAGAAAATTAGAGACTGATATTTGGAGGAAATGCATTTAGGTGTGTCAAAATTGTTGTTTTCACAGAACCCATTTATGAACTACTGACTGACTGTGAAGCCAATGTTGATCTCAGTCAGGCTTAACCAGCCACACCATGGAGCTTCCAGCATATAAAAGATAAAATCTTGGCAGTTATGTGCTTTGATTTTCTCCATGTATTTATCTCAACTGTTACCTGGTATTTCACGTGGAATAAACTCTCTGTGCTCCCACTTTCGTCTAATTTATGACACCACACAGTGAGCAAATGATTGAATCATGGAGAATGAACTCTTTTTTTTTACTTATCTCAGCCACATCTTATCTCCATTTGTGGTCACTTTCACATTTTTCTTCTTACTTGCAATGCTGTCATTACACACACGTTTTGTCTACACAACCAATAAACATAAAATATATATAACTATGAATCATCCGACTATAGTTGTACTAGCATCAAGTCACTAGTCATTGTGACTGAGAATTTGAATGTACTGGCATTATTCAAACTGGTAATTATGACAGATTATTAGGCTCTCTTTCTCTTTCTCTCTCTCTCTCATTCTCTCATTTCACTCAATTTAGTTGCAATATAAACCACTGTGGATGTTCAGCAAATGCACAGGTGCTTTATAAGGCATCTGTCACTGCAATTGTCTATCTGTTCTAGCAGACAGATGTGCTCAAAATGCAAAAGTAGCTGGCCATTTTATATATGCGTGTGTGTGTCTGTGTGTTTATATATAATACAATAAACTAAATCTAAAAGTGAGCCAAACATCAACCGTGGTTTCAATCTACGGATCGTCAGGGCTTGGCTAACAAATTAGACAGAACAGCAAAATAAATAGTACTCCTTAGAAGATACCAAAACAAAAAATAGGGTAAAACAACCTTTATTAGCAACAACAACAACAAAAAAAATAAATAAAAGTGATTTTTTAAATGAATACATCTATTGAGAATTTCCGTTTTAGAATTAAGTAAGCTATGCGCAGGTTCAAGTAACGCTATAGCCAATTTTTCTTCACCACAAAGTTGGCAAAACTCACTACCTACTTTATACTTAGGGCATTTTTTTGTTATTTCCCATTTAAGAATGGGGTCCTTATTAGTAATATTTTTAGATGCCATACATACGTAGCTAACTCAGTAATATGGCTATACTTTTGGTATTTGAATGAACTTTTATGATTGTAAAATCTTTTAAAAGTGTCATGAGTCGCCCCAATATAGGACTTAGGATTGGTATCATTTTCATCTGTATAAACCCTAACACCGTACACGACACTAGATTGCCGACAGTGACCATTAATGGGGCATTCATTCTTCCATCTACAATTACATTTGGGTTTGGAACTAAGCATCTCTGGTTTTTTTAACTTACTATTATTAACTAATTATTAATACCATTAATAATTTTACCTACATTAGGTAAACATGAATAACTTAATTTAATAGTATTTCTATTAAAGATTTTATTAAGACCATTATTTCTACTAAAATGCTTGTCAATTAAGTTAAAAAATATTTTCCCAATTTTAGTTTTAACTTCCTTATTGAAAGGGGGGTTAAACCAGATTATTTTCTTGGCTCTATTCTTAGTATTACCGTTACTAGGTACAGTAAATTGTAGTTCATCTTTATATCCACTTTTTAATAGGGCAGATTGATAAATCTTCTTGTGCTTATCAAATATATTGCTATTGGAAGAGTTATTAGAAAGTCTGTATCCTATATTTTGGGGTATAGCTTTTAAAATATGCTGAGGATGATTGGAATCTTTGTTAACATAAATGGGGGTATGATTATTTTTAGCATACGGTGCAATGCATCCAGTATTTAAATCTAAAGTTATATCTAAGTAATTGACTATTTTTAAATTACACTCTATATCAATATTGAATCCATTAATTTAAAAAGATTATGTAATTTTTTCCACAATCTATCACAATTTTGGTGAGTACTGTAATCCACTATATATACTGTGATGAATATATATATATATATATAATGTATTGAGGCAGCAGATAATTATCAAAGCATGTACTGTTAAATATAGGAGACAATGAATGTCTATTATGTTTAATTCTGAGCTGTTCTAAACATCATTAATTTTGTCAAAAAATTGGGCATGCCTCTTCGTCCTACAGCACGAATGCTGGTGTCCCACAAGGCTCTATCCTGGGCCCAACGCTCTTCCTTATTTTCATCAACGACCTCCCAGATGAGATCAAGTCCCAAGTAGGCATCTATGCAGATGACACTACAATATACTCCCGCTCCAGTAAGAAACCTGTCGTGGCGGACAGACATAATCTCGCTGCTGACCTTGAGCGGGATCTACACTCTGTGGTGAACTGGGGCAAGAAGTGGCTTGTCAACTTCAATTCCTCTAAGACCAAGCTGTTGTCTGTCAACCATTACAGGCAACCTCTTCTGCCTCCCATAAGCATGGACCAGATGATTCTCCCGGAGAGTAATACACTACGCCTCCTCGGACTTACCCTGTCCTCAGACCTCAAATGGAAGCACTATATTGAATCCATAGCAAAATCTACTGCTAAGAAGATTGGGTCACTATGTCGATCCAGGATGTTTTTTCCACCTGAATCCATCCTACATATATACAAGTCAACCATCCGTCCATGCATGGAGTACTGCTGCCATTTATGGTCAGGTGCCCCTGCCGTTCTCCTCAGTGTTCTTGATAGCTCCAAAGGAGAGTCTGTAATGTGATAGGTACTGATCTGGCGACTCGTCTGCAGCTACTTTCCCATCGTCGAAATGTGGCCTCCCTCTGTCTCTTCTATAAATACTTTCATGGCTTCTGCTCGGATGAGCTTAAGTCACTGATGCCTCCTCAACAGGTGTTTACCCGTGCAACCAGACTGGCAACTGGGTCCCACCCATTCACAGTCAGGTTAGCCAAACGCAGACGACAATTCTACTCCTGCAGCTTCCTCTCACGCACTTCCCACCTGTGGAACTCACTCCCGTATTCTTGCTTTCCTGACGGCTACGACCTCCAGAAATTTAAAAGCAAAGTTAATACTCACCTACTAACCACTGGACTCTAGCTCTCTCCCCTCCCCTGTATAATCTTCACGTTCTCTCCGCCCATGTATCTGTCATTGCACCTGCTTTCTCAGCTTTCTATTGTTCCTTTCTAACTAGCTTGTACTCCTCACTCTTTTCTAATTAATCCTTCCACATTTATGTAACCCCCTGCACATCAGTGGCGTTTCTGCCTTGCTCGGGGTGAAATGATTAAAAAAAAAAAAAAAAAAAATATTTAATGTATTAAGGCAGCAGATAATTATCAAAGCATGTACTGTTAAATATAACAGACAATGAATGTCTATTATGTTTAACCATGAGCCGTTCTAAACATCATATATTTGCTTTAATTTTAATTTAATTAAAGCAAAAATATGATGTTTAGAACGGCTCATGATTAAACATAATAGACATTCATTGTATGTTATATTTGACAGTTTACGTGATATATATAGTGTCCATAAAGTCCGTGTGCACTTTAAAAAAGTTTATAACTATATTTGTATTTGCGATAAAAATAATCTGTAAAAATGTTATAAAGTTTAATGTACCTAGTTTTAAGTATAGTTATTGAATAATTTTTTACCACAAAATTTGCAACAATTTTTAGATAAGTAAACAAAAATCTAATGGAGTCAAATCTGGTGAATGTGGAGGCCAATAAAATGGTCCACCCCTTCTGATCCATCTAATCAGAAGGGGTGGACCATTTTATTGGCCTCCGCGTTCACCAGATTTGACTCCATTAGATTTTTATGGGGACATGTGAAAACAGTTGTGTATGCAAACAAACCTAATTCATTAGAAGATTTGAAAGCTAAAATAACTAATGTGATTTCACGCATTACTGTAAATCAGTTGGCAAATGTTTTCCGTGAACTGCAAAATCGTATTACCCTTTGTATTGCTAATGATGGAGGACATGTGGAAACGTAAATAAAATTTCAATAAAACCTTAAAAATTATAGATTTACTTCTTTCTAATCCTTTTTACAAATTATTTCTATCACAAATACAAATAAAGTTATAAATTTTTTAAAGTTCACACAAACTTTATGGACACACTGTATGTATATAACCTGGTATATATATATATATATATATATATATATATATATATATATATATACACACACACACACACACACACACACATATATATATTCACTGGTACACACACACACACACACACACACATATATATCACCGAATTTACTCATACTACTAGACTGGCAACTAGGTCTCACCTTTTTATAGTGAAAATAATCAAAAGTAACCAACCACAACTTCTTTGCACGCACTTCCTGTCTGTGGAACCCTCTTTCATATACTTTCTTCCCTGATAGATACAATCTCAAAGCAATTAAATGCAATGTCAACTGCCATCTCTTATTGACTCCCATCCTTTCTGTAACACCCTTTGTATCTTGTCAACTGCCATCTCTTATTGACTCCCATCCTTTCCGTAACACCCTTTGTATCTTGTCAACTGCCATCTCTTATCTCCTTGACTCCCATCCTTTCCGTAACACCCTTTGTATCTTGTCAACTGCCATCTCTTATCTCCTTGACTCCCATCCTTTCCGTAACACCCTTTGTATCTTGTCAACTGCCATCTCTTATCTCCTTGACTCCCATCCTTTACGTAACACCCATTGTATCTTGTTCTTCTCCCTTTCCACTCTGTTATCATCCAGTTCTCTTCACACTGATGTTCCCTTCCTTTTCTTACCCATTCTCTGACACACCCTGTGACCTGTCCCTTTTTCTCTTCACTCTCTTTTTAGGTAATTCCCTGCATACCAGTGGCAGTACTGCCTTGCTTGCGGGGGGAAGGGGTGTGAAATGATTATATATATATATATATATATATAATATATGTTAAATATAAGAGACAATGAATGTCTACTATGTTTAATCATGAGCTGTTCTAAACATCGTATTTTGGCTTTAATTTCAGTTGAAAATAAAGACAAACATTCTCCGAAAGCTTAGAACCAACTTAATAAAAAATTATCCAAATGTTGGAGGATTGTTGTCTTTATTTTCAACTGAAATTAAAGCTAAAATACGATGTTTAGAACGGCTCATGATTAAACGTAATAGACATTCATTGTCTCTTATATTTAACAGCATATGTTTAGAAAATTATTTGCTGCAGTGATACACTATATATATATATATAAAATATATATATATATATAAAACATAAGTTGGATATTTTTATAAACCCATAGGTTATATAATATTTCACGGTTCTCTTATCGACCACTCCTCAGACCAAATTCATACAACAATGAATGGGTTAAAATAGGTGTTGCTGAAAAGTTCTTGGTTTACATCATTTAATTTTTCAAAATCTGACCACAAACCTGAACAAACTTTTTTGGGAAGGGTTTCTTGTTTAGGTCGTTTTTTAACACCTCTCTCCCACCACTTCACACATGCTTTGTTTGCATTTTGGATATCTAATGAAGCAGTTAAGTCTTTTTAGAAAATCTGTTTACAGTGTTGTGCATTCCTTAAATGGATAGATAGAAGCTTATTGGGCTCTGATGCTCATAGTAACCAAGCAGTCTAGAAAATACTGAATCAGATGGTGGCTTCACCTAAAAAAGGGGACATAAGTTCCAAAATAGCTAGTAAGCATTTTTTTTTCTTTATTAAGTTTTTTTGGAGTGTTCAGGCTAATAGACATAATAAACAATGTTTAAAAGAAAATGTTTGAACTAAAAGCCTTCACATGATTAAAGTTGGATGAAAATCCAATGGAATTGTAAATATATATATCAATTTTGAAAATTTCTACATGTTTGAATGATTCTAATTTATCAGCAACGCCTATCAAAATAGAATATTTCCAAATGATCGTATATATTTACGCAAGTATATATACTGTTTTCAGTTGCTAGCTTTTGTTGATTTTCAAGAAGCCTTTTATCTGATATATAAGCCAAAGATGGGATCTGATACGAATGTTTGTCTTTTGAAACTTTCATCTGTAACAATCTCAGCGAAGCTAAGATTTCAGTTTATCATCTTTTAATCTTCTTTTGTGGCATTCGGAACCAATATCTGAACATCTTGCAATATCTGAACATCTTGCAATTGATAGAAGAAAGGTTTGATTCGAATTAGTAATATCTCTTATCAAAGCTCACTTTGGTGCAATTATTCTCTCTTGTGTTGGTTGTTCTTAAGGTTCAGCATTCCAGTGTTTGTTTCTTTTGTTTGAACACAGAGCAACGGAACTTGATATTGGTTAATGGTGCTCACTACTGACTTTGTTTGTTCCTCTTTTTCCGCATTCGTTTGTAATCCATTGTTGTTATTTGTGTATTTCCGATAATTCAAATTAATGCATGTAAAGTTGTGGAGTTATTTGTCAACTGGCAGCAGTGAATATTGCCCTGTGGCAAGTGAAAACTTGTCTGTAGTTAGATTTTACAAACACGTAGTAGTAGTTGTGTGATACTTTTGGAACTAGTTCAAAATAAATGACATTCATTTTTTCTTTTCTTCACTTCGCAGGAAATTAGTTAAAAAATAGATAAAAAGAAAGAGATAACGAAATGGCTGAATAAACATCTAATATATGGACATGCGTTGTGAACTCAGTTACATCTAGCCAATTCAAGTGTAAAAATGATGAGACCTAGTTGCCAATCTAGTTCTGCATTTTTCATAAAGTCTATATACCAAAGAGAAAGTTTCATCAGAACAATTATCATGCATCAAGAAGTGTTTAAATATTTAGCAGGAGCACCAACCACTATATGAATTTTTCTTCCCATTAGGAGATTGTATGTGTGTTGTAATTAAACAAAAAAAAAGAACAAAATGTAGTAGTTGTGTGATACTTTTGGACTAGTTGAAAATAAATGACATTAATTTTTTTTTTTCTTCACTTAGCAGGAAATTAGTTTAAAAAAAAATAGAAAATGAGATAAAGAAATGGATGAATAAAACCTAAAATGTGGATGTATGTTGTAGTGCAGTGGATATCAGCTTGGAACGAGAAATTGGAGAATTAAGTTTGAATTCTAGCTAAATTCATAGCATTTATGTACGTACAGATGCCCTTGGGAAAGGTATGAATCCGGCACTTCTTCCTCCAGCTATGGATTGAATAGCAGAATAGATTGGGTTCTATAGCCTTGGTTGGCAACCAGTCTACCGCAGAAAGTAATAGCAACCTACTGCAGGAAAATCTTCTTTCTGCTTAGTCAGTCATGTCTCTTTCGAGACATGATCGACGAAGCATGTATCACATACGGCACTTAACTGACTGAGTTAATATGTGGTTGAGTTTTGAACTGTCTTCTCTAAGAATGTATTCTCAAATATTCAAGAACTGTAAAAGTGACCATATTTCCTGATAGGAGGGATTGTTTAAGCCATTTGATAAAGTAATCTGATTGAAAGCTAGAAGTTTTTTTTAAATCATTTTACCCAAGCAAGGCAATAAAGTCACAAAGACACAAGAGGTTACTGAGTGTGAAAGAATAAGAAAAAAAACATCATTAAGGAGAGAGAAAAATAAAAGAAGAGGAATCAAGAAGAAAGTTGTTAACATTTAACATTGTATTTAAACTTTTGAAGATCAAAGTCAGTTAGAAAGCAAGATGAGTTTCACCTGTGAAAAGTGCAAGAAAAGAAACTGTTTGTGAAGAACTCAGTTACATCCTGCCAATTCAAGTGTAAAAATGATGAGACCTAGTTGCCAATCTAGTACTGCACTTTTCATAAAATTTCATCAGAACAATTACCATGCATCAAGAATCATTTAAATATATAGCAGGAGCACCAACCAATATATGAATTTTCCTTCCCGTTCGGAGATTGTATCTGTGTCGTAATTAAAAAAAAATAGAACAAAAACATCAATGTTGGTCACATGAGTACAACCCTTTTCTGTCAACTAACATGTCATCAAATTTAACAGACAATAGTACCATAAACTCTCACATTAATCAACATAGAATGCAGGGACATCATTTTTTTTTTTTTTTTTTTTTTTTTATAATCATATCGCCCCCAAGCAAGGTAGTTTGCTGTCACTGGTGCACAGTGGGTTATGTAGGAGGAAAGTTATGAGAAAGAGTGACAGGTTACAGGGGTGTCAGGAAGTGGGTAAGAGAAGGATGAGAATACTGATGAGAGTAGAGTGGACAGAGAAAGGAGTATGAGAGAAAGGATGCAAGTTAGCGAGATAAGAGATGACTATTGACTTTATATTTGAATTCTTGAAGATTGTAGCTGTCGGGGAAGCAAGTAAATGGAAGGGAATTCCAAAGGCGGAAAGTGCGAGAAAAGAAGCTGATGGAGTAGAATTGGTGTTTACACTTAACTGGTTTTACAGTAAAAGGATGGAACCTACTTGCTAATCTTGTGGCTCGAGTAAATTCATATATAAGGGGTACTAGTGAGCAAAGTTCATCGGAGCAGAAGCTGTGAAAGTGTTTGTAGAAGAGACACAGGGAAGCCAAATTGCACCAGTGAGAAAGTGACTGTATCTGAGCTGCCAAGTTGGGATTGGTCACATTACAGATTCTCTGTTGGATTTTGTCAAGGACTCCTCCGTGGATAGCAGGGGCACACGACCAGATATGGCAGCAGTATTCAATGCAAGGGCGGATGATAGATTTATATATGTGCAGGATGGTTTCAGATGGGAAAAAAAACTTCCTGCCATTATGCAGAGAACCAACTTTCTTAGCATCGGATTTAGCTAATCAATATAAGATGCCTGTTGATAATAAAATGTGATACAATATAGACGGCTTACGGCCTATCACGTTGAATACACCGGTTCTCACTCGATCACCGAAGTTAAGCAACGTTGAGCCTTGTCAGTACTTAGATGGGTGACCGCTTCGGAATACCAGGTGCTGTAAGCGTTTAGTGACGGATGTGCGTTGTGGTGCAGTGGATATCGGCTCGGAAAGAGAAATCAGTGAGCCGAGTTCGAATTCCAGTTGAATACCATGTATTTACATAAACACTGGTACCCTTGGAAAGGGTATTAATCCGTCCATTCCCTCCAGTTATGCGTTAAATAACAAGGGTAGGACTTGAGGACCCTGCTCTTAAAAACAAATCCCAATTAATCGTGAAAAGAAAAATGTTGTAAAAATAAAAAATAACCTTACCCAAAATCATTGGTTATGACCTTAAATGATCCCATAAGGATTGATAGGTCGTTAAGCTTCAAAAACAAAAAAAACAATATAGACTATGATAAAAAAAAGAAAAACAGTTACAAATGCCTGAAGACATAATTATAAAAACAAACATATATTAAATATCCTTCACTTTCATAAATTAATGTAAAGCTACATGTTGTATATGTGTTTCCATTAATAGAACAGCTCATGCAACTTACATATTTACTGTCAGTTTATATATATATATATACTAGCAGTATAGCGCGGTGTTGCTCGGGTGTAATGAAAGCTTTAAAACTAATCCATGGACCTGTAGCTCAGATTCTTTGGACGTTGGCATGAAAGGCTAAAAAGCAATAGTTGCTTCCAGTTAAAGCGAAACCGTAGACTGAAAGAAAAATGAATGGATGTAAGTCAAATTTTGATTTCCTGGTAACCGATATCAAATAAGTTTTGTTCATCGTAATCTGAATTTTGAAGGCTAAATAAGTCCTCTTAGTAAATGGTATCATGGCAGAGACTAAGAACTACAAGTACACCTACTTAGAGCCAAACCCGAAGCAAAAACTAAAATAAAAGGGGTGAAAAAATACAGACATACAAGCAGATAAACAGACACACACACAAACATCTTGCCTTTTATATATATATATATATATATATATATTATTGATTTTCTGCACTATTGTAAGAACTGCAACTTTGAAACTTCTATGTCTATGAGTGTACCAAATTTGATTAAAATCGGACTACTCCTTCTATAACCCGATTTTTTCGATTATCGATTTTTGATATTTATCGGGAGTACCTCTACACAAAACCTAGCTAAGAACACTCGCAGACGCTTATAGTACAACTGTATAAATTTTCAAGAAAATTGGTTCAGCTGTTTCAAAGTCTATAGGTAACAGACACACACAGAGACAAAGTTCCATTTATAAATAAGTTTAGATTTAGATATATATGTCACAAAGAGAATTTAAAATATAAACAGTAACATTTAATTTACTTAACAGTTTCTAAAAAACATATGTTAATAAATATTTCTTTTGTTATATATTTTTAGTTCGATTTTTTAAAAAAATTCTCTGATATAAGTAATGTTTCTGTCAATAAAGTTTTGATTTTTATCTATTCAAGTTTGAAAACTATAGCATTCATAATAAATATTGTTGCCATCTGATATTTCTCGTTAATACAAATTAGAGCTGAAAAAAATTTAAAATATTCTGTTCAATTAGATTTTCTGAAAAGCCCTTAAATATTTACGTTATTCATATTGTTCAAATTCATGCCCTCATCTTTATTACTATATTCATGGGATGAGATTTGGTTGTTGCATGTTCCAGCATTTTTCCGGTTATATATATATATATATATATATATATATATATATATATAGAGAGAGAGAGAGAGAGAGTTAAAATTTCTAACTAAACCCTTTATTTTGTCCACCAGGTTGGAGTGTTTTATCTCCAGGTGCCAAGCCTTTTCTCGATATTTCAGATGCCCCTGGCCACAGTAGAGGTGAACAAAAATCTGCAGAGTTGAATTACTAAAGGGAAATAACTGAAACTGTGATATCTAGAAGAGGCACATCATGTAGAACTAGAACGATCAAGCCTAGTGGACGAAATAAACACTTTGGTTGGAAATATTAGTAACACCAAGGAAAAGCTTATGAAGTTTTATTAGACTTCATTCTGCTTCAGCACTGAAATGTTATGTTTATTGTAATGGTTGGTTACAAACAAGAGGGCAGATATATATATTTTTTCTTACCAAGTGCGATGGATAAATTGTCGTCTAAACGTAGCAAACATGAAAATAACACTGACATCTCATTTTAACAGATGTCAGTCACTTAAGTTCCATATGTGATACACGCTTGGGCGATCATATCTCGAAAGAGGCACGACTGACTGGGCAGAAGACTTTCTCACGGTAGGTTGCCATTACTTTCTGCGGTAGAGTGATTGCTGACCAAGTCTATAGAACCCAATCTGTCCTGCTGTTCAACCCATAGCTGGAAAAAGAAGAAATGGCTTATATTATTATGTTAATCAGTAGTAATTAGTGGCAAATCAGTTTATTACTTCATAACAATAGAAAACTGATCCCCCACTTTTCAGTAGAAGCTTTAATTATGTTTCCAGTTCTTATATTCATTCAGTCAGTTAAGTACCATACATAATAGACACTTGAGTGATCATGTCTCGAAAGATACATGACTGACTGGGCAGAAGATTTTCCCACAGTAGGTTACCATTACTTTCTGCGGTAGACTGATTGTCACTCAAGACTATAGAACCCAATCTGTCCTGCTATTTAACCCATAATTGAAGGGAAGAGATGGATTAATACCTTCCCCAAAGGTATTTGCATGTAAATAAGTGCAAAGAATTCAGCTGGAATTCGAACCCGGCTCTCCTATTTCTCCTATTTTGAATTCCAGTTGAATTAGCAGATATACTTAGCTGAACAGCAAAATTATGCCAAAATATCTTGAAATACTAAAGTGTAAATTTATTCAATAAAATTATCATTGTCTTCAATCACAGCCTCCTAAGGACTTCAGAATCTCCTGCACATCTTTTGGATGGTCTCCTTGTTTAAGTTGGTGAATGCTGCCATAATCCTTACCTTCAGTTCATCTTTGGTCTTACAAGTTTTGTTTTTCTCTCACTCAACTGTGCCCCACACACAATAATCAAGTGGGTTGCAATCTGGAGAGTTAGGTGGTCAGATGTCATGTCTGATGTGATCACAGAAATTGTCTGGCATCCATGGCTAGGTTCTCCTGCTTGTGTGGTATGGTGCAGAGTACTGTTGCCCAATATAGGGACTTCTAGCAGACACCCTTTTGACCCAGGCAGCACTACTTCCTAAAGGCACGTGATGTAGGCCTCTGTGTTGTATCTGAAGCCCTCATCAACAAATTTGGGAGTTCTTTTCTTATTGGAACGATCATAGTGAGTTTTTTTCTGAGCTGCTGCACCTTTATAATCGCTGTTAAACTCATTCAACTTTTTCCAAATTCTCTGCACAATCCAATTTCTCAAATCGACACCCAAACACTCTGAAATATTTGTATTGGAGTTTCTGGCACAAAAGTCAAGCAGTACAGCATGCTGTTTTCAAATTTTTGGCTGAGTGAATTGCATCATAGTTCTCATTTTCTTGCAGATGGTGCCCAACTGACCCTACTATACTGTGCAGTTGACAAAATCAAAAAACGATATGCTTGTCCAAAATTAAAAATATAAAATGACAACAATTTATCCATCTCACTTGGTATTTTATTACCACACTTCTGGGACTTCTGTTAGTCCAGCCATTCATCACATCTTCTAAAATAGCCATATATTGACTAATCAATACCCAGTCTTTTTTGAGAAATGCAAATAAGTAAGTGGCGGGTACAAAATACATTGGGTTTACTTGTGGGGGCATAGCTTAGTACAATAAATTTTCATTAATTCTTTTTTAATTATTTAACATACAAAATACTTCCACTATTTTAAAAATAATTTAATGATAAAAAAATGCAATATTTTGTTTGCATATCTTTGAGTTTTTATATACAAGAATCCAGTTTTCTTTTTTGCCTTGTGTCTGTGATAACTATAGACAAATTACAAGGCCAAACACTTCAAAAAATTGGAATTTGGCTTCAGAAATAAAAATTTGCTGTTATAATTATTTTTAAATTTTAAATTTATCTGTTGTATCTACATTGTTTTTTATGTCAACAAGCATCCACAGTGTAAGGAAGCTAACTAGAGATGGTAAAAATGCAATATGGCATTAAATGTTAGTCAAATACATTTTAAAACATTGCTATCACACTCGTAATTAATTTTGTTTAGTGTTAATTGGTTGCTTCTAGTAAGTGGGTGGCCTTGAGAATTTTAAGTTTTTGTTTATTATTATTGCTTTAATAATTGCTTTTAGTGGATACTTGTATTTGTGTAGATGCTCCATTTATTTATTCGACAATATATGTGTGTGTGTGTGTGTGTGTAAAACGTAGAATACTTGGTGTATAAGTCAGGTAAATTTCGATAGAGACAAACTCAATGTTAAATTTATTTAACAGAGTAATATATAGAAAAAATTTTAGATATTCTACAATTTCATGGGTAATACGTATTTGGGTCTTACGAGCAGCTTTTTTCTTGCTGTGAAATCTGTATTACCCATGAAATTGTAGAATATCTAAAATTTTTTCTAAATTATATATTATTTAAAATTTATAACATAAGTATGTTATAATATAACTGCAAAAGTCTCAAAACAAAATGGCTACTTTTGTAGTGATATGATAACATATTTATGTTATAAATTTTTTAAAAATATTATTTGCTTTACATTGTATTGAGCATGTTTTTAAGAATAGTGTTTTTTTGGATATGAAATTTTGTTCCATGCACCCCTACCCTATACTTAGAGATTTTATATATATATATATATATATATATTATGGAATTTAGCAAAAATCCACAAAACTGGCATTAGCTGACATACTTGAATTTTTATTGGTCTATTAAAAATAATAATGTTAAACAAATAAAAATATATAATGAGTGCATGGTCTCGTGGTCACATTTGCTTTCTGACCCTGAAACCAGGTTCAAATCTCAGCATGATTGATTTGTCTAGGGGATGACTTATTGATGCTATCAGGATATGGAAGCAATCCCAACATGCAACTTTGGAAAGGGACTGTGAACTATACCACTAGTCCTTGGGAATGAAATTGACTGTACCTAACTGTTCGGATGCCCTCAATAGTTGTGCTAGTTTGGTTAGAAGTCATTGTGACTGAAGGTTCGAGCCTATTGGCTTTGTTCAAACTGTTGTTTATGACAGATGATGTGCTCCCTTTCAGAAACTAAGATCTTCTCAGCATAGTTGCAGGATAAACCACAGGTGTGCTCTGTTGGTGTTGAACAAATGCAAATGTGCTTGAACAGGCATCTGCTGTAGGGATTGATGATCCACCTTAGTCGACAAGTGTGCCAGTTTGTTTATATATAAGAAAAATTAAGACAGACACATTATTTCATGGTGAATCAGAAGCATAGGCCTCTTTCAGGCGAACCATCATCAGCTTCCATCTTTATTTTACAAAAGATTTTATACGAACAATATTTATATATTCGTGTAAAATCTTTTGTAAAATAATGACAGAAGCTGACGATGGTTTGCCTGAAATAGGCCTATACTTTCAATTTACCATGAAATAATGTGTCTGTCTTAATTTTTCTTATATTTGCTCTATATGTATTTATATGCATATATGCTTAGAGCTCTCTTAGAGAGTTATTCTACCACTGTATGTACAGGATACAAAATACGCATATACTTAAACAAGAAAATAATAAACGAAGACTTAAAATTCTAGAAGCTATCTACATCAAACAGTTTAAACCTAGCCTAAATAAAATAAATTTTGACACCTCTACTAACATACTTCAATGCCTATAATCGACGGGCGAGGTCATAGTTATTATACTTACCCCCTACACCATAGTAGCAGCAGTCCCCAGACCAATCCCTCATGCCACTATACACTCAATTGAACAAAAACCCACTACTACCATTCCTTCTCGGCCTACAGCCATGTGCGACACAAAAAATGGACCTGTCTAATTTTCTCTGTATAACTCCACTCTGTTAATAATAATTTAAATGTTCTATGGTCACTGAACATTAAATGTTCATCCTTTGATAATGGCTTATGTAGGCCGAAAGCTCAGACCTGACAAAAAAATCAACAATTATTGCGATTTCTTGTCATCTTTCCATGACAACACTATCAAGCTAATCAGATCATATGAACAGATCTTACACAAAATAGACAGAACTTGTCTATATTATTCAATGAAGCCTGTATATATATATATATATATATATATATATATATATATAGAAATATATATATATATATACTCTAAAAATTTTATTTAGATATTCTACAATTTCATGAGAACTAAATCTAAAAAAAATTTTTATTGAAAAAGAGTTTTTTCTAAAAAAAATTTTTTTCTAGATTATTTTACTCTTAAATTAAATAAATAAATTTAACATTGAGTTCTTTTGAGTCCGTCTCTATCGAAATTTACCTGACTTAAATACTAAATATTCTATGTTATATGAATATATATATATATATATATATGCACATGTAGCTAAAAACAAACATGTAAGCAGATAATACAAACTGAAGTAATATGTCTAGGAAGATCAAAAGATATAAGCAGACTGGGATGAACAGAAATGAATGGAGCATTCGATAAATAGACAAATGAATAAACTGGGATAAATCGATAAACTGATGGAGATATGTTAATATTAACAGACTTGGCTATAAACAGATATGGGATAGATGTGGGCATTAACTGATTGCCATGGCCAAACAGGTAGATGTGTAACAAGCCATTAAACTTGCAATGAATAAAGTACAAATTAGATTGGTACTGTTTGTCTTGCATTCCGGATTTGTAAGTCTACAAAATAGGGAAATAATCTTGTGATAACACATAAATAGGTATATTGATACTCCGATCAATAAGGTTTATTTTTCCTTTGTGAAAAAGGCAACTTTTGAATTTGTCCTAATAGTGTATGGATATGCATTGTGGTGCATTGGATATCGGCTTGGAATGAGAAATCGGGGAGCTGAGTTCGAATTCCAGCTGAATTCATTGCATTCACTTACGAGCAAATACCCCTGAGAAAGGTATTAATCCGTATATTCCTTCCAGTTATGGGTTAAATAACAGGACAGATTGGGTTCTATAGCTTTGGTCGGCAACCAGTCTACTGCAGAAAGCAATGGCAACCTACTACGGGATAGTCTTCTGCCCAGTCAGTCATGTCTTTTTCGAGACATGATTGATCAAAGCATGTATCACGTATGGCTCTTAACTGACTGACAGTGTAAAACTAATTTGTAAATAAATGTTCTTTTGTTGCACACATCTGTTATACTGATCTGAATCTGAATCTATGTTTGATACCAAAAACACAGCAAAAATAGCATGTTGTAGTGCATATTTTGTTCGGGCAACACTAGAAAAATAAACATTTACTTCATTTGAGCATTTTTTTAATTGCAATAAAAGCATTATTTAAAGAACTAAAATGTGGTTTTTAAACCTGATAAATCCCACATTTCACAAGTTGCGTAGATCACTGTAGAGGAATTAGCGTCCATTACTAATTTATATTTACGAGTCGACTCGACGTAACTTGTGTCATGAATTAAAGCAGGAAATAAGAAAGATGAAAAGGCGAAAGTAACCAGAAAAACAATATATTAACAAAGGTTACATAGAGTTGAAAGCATGCATAAAAGTAAGGAAAGAAAAGTTCTTTCCCTTTGTCTGGACAGAAACGTAAAATGTTCGGTAGAAAGTTATTTTATGTAAAGTCCAGTTTGAATGAAAGTTAATGTCTGTTTCCAATTGGAGTATTTTTGTGTTGTGTGTGCATGCTGGTGAGAAATAAAAATTTGCACCGCTAATTGCTACCCGCAATTAGTGCGCGTGTGTTTGTGTGAGTTAGGGAAACATGTCTGCTCTTGCCCGGGATAAAATCCTAACGAGCGTACCACGTGACGTTCCCCGCTTTTATTGGCATGCGTTTACGCGGGAATTAAGTTATCACGTGAACGCTGAATGACCGTGTGTGTGTGGGGGGGGGGGGGGTGAATGTATCAAACCCTACAAATACCTCCCCTTAGATTGAAACAAATATTAAAAATACTTTTTTCAATATGTCCGTGAATATGTTGGTTTGATTACGTTGATGATGGTGATGGTAGTAATAGTAGTAGTAGTCATGCCAAAATGACAGAAAAGGTTGGTTGCTGAAAAAAAAGGTGGGTGGCAGAAGGTTGCTGGAACGTATGACTGTTTAGACTGATGGTCCACTATATTGGATCTTCGAAAAGCACATGGTGAAATGGAAGAGTGAGAAAAATTTTATGTTGACCAGTGTACTTGTAGAGAAAAATTGGTCTCACTTGAGTTGAAGTTTGTAAGGCGTCATTAATTAACGAGTGAATTTGTGAAAGTGAAGTTTTTTGGTTGTCTCTCGTAGGCTGAAGCGAAAAAGAGTCTGAGTTGCAGTGCGCGTGACTAGGGATTTTGCGGCAGTGTAACCCTGTCAGAGTGCCAGAATGTGGCATGCTCTGGAAAATTCTCGGTTGATATGGCTGTTAAAAATCTTCTAATTTATTCCAATGCTCCACGTTGAGTTGCTTGCATTTGTAAGAATTTCCGTGTTTGGCTGTGTTGGTGGATTTATGTTGGCATTAGAAGAATTAACAGTTGGGAATAAACTTTGATTTGCAAAGTGGTCGATTGAAGCTTGTGTTGATACCGAGTGTCAACGCATGTTTGAGAGAACTAAAAAGATATCTGGGTTTAATGTCGAATTTTCTTTGGAGGTCTCAGTTCTCCAGTATAAATAATTCGGCTTGTCGATCTCTTTAGAGTTCTGGTTGAGTGACATTGCATTGAATGCTGAAAGGCGTCTTTGAATAGACATTGTGTTACTCTTTTTCTGGAAAACCTGGGAGAGAGAGATGACAGTTGTGCTGTCTAGTGTGCGATTGTAAAAATTCTGTGTGGGGTCACCATCTTATGTAGAGTCCTGTGGAAAAGGTTGGGAGCTAACGATGTTGAATAGTAGTTCTTGTTGATAGATGAAGAAGAAATGCTGAGTCCCATTTCCAATGATGCTGGACTGAATTACGTCGAATCGACCCACGTCGGCAGTCACCATTTGTAGAAGGCGATGACATCCCTTTACTAATTTAGATTTACGATTCGACTTGGCGTAACTTGAGGCATGAAATAATGCAGGAAATCAGGAAACACGAAAAGACGAAATTAACCAGAAAAACAATATATTAACAAAGGTTACATCAGGTTGAAAGCATGCATAAAAGTAAGGAAAGAAAAGTTCTTTCCCTTTGTCTGGACAGAAACGTAAAATGTTCGGTAGAAAGTTATTTTATGTAAAGTCCAGTTTGAATGTAAGTTAATGTGCATAGTGTTAATGTCTGTTTCCAATTGGAGTTTTTTTGTGTTGTGTGTGCATGCTGGTGAGAAATAAAAATTTGCACCACTAATTGCTACCCACAATTAGTGCGCGTGTGTTTGTGTGAGTTAGGGAAACATGTCTGCTCTTGCCCGGGATAAAATCCTAACGAGCGTACCACGTGACGTTCCCAGCTTTTATCGGCATGCGTTTACGCGGGAACTAAGTTATCACGTGAACGCTGAATGACCATGTGTGTGTGTGTGTGGGTGTGAATGTATCAAACCCTACATCACCACATCTAATGAATATTGTTTTGTCGAATTCATGAAAGCTTGTATTTGACTTATGTTACCTAAAATTGTATAAAATATCAAACAATCATACTGAACTTTCTTTGCTCATACTAACAGGATTTTTGGAAGTCTTGCTGTAGATGTAATCTGAACAGTCGTTTACTTTGTACTCATAACTTAGGTTTAGAAAATAGTTCAAGAGTTCACCCATTAAATGCTATTGTTTTTTTTCCACTTACAAAATTTAATGAAATCAGCATTTATTCAACTCTTTCTTTCTTTCTTTATTTATTTATTTTTTGCTATTCTCACTCTTCTCTTCTCTTTTCATCTTCTCTCTTTTTTCTCTTCTTATTTGAAACTCTTTTTTACTCAGTGCCCACAATATTAGGTGATTTTCTAAGTGCTGCATTGATGTGGCACAAGGCCAAAAGCATGAAGCACCCAGTGAGGATCGAACTCACTTCTCAGGTGCAATAGGTTCTAGCAAGACAAGCTTGCTATTCATTATACTACACCAAGGTGCCCAAATTAACACCGGGACAGTGAATGATGATTTTCTAAGCGCTGCTTTGATGTGGCACAAGGCCGAAAGTATGGGACACCCAGTTAGAATCAAACTCATTACTCAGTTGTAATAGGTTCTAGCGAGACAAGCTTGCTAACTATTACACCACGTCGGAGTGCCCTTAGCGTGATACGTAGATTAAATAATTAACATATCCAGAATCATCATCATCTATGTGCCGTGTCTCTTCAGGACGTTGACAATCATGGCTCTCCACATATCCCTATCCTTTGTAGCTCTTATCTTCTTTTATCCTGCACAAACCCCACTCCACCATCCATCTACTCAAGTTCCTCAAGTATATCATGCATTGCTTTTACTTGCCTTTCTTTCCTTCTATGTGTCCTGTGAGTATCAGATTTTCCAGGCCCTCTTACCTCACTACATGTCCCAGAAATTTCAGCTGTCTTTTCCTGATGTCAAGTATCAGTTTTCTTCTCATGCTCATCCTCTCTAAAACTTTTGTCGTTGCTCATATGTTCTGTCTATGGTCTTCTCAGCATCCTTCTGCAGAGCAAAATTTTCATTGCTTCAAGTCTTTACTTCAGTTTTGATGAGATTGTCCAGCATTTGCTGCCATATTGAAAGACAGACATCTCATAACATTCCAGTACTCTATTCTTCAGGGTCCAAGGTATGATGATAAACTGCATCTGGCAGTAAGGCCTCTGATTGGGAGGTTGTGAGAAGCATTGAACTACATCATAATTGCTGTTGTCCTCAGCTCCACCCTGACCTCTTATAGCACATGTTTGGGTCCCAGCTATGGGCAAATAAAATAGTTAAACTTCAAACTGGGGTCAAAACACTCTGAAAATATAGAAATAGACTTTTATAGAAATATATAAATAAAAATAGACTTTTATACAAAAATATACATTTTTGAAGGAAAAAATTATTATCAGCAATACATTTTTGAATACAAAGCTAGAAGACATCTTCTTCTATGTGGCCTGTCCTTTCAGGACGTAGGTGATCATAGCCTTCCACGTTTCCCTATCCCTGGTGGCTCTTAGTATGTATTCTCCTGTTACACCTCGCAACACCCGTTCCGTCATCCACCTGATAAGGCGTTTCAAATATGTTATCTGCTGCTTTCCTCTGTCTCTTTTTCCTTCTATCTGGCCTGTCAGTATCAAGTTCTCCAAGCCCTCCTTCTTCATTGCATGTCCCAGTAACTTCAGGTGTCTCTTCCTGATGTTCACTATTAATTGTTTTTTGTTGCCATTCTTTCCAACACTTCATCATTGTTCACATGCTCAGTTTATGTTCAGTTTTCTTAAATAAAAAAACAAACAAATTTTCATCAAAATCTGACTGAATCAACCTTTTCACTATAACTGAAAATTAAAAAATACCTTAAAACACCCCACCTTTTAGGCATTAAATAACCCACAGAGGTATTGATATGCCGTTAAACAAAACATAAACTGTTTTCTTCATTTCAAGCAAAATCTTCCTGTCTCTCAATACTCTATTTAGTTTCTGAAATGCATCCTTGGCCGATGCCAATACGCCTTCAGATAACCAAGCTATATAATTACGCATGAGCAAAGGATTTATAGATCTTCAACAATTAGTCTAGCTTTGATAATTTTATTTTCAATGCCATTTTTGGGTTGTTTTTTTTTTTTTTAAAGAATAAATTTCAACGAACTGAAGTCAGTTTCAAAGCTGAATATCCTGATCATGTCATTTTTACTCAAAAATTATTTTGTCCATATAAACCTACAATGTTCTTCTTTTATGTTTAAAGTAGTTCCAATTTTTAAAAAAATATATTTAAAACAATAAAACATCCTCAAATATTTATAATAATGTTTTTTTTTGTAATCATACTGCCCCAAGCAAGGCATTTTACTGCCACTATTGTGCAGGGGGTTACATAGGAGGAAAGTTATGAGAAAGAGTGACAGATTATAAGGGGTTTCAGGTAGTGGGTTAGAGAAGGATGAGAATACTGATGAGAGTGGAGTGGACGGAGATAGGAGCATGAGAGAGAGGACGCAGGTTAGTGAGATAGGAGATGACTATTGACTTTACATTTAAATTCTTGGTGATTGTAGCTGTCAGGGAAGCAAATAAATGGAAGGGAATTCCACAGGCGGGAAGTGCGAGAAAAGAAGCTGATGGAGTAGACTTTGCTTGTATCTGATTTTTCATTTTATTGTATTTTTACATAAATTTCATTGTTTTCTTTATCTACAGTTCTTTTCTGCACTGAAAAAAAATTTTTGTGAATTTGTCTGTATTTCTCTCTAGATCTATAAATATCTCTTTTTCTTTGATAGGACGAGCGGTTATGTTGGAGCAGCCACGGAAAACAGGAACCAAAGTGATCTCTCACATGTTGGCTAGTCATGGGGGTGAAATCTTCATCCACACACTCTCCATTTCGCGTTCTATTCTTGAAGATCCGCCTTCAATCAGTGAGGGAAGTGGTGGTCGAGTCACTGATTACCGAATAACGGTAAGTGTTGGGAATTGGAACATGTTGGGAATTAACCATTTTCCGCCAGTTGATCTTTTTCTTTATAACTGTTTTTTGCATTGTATTCCAACTGGTTCCTCTCATACAGCATTACCTGCAGATAAAGAGGAGATCGGAGACGTGGTTCTACAGGAGGGTGATGAGCAAAGCATGGATGAAGTCATAAACAACAAAGAAGTTTTAAGAAAAATCATAACAAAAAGAATGGTTACATGTAGAGTCAGAGAGGAGTAGATGAAATTTCTCAAACACATGATGAGAAAAGAAAGCTTATAGAATTTGATACTCACTGGACATATTTTAGGCAAGAGGAAAAGAAGAAAACAATGAGTAATCTGCCTAACAAGCTTGTGCAAAAGAATGGCAGAACAGCCCCTAGGAAGAGAACGAAAAGCTGCTAAGAACAACAAAGGGTCTGAAGTTGTGGAGAGTCATGGTCACCTACCTAACAAGCTTATGCAAAATGATGGCAGAACAGGGATAGTAAGAAGGCAAACATTGCTTAGAAATGCTGGAAATTGTGGAGAGTCATGATCATTGACTTAACAAGCTTGTTTAAATGGATGATAAAACAGGGATTGGGATGGATGATAAGGAGACAAACATTGCTTATGGGTACAAAGTGTAGGAAGTTGTGGAGAGTCATGATCACCTACCTAACAAGCTTGTGTGAATGGATAGCAGAACAGGGACTGGGAAGGATAGGAAAGAAATTGTTGAAAGCTACAAAGGATGAGTCATGTCCTGAAGGGACATGGCACATAGATGAAGAAGAAATAATAACTCTTGGTTATTTACGCACATTCACTTAAGGTATTGAAAAAAATGAAACAAAATTTCAAGGCAAATTTTTTGGTCAGGTTTTCTTATGAAGAAAAATCAAAACAAAAAGCACACTTTTACTTAGAATCAAAAAGAGAGCTGAGAGAATATAACACTCAAAAGACATACTAAAGGCAAAAGAGACAGCGGGAAACAACAAATAACATATCGAATAATCTTGACAGAACATATACTGGAAAGGATAGGCAATCAGTTACATGACAAATGCATGGGCGATCATGTCCCTTTCAAGACATGACTAACTAGGCAGAAGGTTTTTCTACAGTAGGTTGCCATTTTTTTTGCAGTAGACTGGTTGCTAACCAAGGCTGTAGAACTCAAGCTGTCCTGCTATTCAACCCATAGCTGGAGGAAGAAGAGATGGGTTAATACCTTTCCAAAGGGTATCTCCAAAAATCAAGAAAAGAACAAGGCATCGGCCACACAAACCTCACCCACTCCTACATATTCAAACAAGAACAACCCACCACAATGCCTGACATGTCAGAAGACCTGCACAATCAAAAATATCCTCGTGGAATGCGATGCCTACGCTACTGCTAGAAAACGCCACCTAAAAACTAACAATATAAAAGACATATTTGAAAACACCCACACAGACAACATTCTTTCAATCTTGAGAGAGACCAAATTATCCCTAAAAATATAACACCAAACCCCCCAAAAAAACCGTCAATTAAAACAAATGACCTTATTCCCAGGGAACAAAAAAAAAAAATCTGGGAAAAAAAAAGACAAAAAATCCCTCCCATATAAACAAACAAAAACAATAAAACAAATAAACTAAATAAAAGAAATCAAAACGATTTTCAGCATTAAATGACCTAATGAAGGTTGATATTCTGGTTAAATGAACCAACCAACCAACCAAAGGGTATTTGTGCATAAGCAAAGGAAACGAATTCCACTGGAATTTGAACTCAGCTCAGTGATTTTCTCATATCCATTACACCTCAACACGCATCCATAAGAATAGGAATAAGCTTAAAATTTCTTAGCGCTACCAAAAATCATGATTTATCGCAAGTTACTGCCGTTAAAGATCTGAAGAAGCACAGCACTAAAAATGACGAACAAGATTTCAACCAATCCAGTCTTTTTACTCTTCATTATTACGTTAAAGAAAAAATAATGGGACAATTTTGTAAGCTTAGACCAATGGGTCTGCAAAAATGTCCTGGTTGTTTACATTTCTTGTGAATTTATGAGACGAGTGTGAAATTTGCTTAAGCATCTTTAAGTTGGTGTAAATTCTTGTTCGGCCAATTTACGTATTGTTTTAGTACCGAACCTATGTTGAGATTGATCTGGGAGAATCTTCTACGTACCCATCCTGTTAATTTACATATTGTTTGGTACCTAGCCTATGTTGAAACTGATCTGGGAGAATCATCTATGTACCCGTCATGTTTATTTACGTATTGTTTTTGTCCCGAGCCTATGTTGAGACTGATCTGGGAGAATCATCTACCTACCCATCATATTAATTAATAAATTCAGATAATAGTGCAATATTGACTTTGTTGGCTGAACAGATCAAAGGTTGAAGGCATGAATCAATCAACACTTTCCATCCAATATTTGCAAGAGAAAGGTTGGAAATTTACAATAACCTGGACATGTTCTCGGTACTAAGTGAGGTTGATACTGAGTATCATGTGAAGGTTTCGGAACTTGTTTACATTAAGTCCTATCAACCCTCTCTCTGTAAACAGGAGCGATTAGAGAACTTAGAGATAATTGACTTTTAATGTTAGATTTGTTGTTTATATATCACATTAGTCTGGGATTGTAGATGTTTTAGTCACACTACACATTTTTTGTCCTTGATTTTTGCTCCGATGCGAGAGGACTGGTTTCACTGTTTAATCATTATTTTTGGTATTTTGGTATTACAAATGTGCAATAATATATATATTTTTGTTAGCCAGCTTTTTCTGTTATGTATATTCCTTTAATATGTGTTTTATTGCTGTAATAGAACTTTATTGTATGGGCACATGGCCAAATGGTTAGAATGTTTGCTTTCTGGCCATAAAGATTGAGTTTGAATCTCACCATAATCGATTTGTCTGGAAGGTGACTTTTTGATGCTGCTAGGCTGGAGGAGGTGATTCCAGTGTGCAACACCTTTGGAAAGCACCTGAAAAACCATATCATGGTTTGACCTAAGCCTTGTGATTGAAATTGGATAAATGAGACCCTTCTGGAACCATCGATGATTGTTCTAGCACACAGTCACAAGTCGTCACGATCGAGGGTTTGTCATGGTTTTGTGCAGACTGTTGTTCATGCTAGATAACGTTTTCTCTCCCAGAAACTGTAACTAAGGTCTGATCAGTATAGTTGCAGTATAAACTACTTGTGGTCTCTGTAGGTTGTTGAACAAACACAAACGTGCCTGAGCAAGCATCTGCAACAGGAATTAGTTACCATCCTTAAATATGAGTGGCCAGCCATACATGCAGAATGCAACTTTTACCTTTGTGAAAATATTTATTCACACTACAAACTTTGGTCGTGTATTCTTTTCCTGTCTAAATTGATTCAAACGTGAAAATAAATGAAGGCTTTAATCAAATATTTCCCAAAAAGATGAAAATAATTTCAGTCTGCATTTCTGAGATGAGGAATTATTGTTATTCACATGATTTCCACTGGAACTATTTTCTTTATCTTTGTTTTTACTATGACACTGTTTCAGCTATTCTGTACCCTGCCCTTCTTCAGGTACTTTCTGATGAAGATAATCAGGCAATTTGAAACTGAACCCTTTATTTACTTTACAAGGTAGATTATTCCTGTTCCTCTGTTCACATCGAAAGATATCTTGTACTTATTTAGTAATTTCTTAGTTATTGCTTACTGTGTTTCCACTAAATGAGAACAGTCTACCCCAGTAGATTAAATAAAGGATTCATTCTAATGTTCCTTAGTGCTTGCCCAGATTGATGAGCACCTGAAGAAGGCTGGAAAGTACAACAACTGAAGCATTGTGATAACAACAACAATGAATATTCTAAATATATTTATAAAGATGAAGATATTTGTCTCCATTTTTCATAGCCTTTTCTTTCTTTATACTATTTAAATTGTTTGGACTGTTGTCCTCATCTTTATTGTCACATTCACAATGTTTCGAACATTGCGCACTCTCACCTTCATCAGGTGATATTTGTTTTAATTTTGAACCAAACTCAAATATCAAATAAAATTAGTTGGGACTTGGCTCTCAGGTTTACAGGTCCTGGGTATGACGGTAAATTGCATCCGGCAGCAAGGCCTCTGACTGGGAGGTTGTGAATAGTATGGAACCACCTCTTAATTGTTGTTGTTCCCAGGTCCATCCTGACCCAGAAGGGTAGCACCTGTTAGGGTCCCAACTATGGGCAAATAGTTAACCTTCCAAACTGGGGTCAAAATTAAAGTATACTATGAAAGTATAAAAATACTTTTATAGAAATATGTATATAAAAATACAATTTTATACAAAAATATATATTTTTGAAAGAAAAATATCACCAACAATACATATTTGGAGGAAAAAATTATTATCATATCACATTTTTTAAGGAAAAACATTTTCAGTAATACATTTTTGAATACAAAACTAAGACATCTTCAGTTTTCTAAAAATAAAAAATAAATTTCATCATAATCTGACTAAATCAACCTTCTCACTATAACTGAACATTTTAAAAAATAACTTAAAACCCAATGTTTTTGGTATTAAATAACCCACAGAGGTGTTGATATGCTGTCAAACAAAACTCAAACTCAGATTGCAAATTCCAATCCGTTATCCATTACATCAGCCACACATCCAATCTACAGTATCTATTATTCTCAAATACCATTCTAGGTACTAGGCTTGGTATTTCTTAACTTTGGCAATTGCATGAGAACTAGTGTTTTAAAGTGATATAGTCATAAAACGAGAAAGTTGGAAGATGAGTTTGAGTTTTGTTTAATGGCATATCAACACCTTAATGCCAAAAAAGTGGGGTTTCAAGGGAAGTTTTTTTAAATCTTCGATTATAGTGAGAAAGTTAATTTAGTCAGATTTTAATGAGAATTTTTTGTTTTATTCTTTTTATCTTAGAAAACCTAAAATGTCTTCTAGTTTTGTATTCAAAAATGTTTTGCTGAGAATAATTTTTTTTCCTTCAGAAATGTGTTATGGTAATAATTTTCTCTACAAAAAAGTATATTTTTCTATAAAAGTGTATTTTTATATTTTCATAGTGTTTTGACCCCAGTTTGGGAGGGTTAGCTATTTGCCCATACTAGGACCACTAACAGGTGCTACCACTCTGGGTCAGGGTGGACCTGGGAACAACAACAATTAAGAAGTGGTTCCATGCTCCTCACAACCTCCCAATCAGAGGCCTTGCTGCCGGATGCAGTTTACCGTCATACCCAGGACCAAAGCTGGAAGAGAGTTTGCCAAGTGAGAACTGAAAGGCTAGAAACTACAAGCATAGAAGTTATGTTTACATTTAGCAATTTCGAGAGACCTATCCACCAATCTAGTACTGCAATTAAATTCATTGAGATGCCAAAGATAAACTTATTAGAACAATTACCATAAAATTATTTATAGAAAAAGCATGGGAGAAGCTATGTTATAGGGGTGAAAAAGTGACTAAAGACGAGGTGTCATGTCAGAACCAACAACATTGTCCATTCTTCCTTGGATTTTAACAAGAAACTCTAAAGACATATTAGAAGCACCAGACCAGATGTGGCAGCATTATTCAATGCATGAAGACTTTTCATGTGGCACTAATCTTATCTATAGAATTATAAGATAGATTCTATTGAGAAAAATTGTCTAGCATTATACAGATATTTCACACCTCCAATGAATACTGAGAATATTTTAACCACAGAAGATCTCCAATGAAGACCTGTTGATGAAATGCAAGCCAGAGAACATGGGCACCATCATTACAAGAAGATGGTGGAGATGGATTGGGCATGTGCTCCGGAAAGATCCACAGTCAATCACAACAACAACACTGCACTGGACCCCAGATGGCAAAAGAAAGAGGGGAAGACCAAGAATGACATGAAGAAGTATGGTGAAGAATGAGATGAAAGCCATGCAGTACTCTTGGGGTTTATTGACTAGTCTGGCCCAAGATAGGCAGAGGTGGAGAAGCTTTGCTGCTGTCCTACACACCATTGGGTGTAATGGATGATGAAAATGAATGAATTACACAGGGAATCAATTTTGCTAGCAGCCAGCATAGGACCTGATTCAATATAATGATTCAATGTTATATTGTGGAAAAAGTTAGCCTGGAAAAGCACAATGAGTCACTTTCGTGGAGGTTAGCATCAGCCTTACTGGTAAAAGTCAAAAATGTTCTCTAAAAATAATTTCACTTTGTTTTTAAAAATTTACAATAATATTGGATTTTAATCTGACAATAAAACTGATTTAATGAATATACATACACCTTGATTCCCTCTCAGTAATATAATTGGCTGAAGTCAGCCATAAATACAGACTAAGGCAAAGACGCCTAGGACTGTACCTAAGCATACTGTATGACGAGTACCAGTCCATTACGGCTTCTTGCTAGATTGTTCTACCTGGTTCAGTCAGTTAAGTGCCATACGTGATACACGCTTGGGCGATCATCTCTCGAAAGAGACATGACTGACTGGGCAGAAGATTATTCCGCAGTAGGTTGCCATTGCTTTCTGCAATAGACTGGTTGCTGACTAAGGCTAGAGAACCCAATCTGTCCTGTTATTTAACTCATAGCTAGAGGGAGAAGATATGTATTATATTATTAAGTAATAAATGGGGGACCAGTTTATTACTTCATAACAATAGAAAACCGATCCCCCACTTTATGACCAACAGAAGCCTTAATTATGTTTTTAACCATTATATTCAGTCGGTCAGTCAAGTGCCATACGTGATACACGCTTGGGTGATCATGTCTCGAAAGAGACATGACTGACTGGGCAGAAGATTATCCTGCAGTAGGTTGCCATTGCTTTCTGCAATAGACTGGTTGCTGACTAAGGCTAGAGAACCCAATCTGTCCTGTTATTTAACTCATAACTGGAAGGAAGTGACGGATTAATACCTTTCCCAAGGGTATTTGCGCGTAAGTGAATACAAAGAATTCAACTGGAATTCGAACTCAGCTCCCCAATTTTTCATTCCAAGTTGATATTCACTGCACCACAACACATATCCTGGTTACATTTGCCAAAACCACTTAGCTACTTCGAATAATATATTTGCACGAGATACTAGATTAGTAACTAGATCCCACCCTTTTACAGTGAAACCAATAAAATGCAACCGCAACTTCTACTCCAACAGTTTCTTTTCTCGCACTTCCCGACTGTGGAATTCTCTTCCACATGACTGCTTCTCCGATGGCTACAATCTCCAGGAGTTTAAATGTAAGGTCAATAGACACCTCCTAACAAACTAACTTCCATTTGTTCAAACACTCTTCCCACCCACCCAACTATCTATCACCCCCCTTCTGACATTTCCTATATCTAACCACTCTTCCTATTTACCTCCCCCTATGTAGCCCCAAGTGCAATAGTGGCAGTGGAATGCCTTGCTTGGGTTGAAATGATTAAAAAAAAAAAATCTTTTTCCGAGACATATCAAAAACAAAGTACTTCTTTAATTTCCTAAATCTGTCATTTGTTTCAAGTGAAAATAATTTTTATATAAATTTATATATGTTAGACAACACTATCGAATTTTTTAGAACCATTTCTTTCTGAAACAATATTTCTTGAGGCATCTCCGACTGTTTTTGGTCAATTCAAAGAATAAGCCGATAATGGGATGAACAACTTTCCTTTGTTTTTCAGCTTTTTTTTTTTTTTTGTTCATGGTTATTTTATTTTCTGTTTTATTTTTTTTTCTTCTGAATGGTTCCATGGCATAATTCTTCTTTCTGTCACGCTTTGTTTAATCTTCTCCACACCCTGTGGACATAGATTGTTTTACCTGAAATGCATCTGGTTAAATAAAGTCTACTCATCCCACACACTCACCCACACAGACGTGTTTGAGTGTAAAAATTCCCAAATCATAAACTAATATATATTTTTACATTGTTTGGACTGTTGTCCTTGTCTGTATTGCCATATACATGACGATCTATTCTCTGACCATCTTCAGGTGATTGGAATTTCAAACCGAACCATTTATTTCGATCACTAGGGTATATTCTTCTCATTCCACTTGTCTTCAAGGATACATGGCCCAGTGGATAAAAGAGTTGTGAGTTCAATACCTGGTTACAGCAGTAGTAAACAAAAACTTAGAGAGTTGAATTAAAAGAAAGATATGTAAGACATATGACTAGAAGTGTCATGTCTCATGAAACGAGAACAATATACCTCAGTGATTGAAATAAAGGGTTTGGTTTGAAATTCCAAACACCTGAAGAAGATTGGAGCATGCAGTGGCTGAAACGTTGTGATTATTGCAATACAGATGAGGACAATGAATGAAAATAATTGCAATTCTTTTTCTCAGAAGTATACACACACACACACATTATTTCTGACAGACTGAATTGCAACATGGCATTCTTTTTCTCACAGACAGTGACCAAATAACTCTACTATACTGTGCAGTTGACAAAATCAAAAATATGACATGACGACAATTTACTCATCGCATCCTGCATATTAATTTTTAACATCTAAAATGTTTATTTATACATTTAAATATTTTTGTGGGGGCACAACATTTATATTAGAGCAATAAAAACAGGCATATTGAAAAGCAGTTGATAACATAAAAAGATGGGAACATTAAAAATATATATTCCTATAAAATGATGGTGTATAACCCTAACCAACATTTGAGATTTCACTCTCCCGATCGGCTCAGTCGATTAAAAACTTAATTGGGCAATTAAAGTTTATTGCTTTACTTGCCCAACTTTTACAACCCAAAAGTATGACATTGAAGATTCACATGTTACTGAGAATAACCAACAATGGCCTTATTGAACTGTCTTGCTTTTATCGTCCCATTCAGTGTAAACATTCGTTTCATTAAGGCTTCCAAAGTGGGGCCAACATGTTTCTGTTGCCCAGATTAAAGACGCTCACAGATTTTTAGAAACTCATTTGGAAAAATATTATCCTTGACTCAACATCTATTTTTCTACAAATTGTAAAAATGAACAGTTGAAAGAAAGAAAAAAAAATGCATACTCTTTTCAACCACGCACCGAAAAACAAATTATACAAGTAAGTAATGTTTTTATAGAAAACCATTGAGAAAATCAGACTTGTTATTTTTTTTATCATTTATGAGATGAAGGCTGTAGTCAAACAGAAGACAGAAATTACAAATTTAGGTACCGCCACTCAATTGCCAAAAAAAAAGCATCATATGAAGATGTTAAAAGGGCTTAAACTTATTAAAAACAAAGCTTTATCATCAAAATGTTTATGCTATTATTAAGAGGAAAGATATAATTTTGTTGTTATTATTTTTTAAAACTTTTAAAATCCTTTCTAACACGTTTGAAATTTTAATTAAAATTCCATTTTTTGTTTTCCATCAGCGATTCATGCTATGTTTACGTAAGTCATCTATTAAGAAAATGGAGTCAGTTGAGTAAAATGATTTTGGGGCAAGTAAATTTTCCCTCGCTCTTGACTGCCTGTCGAGTGATTTCGTTTTCAAATCTCAAAGGCTGACCCTAACCCTTAACTGGGTGCAGGTAATGTAAAGTTTTACAGTGTTTGATCTATGAATTGTAACCACCAAACTGTTTCTTATTTCTCTTATTTCTCATTGTCAAGGATGACCCCAAACCAGGGTCACCTCCTCCCACTCTGGATTTCCAATTCCAAGATCCAGTCATATTTTCCGTGTCCATCTCTTAAGCCGCTTATTATTCATGTCTTTGAAAATGCTTCTAAGTGCTCAGTGTTGCATGTTTACTTCAGGAACGAAACATCTGACCAAGGAAATGCGGAAACATCTGACCAAGGAAATGGGAACTTTGTCCAGATATCTGCCATTTGGAGAGTAGAATCATATGCTTAAAAGAGGCATTTTTGTAAAGTCATCTTTATTATTACTTCTTTTCATCTTTGTATTTAATTTCTGTATTAGTTGTGAAAAAAGGATGTGTAGTGGATATCAGCTCGGAACGAGAAATCGGAGAGCTAAGTTCGAATTTCGGTTGAGTTCATTGCATTCATTTATGCACAAATACCCTTGGGAAATGTATTAATCTATCTCTTCTCCCTCCAGCTATGGGTTAAATAGCAAGATAGATTGAGTTTTATGGTCTTGGTTAGCAACCAGTTTACAGCAGAAACCTACTGCAGGAAAATCTTCTGTCCAGTCATGTCTCTTTCTAGACATGATCGCCCAATTGTGTCTTATGTATGGCACTTAACTGACTGACTGATTATTCATAAAAGATGCTGTTATTACAAGTTCAGCAACAATCATAAAATGCTTTCAAACACGTTATGTTGAAATACTAATTCCTATACAATTAATAAAGTTAAGCAACATTGAGCCTGGACAGTAAGCATTGATGTGCAGGTGGTGTAATAGATTAGGGTTCATAATTCTTAATTGGAGCATCAATGATGCAAATAAGTGTGGAAATTTTAACAAAATGAAGAACGTTTTCTTGTTTGTTACTCGGGTGTTGATTTTCTGTCATTTTCTCAATTAAAAACATTTCAGAAGATAAGCAACATTTCAAAAACATGGATAATTTACTCTAACATAGATCTTCAAGAACGTGAAGACATTTCAAACACTGAACAGAAAAATTTATTTTAGAATGCACTGAATCTTTCTAACTGTAACTTGGCAATGTTTCACTCCACACAAACAAGGCTTTCACTTAAACATTTTAGCAAAAGTAAGAAAGAGTTTATATTAGCTTAAAATTGATGAAAAAAAAACAATTTGGTAAACTTATTTATCAGTTTTATTTATCAAATGGATTTTGGCTTTGTAGTAACTTTATTTTAAAGAAATAAGCACGAATTTACACGAGATACTAGATTAGCAACTAGGTCCCACCCTTTTACAATTAAACAGAAAAGATGTAACCGTAAATTCTACTCCAACAGCTTCTTTTCTTGCGCTTCCCGCCTGTGGAACTCCCTTCCACAAGTCTGCTTTCCCGACAGCTACAATCTCCAGGTGTTTAAATGTAGGGTCAATAGACACCTCCTATCACACTAACTCCCAATTATTCTCAGAACACTCATCTACCCAACCCTCATTCTCGGTATCCTTACCTGCCTATCACCCACTCTCTGACATTTCCTATATTTAATCATCCTTTCTCCATTCTATGTAGCCCCCTGCGCAGTAGTGGCAGTGACATGCCTTGCTCAGGGTGAAACGCTTAAAAAAAAAAAATATTATTGATCAATAAAAGAGATTTTGAAGTAATTGTCGCATCCTGTACTATTGAGGAATAACAAAATATGATTGGTTCTTTGCAATTTATGGTGGCAAAAAAGTAATTTTGGGACACTTACACTTTATCAATGTGTATATATGATGGAAGTAATACTATCTTGTTTTGGTTAAAGAGTGTAGGTCATAATATTTTTACAATGAATATTGGCTTAAATCAGAATAAGTACTTCAGAAATTTAGTTGCCAACTTGTATACTGGAATATTTAGACAATAAAGATTTTAGATTTATTCCAAGTGACCAGCGAAAAGGAATATTTGATATTTAACAGTTAAAAAGAATTGAAATTTCTGGGATGTATAATGAGTGAAAAAGGGCCTGGAGAGATTAGCAGGAGATACTGAAGGCAAGAAAAACAGGGAGTAATAGTAACGTATTGAAGGTGTTTGAATGGATGATAGACCAGGAATCATAATTAATTAAAACAACAAAAGATAGAAAGATGTGGAGTGCTATGACTGCCTAAAGAGTTTAATTTTAACAAGATATATTGAAGGTAAGATAAGTAGAAGGAGCTGAGAGTAACCTACTCAAGAAGTTTAAACCAATTGAGTGTAAAACAAGGATATATATATATATATATATATATATAAAAAAGACAAGATGTTTGCATGTGTGTCGGTCTGTCTGTATGTCCTTTATACAAATCTACAATTTTTATCTAATTCTTACCAAACTTCACACAAATATTCTTTAGGGTTCCAGTCAGGTCATGGGCTATGTATTTTTTTCCAATTTCTCCCGATATTGGAAACTGATACCCCAATATTTGATCAGGTCTGATCAAGATCAGGATTTCAGTCTTTTTATCATGGTTCTTGCTGCAAAATTTGCTCTAACTTGGTAAAATTATAGTTTTTAGTCTCAAACATTAGTAGATTTTCTCAGACGACTCATTTTCCCCAATATCAGAAATCGATACCTCTGATATTCTATCGAATCTGATCAAAAACTGATATTCAGCCATCAATATGGCTCATTTTCTCCAATTTTACTCCCAGTGGGTACAATAAGTTTTCATGGACTTACTTAGGTTAGTTTATCCTTGGATGACTTATTTGACGCCGATATTGGAAATCGATACCCCGATATTCTATCAGGTCTGATTAAAATCAGGTTTTCAGCCCTTTTATTTTGGTTTTTGCTTCAAGTTTTGTTCTAAGTAGGTATAATTGTAGTTTTTAGTCTCAGCCATGATGTCATTTACTCAGAGGAGTTATTTCGCCCTCAAAATTCAGTTTGTGACAGAAAACTTATTTGAAATTGATACCAGAAATCAAAATTTGACTTACATCCATTCATTTTTCTTTCAGTCTACAGTTTCGCTTTGACTGGAAACAACTATTGCTTTTTAGTCTTTCGTGCCAACGTCCAAAGAGTCCGAGCTCCAGGACCATGGATTAGATTTAAAGCTTTCATTACATTTGGGCAACGTCAGGCTGTACTGCTAGTAAAAAATAATAGGACATTGGTGAGAGCATATGACATAGAAAAAAGAACGCAGCAGATGGACATTTTCAAATGTTTTTATTGGCTTTCTGCATTTTTTCGTTACAGGATTTTGGAGAGTTCATGAAAGAGAACCGTTTGACTCCTATTTCACCAAATCCAGCACTTGATGACGTTCTTCCAATTGAAAGAGGTGAGTTTCTCCAAAATTCCATTTGATTTTGACCGTTTTTATCCTTCTTTTCTCAGAAGGTGAAATCTCAATCAGTGCTCTTTTGTGATATATAATTCATTTTACTTGCCTCAGCCACCGACTTGACCTCTGATAACTGAAATATTATGAGCTTTTCACTTTAATCAACCAAAAGTGTGGTTTTATATCTTGTGAATTTTTTTTTTTTTTTTTTTGCACCTGTTTTTGTCTGTCTCTCTGATTCACCCCAAATCATTTGTTTTCATTCAACTGGTGTCTGAGCCTTAGTCCCCCACCACTTTGGAATTTTGAATGCTGACCATTAAAGCCCTTTAAAGATTTGATTGACACCATTTTGCTTTTCCTCAGTTTGTTTTTGGTGTCTACTAAGTTAAGATCATTTAGAACTGATTCAGAAGAGTTTCCTGGTTATTTCACATGCTTACCATTCCAGCAGATTCTCATCCAAAATTAAATCTGATTTTTAAAGGAATCAAATCATAAAATGGTGTTTTGTTCTTTACAATCAGACTAATTTTCTTATCTTCGTTCATACAGTCTCGATATTTTAGCTGCTTTGCTCTTTAGCCTTTAGGTGTCTGTCAGTTTAAATTGAAAGTAACACTAGTAACTTAGTAAATACTAAATGTTTTATTACTAGAGCATCATTCATGTTAGATAATGTGTTTATTCCATATGTTTGTCACCGTTTTGAATAATGTATTCATACACTGGAGATTTATGCTAACCTCATATATTACCCTCCTCATTTGGACTTTGGTTCAGTTTCTTTTTTTCTGGCATCTTAAGCTTCATTTAGTTGAACTTCTTTTAATACTATATATATGCACGCCATCATATGTATATTTATTAATTTACATCACTATACATCGTTCCTGACTGTTGAGCACTTAGGTGTATTAAACATATATATATATATATATATATATATATATCTAAATCTAAACTTATTTATAAATGGAACTTTGTCTGTGTATGTATGAGTCTGTGTGTGTGTGCCCATTACCTATAGACTCCGAAACATCTGAACCAATTTTCTTGAAAATTTACACGGTTGTACTATAAGCGTCTGCGAGTGTTCTTAGCTAGGTTTTGTGTTGAGGTACCCCCGATAAATATCGATAATCGAAAAAATCAGGAGTGGTCCGATTTTAATCGAATTTGATACACTCATAGACAAAGACATAAGAAACAATATTCAGAAGTTTCAAGGTTGCAGTCCTTACAATAGTGCAGAAAATCAATAATATATATATGGATTAGTCTTAAAGCTTTCATTACACCCGAGCAACACCGGGCTATACTGCTAGTATATATATATATATTACAGAAATTAACGAAGATTAACGAAACTTGGTTGTAAACATCCGACAATTTGAAATGATTTGTTTGAACATTATTTTTGATTGATACTCGTATTTAGATATTCTGTTTATAATCAAACAGTATTATATATTTATTTCTATTGGCCTGATTATTTACGATAAATTTTTATTACGAAAATGTGTCATTCAGCAGGATTCGAACCTGTATCCCTATCCACATAGAGGAAGCCACCATGTGATCTGGCGCTTTTTAGACCTCTCGACCACGAATGACAAAGTTTCATTAATCTTCGTTAATTTCTGTAACATATTTACATTTGTTGACATCACGATACATTTCAGAGCGGAAATGGTTATTATGATGAATTCAAAAATTGTGTTATAGGCTTAATAAGTCTTCCTTTAAACTGATCGTTATTCGTGGTCGTTCAGCCGTTTCGGAGTCTATAGGTAACGACACACACACAGACGAAGTTCCATTTATAAATAAGTTTAGATAAGATTGGGTGCTCCCAAACTAGCATATAGTGATGTTAGCTCCTTCCTTGATGAGAAGGTTGATATCCTCTGTGTTCACCAAACATCACACCACTAGACGTTCTTTCATAGGGATGCCTAAAACACAAAGTCAACACTAACAAAACCTGCAACAGTCACTGAATTGAAAACAGCCGTTGAACGAGAATGCATACAAATATTAAACTAATGGTTTTGTGATGTTTGCAATTTCATTAGTGCCTGGACCAGAACAGATGTCAGTTTGAAAACAGGCATTGACAAAACAATAAAATAATGTCTGTAGATTCTATTTCATTTTGAAAATAATACATATCTTAATAAACACTGATTTTACAATTATTTGAAGTGTGTGTACATTTTTTTGGAGACACTCTGTATATAATTGTATATTTAGGCAGCAATCCCAACCTTACACAAATTTCATTGAAAGGAACTGACTATACATTATGATTGACCCCTTTTTTAAAAATTTTTCTTGCATTTGAACAAGTTATTTCTCTTCTGGATATAGTGTGTAAAAAAAAAATGTCCAGATGATCTGTGGATTTGGGTGTTTATATGAAAACAAACCTACATATTCAGTTAAATACAAAATATCGTGTTTAATCGGTTAGTCAAAAGCTCTTGTATCTGCTGATCAATTGACAGTCTTAACACAATGCATGTGTGGGGGTATCATGTTGCAAGGTTAATTTGGAATAATTTTTCTGTTGGATTTCACCTGGCACAAGGCCACTTCCAAAAGGGACTTTCTACCCAAATCCTTACAACCTACCATTATTTTTATAAGCGTTGAAAATCCATCATTAAACAAGCAAAGAGAAAGTGAAATGAAGTTGACAAAACATTAATTTGCAATGATACAGTGTATTAACAAATATTTAACAAGAATACATAATATACATAGATGTTGAATACTTTGTGAAATTGGTTGTTTGAAATTGTCTCCATTGTCTGTATGAAAATTACTGTTATGGATTTTAACGTAAGTTTGAATGTTCATTATTGTTGAAAGAATTCACACGGAGTTAAGAAAATTATGTAAGAAAATGTTGCTGAGAAGAATTCTTCAGATATGAGAGTTCATAAATAATGTTCATGGTGTTAGTTGTGCAATAGATAGAATTTGAATATCAGAGTGAGTTGGGCTTTTAGTCTTGTAGAGCTTTGACATGATGTGTGCCTAGGAAATGTCAGTGCTAACTGAAATTTTTTGAACATGTTACTTAAAGAAATAAAAGGCATCTAAATGCGTCCTGCAATTAGTGCAGGCATGGGAGAGAATTAGATGAGATCATAAAACGTGAGCTCACGATTAGTTTGGTCTACTTTTGTATTGAGCGCTTTCTGTTAGATGATTAGTTGTGTCAGGTTTTTTCTTTGGGCTCCGTGCTAATTTCGGTTTGAACACTTTTGACTGTCTTTCATACCCTAAGCTCTTTCTTTTTTACAACCATTTTTTCCTTCGTTTGATAGTTTTCGAGATGAGTATAAATATAATCTTGTTCATATATATATATATATATATATATATATATATATATAATGTAGTACACTTGCTATGTAATCCGGGTAAATTCCAAAGGAGACGAACTCGAGAGAACTCAATGTTAAATTCATTTATTTAACAGAGTAATATTTTATAACGGATTTCTGATTATTAGTTTGGATGATACATATTTCGCCGCCATGGTGTTCTTGGATCCAAATGCTACAACAACGGGTAATCGAAATATCACCCGCCCAAAAAAAACCCGAAAGCTCCTTCTCTTTTATTTGATTTGAAGTAGACGCCCACATGTCCATATTAGGATGGACATTTGTGACGTTTATATATGAAACTTTATATATATATAGTTCATAACTTTATTTCATAATTTTTCTGTATATCTATTGTACAAGCTTTTCTTTTACATAATGGGTTTTGAGTTGATTTTATAAACCATTGTTTGACATTCACAAAATACTTTGTATATGTAGCCTTTTACTGGACTAATGTAAGTGAGCATTTGATATGAGTCTGTGAATCTGTGCCCTTGAATATTCCTTCCTTTATTTGTATTCATGAAAGCTGTTTTATGTTTATTCTTGTCAGGCATTTTATTTTCTTCTTCACCTAAACTTGAGCGCATGAATATCATGCCTTGCTTTCTATCTTGTAATAAAGGACCGACATCTTTTCTTTTGTAGCAAAGAAACGACTTGAAAGGCTGACCAGGTACTGGCCAATGGTAATCAGTGACACATTAATTTTCAACATGAGAACCGTAAGTTTTCTTCTTTCTTTTTGCAACTCCATCTTGGACAATTTCATCTTTTCGTTCTTAGGTTCTCAAAGCTGAAATCATTTCTGGTGAGAAAGAAAATCAAAGAAAAAAATAAAATAAAATAACAGCCATTGTGCAATAATCTGAACCATGTGTAATATGTAGGTTTCATTTTTATTACAGATTGTTAAAGACCATTGAATTCAAAATTTATGTTGGATTTTTTTTTGTGGGGGCAGATGAAAAATTAGCCTTATTTTATAGTTTTTATTAGTAGTCCACAAAATCTTATATTTGGTATAGACACTAATGTGTGTACTGATTGTTTAAGCATTCCATACCACATCCTAAACAAATCAACTAATAGAAGATGGCAAGCTTGCCTTCTCTTCCAAAGCAAAATGAACTGAAGATGAGGGTGGACGGTGAGGTGCTATGTGGACAATATTCATAGTTGGGAAAAGAATGATCTTGAACAAAAAAACAAATCGCTACCCACTAACAAGGATTCCAAGAAATAAGATTCAAAATAAACCATTCCAAAATTGAAATTGGAAGGAAAGTAGTAATGGCCGATGCCCTGAATTCATCATAAAAATATACAAATTGATATAAAATTGAAAATAAACTTGAATAATAAAATTGAAAGTAAAATTGATATAAAATTGATATAAAAACATCATAAAAATTGACAATGTGAAATTAGTAAATAAACCTTGGTGTATTGATAAATTATAACAAATTTAGAAAATTAGGCAATTGTACATAGAAAAGGCTGTGCCAGAAATAGTTTCATCCAACATCCATATGATTTTATTATATGGCACTCATATATATATATATATATATATATATATATAGTATTTAGCATCAATCTCTCTTTTATGCAAGTTACATTAAAAAATGACAGACAAGATGTCATGGTTAAGTTTTTTATATAATTTTTCATTTGATTCTAAGATTTTTTTTTAAAACATAAATTATAAAAAAATGTCCAAATGTTTTATTTTTCTGATTGCTTTTGGGCATACTTTTAGCCATTGTCAAAAATAAATTCTCTTTCAGGTTTTAGTTGCTCAGACTTTTCTATAAGATTCTTTTGGCTGGATATAAATCCTTGAATCAAAACCAGAGTTGATAACATCAGCAAACTCTGGTACCACTTGTCCTGAGCATTCAATCTTCTTTTCGTTAGCTGATACTAAGAAGATATTGGTTGGGTAGATAACGGCTCCGTTCAAGTATCTTTTTGGTAGTATAGATACAGAAGCTCCTGTATCCACAATAAAATTTATTCTCTCAGCTCCTAACCATGTGGCTACAACAAGAAGCAGCAAGGAAATAGAAGCTAATATCTCTCGCCTAGGTAGTTTTCTGAATTCCCACGAGGAATTGGTGAATTTGGGCAAGAGCTGGGTTGCATTTGAAGATTACTTTTGTTAGGCCACCTGCACCACGGTTTGCAAAATTTTGCACGTTCCGCAAAATATAAATGTGCTCAGCAAATTTGGGGTTTTTGGTTCTTGTTGAAAGGGTGAACGCTGGCGGGGAATATTTTTTCATTATGGGAACAGCCATGTGTCCTTTTTGTTTCATCTTTTTTCTTCTCTGTAACCTGTTGAATGTAGGCGGAATCTTGCGAATTAAAATATAGCAGTAGGTCGTCCGCCATTTTCCCAAGTCGGTTTGTATTTAAGTCAACCTGTGCTGCTACTACAGGCTTGATAGAGTGGGGTAAGGCTTGTATGAATTTGTGGCGTACGATATCCTCCCCTACACCAATTTGACCTGCTAGTGCCACAAGTTCATTCAAGTACACAGATGGACGGCCAGTTACTTTTGCTGATGACATTAGTTTATCCAGTATCTCCGGTTTTGATTTTTCATATGCTCCCGCCACTGATTCTTTCAGTGCGTCGTAATCTTTTGATTGTAATATAGCAGGTTTTATTTTTCCTACTATATCCATGGGGACTGCTGCCAGAATATTGAAAAATTTTTGGTTGGGCTGTCTGATATTTGCAATATTAAATTGCGCCTCCATTATAGCAAACCAAGCTGTTACATTCGATTCAAGAAAGTTCGGCGGTTTTATTGAAACAGCTTGAATTGGTTGGTTTGAGTTCATTGTTTCTTCCGCGTCCGTTGCCATGGTGAATTTGTTGCAGAGAAATATTCAAATTTTGCTGAAAGTCCAAAGTTTTTTTGTGTGTATATATATATATATATATATATATATATATGTTGAAGATCCACGTGTTGGTTACGAGTTTATCTGGGGAACTTCAGGTTCGCCAGTTTATCTGGTGTAACGTTGGAGAATACCAATTTATTTGGTGGAAATGCCTTTGTGCGTGTTCATCACCAGTTTAGCTGGGGAACATCGGGGTATACCAATTTATAGCGGGTATATTTTCTTCCGACGTGATCCGAACACGACTTTTAAAATTTGTTTATGGCAAAGACAAAGGTGCTTAGATTGTGTACAATGTCCGTTAAAATTTGTGATGAATAATAATGAAGAAAGGGATTTGGGTACCACAGCCAGGTTAAATTTTGTTAATGAAAATATAATACTGCTAAAAGAAGAAATGAGGCTTAGTAATATGGAAGCGGAGGTATATGATTGAATGTTCGTTTAGGAGTTGCTGTTTCTAAGGTCAATGAGTCAGTTTGTGTGGAATGTCTTAGAAAGGGTCAGTTAGTACTTTGAGAACAGGTGCAGAAGAAGAAGGAAGAAGAAGGCGAGCATAGTAGCAGCTTGACATAGGTCAAGGAAGAAAGAAATTACTATCTTCTCTTCCATCTGTGCCTGTCTGTTTTTTGATGCTTAGTCTCTGCTTTTTATAGCAGCATTTTTGGATCAACTGGCTCATTTCGAATTTCTTCCTTGTATTTGGATCCGGGCTTCTCATTGGCTGATAAATAAAATTGGTAATTTGATCTTTGATTAATTTTTATTTTTCAACCGGAACATCTGCGCGAACTCGGATGCGCACTACGATTTTTATTCATTTGATTTTTAGTTGTGAGAGCACACATCCGGTTCATGGCTTTTGTTCGGTTGGTATCACCACAAACTAACTACTGCTCAAAACCTATTTTTATAGGGGCTAACACCTAATTTGCATATTTATAGAACCTTTCGAATTCTCTCGATTTTACTGGAATTTTTTAGAACCTTCTAAAACATTCTATTCCTAATTTCTCTATTTAAAAACTACATCCTGAATTAAAACTATTTTGTAATCACAAGTAGGACTCAACAGAATCACTTACTACAACTTTTTAGACATTATTATTATTATTTTTATATATAGATGCATCCTCGTAACAATATATACATGTGCAAGATGTGATGGGTAAATTGTTGCCATCTTAATTTTGTGCATGTATATTTTTTTTATTTTGTCAACTGCACAGTGTAGTAGGGTCAGTTGGGCACCATCTGTGAGAAAAAGAGCACCATAACACAATTCCCTCTGCCAGAAATTTAGAAATGACCTGCTGTACTGCTTTGCATTTGTGCCTGAAGCTTCCATACAAACATTCCAGAGTCTTTGGGTGTCAATCAATCTGACGCCAGTCCAGAGGAATTGGAAAGAGTTGGAAAGAGTCTAGTAGTGATTATGAAGGTACGGCAGGTCAGAGAACTCAATCTGATATGAAAAGAACTTCGAAATTTGTTGGTGAGAGTCCAGATTCAACATGGAGGTCTACATCAAGTGCTTTGAGAAGGTAGTGCTGCTCTGAGTCAAGAGGGTGACTGCTGGAAGATCCTATGTCTGGCAACAGGATTCTGCACCATGTCACACGCAGGTGAATCTGGCCATGGCTGTCAAACAATTTCTGTGACCACATCACCCCTTACATCTGGCCACCTAACTCTCCAGACTGCAACTCCCTTGATTATTATACATGGGCACAGTTTTGTGAGAGACCAACAAAATTCTTTGCAACACCAAAGGTGAACCGAAGGCAAGGATTATGGCAGCATTCACCAACTTAAGCAAGGAGACTGCTCAAAAGAGGTGCAAGTGATTATGAAATTGTCTGGTGGCTGTGGTTAAAGCAAATAGCAATTTTATTGAATAAGTTTATGCTTTAATATTTTAAGATATTTTTGTTTAAGTTTGACAAATATATCTGTTAAAACTGAGATGTCGGTGTTATTTTCATTTTTACATAATTTAGAAGACAATTTATCCTTCGCACCAAACTCATATTGCATATATATATATATATATATATATATATATTCCTCAACCTTCCTGTATTTTCTGAAGTTCTTTGACAAATTATTTTTATTATGACTTTCGATATATTTTTTCCTTTATAAAGTGTGATATATATTCCTCAGTCTCATGTATTTTCTGAAGATCTCTGACAAAGATATTGTATACCACTAGCAGAACCCGTGGAATTTCCACGGAAGGATAATTTTACTTTGTCATACTACAAATGATAGTAACGTCTTCAAACATAAAGGTATTGGATAATAAAATAATGATAACACAGAGGATAATTTTATTAAAATATCTATAAAAGTAATGTCCATAGAAGCTACTTTACTGTAATCTTATATTAAGCGACATAGGCACAGACCATAACCAAAATACTGTATGCTATTTTGTGAGAGATTTTGAAAGAGAAATGTTTTTTTTTTATTACTGAAAAATCATGGCTCCTGTGTCCATTTTAAACAGAAAAGACCAACTGAGTAATGGCCAAGGGTGTAGAGGCCAGAAATTTTGTTATTAGTTCATGGCATACAACAACAAACCTACCTATTTTTACTCTATTGTACAGTACACACACACACATACACACACAAACACAATTACTGCTACAACCACAAGTTTAAGCTGCTACTGCTACGGTAATGCTATAGGCTTTCTCTTTCTACTGTCTCACTCTTTACTACCCTTCTGTTTGGCAAAGGTTGAGGAGAGTAACGTTTATAAAAAGATAGAGGGGAAGGAAAAGCTTGTGTAGAGAGTAAGTGTGTTATCTTTCTTCAGTGGCATAACGAACGGAGGAACTAAGTAACTAACTGTTACGTCGGGTAACAGAATTATGTGAAATAATACAAAACAACGTAATAGTATAAAAGTAGGTGTATTGACAGGAAAAGAGAAGTATTTACTAGAGGTGAGGATTAGTAGAATACAGAACAAGGTAATTAGGATACAGTATTGTCGTAGAGACGTGATAGATTGACTAGTAGAACACTTCTGGTGCAATACCGGAAATACCCGAGGACTCGCTCACTCGACTTCCTTACTCGAGGTATAATCACTACTATTTTATATAGTGATTCAAATAGTCCATTTCCGTGGAAAGGTGGAGAGCGCCCCAACACTAACCAAGGAAGAAACAAGCAGAATTATTATATGATTCTTTTGCTGACATGGCCATTCATAACAAATATTTTGTCGGCTCATCAGCTTACCTTATACGTACCTGGTGTTCTTTGATGCTACTCACTTTTTTTCTGTGTGAGAAGACATGAATTTGTGTTATTCCTGTTAAGAAGATTAAAAGAATACAATGACCCAAAATACTGACAATAAAGATTAAGACAACAGTCATAAAAAGATCTTTTGAATAAGGAAAAGCCTTTCTCTCAGAACTTCAGATTCAGACAATATAGAAAAACTAAAGAATATATCAACCACAATTGAAAATGACTGCAATGAAGACAATACGCTGAAAATACTTGGGACAAAACGATTGCATTTTTTTAATATAATCATCCTCAACTTAACGGTAATTTCTTTCTCACGATTCATTGTTAATTCTCTTTAGTATCATTTTATTCAACTTAGTGCCAAAAGCTGATGGAAAGTTTCCTACAACCTTGTAGAAGTCCATCTTGTCTGTAGGGCGAGCTCTTGATGTTGGAACAGAAAATAAATAATTGATGACATAGTCTCTACGGTTTTCTTCAGCCAGTGTTTTTTGTCAGACAACCAATGAAGCTGTCAAATCAGAAGATTTTATGGAATATAAAAGACATCATTAAATTCTCATTTCATTTTTTCTAAATAATAGTAAAAAAGTCTTATGTTGTATGTTTGTAACCTCTAAGTAACCAAAATAGTGCATTGTCGTCTGAGGTATTCAATAAAGTAGCCAAGAATGTACTAATTTAAAGAATCTGAAAAAAAAAAACTATCTTACTAGAATAATGCCTTAACAAAGGTGAATTATGACCAAATGAAAATGTTGTGGAAGCAGTAATGGATAACATCTTGTACTAAAGATTTGGAGAGCTGAGCTCGAATTCCAGTTGAGTTTGTTATATTCACATACAAATACCATTGGGAAAGGCATGAATTTATCTCTTTCCCCCACTTATGAGTAAATAGCAGTGCCGATTATAGCCTATAGCCTTGGATGACAACCAGTCTATAAAAAGAACAGCTTTGAATTTAAAATGTTCAACTACAGGTGGTCAAACCTGCAATTGGCCAAGTTAGTTGAATATTGCTCTACCACTGAAGACATGCTCAATCAGGATGGGTTTCCTCCAACAGCATTGGTGGAGGCTGGATTTGGATCCAGTGTTCTTTTAGCAAACCTGGGAATAGTGAAGAAGAGAAAATTTTGTGGGGTCTATATTCATCTTTAACTAAAAAAGCAAACATTTTTCCAATTAACTTGACTATTAATTGATAATTATAAAGAACTGTACCTTGGGGTTTGAACAAAGATGACTCTTAAATCCTAACTATGAAGAATTGTCCCTTAACCTTTTTCTTATTTGCATAGAAAGAAAAAACAAAATGAGCACATAAAATAGCTCTTTTTTAATCATAATATAGATAGTGCCACATAAACTGTGAGGGAGCAAATCCAATAACAATTTTGTTTTCATAATTTTTCTTGGAAAATGTTGTGGAGTAAATAGTACACCCCCGTCAAAACAAATGGACTAGTCCGGACACTTTCTCTACAGCAAAAACTCTAGCTGACCAAGAAAAAATAAGTTCATCTACAGATTCAGGGCCCTGAAATTAACCAGAAAAGATGTTTGGTGTCTTGACATCATTTCAAAATTGTTTTCTTGTTGACTAGTGTTATATGAAATTTAAAATAAAAGCTTTAATTAGTGTTTCTAGATTTGCCTAGGATCAAAGGTTTGACCCATGAACCTCTTCTCAGTCTAGTATCTACACTGCAGAAAGAGTATATATATATATATATATATATATATATATATATATATATATATAGCTCATGCATAAAGACATGCTAAAGAGTAACCTCTCAGCTGTCAATATGCCTTGTACTAACTCTGAGCGAGTTGCTCTGGATATAAATAGCTGGAGATATTTGTACCAAAATGGTATCAGAAATATTGAAATTAGTTATATTGGCTGAGTAAGAGATTAAAGCATTAACAAATATTCCTGTGGCATAATATGTGGATTATATGCAGGTCACTAGCAGAACTGAAAAGTTTCACAGATGACACAAACAAAAAATCTGAATGAGGTTGTCAGATCTTCATACATCAAAATCAACAGGAGATTCCATTATATATGGGCCTGAGGAGGCAATCCCAGCACACAGCACCTTTGGAAAGTGCCTGAAAACCATTACTTAACTCAAGCCTTATGAGTGAAGTTGGGTAGATGGAACCATCTGGAAGCCATTGATGGTTGTCCTAGCTTGAAGTCACAATTGATTGTGATTAAGGGTCTGAGTGTGCTGGCCTTCTTTAAAAAATTGATCACACCATATTATGCATTCTCCCCCAGAAACTGTAACTAAGGTATGCTCAGCATAGTTGCAATAAAAACCATGAGTGAAGTTTTTAGATTGAGCAGGCATCTATAATAGAGAATTATGTACATATACAAAATTACATATTATAAGCTAGATAACATAAATAAACAAACAAATGGGAATAGACTTATATATACTAGTAACTATGCCTTCATATATCTAAGTCTGAACTTAAAGAAAATGTAAATAAATGAATATATAAAGAGAAAAAACTAATATGATACAAAGATGAGGATAAATGGCAAGTATTGAAATCAATCTGGTTCAACATTATTTAAAAGATATTTATTTTTAACTCAATATATGATCATTACTTCATTTCTTTTGTTTAGTAAGTTAGGCTTATTAGAATGGGTCCAATTTTCACTCAGACTGTTGTAAGATTTAGTTCTTGCCATTATTTTCCACATAATTTCTCATATGGTTCCATTGCCCTTTTGTTGCCAATAATATTTAGAGAAAGTTGTATTATTTTTGTATTTATCTTCACCTAAGCTTAGTTTGTCTTTGTTTTCAATCTGTTAGACCAATATAAAATCTTTGTTCTTTACCAGACTATGTATCAGCTCTATAGATAATATTATTAGTTAAACATTAACAATTTCAGAGACAATTCATATTATTTTGACATTTACATTTTTTTCCTTATTTCTTCTCTTGCTTCATTGTTGTCGTTACTTTTGCAAGTTACATAGTTATTCAGTAACATACTATTATGATATCGGTTCGGAATGAGAAATCAGGGGGCCAAGTTCCAATTCCAGATGAATTCATTGCATTCACTTACGCACAAATACCCTTGGGTAAGGTATTAATCCATCTCTTCCTTCCAGTTATGGGTCAAATAACAGGACAGATTGGGTTCTATAGCCTTGGTTGGCAACCAGTCTACCGCAGAAAGCAATGGCAACCTACTGCGGGATAATCTTCTGCCTAGTCAGTCATGTCTCTTTCGAGACATGATCGCCCAAGCGTGTATCATGTATGGCACTTCATTGATTGATTGACTATTATGATGGAATATAGATTTTTCTATATTTCTGACACAGCTGTAGCAGATCTTTGTTATTTTTGTAAAAAATTTTAATGTTGTAGAATTTATTAAATGTTTAGCTATTAGTTAAGAAAGAGCCTACCAACATTAGTTTTTAGGTTGCAGCTATAAAGAGGGTTAAACCATAACATGTGATGTGTTTTTGAATTTTTACCATTTATGTTTTTTAATTTGTTTGTTTGTTTGTTTGTTTCTTTGTTTTTGAGGCTTAACGACCTATCAATCCTTATGGGATCATTTTAAGGTCATAACCAATGATTTTGGGTAAGGTTATTTTATTTTTACAACATTTTTCTTTTCACGATTCATTGGGATTTGTTTTTAAGAGCAGGGTCCCCAAGTCCTACCCTTGTTATTTAACCCATAACTGGAGGGAATGGATGGATTAATACCTTTCCCAAGGGTACCAGCGCTTAAGTGAATGCAGGGTATTCAACTGGAATTCAAACTCGGCTCACCGATTTCTCTTTCCAAGCCGATATCCACTGCACCACAACGCACATCCGTCACTATACGCTTACAGCACCTGGTATTCCCAAGCGGTCACCCATCTAAGTACTGACCAAGCTCAACGTTGCTTAACTTCGGTGATTGAGCAAGAACCAGTGTATTCAACGTGATAGGCCGTAAGCCTTTTAATTTGTGTAGTTTTAGTAGTTTTAGTTTGCTCCTAATAATTCTATTATGACCAGTACACATTTGTATTAAAAAGTGTTCAATTCAATTACATTGTAGAACTTTTGAATATTCTTCATTTCTAAATGAGTTATTACACAACCTAGGTTTCTACCATTTACGATTTTTTTTTGTTTTTTGTTTTTTTGTTTGTTTTTAAAGCAATCACGTAATGGCGATTTTTTTTTTTTTTTTTTTTTTTTTTTTTTTAACTCTCACATAGCAGGGAATTTTTGAACATGCAATTTTTAAAATTTTAAAATTACAAGAAATTATAATGTTTTCATCCATGGTTGTAGGAACATAGTAGGTATTTTTTGGTGTGTGTGTGTATATATATATATATATATATATATATATATATATATATATATATATATGGTGTTCCATTAAGATGGATCAAATTTACCAGGAAATAAAACATTAGTGAAATTTTATTGATTTCACTATTGGATCATATTATTTGAGTCATGGCAATATGTATGAAAAATAATATCACCCAAATGTCTGTCAAGGCACACCTCCACTCAAAAGGTCACAATTTTTGATGGCGTGTCTGCATAGTTGCTCCTCGATCCCACCAATATCATTTATTATCTCATCCTTGAACTGTTGAATTGTTGACTTGTTGGCACAGACCTTACGTTTGAGATGACCCAAAAGAAAAACAATCTAAAGGCGTCACGTCACGTGATCATGGTGGCCAATTGACATCACTGTTTCGAGAGATGATGCGACCTGGGTACTTCTCTTTCACTAAAATCATTGCTGCATTGTGTGACATGTGGTGCCATCTTGTTGGAACAACAAATCTTTGACTTTCATAACATTCACTTCAGGCCACATTAGTCAAATAACATGATCCAATTGTGAAATCAATAAAATTTCACCAATAACACTGTTTTATCTACTGATAACTTCGACCCGTCTTAATGGAATGCTCTATATATGCAAGTTTTGTTAAAAATGACAGACAGATTGCTATGATTAAGTTTTTTTTATATAATTTTTTATGTGATCTTATAATTTTCTTTTCGGAACATAAATTATATTAAAATTGTGTGAATGTTTTATATATCCAAGTGCTTTCAGCTATACTTTTAGCCATTATTAAGGATAATTTTTATTTTACTAAATAAAAATGTATAGACTAAACTAAATGTATAGATTGTTTTATATATTCATGTAGATTTATAGGATTGTGTTATATTTCAAACGTGATGAGCACATTGTGGACGTGTTCATAGTTGATACCAACTATGAACACAGGCATATATAAAAAAAAAAACTTAACTATAGTACCATGTCTGCTATTTTTAATGAAATTTGCATAAAGTAAGGATTGCTGTCTAATTACACAATATAATTACACAAATCCTTTATACATCCACCCAAAATCTAACTACCCTCCATCTATCATCAAGCATATACCCTCATCAATAGAATACAGAATTAGTAGGAACTCGGCTAATGAGGAAGTGTTCAATAAACATAGCTATTTTTATAAAACTGCATTGAAAAATAGTGGATACATAAATCCAAATATTAAATATGTAAACAAGAAAAGCCACCCTCGAAGAAAAAATAGGAATAGGAAAATCATCTGGTACACACCCACTTACAACCAGATGACTAATGGTAGGTTGGGAAGAAAATTTCTCAAGTTAATTAGGAAACACTTCACGGAGAAAAATCCACTTAGTAAGATCTTTAATAGAAACACTATAAAATTAAGTTACAGCTGTATGAATAATCTAGAAATAATTATAAAAAACCACAATAATAATATTTTTAAAAAATTCAACAAAACCAGTAAAAATAACCAGACAACAGAAAATAACAATTTAGACGAGAAAAATGTAATTGTAAAAACCCCATAAACTGTCCGCTAGAAAATAGGTGTTTGACGAAATCGATAATATATCAATGCGAAATATGGACGAAGGAAAACCCAAACAATATAAAAGTCTATATAGGGAGCACTAAAAACACTGTAAAGCAGTGAATTTACCAGCATACCTCGTCATTTAATAATAACAAATACAAAAATAGAACATCCCTTTCGAGATATCATTGGTACTTAAAGGAAACAAAAAAAAGCACCCAAAATAAAGTGGAAAATTCGAAAAGAAGCTAAAACATGTAAGTCCTTAAATGAACCCTGTTCATTATGCTTACATGAAAATCTATTTATTATTAGATCCCTTAAAAATAAAAATTTATTAAATAAACGCAACGAAATTAATGTCATATGCAGACATTGTAAATTATTCACATTAGAAAATGGATAAAACCTAAATTAAATAACATGCCCACCGACGAATTAGGTAAAAATAAAAATGAAAATAAAAATAAAGCCAAAGATAGAATAGGTTAGTTGTCCTTTTTTTTAATAATTTCCCCTCCCCCTTTGTATCAGGATAATAAACTTTACAGCAAATTGATAGATGTAGCGAAAAAATAGCAGTTTGGGGTTTACTTGAAGGAAAGTAGACAAGAGAGGAATAGGGTCAAGGAAAAAGAAAAAAAGAGGAGGAAAAAAGTTGGTTAGCACGTAAATTCCTTGAGGTCAAACCCCTGAGTGAATCTCCATTCTGATTAGCCAAACACGCATACACACACACACACACACACAAAAACACCCACATACATTCACAGTAAACCGAAAGTATTTGTCATTTAAATGTAAATCGTCTGCACAACCACATCAGCATTGCCTGATGATGAGATTTAATCTCGAAACAGAAATTTCCATGTAGGAATGAAAAATTGACATAAGCTCTATAATACTCATTATATTGAGCACTGTTTATAATAAAATAAATGCCAGAGAACTCAAAATATAAAAAAAACCTTGAGTTCTCTTCACTTGGAATAATTACACAATATATATATATATATATATATATATATATATATATATATAATCTAAACTTATTTATAAATGGAACTTTGTGTGTGTGTATGTCTGTGTGTATGTTCATTACCTATAGACTCTGAAATGGCTGAACCAATTTTCTTGAAAATTTACACAATTGTACTATAAGTATCTGTGAGTGTTCTTACTTAGGTTTTGTGTTGAGATACCCCCGATAAATATCGAAAATCGATAATCGAAAAAATCGGGTTATAGAAGGAGTGGTCCGATTTTAATCAAATTTGATACACTCATAGACAAAGATATAATAAATGATATTTAGAATTTTCAAGGTTGCAGTTCTTACAATAGTGCAGAAAATCGATTTTATATATATATATATATATATATATATAAAGCAAGATGTGTGTGAAAGTGTCTGTTTACCTGCCTGTATGTCTGTATTTTTTTCAGCCCTTTTATTTTAGATTTTGCTTCGGGTTTGGCTCTAAGTAGGTATAATTGTAGTTCTTAGTCTCAGCCATGATACCATTTACTCAGAGGAGTTATTTAACCTTCAAAATTCAGTTTACAACGAAAAAAACTTATTTGATATCGATACCAGGAAATCAAAATTTGACTTACATCCATTCATTTTTCTTTCAGTCTACGGTTTCGCTTTAACTGGAAACAACTATTGCTTTTTAGCCTTTCATGCCAACGTCCAAAGAGTCTGAGCTCCAGGACCATGGATATGGATTAGTTTTAAAGCTTTCATTACCCTTGAGCAACGCTGGGCTATACTGCTAGTATATATGTATATATATATATATATATATGTGTGTGTGTGTGTGTGTGTGTGTGCATGTGTGTGTAAACTAAACTGTACTACAAACTTTGCATATATATATATATATATATATATATATATATATATATATATATATATAAATGCAGGTTTCATTGAATAATATAGACAAGTTTTGTCTATTAATTTTGTGTAGGATCCGTTCATACCATCTGATATACTTGATGGTGATGTCGTTGAAAGACAACAAAAAATCACAGTATTTGTTGAATTTTTTATCAGGTCTAAGCTTTCGGCTCACATAAGCCATTATCAAAGAGTAAATATTAACACACAGTAAACATAGAACATTTAAGCTATTAACAATAAAGATAATTGAATTGAAAATATAAGTCCATCCCTACCGTGGCGGATGGCCGAAGACAGTGACTTTGATACGGTGAGATAGTAAATTTATTGTTGTCAGTGTTAATTAATATATCAAGAAAAGGAATTTTGTTATCTTTGCTAAGTTCATAAGTAAATTTTAAAACTGAGTTATTTTGAAACTGTTTTTGAAGTTGTAAGATTTCATCAGTATTTTTAATTGATAGTAGGATATCATCAACATATCGTAGATATATTGATGGTTTTGTAAATTTTGCAAAGGTAGTATTTTCAAGGTTAGACATGTAGAAATTACTAAAAATCGGACCAAGCACTGAACCCATGGAGACTCCGTCACGTTGTATATATATAGTGTTGTTTGGATCAACAAAAGGCAATTCAGTAGTACAAGCTAGTAGAATTATTCTTAGCTATGTTGGGATTAATTTTGAGTGGGGGTAATGAAGGATTACTGTAAACATTTCTTATAATTATATCAATAGTTTCACTGATGGGTACATTAGTAAAAAGGTTTTCCACATCAAGTGAAGCTATGATTTCATTATTAGGTTTTTCACTCTTGAGGATTTGGATTGCCTCTAGGGTTGACCTTATGCTGTATTTACTCGGAAGGTAGGGTGTGATAAGCTGGTTAATATGTTTAGTTAACTGGTATACAGGAGTAGGAATTTGGGATATGATAGGGCGGAGAGGATAGTTAGGTTTATGAGTTTTTATGGTTCCGTATATGTAACCAGGTTTATAGTCACCAATAATTTTAGGGAGTTTTAAGGAATTCTGATCAGCGTTGTTGGCACTAATGAGTTTATTAAGTTTAGATTTTAGTTGGTGTGTTGGGTTTTTGTTAATTTTTTTAAATTTTGTGTGGTCATGGAGTATGTGGTTGAGTTTTGTGTTGTAATCTGATTTGTTAAGTACAACAAAGATGTTAGCCTTGTCAGCTTTTTTTACAATTATGTGAGGGTGGTTGCGTAGTTCGTGCGCGGCACTTTTTAGTTGTTTCGATAGAATTTTTGAGGAGCTTCTGCTCTTATCATGGCGATCTTTGATTGCCTCAGCCTTAAGTAGGTCTTTCAGTTCGGGTTTAATGGTTATCAAACTGAAAGACCTACTTAAGGCTGAGGCAATCAAAGATCGCCATGATAAAAGAAGAAGCTCCTCAAAAATTCTATCGAAACAACTAAAAAGTGCCGCGCACGAACTACGCAACCACCCTCACATTTTTAAACTTACAACTTTTTAGTAGTTTTTTCTATATCCTGGGTAAAAAGCAATCAGCTGTTTAAGCATACTGATGAGCTGTGATACAGCGAAACAGATCTGTCTGCGGATGACTATATATATATATATATATATGTGTGTGTGTGTGTGTGTGTGTAAACTTATCACTGTACTCATTTCAAAAAACCCTTCGAGTATATTTGCAGAAGGAAAAAATGGTAAAAATAGAAAGAGCTAAACACTTGAACATCAGTCAAAGTACATAGCCCATAGAAAAAAGCTCGAGATGAGTAACCTAAAACAAAGTTTCACCTAACCGGATCTTCAGGGAAGGTTGGCTAAAGAGGAAGTTCGTTGGCTCTTTAGGTACTTTCTATGTATTACATTATATATATATATACATATTACAAAAAAGTGAAAGAACACATAGATTAAATACTCACTGTTTAAGCATTTACTTTGATAGACAATTAGATAGAATTTTTGAGGAGCTTCTGCTCTTATCATGGCGATCTTTGATTGCCTCAGCCTTAAGTAGGTCTTTCAGTTCGGGTTTAATGGTTATCAAACTGAAAGACCTACTTAAGGCTGAGGCAATCAAAGATCGCCATGATAAAAGAAGAAGCTCCTCAAAAATTCTATCGAAACAACTAAAAAGTGCCGCGCACGAACTACGCAACCACCCTCACATAATTGTAAAAAAAGCTGACAAGGCTAACATCTTTGTTGTACTTAACAAATCAGATTACAACACAAAACTCAACCACATACTCCATGACCACACAAAATTTAAAAAAATTAACAAAAACCCAACACACCAACTAAAATCTAAACTTAATAAACTCATTAGTGCCAACAACGCTGATCAGAATTCCTTAAAACTCCCTAAAATTATTGGTGACTATAAACCTGGTTACATATACGGAACCATAAAAACTCATAAACCTAACTATCCTCTCCGCCCTATCATATCCCAAATTCCTACTCCTGTATACCAGTTAACTAAACATATTAACCAGCTTATCACACCCTACCTTCCGAGTAAATACAGCATAAGGTCAACCCTAGAGGCAATCCAAATCCTCAAGAGTGAAAAACCTAATAATGAAATCATAGCTTCACTTGATGTGGAAAACCTTTTTACTAATGTACCCATCAGTGAAACTATTGATATAATTATAAGAAATGTTTACAGTAATCCTTCATTACCCCCACTCAAAATTAATCCCAACATAGCTAAGAATAATTCTACTAGCTTGTACTACTGAATTGCCTTTTGTTGATCCAAACAACACTATATATATATACAACGTGACGGAGTCTCCATGGGTTCAGTGCTTGGTCCGATTTTTAGTAATTTCTACATGTCTAACCTTGAAAATACTACCTTTGCAAAATTTACAAAACCATCAATATATCTACGATATGTTGATGATATCCTACTATCAATTAAAAATACTGATGAAATCTTACAACTTCAAAAACAGTTTCAAAATAACTCAGTTTTAAAATTTACTTATGAACTTAGCAAAGATAACAAAATTCCTTTTCTTGATATATTAATTAACACTGACAACAATAAATTTACTATCTCACCGTATCAAAGTCACTGTCTTCGGCCATCCGCCACGGTAGGGATGGACTTATATTTTCAATTCAATTATCTTTATTGTTAATAGCTTAAATGTTCTATGTTTACTGTGTGTTAATATTTACTCTTTGATAATGGCTTATGTGAGCCGAAAGCTTAGACCTGATAAAAAATTCAACAAATACTGTGATTTTTTGTTGTCTTTCAACGACATCACCATCAAGTATATCAGACGGTATGAACGGATCCTACACAAAATTAATAGACAAAACTTGTCTATATTATTCAATGAAACCTGCATTAATGAAAAAATGCTGCCAAAATACACACAATATATATATATATATATATATATATATATGTGTGTGTGTGTGTGTGTGTGTAAACTAAACTGTACTACAAACTTTGCTATATATATATATATAGACAACTTTAAAAAATATTGTGTAGGCTGTCCCCTCACATTTTTGGCAGAAATATTTGGTAGTTTGGTCTCTGCATATAGCAAATTATTCTCTCTGGTAACAACTGAAATCTTGCCAACCATAAGTGCTTTGTTGATATTTCTGTTTTCAAATGTAATCAATAATTACAAAAATTCTAATTGCATTCAATCAAAGTAAAATGAAGTAATTTCTCCCTGCTTGTCACATTTGAAGCTGCCATTAATTACATTAAAAGCAGAAATTATTTCTGACCTTTAAACAATTGAGCGACAAATCGGCAAAACAATGAATCTGTTTCACAAAAACAGACTCAAAATATAATTATTATTTTCTTGTTTTATTATTTCATAAGGTTGAACTTTATTTCTTTGTCTAGATGCCAACATAAGGTGCACACATGAGGGACACATGCTATGCTAACTTGCTGAAATGGGTTGTTTTCTTTTTAGGGGCATTTATTGAGATTAATTTTTATTTTACTCTATCCCTCTGTATACAGGTAGATATTTATATGTGTGTTTCCATATATATATATATATATATATATATATATATATTCACTTCAATCAACCAGGGCACACATTAGAAAACTGCAAATGTTTAATGATAGATTCTGATTTTAGTTCTATATACTCACGCAGGAAGAAAGAAAAATACTGAATTTTAAAATTAAATACATACAGGCTAGGGTTAAATAGGGACTTAGGTGTTATGAATCTTTATAAATATTTCAATAGTTAAACGTTTTTTAGATACACTTAAAAATTTTTTCTTTAAAACAACATTTAAAAGTATTATTAGAGATAGGTTTACGTTTACAAATATTAAAAAACTATCGCTTTCTATGTCACGTGATGTAAACATCTCTCGAACGTTGTCGTGGCAAATGCTTCTAGTTTAAATTTTAAAATCATTTGTTTCTGATGAAAGGCCAAAGCCAGTCTGAAACATCAGATATATATATATATAATAATAGAAATAAATAAATACTGTCAAAAAAAATACATTTTTAAACTTACAACTTTTTAGTAGTTTTTTCTATATCCTGGGTAAAAAGCAATCAGCTGTTTAAGCATACTGATGAGCTGTGATACAGCGAAACAGATCTGTCTGCGGATGACTATATATATATATATATGTGTGTGTGTGTGTGTAAACTTATCACTGTACTCATTTCAAAAAACCCTTCGAGTATATTTGCAGAAGGAAAAAATGGTAAAAATAGAAAGAGCTAAACACTTGAACATCAGTCAAAGTACATAGCCCATAGAAAAAAGCTCGAGATGAGTAACCTAAAACAAAGTTTCACCTAACCGGATCTTCAGGGAAGGTTGGCTAAAGAGGAAGTTCGTTGGCTCTTTAGGTACTTTCTATGTATTACATTATATATATATACATATTACAAAAAAGTGAAAGAACACATAGATTAAATACTCACTGTTTAAGCATTTACTTTGATAGACAAAGTATTATCATTATATATTATTTTATATAATTTTTCATGTTTTCTTATCATTTTTTTAAGATCTTAAATTATATAATAATTGTCTAAAGGAATTGAGTTTTTTTAGTGTTTCGGCTATACTTTTAGCCATCATCAAGAATTAATTTTGTTTCACTTTTAACTAAATATATGTAAAGCTTATGTATATAGAGTCATGTGTATGTTAAGTTCTGAACACAGTAAGCATCAGTTATGAACATGGTAACAATATGCTTACCCTGTTCAGAACTTAACGTACACATGACTCTATCTGCGTAAACTTTACACATATTTAGTTCCAAGTAAAACAAGAAATGGTGTGAAATCTCAACATTATCTTATGTAATTATATTCTCTTTGAAAATTTTCTCTTGTGCCAACATTTTAATTGTTGCTGCTGTTGAAAGTCTGTAAGTGATGTTTCTGTTTCATTGTTCAGACTGTTGTTTTCATCCTTATTGTCATATTCATTACATTTTGGCCATTGTATGCTCTGGCCTTCTTGGGGTGCTAAGAATTTCAATCTAAACTCTTTCTTTTAATCCCTTGGATATATCATTTTCATTCCATGTGCGATGCCACTTCCAGTAGCCATGTAGTTATCATTTTTTAACTCAACTCTCTAAGTTATTTGTTCACTACTGCTGTAGCCTGGTATTCAACTCGCAACTCTTTGGGTCAAACTCTTTTGGAATTAACCAATGCCTATGTCCACTGGGCCATGTGTCCTTGAAGACATCAACATGTGAATTTCTGGGTCTTATAGACCTAATGTCTCAATAATCATTTTTACCAGAGCTCATATTGCAATCTTTAATGATTTTCTCTAGCACTCTGTATAATAGGTTCTTATATTAAATTTATTTCTATGCTTGGCCAGCTTTAAAGATCTTTGTGGTTTAGCTGATGTGCTAATTCCTTAATTTTACATAGTTTCCAGTAGCATTCTCTATTAATTATCTCAACTTTATCCCATAGGGGGTGGTGAACCCCTTTCTCTCTCCATATGTAGTCAGCTACGCCTTATTTTTTTATTAACCCTCCCTCGTGTTATAGCCTTACCTTAAGAGGGCAGCCTGTTTCTCCTTTATATTTCTTTCCACAACTACATGGAATGGCGTACACACAGTTCTTAGTCATGTTCTTCTCTGTTGGGAGTCTTACTCTGGAGAGGTATCTATGAAGTGTAGAACCACTCTTGAAGATTGTCCTGATGCTATATGAACCACAGATTCTTTGTATTTTTGTAACACCCCAATGGTCCGTCTGAACAATTTTCTCCGGCAGCCATTCTCCACGCTGTGTTGTTGCCAGGAGTTTGTTGAAAATGTCGGAGGCTCAAGCTGGGGGTACAAGATTAAACTATAAGGAACGAACTTCCACAACTTGGATGCGTTGAAAGGATGCTTTATTCGTTTAGAGTTAACCTTTTTGGTTGGGGCAGGTGAATGTGACACACAGCTCTAACTCTAATTAATGGAGATCAACAAATCCGAACTGACCGAAACAAGACGAACAGAGATCCTTCAAGCTCGCACCCGGCTGAACACCTTTCACTTAACTGACTTCTATTTATTTAAATGAATCCGGAAATCCGGAAATGCTTTAGACCACCGGTGACAAACATTGGCGACTGTAAGTTTGAATTTTCAGTTATCTTATTTTTTTTATCTTAATAAAGCTTCCGCCAGAAAATTCTTAATGTGTGGTCAAGATACAGTAAAGCTTTTGACCGGGTCATTCGAAAACCTACCTGCTGAACTTTATCTCTTTATCACATTAAATCACTGAGTCAAATATTTACCGGAAGAGTGGTAGGATTTAAAACAGTAATCGGATACCGTTGTCTCTTCCACAATTTTCCTCATAAAAGAAAAAGCATTTATTTATTTATTTTTTCCTCTTCTTTTTCACTTTTGTTAAATATGTTTTTAAACTATTTTCTATTCTAATCTATTATAATAAAATACATATATGCCGAGTTATTGTGTCACATTTTCTCTGATAACCCATTCACATAAAATAGGCAGACAGAATTGTTATTCTCATGCACCCTCCCTTCCACATTCATTGGAGCCGTTTTCATGTAGTTGTTACCTTGTAGAGTACTGCTCATACCAACCATCTCCTGTTCATTTGTCAAGGCAGGTGTTAACGTCAGTCAAAATTAGCTGAGTTCCTCTGAAGATTCAGGGCTGAAATGACCATCAGGCAGATACCATAATTAAACATCATTGCCTGAATCAAGGAAATGGCCTTGAACATCCCCCAGGCTCAGATGGATGCGCTAAGATGAAAAGTGACGCAGACATTGGAGAAAGCCAAGTCACCCAAATCAAACCACAAAAGAGAAGGAGTTGGCAATCAAGACCCTACAGAGAAATGAGAACATCATCATACTACCAGCTGACAAAGGCAATACAACTGTCATGAGAGACAAAACAGAATACACTGAGGAACTGAAAGACCTCATTAAAAGTGGTTGGTATAGCCAGGTAAAGAAAGACCCTATGTTGAAAACAGAACGACAGCTGTTGCAGATCCTAATCAAGAACAAGGATCGCTTTCAGCCTAAGATATACAGGCAGTTGTCTCCATGCTATAGCAAACTACCTGGTCTATCTAAAATTCACAAAGACGGTATTCCGCTCAGGCTGATTGTTAACAGCCAAGGCTGTGTGTATGTCATCCTTCAAGCTGCTTCCTGACCCACTGATAGGAAAGTGATATGTCCGAAACTCTGCTCATTTCGTGGAACTTATCAAAGATACTCTCATCTGATGGCAACAAAATGGTGAGCCTGGATGCGCAGAGTCTGTTTAAAAAGACGCTATTGGTAGTCAGGGATAGACTAGCCTTGGACACATTTCTAGAAGAATGTACCAGTATACCATTAGATAACCTGATGGGGATGCTGACTTTCTACAAACAAACAACACACTTTGGAATGCGATTAGACATATATTGGCAGGATGAAGGCTTAGCAATGAGCTCACCATTATCACCATCATTGGCTAACATATACATGGAATACTTTGAATAGATGGCATTAGAATCCATAGCACTGAAACCAATCTACAGCTGAGATATGTTGACGGCACCTTCATATTTTGGCCACATCAGGAAGAGGTCCAGATCAATACAGTGCGCAACGGGGGGAAAAAAAAAAAAAAAGACGACAACAAACTAGTGTTCCTGAATGTACTAATAACAGAGAGGGGTTCAATTCGTATATTGCAAGCCAACATTCACCAGACAGAATGGAGGGACAGAAGGAAGCCACATCTTGCCCATGAGAAAGTGGCTGGAGTTGAGCTGCCAGGTCTGGACTGATCACATTACAGATTCTCCTTTGGAGTCTGTTGAGAACCTTGAGATGAACAGCAGGGGCACCTGACCAGATATGACAACAGTATTCTATGCACACTCAGATCGTTGATTTGTATATGTGCAAGATGGATTCAGGCAGAAAAAACTTCCTGGCTCGACACAGTGACCCAACCTTCCTAGCAGTGGATTTGGCTATTAATTCAATGTAATGATTCCACTTGATGTCGAAAGATAGGGTGAAGTTGAGGAGGCACAGTAGAATTATACTCTAACAATTTCTTTTCTCATGTTTCCTGCCTGTGGAACTCCCTTCCATTTACTTGGTTCTCTGATAGCTGCTACAATTTTCAAAAATTTAAATGCAAAGTTGACTGTCATCTTCTCTTTGAATCCCACCCACTTTTTATCCTTTCTTTGATATACCCTGTATCTAGTCCTTTCTCTTACTGTAACCCCCTGCACACTAGTGGCAGTCCCACCTTACTTGGGTTGAAATGATTTAAAAAAAAGAAAGAAAGATAATGCACAGATGACAGATCTAAGAGAACTGAACAAATTATTAGACAAGGTTGTCAAGGAAGGCAAGAAGAAAGAACTGTTGTAAAAAGGCAAAAAGCATGAAAAGTGTCTTAATCTAACAGGTTTCATTTTATTAAGCTTCTTCAGAGATCTCTTTAGAATACAAGCGCTTAAAAATTTTTTTAAATAGACACGGTATACTAGAATGTGCGTGGGTGGTGCAGTGGATATTGACTCGGAACAGCAAATTGGGAAGCCGAGTTCAAATTTCAGTTAAATTCCTAGCATTCACTTATGCACAAATACCATTTGGAAAAGTATTAATCCATTTCTTCCCTCCAGTTATGGGTTAAATAATAGGACAGATTGGGTTCTATAGCCTTGGCTGGCAACCAGTCTACTGCAGAAAGCAATGGCAACATACTGCGGGATAATCTTCTGCCTAGTCAGTCATGTCTCTTTCGAGACTTGATCGCACAAAGCGTATATCACGTATGGCACTTAACTGACTGACTGAATATTGGAAACATAATGAAGGTTTTTTTTTACTGGTCATAAAGTGGGGAATCGGTTTCTATTGTTATAAAGTAATAAACTGATTCCCCACTAATTACTACTTAATATTATAATACGTCTCTTCCCCCTCTAGCTATGACTTAAATAACAGGACAGATTGGGTTCTATATCCTTGACTGGCAACAAGTCTAACACAGAAAGCAATAGCAAACTACTGCGGGATAATCTTCTGTTTATTCAGTCATGTCTCTTTCGAGACATGATCACTCAAAGCATGTATCAAGTATGGTACTTGATTGATAGTAGAATGCTGATTCTATTGGTCAGATATGTATCATGTGTAATAAAGCAATAGATGTTTTTTTTAAATGCAAGTATGTATGTGTAAGAGACGCTTGTCTGTGTATGTGTCACATGTAATAAATATATAACACACACACACATATATGTATGCTGTAATAATATTTTACAATACACTTAAAACGATCATATGGCACAGCAGTTGAGAATCACTGGCTTAGACGATATCATTATTTATAATTTAGGACCTTAAAAATCCCCCGTTTTTTTTTTGTTTTTTGTTTTTTTTAAGTAAAACAGTGAAGTGTAACTTTGAAACTGGAGCCTGACAATCTTTTAATGTTATGAGAGAAATTTGAGAAAATAATAACATCAATAAATAATGCTTATCCTTCGCGGGCGAAGAAGACCATGACTCCTGTCTTACGGCCATATCATGTTGAATACACTGGTTCTCGCTCGATCACCAAAGTTAAGCAACATTGAGCATGGTTAGTACTTAGATGGGTGACCACTTGGGAATACCAGGTGCTGTAAGCATATAGTGACGGATGTGCATGCTTACGGCCATATCACGTTGAATACACCAGTTCTTGCTTGATCACCAAAGTTAAGTAACGTTGAGCCTGGTCAATACTTAGATGGGTGACCGCTTGAATGAAAATACAATGGTTCTTTTGTTATTATATTAATTTTTAAAATTTTACAAAGCAGCCAAGAAGCCTCTCCTTTGGCCAGCCAATAAGAAGAAGAGACTGGCTTTGGGAAGAGAGCACAAAAACTGGACACCAGAACAGTTCCTTTGAAGCACATGTTATTGTGCAGTATTAACAAAAGAATCATTCTATTTTCATTTACAATTATTCACTTGGCAATAAATACTAAAAAAATAGTATGAAATACATCATTTTTTAAAACACTGGGGTGGCCTAATAATTATGGCCAGTAGTGTAGGTTAACTTGAAATTTGTCAAAACAGTGTAAATCAACACATCACAAACATCTCAAATACAACTATCAACATATGATAAATATTAGTTGATAAATTTTTTAGCTTTATTATGTTTACACAAAAGAACAAAGGCAAATGTTCATAGCAGAACACCAGACAGTCAACCTTTCCTCTAATAACTGATGATTTTTGTTTTTGTGTTGTGACAGCAGCTGAGTGGTAATCTGGAACAATGGTGTCTGTCATGAAAGAGTGTCTGAAGTAGATTTGTATCATTGAATTCCTCCATTTACAGAGATTAAATAGTGGATGTGAACACAGGTGATGGATAAATTATTTGTTCAGTAACACAGTCGTGTCTGTAGAAAGCTACCTTTAGACCAATGAAAAATAGACAGTGTAAACATCAATTTCTGGACAATGTCATCACTAATGTAAAAACAAAAATGAGAAAATTAGTGTTTTGTAACAAAAGAAAATAGTAAGAACTTGCTCACTCTAGTGGTGGTGTTTTGCTCCTTGTAACTTTTGGACTTTGGTGCATATCATAAACTTTAAACACAGCCATGTTTTCTTGATTACACTTGAAATAATTAGTTCTCTACATTTCTGAGAAAAATGTGATGTATTTGGTAAATTTTGTGCAATATTTTACCAGAAAAAAATCAAAAAGATCAATCAAGGCAGTAAACAAGATCTTATGCCAAAGACAAAGAGAATGTCTAGAACTTATAAAATATGAAACACAATCAAATGACAAAAAGAAAACAAAAAAACAATCGCTGTTCTTTGCAATTCTGTAGTTGTAGGCAAAGCAAAAACTAAAAGAATCCATAAATACGTGCAAAAAATATTATGCAAGGTGTGATGTGAAATAATCTGATTAGTTTTCAACCTATGATGGATTCTGGTTGCCAACAGATCTATGCTTTAGATGATTCCATAAATGAATGACTATGAGGTCAGGATAGCATTCAAGCTAAATGAATTAAACTAGATCAGATTTTATTATCTAAGTTGTTCTCATAGTTTCTTTTTTCACATTTTTCACCTGTGGAACTTTCTTTTGCTTTCTTGCTTGCCTGCCACCTACAACCTTCCTTCAAAAATTTAAAACCAATGCCAATTTCCATCTTCTGTCTTTCTGAATCTTGCTATTTTTTGTTCTTTCTCTTCACTAAAGTTATAAAATTCTTCCTGTAAATAAAACAATCTAATAACTAATTGTTGTCAATTTTCAAGAAAAAAGAAAATGTTTAAATTCACTTTCATTTTAGGTCCTGGGCATGACGGTAAACTGCATCCGGCAGCAAGGCCTCCGATTGGGAGGTTGTGAGGAGCATGGAACCACCTCTTAATTGCTGTTGTTCTCAGGTCCACCCTGACCCAGAGTGGAAGCATCTGTTAGGGTCCCAGCTATGGGCAAATAGTTAACCCCGCCAAACTGGGATCAAAACACTGTGAAAGTATAAAAATACACTTTTATCGAAATATATACATAAAAATAGACTTTTATGGAAAATTTACTTTTTTGAAAGAAAAATATTACCAACAATACATTTTTGAAGAAAAAATTATTACCATAACACATTTTTGAAGGAAAAAAATTATTCTCAACAAAACCTTTTTGAATACAAAACTAGAAGACATTTTCAGTTTTCTAAAATGAAAAAGAATAAAAGCAAAAAAATTTTTTATCAAAATCTGATTAAATCAACCTTCTCAATATAACCGAACATTAAAAAAAATACATTAAAACCCCACCTTTTTGGCATTAAATAACCTCCAGAGGTGTTGATATGTGGTTAAACAAAAATCAAACTCAAATCTTTCATTTTATGTTTAGGTTTTATTTCAATTATAATCATTGCTTTTTTAAATCAACAAAAATTGCTGAGGAGGGAAGGTAATTAAAATAATAGCAGTGTCAAGGAGAAACCATTTTTTAAAATTTTTTTTAGCAATGAATGTTAAAGTTTTCCGAATCTTCATTCTTCTTCTTCATGTGCCATGTTCCTTCCGGGCGTAGGTAATCTTGGGCTTCCATTTGGCTCTGTCTCTTGCTGCTCTCAATATTTTTCCTCTTGGTATCTCTCCCAAACCTCCCTCCGCCATCCATTTGCTCAGTCTTATCAAGTATGTCTTGCACTGCTTTCCCCTGTCTCACTTTCCTTCTATTCATCCTGTGAGTATTAAATTCTCTAAGCCCCTTTTCCTCATTATGTGCTCCAGGAACATCATCTGTCTCCTCCTTATGTTAAGTATGAGTTTTCTTACATTATCTCTAACATCTCATCATTGCTCTCGTGCTCAGTCCATGATATCCTCAGCATCCTTCTGTAGAGGCACATTTCTCCTGCCCCAAGCCTCTCCTTCATCTTTGATGACATCGTCCAGCATTCACTTTCATACAGAAGGACAGATATCACATAGCAATCTAGCACTCTTTACTTTGTTTCCAATACTTGATTTTTACTTACTGTTTCTTTATGTATTGTTGTGATGTGGCTCAATCACATGACTGGGTTCACTTATATATAAAAAATGAGTCGCTTGAACTCAGCAGGACTCTTCAATATAAATATTTTAGAGCAGGGGTTTTTAAACTTTTTGACTTACGGACCCCTTTATTGAAAATCTATCCATGGATGACACTTGCACCCTGAAAAATAAAGTAAATTTGAACATCAAGCTCTTGCATGTGTAAAATCATTTTTTGTATAAATAATATCGACATGTAATGGGCAATAGTGCAAGCTTTTGTCATTTGATAACATTAATAAGTAAAAATAAATATCCAGACACTGAAAATTTACAATTTGAATTTCATGTGATGAGTTAATCCACAGACCCTCTATCTTATCCATGCAAACCCCCTGTGGTCCATGGACCACAGTTTGAAAACCCCTGTTTTAGAGTGTTTGGGTGTCCATTCGAGGACAGTGCACATGACTTGGAAAGCATCAGATGAGTCTAATAATGATCATGAAGGTGTTTGGAGTCATCACCAGTGATAGCGACTTTATGCCTCCACATCTTCCCACAGGGCCTACAACTCAACATGGAGGCCTACATCAAGTGTCTTGAGATGGCAGTGCTGCCCTGGGTCAAGAGGGTGGCTACTGGAAAACCCTATGTCTGATAATTGAACCCTGCATCATGCCACACAAGCAGGAGAATGCAGTCATGGCTGTCAGGCTATCACATGACCCCTTACATCTGGCCACGTAATTCCCCAGACTGAAATCTCCTTGATTGTTATGTTTGGGAGGAAGTTGAGCAAGAGACGCTACTTGTAACACTAAAGATAAACTGAAGGTGAGGATTATGGCAGCAGTCATTAACTTAAACAAGGAGACCATCCAGAAGAGTTGCAGGAGATTCTGAAGTAGTATGGAGACTGAACTTGCAGCCAATAGTGATTTTATTGAATAAATTTACTGTTTAGTATTTCAAGATATTTTTGTTCAATTTTGATAAAATATATCTTAAAATGTTATATCAGTGTTGTTTTCATTTTTGTGTAATTTGGATGACAATTCATCCATCGCACCCTCTGTGTGTGTGTGTGGAGATATATGTGTGTGTGTGTGGAGATATGTGTGTGTGTGTGTGTGTGTGTGTGTGTGTGTGTGTGGAGATATTTGTGTGTGTGGAGATATATATATATATTTCATAATTTTGTGTAGGGTACAAAATATTATTAAGCATTAAAAAGAATAAGACCAATTTTGTTATCCATAATTAGCAGACAAACAATTGTAAAATGGGGTAATGAAAAATAAAAACAAACACAACTGACCAGTTTTGCCCTCACTCTACAGAACCAAAATGAGGGATTGTATGTCGCAAATTCACATGAAAGAAATTAAGATGGAAGACGATTTAGATGGGAATAATATTCAGTCCAAATAAACAATTTCTTTATTTACAGAGAGAGAGTTTTATAAACCAAATGTAAATTGTTTCCAATGTCTTTATGTGATAGTTTGTTCAAGTATGGCTTGAGTTGGTAAATAAGTCAGTGCTAGAACAAATGGCACAAGCTGAATTATTAATGTAATGATCTGCCATAGAAGACCCATATGTATTTCTGAGGTCGTCACCCAATTGGAACATTCCATTCTTAATTTTCATAAGCACATGTTGCTGCATTCTGGTATCTAAATGTTGAGACATTGTACCTGCACCACAACTACATTTAAATTGATAAATGACATTTTTAATATCGTGGGGAGGCAGAACAAACATCCTTACAAGCAGAACTCATAATAAATTTAGTACCAAATACAACACGTACTTTGGCAGAAAAATAACAATATTCCATTCCTAATTTTCATAGGCACATGTTACTGCATTATTGTATCTAACCATTGAGACATTCTACTTAGGTAGTCAGCACCACAACTACATTTAAATTGATAAATGACATTATTAATATGGTTTGGAGGCAGAGCAAACATCCTTACGGGCAGAACTCAAAATAAATGTAGTATCAAATACAACACCTACTTTGACAGAGAAATAACAATTCTTTACTGCAGAGAAATTTGCTTGGTGAATTTCTCCCTTACTATAACGATCCATGGCACACAAAAATAAATAGGGCATTTTTTTCACCATGGCAGGTTTAGTTTCACAAAACTCACAGATCTTCATAGTAATCAGAGACTAAATGAATCCACGGGATATTTATTATTAGGCAAGGTTTACTAATCTTTTTTATTTTTTTAACTAATTTTAATTTTGAGCAAATCATTAGGGTCCTACATGTTAAGGTCTCAATTTAATTAATCTTATATTTTTTTTTGTATGTGCCTTGCCCTCCAGGACGTAGGCAATGATGGCCCTCCACATCTCCCTATCTGTGGTAGCTCTTAACACACTTTCTCCTGTTACACCCCACAACCCTTCTTCTGCCATGCACCTGCTTAGGCCAAGTACGTTACATGCTGTTTTCCTGTCTCTCCTTTCGTCTGTCTGGCCTCTGAGTATCAGATTCTCCAAGCCTTCCTTCCTCATAACAATCCCCTGGAACTTTAGCTGTCTTTTCCTGATACTCAGTATTAATTACCTTTTCATTTCCATTCTTTCCAAAATCTCATCATTGCTCACATGCTTGATCCATGATATCCTCAGCATCCTTCTGTAGAATTATATTTCAGTTGCTTCAAGTTTTTCCTTCATCTTTGATGATATTGTCCAGCATTCACTGCCATATTAAAGAACTGACATCACATAGCAATCCAGTACTCTCTTCTTTGTTTCTAGCGAAATTTTCCTGTCTCTTGATACTTTACTCAGCTTCTGAAATGCGTCCTTCTCCATGCCAATTTGCCTTCGGATAACTGTGCTGCACTTTCTGTCTTCTGTTAGTAAACTTTCCAGGTATTTAATTTTTTGTACCTGCTTGATTTTAGTATCCCCGACCTGTATTTGGCATATTGGGCTGCTCTTTTTTCTGATGACCATGCATTCGGTTTTCTTGCAGTTTATTTGTAGTCCTTTTTTATCACTCTCTTCAGCTACTTTCTGTAGGAGGTCTTGTAGTTGCTTTTCCATGTCTGCTATCAGTACTCTATCATATGCATATATTATGTTGTTCAAATTGTGGCCTCCAGTGACAAATCCTGGCATAACATCTAGTGTTCTCAGAATAGTCTCACTGTATATTTAGTAGGACAGAATGCATCCCAATGAATATACAAACTGGTAAATGTTGATTCACAGTGAACAATAAAGTTTTAGTCACTAATACATCTAGAAATGGTAACATGGAATTATCTTCAACTAGCAGTATAGCCAGCTTTGCTCGGGTGGAATGAAAGTTTTAAAACTAATCCATGGTCCTGGACTCTTTGGACGTTGGCATGAAAGACTAAAAAGTAATAGTTGTTTCCAGTTAAAGCTAAACCGTAGACTGAAAGAAAAACAAATGGATGTCAATCAAATTTTGATTTCCTGGTATCAATGTCAAATAAGTTTTCCATCACAAACTTAATTTTGAGGGTTAAATAAGCTCTCTGAGTAAATGGTATCATGGCTGAGACTAAGAACTACAATTGTACCTACTTAGAGCAAAACTCGAAGCAAGAACCAAAATAAACAGGCTGAAAACCTGATTTTGATCAGACCCAATAGAATATCAGGGTATTGGTTTCCAATATCGGAGTCAAATAAGTCATCCAAGGATAAACTAACCTAAGTAAGTCCATGAAAACTTATTATACCCATTTTGATTTCCTAGTATCGATATCAAATAAGTTTTTTTCCTTGTAAACTGAATATTGAAGGCTAAATAACTCCTCTGAGTAGATGGTATCATGACTGAGACTAAGAACTGCAATTATACCTACTTAGAGCCAAACTCGAAGCAAAAACTAAAATAAAAGGGCTGAAAAAAATACAGACATACAGGCAGATAAACAAACAGACACACACACAAACATCTTGCCTTTTATATATATATATTATTGCTTTTCTGCGCTATTGTAGGAACTGCAACCTTGAAACTTCTGAATATCGTTTCTTATGTCTTTGTCTATCAGTGTATCTAATTTGATTAAAATCGGACCACTCATTCTAAAACCTGATTTTTTTTATTATCGATTTTTGATATTTATTGGGGGTACCTCGACACAAAACCTAGCTAAGAACACTCACAGACACTTATAGTACAACTGCGTAAATTTTCAAGAAAATCGGTTCAGCCGTTTTGGAGTCTATAGGTAACAGACACATACACACACACATACACACACACACACACAAAGTTCCATTTATAAATAAGTTTAGATTAGATTTAGATTAGATTTCCAGTGTATATTTTGATGCAAGATGCATTTTACTGAGGAAGGAGAAAACTGGATTAACCTAAGTTTGATCTCTAAATGGCAAGAAATTTCATCAATGTACTCATAATACAACAATATTTTCAAGAGTCTTAATAACAACTGGTTTTCATAAAAACCTACAAAAATATTCAGGAATCTTAGGCGAAGATATCTGACTACAATAAAAAAAATCTGTATGGTTTCTGTAGTTTCCAAAATAGGGACATAAGTAAAAAGGTTACCGATGTCATAGGAACACATAAAATTTATTTACTTCTTTGGATTGTTGCTGGTCCTGGGTATGACGGTAAACTGCATCCGGCAGCAAGGCCTCTGATTGGGAGATTGTGAGGAGCATAGAACCACCTCTTAATTGCTGTTGTTCCTAGGTCCACCCTGACCCGGAGTGGTAGCACCTATTAGGGTCCCAGCTCTGGGTAAATAATTAACCCCCAAACTAGGGTCAAAATGCTATGAAGGTATTTACTAACAAAACATTTTTGAATTAAAAATATTACCAGCAAAACTTTTTTGAATGAAAAATATATTAACAACAAAATTTTTTTTAACTGTGATTTAAAATAAAAATATGTTTCCGGTCTTAAATGACCCTTTAGATGTTGATAGGTCATTAAAAAGGAACAAACAAACAAACAAACACTTGGATTGTTGCATACTTTCAGCAAAGGAAAAAGAATCTTTTCTGCAGTATTTAATATAATGTTCCAAGACTGGTTGCAACAATGTTGCAATTCATTAAGCAACCTTTTGTTGAGCTGAACCCACCAAAGACAGGATGGGTTTTAATAAAATATCTACTTTATGAGTTTTAGGTAAGCCATATAGGTGTTGACGAATAAAACCTGACAACAGATCTCAATAGCTATATCAGAAAGAACACCACTTTTAACTGACTTCACTAATTGTCTTTGAAGATTAGTGAAAACTGATAGAAAGACAAATTTAAGACATTCTTAGTGACATTTGGGTCTGTGGTGCGACCAAATCTTTTATATACTAAATGTTCCAATGTATTATTAAACTGAAAATCTCGTTTCTTGTAACTATTATACTTTAGAACATGTACAAATTACAATCTACTACAAAATTGTACATTTTGTATCGACATTGAAAGAACAATGTCTCATCAGGTAGTTAATAATGATGGTAATAAACATGTTCAAAAATATAATTTATAATATACATTGCTTTATTTTAACATTGAGCACTGTTTTTAATTAATGTTTTGAACATTGCAAATATCTTCTTTGTTCTTTATTCATTTGTGTGTGTGTGTGTGTGTGTGTATACACACACACACACAAATTATCTATATATATATATATATATATATATAATTTTTTTTTCTTTTATATAATTGTTTCACCCCAAGCATAGCAGTACTGCCACTGGTGCACAGGGGTTTACGTAAAGAGAAGATTGAAAAAAAAAACCCCAGTCCCAGGGAGTGTTATAGAATGGGTAAGATAAGGATGAGAACACTGGTGTGAAGAGAGCTGCATGAGAGTAGAGTACAAAGGAAGAACAACATGACACATTGGATGTCAGGGAGATAAGAGATGTCAATTGACATTGCATTTAAGCTCTTGGAGATTGTAGCTATCAGGGAAGCAAGTATACAGAATATATATATATATATTTTAAATCCAAAAAAGAAAGTGTATATAGTTAAAATCCCACAAACCAGATCCTATTAATATTAATTTTATCAGTATTAAAAATGATCCAGGTGGAGGGTTCGATGTAAATATTATTATTTATTTTACAGAGCCAAATATGTATAATATATCAATAATTTTCGAAAATGAGATTTTGTTGAATCGCTATTTCAGCAAGAAAACTCTCGCTTTATCAGAAACTATCCAAAAAGATATTTGAATTAATAAATTTTTGTTTTGGATTGTTACTGATGGATCGAGAGTTTTCTCGCTGAAATAGCTATTCAACGAAATACAACGTTCGGAAATTATTTATATATGTGTGACAGTTAAAAATATGGATTGACATATTTGTGTGTATGAATATTAAATATATCTATTTCTATATCTTTTTATACAAGTGACTGCAACAGACTTAATGCATGTGTGCATATATTTATTTTCAAAATAATGATTCAACGATATGAAATTTGAAAACATGAATTTTTTTTTCTTTTTAATTACAGCAAATTGAGCCAATCCCAACTTTAATAATGAAAGAAAAACTTGATGAAGATGATGTTATGGAATGTCGTAAAGCAATTTTTAACATTTTGGGGATGGAGAGCCGGAATGAAGCTTTCCCTACAACAGTGACGGGTTCCAGAGGAAAAGGACCCAAAAGGTCAGTTGGAAAATAGTTTGTTTTTATTTTAGATTGAGCAGAATGTTATTTTCATCACAAAAAAAAAAATAGACAGTATATTATATTCTATTAGATCTTTCAGTCTTAAAGAAGACCGGTCTTCATCAATCCCCTTTTGACAGGCACAAAATTGCTAACCAAATTTATCAAATAAATCGCTCATTACTTGAAAACCCTGAAACAGAAACAACAAAAAAGAAATAGCTAGCCCATCTAACTAAAAGAGAAAATAACTTTTTTTTCTAATCATTTCATCCCAAGCAAGGTAGAACTGCCACTGGTGTGCAGGGGGTTACATAAGAGGTGAATGATAAAGAGGAACAAGTTACAGGGGTGTCTGAAAATGAGTAAGAAAAGGATGAGAATACAAGTGTGATAAGGGTTGGCAACTGGGTCCCACCCATTCACAGTTAGATTAACCAAATGCAGACGACAATTCTACTCCTGCTGATTCTTCTCTCGCACTTCCCGCCTGTGGAACTCACTTCCATATTCTTGCTTTCCTGACGGCTACAACCTCTAGAAATTTAAATGCAATGACAATACTCATCTATTAACCACTTGACTCTAGTTCTTTCACCACCCTGTATACTCTTTCCTTTCTCTCCACCTTTGCAATTGTCATCACACCTGTATTCCCATCCTTCTCTTTCTCCTTTCTAACTGTTTGGTCTTCCTCTTCACTCTCTTCTATTTAATCTTTTTACTCTTATATAGTCCCCTGCACATCAGTGGCCTTACCGCCTTGCTCGGGGTGATACGATTTTTTAAAAAAAGGGTTGCATGAGAGTGGAGTGGAAAGGAAGAAGAACATGATACATGAGTTATCAGGAAAAGAATGTGAGTCAAAGACATAAGAAATAGCAGTTGACTTTGCATTTAAATTCTTGGAGATTGTAGCTGTGAGGGAAGCATGTATATAAAAGGGAATTCCACAGGCAGGAAGTGTGAACAAAGAAGCTGATAGAGTAGAAGTTGAGGTTACATTTGATTGATTTTACTGTAAAACAGTGGGATCTAGCCATTAGTCAAGTAGCTTGAACAAATTCATGCAGAGGTAGCACTAGAGAGCTGAGTTTTCGGAGCAAAAGCCATGAACATATTTATAGAAGAGACAGAGGGCAGTCACATTACATCGGTGAGAAAGTGACTGGAATTGAGCTACCAGGTTGGGATCAGTTACATGACCAATTCTTGGATTTTGTCAAGAAGCTCGATATGAATAGAAGGGGCACCTGACAAGATTTGACTGCAGTATTCAATGCACGGGCAGATGGTAGATTTATATATATGCAAGATGGATTAAGACAAAAAAACTTCCTAGCCCTGCACAGGGAACCAACCTTCCGAGCAGCAGATTTAGTTATGGATTCATTGTATTCATTCCACTTGAGGTCGGCTGATATCATGATATAATCAAGTTGTTAACTTTTCACACTTCATTAAGCAAAAGCTTAGGAAGGAAACTCCCATCAGTAGTAGAAAGAGCTATAATAGTTAGGGTCTTGAAAAATGATTTTCCTGTTTTACAAAAAATATTTTATAAATTTCAAGTGGCAATAATGCTACTTGTTCAGTATTTGTCTTTACTTCTGAGATGAGTTTGTATTTACAGTACTGTGCAAAAGTATTAGGTAAAAGAACTACTTTATCTTTTATGAGGCATATTGACAGAAAATAAACAATTTAATTAAAGTAATTTTACTTGATTTACTCAACAAATGTTTTAACAAGAAAAAAATACTTGTTACAAAATAAATTTAATCTTTAGTATAATAGCCATTTGCTTTGATGACAGCCTTTATTCTGTCAGGCATTGACATCACAAGCTTCTTCAATGTATCTAATGGTATCTCCTACCAAGCAGCTTGTATTTGTTCCCAAAGTGTGTCTTGCAAAGATTTGTCAATTTTTTTATCCAAAATATCCCGTAGATGTTTAATAGGATTGAGATCAGGGCTTTGTGGGGGCCAATTCAAATTTCAAAGTTTTCTTTCCTATTCTTTTTTAGTTAAATAATTCTTAAAAAGGTTTGGCTTTTCACCCTGTATTTGAATTTCAGTGAGGTTTTTAGGAAAATCACTCCTGCCTAATACTTTTGCACACCACCAGTAGTGTGCAAAAGTGTTTGGACAGGGATGATTTTCTACTTTATTTTGATGCCTCATAAAAGATAAAATAGTTCTTGTCCTAATAATTTTGCACAGTACTGTACACAATTTACTTTAAAATAAGTGTATTCTTAAGGACACATGGCCCAGTGGATAAAAGTGTTGGTTGGATCCAGTGACTTGACCCAAAGAATTGTGAGTTCAATACCTAGTTACAGCAGTGGCTAAACTTACAAAGTGGAGTTAAAGGGAGATAACTACATGACATTCGGAAGTGGCATGACACATGGAATGAAAATGATATACCCCAGTGATCAAAAAAGGTTTGATTTGAAATTTCAAGCACCTGAAGAAGACTTGAGCATACAACTGAAACGTTGTTAATATGGCAATAAAGATGAGGACAACAGTTCGAACAATGTAACTAATGCTAGCTGTTCAGCAAATTAATGTTGAATATTGTCTGTAATGAAATGATATAATCTCATCATTATCATATTAATTGAAAGAAATGATGAACAGGATGTCAATGGATTTAACAGATATTTATTTGTAAAAGAGATCACCTTGCTTCACGTTCAATACGCCTGTAATGGCTGTTCACCTCCTGCCAGTCACACGCAAGCCACAGATAATAATGTGAACCCTCGCACAGTGGGTACAATCACAACAAAGGGAGAAGGTCCAAAGAAGAATACCCTAACTAGAGCATAACACTAAAAAACTTTGAATATAAGAATGGGATTTTACAAGTAGAAAATCATACCACTTATACAGTTAAAATTCAATTGCTTTTCACCATCTTCACCTTTGAATCATTTCATATTTGTTTGGAAATACATCCATAAAAAATGTTTTCTTTAATACCATTTGTTTCTGCCAATGTTTCTCCGTCAAGTTGGCATTTAATTTTGGAGATGTTTTACGGCTTTTTGTATCATGTTTTATGATGCAATCTTTGTTGCATATGATGCCTTTCTTTTTCTTTTATTTTCTTTCTGCATAATGGCGTGTGAACAAAAACTTTGTTTACACATCTGTAAATTATCAAGAAGCCTGTAAAAAAAAAAATGGTCGACTGGTGTTTTTGGTTTTTGAATTTCCACAGGAAAGTAATTTGCTTTTTCTGTTTTTTTTGTAGTTTTTTTCGCATGGAATTACTGCTATGTTGTTTTTACATTTTATTGAATTTCCTTCCTTCATTTTTTTTTTTTTTTTAACATTTCTTTTGCTTCTGTGGGGTTTTTTGGTAAACAGACTGCATTCAAACGGAAAGTGGTACCGTCTATCTTTGTTATCACTTGATGTGGATGCTTACAAAACAATTTTTTCTTCACTCTTTTGATTTGTCATCCAATTCTTTTCAAGACTTGTATAAAATGTTACTTTCTAAGCCTTTGTTTCTGCAGCTGGGCGTTCAATCCAAATGCTTGGCAGTTCATATCTAATTGGATATAAAAAAACAAGATTTTATAGAAATTGCATGGAAAGAGAAAAAAAATGAAATTTGTACCCATTTGTCAAGAACGTTATGCATATACGCATCTGATTATCTTAGCCCTGAATTTATCAGATCTGTTATCTTCTTTTTTGGAATATTTTTGTGCATTACTTTCTTTTGTATTTATAAATAATTTTATGTGTAAGCAAGCATTTATTACTCTTTATCTACCAAATATTTTAGATATTTACTATAATTAGTTCACACTATAATATATATATATATATATATATATATATATATATATATATATATATATATATGCGGTGTAGATATAGAAGAATCCAAAGGAATATCCTGTAGATAAAGTGGTAGAATAACTCTCTAGGAGAGCTCTAAATATATCTGTATATAAATACATATAGAGCAAATATATGTAAAAATTAAGACAGACACATTATTAAGCAGAAGTATTGCCTATTTCAGGCGAACCATCTTCAGCTTCCGTCTTTATTGTACGAAAGATTTTATTTGTGTAAAATCGTCTGTACAATAAAGACGGAAGCTGAAGATGGCTTGCCTGAAATAGGCCTATATTTCCGCTTAACCATGGAATAACGTGTCTGTCTTAATTTTTACATATATATATATATATATATATATATATTTGTCATCCACATACAAGTCTGTTTCGCTGTATCACAGTTCATCAGTGTGGCTAGACATTTACTTGCTTCTAGCTGGGATCGAAACTTGACCAATTTGATGTCAGTCAGTCTCTACTCCCTAAGCTATATGTGCATAGAATGAGAGAGGGATAATTTTAGTGTGTTATATATAAGCGGTGTATACACACACCAGTCACCGGAAGAACTCAGTTCATTGCTAAAGAAGAACATGTAAATCATAGAAGTGGTCAGTCAGTTAAGTGCCATACGTGATGCATGCTTGGGCAATCATGTCTCGAAAGAGACATGACTGACTGGGTAGAATATTATCCCGCAGTAGATTGCCATTGCTTTCTGTGGTAGACTGGTTGCCAGCCAAGGCTACAGAACCCAATCTGTCCTATTATTTAACCCATAACTGGAGGGAAGAGATGGATTAATACCTTTCCCAAGGGTATTTGTGGAAGTGGTAACTGTTTTTGAAATTTTCCTCTCAAGCGAGCTCAATCGTATTATTCTCTTGTCGACAATGGCAGATGAGAGTTCAGTAAATTGTAAGGTTTAACTGAATAACTTTCTTGGGTATGGCAATAAACTGCATCCAGCAGCAAGGCCTTTGATCTGGAGGTTTTGAGGAGGTCCACCCTAACCCAGGATGGTAGTACCTGTTAGAGTCCCAGCTATGGGTAAATATTTAACCCCCAAACTAGGCAAGAAGTCAGTACCTGTTTTTGTTACCCCCCCCCCTCCCAACTCAATTTGAAATATTTAATAAAAAATTTGATTGACAGACCTTGTCTATTTCACAAACATTTTTGAGAGAATATATACACCATATATAGTTTAAGGAATCAATAATCCAATATTATTTCTTATTACTATGAACATTATATTTAATGTCTACATATGTTTGAGTAGATATATATCTATTTTTTAAGTAACGTAATTGTCATCTACCTACCTGAGTTTTTGAGAGTCTTTAAGAGGGAAAATGTGCCTGGATTCAAACCCTGACTAAAGGATAAATTGTTTCATTCACTTTATTAAAAACTTCTGAAAATCCAAACTGATAACATTAACTGTTTCCCCACAAGGAATCATTTAGCGTTTATTGGCCAAATAGCTTTTGGCTGAAATTTATAAAATTTTTAACTCCAAACAATTTTTTTTGGTAAATGTTTTTTTGTTTCAAGTCCAGTAGCTATTATTGCTTTTTTCTGTATTGATGAGGGTTTCCTTCCTAGATGGCAATTATACTTTAAAAAAAATGTGTACTCAAACATATATCCACTAAATTTAATATTTATAGTAAAAAAAAAAAGTACACATATATATAATATTTAACATTAGGTTAAGACATGAAAGTGACAGTCATCATGAAGTATGTATACGTGAGTGAATGTGTGTGTGTGCATATATATTTTTTTTTAATCATGTCACCCCAAGCAAGGCATTCCACTGCCAGTATAGCGCAGGGGGTTACATAAAGTGATTGGGTATTGAAAATGTCAGCAGGAGGGTGAAAGACGAGTTAGGAGGTACATAGGGAAAGTGTTGGAGAGAATGGGTGTGAGTTAGTGTGTTAGGAGGTGTCTATTGACCTTAGATTTAAATTCCTGGAGGTTGTATCCGTCAGGGAAGCAAGCATGCGGAAGGAAATTCCACAGGTGGGAAGTGCGAGAAAAGAAGCTGTTGGAGTAGAAATTGCGGTTATATTTCATCAGTTTCACTGTAAAAGGGTGGGACCTAGTTGCTAATCTAGTATCTTGTGCAAATTCACACCTGGGGGGCTCCAGTGATTTAAGTTCATCAGAGCAGAAGCTGTGAAAGTATTTATAGAAGAGGCACAGGGAAGCCACGTCATGCCGGTGAGAGAGTGACTGCAGGCGGTCAGCTAAGTCAGTCACATTATATATTCTCTTTTGTTTTTATCAAGAACCCTGAGGAGAATAGCAGGGGCACCTGACCAGATGTGGCAGCAGTATTCAATACATGGGTGGACGGTAGATTTATATATGTGCAGGATAGATTCAAACGGAAAAAATTTCCGGGCCCTGCACAGAAAGCCAACTTTTATAGCAGCGGATTTAGCAATGGATTCGACGTAGTCATTCCACTTGATGTCTGCTGAGAGTGTCAGGCCAAGCAGGTGTAGTATTTTACTCTCTGGGAGGCAAGCCTGTTCCATGCCAATGGGAGGGAGGTGCGGTTGTCTGTGGTGGTTAATTGACAGCAGCTTCGTTTTGGAAGAATTGAATTTTATGAGCCATTTCTTGCCCCAATTCACCACAGATTGGAGGTCCTTTTCAAGCTCGGCAGTGAGGTTTGCCTTGTCACCAACACCAGATTTTTGATCGAGGCGAGAGTTAACTGTGGTGTCATTGGCGTACATGCCTACTTGGGATGTTATGGCATTGGGGAGATCATTGATGTAGATTAGAAAGAGCGTAGGACCTAGGATAGAGCCTTGGGGGACACCTGCGTTTGTAGGGTAGTTCTGGGAGGCATGTCCGTTTAATACCACCTTCAGTGAGCAGTTAGAGAGGAATGACTGGATGAGGTCCAACAAAAGTCCAGTTATGCCGTAGCTTCGCAGTTTCCATAGAAGGCCAGCATGCCATACTCTGTCGAACGCTTTAGAGATATCCAAGGCAATGGTTCGGGCTTCACCATTCTTGTCGAGAGCCTGGTATATATACTCGGTGATGGTCGTTAGCATATCAGCAGTAGACCTGGTGAAGCGGAAGCCATACCGTTTGTCCGAGAGGAGGCTGTGAGATGCTGAACGACGTCAGTGTTGATAATGGCTTCGAACGCTTTGCCAAAGATCGGAAGAAGGCTGATAGGGCGGTAATTTGTGGGGTCCGAGGATTCACCAGTGTTCTTAAATATTGGAACCACAGAAGAAGACTTCCAATAGGCAGGAAAGCAGGAGGAAGATAGGCAGAGGTTGTAGTGCTTAGAAAGGACAGAGGAGAGTTCAGGGGCACATTTCTTCAAAACTATGATTGGGATTCCGTCCCCACCACTTGCTTTGTGAGGGTCAAAATTTGAGATTATGTTAGAAATCAGTGAGGGCGTGTTATGGACGTCATTCAATTGGGCCTAATTCTAGGTGGGAAGTCAGGTGTATAGACTCCAGACGAATTCAGACTCGAATTGGTCGCGAATCTACGAGCAAAGCATTTAGCCTTGTCCACTGAGGAGGTGAGGATCTCAAACTCATTGATTAGTGGGGGTATTGAGGACTTATATATAGAGCAGATTAGTAGGATTTTGTCAGGGAATGTTTTTTGACTGATGGCTTAATGGTTAATGCGTTTATAAGTTCATAACCAAGAAAACCGAATACATGGTCATCAGTAAAAAGAGCAGCCCAATATGCCATGTAAAGGTCAGGGATACTAGAATTAAGCAGGTACAAAAATTTAAATACCTGGTAAGCGTTATAACAGGAGATGGAAAGTGCGACACAGAGATCCGAAGGTGAATTGGCATAGTGAAGGAAGCATTCCAGAAGTTGAGTAAGGTATTAAGAAACAGGACAATTTCACTAGAAACAATGAAGAGAGCACTGGATTGCTATGTGCTGTCGATCCTTCAATATGGAAGTGAATGCTGGACAATATCAACAAAGATGAAGAAAAACCTTGAAGCAACTGAAATGTGGTTCTACAGAAGGATGCTGCGAATATCATGGACTGAGCATGTTAGAAATGATGGAAATAAATAGGAAATTAATACTGAGCATGAGGAAAAGACAGCTGAAGTTCCTGGGATATGTAATGAGGAAAGAGGGCTTGGAGAACCTGATACTAACAGGCCAGATAGAGGGAAAAAGAGATAGGGGAAAGCAATGGATAACATATTTGAAGAACCTAATCAGGTGGATGATGAAACGAGAGTTGCATGGTGTAACAGGAGAAGGCGTGCTCAGAGCCACCAGGGATAAAGAAACTTGGAAAGCCATGATTGCCTACGTGCTGAAGAGACAAGGCACATAGAAGAAGAACCAGAAGTTCAAAGTAAGGGAGTGGCTTGTTATTGGGAATCTTTTCATCGTGATTTGTATGAGCCTAGAATCCAGTCATGGCTGACAGACAATTTTCATCATTCAGCCTAGAATCCTGTCGTGACTGAGAGACAATTTTCATCATTCAGCCTAGAATCCAGTCGTGGCTGAGAGATTTTCATATTCAGCCTAGAATCCAAGTCGGCTTTTGAGAGACAATTTTCATCATTCAGCCTCGAATCCAGTCGTGGCTGAGAGACAATTTTCATCATTCAGCCTCGAATCCAGTCGTGGCTGAGAGACAATTTTCATCATTCAGCCTAGAATCCAGTCGTGGCTGAGAGACAATTTTCATCATTCAGCCTAGAATCCAGTCGTGGCTGAGAGACAATTTTCATCATTCAGCCTAGAATCCAGTCGTGGCTGAGAGACAATTTTCATCATTCAGCCTAGAATCCAGTCGTGGCTGAGAGACAATTTTCATCATTCAGCCTAGAATCCAGTCGTGGCTGAGAGACAATTTTCATCATTCAGCCTAGAATCCAGTCATGGCTGACAGACAATTTCTACAACTACATCACTCCTTATATCTGGCTACCTAATTATATATCTGACAAAATCAGATGTCAGTATTATTTTCATCTTTGCATAATTTAGACAATTCATCCATTGCACACTGTACTGTGCATATGCAAAATCAAAAGCAAACATTATGCATATGGAAAATTAAAATATGAAATGATGACAATTTAGATATTGCCTCTTGGGTATATGTATATATAGTGTATCGAGGCAGTAAGTAATTTTCTAAACATATGGTGTCAAATATAAGAGACAATGAATGTCTATTATGTTTAATCATGAGCTGTTCTAAATGTCGTATTTTTGCTTTAATTTCAGTTGAAAATAAAGACAAAAATTCTGCAACATTTGGATAATTATTTATTGATTTGCTTCTAAGCTTTCGGCTCACATGAACCATCTTCAGAGAGGTGTTATTTAGACTGTAATACAATAACATCCGCCATTATCGACGATTTTATTTTGTGTTGACATAAAACTTCGCTTGGCAACGGCAATAGTTACCAAAATAATAAATGCAGTTCTCAAATTTTCAATGCGGTTTTATGACGTCACACCGCATGATAGCGTGAAATGTCAATAAAACCATTAATTCAAATGCAATGTAATGTGTTATGTCCGGATTTAAAGATGATTTTATTGAGTGTTGGTTGTTTAGATTTGATGTACATGGCCTCCAATATCTGCAGGTTCCTCTTACTGTGTGTATGAGTAAGGATCACCATATTGTTGACCAAAATCTGTCTGATATTACTTACATGTTTATGTTTTTCAGAGAAATGTTTAATAGTACTCTGATCAGAAAGATGACATGTAAGTCTACGGGAAAGTGTGGTTGTAGTATTGTATTACAGTCTAAATAACACCTCTCTGAAGATGGCTCATGTGAGCCGAAAGCTTAGAAGCAAATCAATAAAAAATTATCTAAATGTTGGAGAATTTTTGTCTTTATTTTCAACTGAAATTAAAGCCAAAATACAACATTTAGAACGGCTCATGATTAAAGATATTGTCTCTTATATTTAACAGCATATGTTTAGAAAAAAAAAAAAAAAAATATATATATATATATATAGAAACTTTAATCCAAAAGGAAAAGCAGGCAGATAAATCCCAAAGACCGGATCCTATTTCTTCCTTCACTTCCCCTCCCTCTTTTTTAGACAAAGCCTAATTTTTAAATTTTTTACTTACAACTCAATCTAAATGTAAAGTTGTCCAAAATCTAAAAATAGACATTGATTGCTATCTACTTATCAATCCCACCCCTCTAGTTTTTTCTGTGACATAAATTTTTGAACTTCCACCAGTAATATCTTATTTTATTTTGAGTATAAAGGTTGTCGATGAAATGTGAAATCTCTCTTAGGGATTTCATGTAGAAATAATCATACAATGTTTTTGAACTTCTAAATTTATTTTATATATATATATATATATATATATATATATATGTGTGTGTGTGTGTGTGTGTGTGCCTGTAGAATTTTAGATGTAACAAAATGTATAAATAAAGACTTTATGTAATTATATCTGTAAAAGGTGAATATTAATAAAGAATTTATCTTATTTATTTATTACACAGTCTGACTGAGCACTGTAGACAGGGGAAAATTTCATAAACAGCATTTATTTATGGCTTTGTGCAATGCTCTCTTTCAACATTGAGCACTTTCAGCTGCTGGTGAATTTACATTGGTGTAAATATATTACACACTTTGAAATCTTCCTTTTTCAAACATTTGCTATCACTTAGTGGGTAGATCTGCTAATAGATCAATTAGGTTTTGGTCCTGGCTTTAGGCGGGCATTGAATCTAGCTGCACTGATGAACTGTGACACAGTGAAACATACCTGTATACAGATGATCTATTTATTTATATATATATATTATACATAGCTATTATTAATTTTATAATAATTATATATATATATATATATATGCAGAGTAATCTGCAGACAGATCTGTCTCACTGTATCACAGCTCATCAGTACGGTTAGACATCTGATTGCTTTTACCCAGAAATGAAATCCAACCAAATAGGCGTCATGTCAATAGGCGTCAAGATTCTACCTCTGAGCTATGGGCACTCAGTAGAAGGAGGCAGATATTCAGTATGTGATATATCATTTAAACATATGCCAGTCATTGAGCACTTTATAACAAAAAAAATCTGCCAAAATATCTTTTTATCAGTACTAGCAGTATAGCCTGGCATTGCTCAGGTGTAATGAAAGCTTTAAAACTAATCCATAGTCCTGGAGCTTAAACTCTTTGGACGTTGGCACGAAAAATGTAGGTTGTTGAAAGGTTGATCTTGAAGTTGTAGAACTTACAAAAATAAATGGATGTAAGTCAAATTTCGATTTCCGGTATTGATGTCAAGTAAGTTTTTCATTGCAAACTGAATTTTGAAGGCTAAATAAGCCCTCTGAGTAAATGGTATCATGGCTGAGACTAAGAACTACAATTATACCTACTTAGAGCCAAACCCGAAGCAAAAACTAAAATAAAAGGACTGAAAATCTGATTTTGATCAGACCCGGTAGAATATCGGGGTATTGATTTCCAATATCAGAGTCAAATAAGTCATACAAAGATAAACTAACCTAAGTAAGTCCATGAAAACTTATCGTACCCATCGGGAATAAAATTGGAGAAAATGAGCCATATTGATGTCTGATTATCGGTTTTTGATCAGATTTGCTAGAATATTGGGGATATTGATTTCTGATATCAGGGAAAATGAGTCGTCTGAGATCTACTAATGTTTGAGACTAAAAACTATAATTTTACTAAGTTAAAGCAAATTCTGCAACAAGAACCATGATAAAAGGACTGAAATCCTGATCTTGATCACACCTGATAGGATATCGGGGTATTGATTTCCAATATGGTTGGGGGGGGGGGGTGAAAAAAAATAAGTAGCCCATGACCTGACTGCAAGCCTAAAGAAGATTTGTGTAATGTTTGGTGAGAATCAGATAAAAATTGTGGATTTGTATAAAGGACAGACAGACAGACAGACACACACATCTTTTATTTATATATATATATATATATATATATATATATTTTTTTTTTTTTTTTTTTTTTTTTTTATAATCCTATCACCCAAGCAAGGCATTTTACTGCCACTGTTTTGCAGGGGATTACATAGGAAGAAAGTTATGTGAAAGAGTGACAGCTTAAGCTTATAGGGGGTGTCAGGAAGTGGGTAAGAGAAGGATGAGAATACTGATGAGAGTGGAGTGGACAGAGAAAGGAGCATGAGAGAGAGGACGCAAGTTAGTGAGATAGGAGATGACTATTGGCTTTAGATTTAAATTTTTAGAGATTGTAGCTGTCTAGGAAACAAGTAAAGGGAAGGGAATTCCACATGCAGGAAATGCGAGAAAAGAAGCTGCTGGAGTAGAATTTGCATTTACATTTTATTGGTTTCACAGTAAAAGGGTGGGACCTAGTTGCTAATCTTGTGGCTCGAGTAAATTCATATATAGGGAGCTCTAGTGAGCTAAGTTCATCAGAGCAGAAGTCGTGAAAGTATTTGTAGAAGAGACACAGGGAAGCCACATTGTGCCAGTGAGAAAGTGACTGTATCTGAGCTGCCAAGTCAGGATTGATCACATTACAGATTCTTCATTGGATTTTTTTCAAGGACTCCAAGATGGATAGCAGGTGCACCAGACCAGATATGGCAGCAGTATTCAATGCATATATAATTCAATATATAGAACCCACTGAAAAAACAAGAATTTTGGCAGTAAACTCGACACTGTATAAGGACTGACAAGAAGAAAGCTTTTTTTTTCTCCTGCATTTCATTCTTTAAAGAACTTTATCAAAAGCCAATGTAGACATTTGTTGAGAAAAAATACGCTCTTGCATTAAAATTTGCATTAAAAAACAATAAAAAGTAATATAAAATGTCTTGGTGTCAAGCAATGGAAAGGGGATATATATGTGTGTGTGTTTGTATCTATATATGCACCTCATATGTTCTGATATTCATTGGGATATAAGCCATCATATTCATATGTGCACATATTTATATGGCCTTAAGATTGCATTTAAATCTCAGTGTTTACTTTTATATTCATATATGCTATGATATTGTGCATTTGTATCCATAAATATTTCATATTTTAAAATAATTTTATATATATATTAGTCATCCACATACAAGCCCGTTTTGCTGTATTACAGCTCATCAGTGTGGCTAGACATATCCATTTGCTTCTGGCCGGGATCAAAACTTGATCGATTTGGTGTCAGTCGGAGTCTCTACTCCCTAAGTCATCGGCGCATGGGGTCAGAGAAGGGAAATTTTAACGTCTTGTATGTAAGCAGTGTATACAGACACCAGTCACCGAGAGAACTCAATTCATTTCTGAAGAGTCACGCATTATAGCTGAAGTGGACACTGCAACACCAGGCTATACTGTTAGTATATATATATATATATATATATACTAACAGTATAGCCCAGCGTTGCTTGGGTGTAATGAAAGCTTTAAAACTAATCCATGGTCCTGGAGCTCATACTCTTTGGATGTTGGCATGAAAGACTGAAAAACAATAGTTTTTTCCAGCAAAACCGTAGACTGAAAGAAAAATGAACGGATGTAAGTCAAATTTTGATTTCCTGGTATCGATAAAGAATTTTCTGCACTAATGTAAGAACTGCCACCTTGAAACTTATGAATATCGTTTCTTATGTCTTTGTCTATCAGTGTATCAAATTTAATTAAAATCGGACCACTCCTTCTATAACCCGATTTTTTCTATTATCGATTTTCGATATTTATCAGGGGTACCTCGACATAAAACCGAGCTAAGAACACTCGCAGACGCTTATAGTACAACTGTGTAAATTTTCAAGAAAATTGGTTCAGCCATTTCGGAGTCTATAGTTAACGGATACACACACACAAAGTTCCATTTCTAAATAAGTTTTTATATATATATATATATATATATATATATATATATATATATATATATAACGTAAATGTGTTATAACATCACTACAAAAGTAGCTATTTATTTTGACACTACTTATCTTGTTTTATCAAGTGATGGTGCCGATTTTGAGTTGAAGAGTTTTAAAAGATTTAAAAATAGTCAAACTCCCTGAATAGTATGTGGTGACCTGTCAAAACACAAGTAATTTCTAATTTTAGGAACATAAGAACAGACTATATGTATCATGTTTGCACTCACATACATATTTATGAAGACCAGATTTATATGCTTATAAATTATGCTAACACATATTTTTTATACTGACAAGCATATTTTTATACTAAAAAATCTCACATGAACTCAGAAAATATGCATATATATATATAAACTTATTTATAAATGGAACTTTGTCTGTGTGTGTGTGTCCGTTACCTATAGACTCCGAAATGGGTGAAACGATTTTCTTGAAAATTTACACAGTTGTGCTATAAGCATCTGCAAGTGTTCTTAGCTAGGTTTTGTGCCGAGGTACCCTGATAAAAATCAATAATTGAAAAATCGGATTATAGAAGGAGCAGTCCAATTTAAATCAAATTTGATACACTCATAGACAAAAACATAAGAAACGACATTCAGAAGTTTCAAGGTTGCAGTTCTTACAATAGTGCAGAAAATCGATAATATATATATATATATATATATATAAAAGGCAAGATGTTTGTGTGCATGTTTATTTATCTGTATGTCCTTTATACAAATCCACAATTTTTATCCAATTCTCACCAAACTTCACACAAATATTCGTTAGGCTGAGTCTGAGCTCCAGGACCATGGATTAGTTTTAAAGCTTTCATTACACCCGAGCAACGCCAGGCTATATTGCTAGTATATATATATATATATATACTTACACACATATTCCACATACACATACATCCATATCTAAACTTATGTACATGCAAATGTGTCTATGCGTACACTTACCTATACATACATACACACATCCATTCATATTCACATGTAACTATTGTGTTCATACACTCACATACATATTTATGAAGACCAGACTTATACATGTATAAATAGTACTAACACATATTTATGTAAGCATCCTAATAAACCTCACATGTACTCAAAAAATATGCATATATTTACATACTTACACACATACCCACACATACACATATATCTTCCTGTATATACATATATGTATATACATACTTAAACGTTTCTATGTATATATATATATGAATGTTTTATCTCTGCACACTCTTGCCTTTCTCTATCCATGTACTCATTTATAAAAACTGATATGTGTGTGTACAAGAACAATACTAACATGTACACACATACGTGTCTACTCTTACACCCTAAACAAGGTGGTATAAGTGCTGGGTATGATGGTAAACTGCATCCGGCAGCAAGGCCTCTGATTGGGAGGCTGTGAGGAGCATGGAACCAACACTTAATTGCTGTTGTTCCCAGGTCCACCCTGACTCGGAGTGGTATCACCTGTTAGGGTCCCAGCTATGGGCAAATACTTAACCCTCCAAACGGGGTCAAAACACTATGAAAGTATAAAAATCTACTTTTATGAAATATATGCATAAAAACTTTTGAAGGAAAAATATTATCATCAAAACTTTTTTAAATGAAAAATATTACCAAGAAAACATTTTTGAATGGAAATTCTTCCCAACAAAAATGTTTACCAACAATATGTTTTTGAAAGAAAGATTTTAGCAACAAATATACGTTTTTGAAGGAAAAATATTACCAACAGAAATACGTTTTTCAAAGAACTAATGCTTCGGCATTAAATGACCCCAAGGGGTTGATATGCCGTAAAACAAACCAAACCAAGGTGACATACTTCAAATAACATTCACCACTACATACATATACTGTCATCATTTGAATTCCAGCGCCAACATGCACGTATATGAGTATACTGATCAATACAGAAAGGTACAATCAATTACATCCTGAAAACAAAATTTGCGCCAACATTCATATAATTAAGTGCCCCATATACGAAAAACATATATATGATTAGGTGCACTCCTATAATGAAGCATATGAATGTAACTAGGTGCACCCATATACATGGAATAGACATATAATTATACATATAACTATAATTCTAATAGAGCACACCCATATACATGGAACAAACATATAACTGGATGCACCTATATACACGCGAAAAAACCTTATATAACCATACAACTAGGTGCATCCATAAATACCTAAAATATTTATATTATAATATCCATAATTACATAATGCAAAGTAGGACACTTTCAGATTCATACATAATGCAAAGTCGTTGCATTCTTATACTGGCATATATACCCATTACACAGCAGATCTCTACTTTCATTTCTTCAATCTGTAAAATCCTAGGATATAAATTCCTACCAAATCTGCAATTTTGGTGGAATCAAATGCACCCATTGGGACATCAAAATAATCACTGTGGCTTTTTATCCCCATAGAATTATTATTGGATAATAATGACGTCCTAGAGGCCAATATAATGTTGGATTCTTCATCAATAATTATACCAAAGTTCTTTGCAAAATTTATTGCTCTAGATAACATCCATTGAGCTCTTTATACAGATCTAACACTTAATATTTTATATTAAGTAAATCTAGTTGGATTATCCTTGCCATTCACAGACTTGACAACATTTATTTATATATATATAAAACCGTACTGATAAGCTGTGATACAGCAAACCAGGACTGTCTGCGAATGAATATATATTGAAATCTGACTGATCTGATATCAGTCAGAGATTCTACCACTAAGCTATTGACATACAGTTGTGGAAGGTAGACTTCAGTGTGTTATCTACACAACGTAAACATATGCCAGTAGCAGAGAGTGTTCAATTTCATTACTGAATAAATGATGCATTAATAGCGGTGAGTAGGTACTATTTTTTAAAGTCTACCATTTCCACCAGAGTGCTCAATTGACTGGCGAGAGATACTTGCATAAATGTCACTTACATTTGAGCAGGAATGAAAGGATCCAAATAAATTTTTAGAGAAAAATTGAATCAAAGAGAAAATATTGATAAATAAGAACTTTTGTTTTGCCATAAAATGTTTTGGTGATCAACAACTCAACCAATATTCACATACATGCGCGCACACACACATATATATATATATGTGTGTGTGTATGTGTGTGTGTGTAGGGTATGTATGGATGGAATAATATTCCGTATTCAAAGAAACACTATTCTTAAAAATGTGCTCAATACAAAGTAGAGCTAATAATATTTATTCAGAAATTATAACATGGATATGTTATAATATCACTACAAAAGTAACTATTTTGTTTTGATACTTCTTGTGTCTTATCAAGTGATGAGGTTTATTTCAAGTTGAAAGGTTTATATATATATATATATATATGAGGTTTATTTCAAGTTGAAGGATTTATATATATATATATATATATATATTATATATATATATATATATATATATATATATATTTTCAGAAATTATATCATGAATATGTTATAATATCACTACAAAAGTAGCTATTTTGTTTTGATACTTCTTGTGTCTTATCAAGTGATGAGGTTTATTTCAAGTTGAAGGGTATTTATATATATATATATATATATGAGGTTTATTTCAAGTTGAAGGATTTTTATATATATATATATATATATGAGGTTTATTTCAAGTTGAAGGGTTTATATATATATATATATATATATATATATTCAGAAATTATATCATGAATATGTTATAATATCACTACAAAAGTAGGTATTTTGTTTTGATACTTCTTGTGTCTTGTCAAGTGATGAGTTTTATTCCTTAACCTCATCACTTGACAAGACACAAGAATTGTCAAAACAAAATACCTACTTTTGTAGTGATATTATAACATATTCATGATATAATTTCTGATATATATATATATATATATATATATATATATATATATATAATGTTTATGTGTAAGCAAGCATAAAAAATATCAAAATTCGGTGAGATATAAATAAAAGCTAAACATTACTTTTAAAGAATTATGTAGATATTTGTTTGCTCTTAAGGAGGTAGATGAACATATAAGTAAATCTTATTACTTGCAGTTTTATCCCAGACCTTGTTTATACAAATCCAAACATCACATACACCAAAATTAAGGTAGCCATTTTTATTGCTCTTAGAAAGAAAATGGCTGCTTACAGTTGACTGATTTCAAATCTTGAAAAGAGTTTGCCTAAAAACAAGTAAGTCTTGAAGATCTTTTGAACATTTCTTGTTTTGAAAATTGAACAACTCTTATCAAAAGTTATTTTATTAGGACCAGAAGCTATGAATTTGGAACCATTTTGTACTAAAGCTGAAACATTTCATTTAAAAAGTTTCGATTTATGACTTTTTTACTTCAAATTCAGTCTGGTTTTTAATTTAGAAAAATTAAAACGTACGCAACCGGCCATTGTTATTCATTTTGACTTTTACTTAGATTATCGGTTTTTGTAAAATTCAATTCTTATTGCAACATCTTCAAATGTCTAACATAAACACAGGAGTAAGTAGGTCATGGATTGGAATGATAAGTTTGATTTACTCTTTTGGAAAGATCTCATTGCTTAGTTTTAAACTTAATAGACGTTTATTTGCATGTAAGTGAATTTCATGCATTCACTTACATGCAAATACCACCTCTTCTCCCTCCAGCTATCGGTTAAATATTAAGACAGATTGGGTTCTATAGCTTCTGTTAGCAACCAGTCTACCACAGAAAGTAATGGCAACCTACTGTGGAAAAATCTTCTGCCCTGTCAGTCATGTTGCTTTGGAGACATGATCACCCAACTGCGTATCACGTATGACTTAACTAACTGAATATAATAGATGGAAACATATTTAAAACTTCTACAGGACATAAATTTAGGGATTGGCTTTTCATTGTTATGAAGTAATAAACTGATCCCCCACTAATTAATATTTTATAATAGTATAATATAATTTATCTTCCTATGGATAATATAATTTATCTTCCTATGGATTAAATAGCAAGACAGATTGGGATCTATAGCCTTGGTTGGCTACTAATCTATTGTAAAAAGAAATGGCAACCGACTACAGGAAAATTTTCTGCCCAGTCGGTCAAGTCTCTTTCGAGACATGATTGCCTAAGTGTGTATCACGTATGGCACTTTACTGAAAGAGATTTAACAGATCTGTATGAATCAAAAGGAAGATGTGTTTGAATCTGGCCAATAGTTTATGCTTCATTTCTGACTACGTACCCACTACTGAAGAATTATTAACCTGATTAAAATTGGGAGAAAAAGCAAGTAAAAATTTCCATTTTTTTAATAATAGTGGTCAACCATATTTCATTTAATAAAAATTGAAGATAAAAGTAAATACTTATCAGAAATGAATAATTATCCTGGGCTATTTGTCATTGAATGAGAAAATATATTTTGTATTTTTTAGTATAGGAGACAATGAAATTAAACATAGAATAGGCTGCTCTGGACTTAGTTTCACCCAACACAGCATCTTGCTACAAAACCAAAACATTAACCCGAAAACTCAAATCATATCTTTAAATAGCCTCATCAGATTGAGGCTTTCATATAGATATCATCTACAGTGCCAAACTCATTCAGAAATATCTAGGATGCATTTATATAAAAAATAATATTAATAATGTCTAAAAAGTTATAGTAAGGGATTCTATTGAGTCCTACTTGTTATTACAAAAAAGTTTTAATTCATGAAGTAGTTGTTGAATTAGGAAAAGAACGTTTTTGAAGATTGTAGAATATTGCAGTAAAATCTAGAGAATTCGAAATGATTCTAGAAATATTCTAATTAGGTGTTCTTCTTCTTCTTCTATGTGCCCTGTCCCTTCAGGACGTAGGAGATCATGGAAATGCCCTTTCAGAGAGCATCCTAATCATGAATATGGCGTTCCTTGTTCCAGTGTCCTTGACGAACCCGCACTGTTCCTGCCCTATCTCTGGCCTGATTCTGCTTCTCGCTCTATTCATCAGGATTCTGACAATCAGTTTTGTAATGTGACTCATTAAGCTGATAGTTCTGTGTAGTTCGCACTCGTTTGCACCAGGTTTCTTCGGCAGCGCTATAAATATCGACTTGCATAGGTCGTCTGGTATTATTCCGCTGCTATAAATTTCGTTTATTATGTCGGTAATCCTTTCTATGCCATATTCTTCTAAGGCTGTCAGCAGCTCTATCACTATGCCATCTGGGCCAGGTGCTTTGTTTCTTTTCATTTTGGCCATTGCAGCTTCCACTTCGAATTTTAGTATTTTCGGTCCATCCATCTCCTTGTGTATTCTCGGTTGTTCTCTCTTGTCGCAAAAGAGATCCTTTATGTATTCTTCCCATCACTGGAGTATTTCCTCTTTCTCTAATATGATTATCCCTTCCTTGGATTTTATGCATCCTGTTGAGGAACAGGTTTTTTGTCCTGTCAGTTCTCTTATCTCTTTATGCATCTCTGCTTTGTTGTTCCTGCTCAGTCTCTTTACTTCTGCACATTTGTTGTTGATCCATTCCTCTTTGGCTTGTCTGCATTTGTTCCTTATCTCCCTGTGAAGTTTTTTGTACTCTGCTCCGTGTCTTGGCGTTATTTTTTGTCTCCTTTGCATCATGTGGAGGATCTCTTCGGTCATCCACTCATTTAATTAGGTGTTAGCCCCTATAAAAATAGGTTTTGGGAAGAGAGTAGTTAGTTGTTAAATGGATTTGCTGACATTATCAACTCCGGCCCGATTCAGGATTTGTATATCCAGTCAAAAGAATCTCTACTAAAAGTTGCTGACCTTGTGGAACTAAATGGGTAAATAGATTTTTTGACTTTTTCATTGACCAAACAAATAATTAATCTTTATATACACTTTTCAGGATTTCCTTAAAGTATAGAACTTAGACTACTTTGCTAGCTTAACTGGGTAAAGATACTTGACTCACCTTCCTTCCCCTTTGTAACACTTACCCGTGACACTTGTCCATAGTAAACGCTATGCTTCTGTTTTGAATGCAAAAAAATTTTAAATTTTATATATATTTTTATTTTGTGGTTTTGTAAATTAAGTATTTGTCTGTGATTTAGTTCTGTGTTTTGGTCAATCATTTTTGTCTTTTGTTACAACTTATAACATGTAACAACAAGCATTTTCTAAGATCAATAATTAGAATTGGCTTTGAGTAAGTGAGGTCTGTGGATCTTGGAAAACACAATTCTTCAAAACTTGTGGATGGTCACTACAGAATCCCAAATAAATCACATCATTTGCGGACTTTCAATAACTAAAATAAATAGCACATTTAAATTGAAGAGAAAATAATGACATAATTAAGAAGCGTATATTGATGTTCCACACGACTTCAAACAAAAGATTAAGAAAGAAACCCTCATCATTACTGGAAAAAGTAATATTAACTATTGGATGTGAGAAACCAATTTTTTGGAAAATTGTTTTAAGAGAAAGATAATACAAATTTCAGTCGAAAGAAGCACTAGCTGTTTGGTTAATGAACATCAGATGTTTCCTTATAAAGAAACAGCTAATATCACCATTACCATGTCTCTTCAGGATGCAAACATTTATGGCTCTCTACAAATTTCTTCCTTATTTGGGAATTTCTATGAATCTTAAAAAAGATTGTAGAATGGTTTATTGTTTCCTTCTCCGCAATTCTGAATTTAGTGTCGTCGTTCTAATAGACTATCATCCAAGGCTAGAGATGCCAATCTACTCTGCTATTTAATCCATAATTGATGAGAAAAGACAAATTAATAGAGAATAATGTATAAGTTTCTATTATGGATAGGATTAGAATATCTAATAGATTTTTTTAATTTCATATCTCTTAAGGATAGAGGTAGTCATGGCTTTCTACAAGCCCCATTAATCTGTGAATTGCTATACATTCTTGGTACACATAGTGAAGTGGTTTCCCTTTACCATCTTCGGGGTTTGGAATGCAGAGTTTTCCTTCTCTTAGACTAGTTGCCATTCAAGGCTAGAGAACTCAGTTTAATTAGCTATTTAACCCATTTGCACTAAAGTGAACCCAACAGGTTAAGTTTGAATTTGAACTGATTTTAGCAATTTTAGTTTCTGTGCCAATTTTATTATTGCTACTTATAGTCTTCCATTTTTCTTCTACATTCTTTTAGGATATTGGTGATCATGGTTCTCCACAGTTTCCTGTCCCTTGTAGCACTTTATAAATTTTGTCTCTCTCTTTCTCTCTCTCTTCTGTTCTATTCTACTATTCGTTTACTCAAGCTTGCAAGGTAATTACACATTGTTTTCTTCTGTCCCCTTCAGTATGTCCTATGAGTATCACTTTTTCTAAGCCCTCTTTCCTCATTATGTGCCCTAGAAATTTCATCTGCCTCTTTCTGATTTTAAATATGAGTTCTTTTTGTTTTTCTTTTCTTTAAAAGTTTGTGGTCTTTCTCATGTTCTGTCCTTGGTATCCTCAGCATCCTTCTGTTGAAACATATTTTTGTCTTTTCTTCATTTGTGAAGAGATTGTCCAGTATTCACTGCCATATAGGAGAACTGATACTTTGTAACAGTTCAGTAATCTTTTCTTTTTTTTTTTTTGTTTCTAATATGTATTAAATAAACAAGAATGTTAAGGTGTAAAAAATTAAATTTAAATATATTTTAAAGTGATTTGTTAATTTTAATGGTTGTATAGTTTGGTACCTAGATTTTATGACTTTAAGTGCAGTACTAGATTGGCAGTAAGGTCTCATTCATATACAGACTGGTGCTACTAGATTGGCATCAAGGTTCTACACTTTTATTAACCATCACTTCTACTATAACAGTTTCTTTTCTTGCACTTCGTCTGTGGAACTTTCTTCTGTATACTTGCTTCTCTGATAGCTACAATCTCTAAAAGTTCCAATGTAATGTCAATTACATTCCTCTGTCCCCTGTTTGTTACTCCCTGTTCACCAGTGGCAATCCTACCTGGCCTCGGATGAAATGATGAAGGAAAAAAAAAAAAAAGATGTAACCATAAGTTTTTATGCTAAGTTTCTTTACTTTCACTTCTTGCTGATGGAACTCCCTTCTGGCTCTATGCTTTCCAGCCAACTTTAACCTTCACAAATATCAATATCAATTTTCAAAGATCAAAAATTGACTGAAGCAAGCAAGAAGCTTTCAAAAATTTTGATACAATAATTATTGCTTGACATATGTATTGAACGCTTTTTATGCAGAAATTCTGTTTGCCTTGACATATATTGCATTTGATAATTTTATGTATATCAATCAGTGTCAGTATTATTATCATATTATTATAAACCCTTATGTAGCCATTGGGAAAAGTGCATAAATATTTACAGAATGTTATATAACCATTATTAAGTTGTTAACACATGACTCATGGAAGCATGAAGACTTGACTTGAATTTTAGTTATTTTTTATGAGCTTATTGATCTCCAATGAATTGATCCTCTGTTTAAATCTCAAGCTTTTGCTTGAATTGAGCCATTATCTCTGTGAATATGATCTAAGCTCTAATGTCATTGAATCAACCTCAGACAGTGTTTTCTTCAATGTTTCTTTCTGCTTTGTCATTTTGATCTCAAAGATAGTTCAGAGATAAACTCCACTTGCTTCAACCAGAATGACAGCTTTGACCTTTGTATACTTGCGATGTATGTTCGCTCCCACAACTCATAATTGTTTGGGTAAATTTTTGTTTTGTTCCCCAAAGGCCTTTACCCTTTCAAATCTTTCCAAAACATCCAGAAGACCTATTTCCGTGCAAATGTATATGCTGAACTCAAATCAATAATTGTTTATTGAAGAAACCTACCTTTTTTTCATTTTATCGAGCAGAAAAATATGGAACTTCTTGTTGCTCTTTATTTCATCCCATAACCATGGTTCAAAAATATTATTCACTGCAGATTGAATTCACGCATAGTTTTCCAATTTTTCAGTCTTTTTACTTCCTTCTTGCAATTACTACGTGGAAAATGAGTTCCGAAACCAAACCAATCGCGGAGTAATTGCTCAAAGGGAGTAAATCGGCCAAAATAAGTATCCTACACATCATGTCATTCAGCGGCGAATCAGATATGAGAACAGTGGTAAGGGGTGAGATATAGTCTGATTTATTTCTGGCTGATATCATGAAAAAAAGTTAGGTTTATTCAATAAACAATTATCGATTTGAGTTCAGCATATACATTTGCATGGAATTAAGGATATTTTACAAAGATTTGAAGGGGTAAAGGCCTTTGAGGAACAAAACAAAAATTTACCATTGTTTGCAATGTGCTGTTTGTGATCATCTGAGTTAATTTTGGCCAATGTTCCATTTGGATTTTCTCAGTCCGATTTACACAATGAAAGGAATCATCTTAGATAATCTTTCATGCTCATCCTGGGTTCTTTTATGACATCTCTCTGATAAGCAGTTAGCCAAGTTGTATCAAGGCTGCACAACCGATTCTTGAGTTATTCTAAATGTCTGGATATGTTGCAGGCAGATCTTCTCTAAACTAGGAAAATACTGAGTTGAAAGCATTTTTGTCTTTACCCAAAATATGACGATATATAGGTGAAAAAAAAAATGTCAACTTTGAAATTGATGGTTTCGTATGAAATGGTGGATTTTATGCTGGAAAGAAACAACTCTTTTGTTCACTCTGTACAAAGCCTGGAAATTACTTAATCTAGGCGGCTGCAGAGTAAGAGGTACATTTTACATGAATATGTGGGGAAGATAATTTTTAACCCTAGACTTGAACAGGTTAAGAAAGTAGTTATTGGGGAAAGCACCATCTTGGGAGCTAGTTCTTCTCACCAGACTCATTCAACATTTATAGTAACACAATCCTAGGATAGCAAATTCAGGCAAGTATGAAAATTGAAATTATCTTGAAAATATTCTAACAGAGGATGGAAAATGTGACTCAGAAATCTGAAAGCGTATTTGAATTTTAAAAGATGCCTTCCAAAAGTTAAGCAAAGATTAAAGGAAGAGGAAAATTAGTTAGAGACAAATAAAACAAAAAGTGGTGAACTCTTATGTAATATTAGTCCTCTTACATGGCAGGGAATGTTTGACAATACTCTCTCAGATGAAAAAGCTGTGGTTCTACAGAAGCCAAATATGTGAGTAGTGAATTGGCTAACGAGAAGAATATTTAAAATATGAAAGAGTCAGTTGAAAATTTCCAAGACACATGATGAGGAAAGATGGCTTGGAGAATTTGGCACTCACAGCACATTGAAGTCAAGAAGGATAGAGGAAAGCAGAAACCTACCTAACAAGTTGTGTAAATGAATGGTACAACAGGGAACTTTCCTGATAATCAATAATTGACATTAAAATTTGTGCCTTCAATTTCTTGCTCTTGTGTCATAATTCTGTGTTTTGCAGTAGAACTAATTTAGTCTGAATATAACTGGATATCTTGTGTTCCAAATGAAAATTTCAGGAAACAGTAAATGATAAAGTTAACAAAATTCATGGCTTGTAAAAATACTTGCAAGCCTTTTTCATTATATAACTAGAAATGGATAATACCATTTCATTATACAGCATCCCCCCCTTTAGGGGAGATCTTCCCTCAGTTTAAAGGAGTAACATTGGCTGAAATCCATTTCCTATTGCTTTATTATTTTAAAGTCTTTCATTCAAGAGGGGACACCCTCTTATTAAGGAAGTAATATTGCTGGTATTAGGAGTAGGACATTTATTCATGTAACCAATGATAGCATCCCAAATTTCAGAAACCGGTTCTATAAAAGCAGATAGATAATCTTTTGGAATATATTCTGCTTATTTTCTTTACAATCTGAGTATGGAAACTTTTGTGGAGGAATATCCTGTCTTACCCAGGAATGGGTATGGCCTGGGTTATAAAAGACTGGGACTAGAACAAACTACAGAGTGTGTTCGTGACTATACGAGAGTCTTCGTCATTATACGAGAGTCATCGACTTTAGTCGAGAGCCATCGGTCTTAGCCGAGAGTTAGACGGAAGCCTTCTTCTCAAGATGGACGCATACGTTCTATATAGAGACATTGCCTTCTTGATTTTTATTCTTGTTAACTGTTGCTGTGCTTGTATTTGGTTTATTGTACTGAGGTATAATAAATCTCTGTTTATATATCCTCCCTGTTAAGAATTATTTCTTGCACTATTCTTTCTCTGTTTATCCCCTCCCCCCAGGATATAACAGAAATAAATCACTTCATCATATCAAAAAGAATTAAACCATTTTGTTAATTTAATAGAAAACATTTATTTAAAATATTTCCGGACTAAAATTCTGTTCTTGTCATCTTTCTGTTAAGAATTCTAATGCTGTTTGGTCATCAGCTGTATTAGGGTTTCTTTACCACATTTATACTGGACTAGCAGTATAGCCCGGCATTGCTCAGGTGTAATGAAAGCTTGAAAACTAATCCAAGGTCCTGGAAATTGGTTGATGTCTGCTGTTAGTGGACCTAATTCATGTATTTACTTTCCCCCTATAACGTCTATGAAAACCTAGACACAGGATCAAAGTAAATACCGTTACCTATAGACTCCGAAACGGCTGAACCGATTTTCTTGAAAATTTACACAGTTGTACTATAAGCATCTGTGAGTGTTCTTAGCTAGGTTTTGTGTTGAGGTACCCCCGATAAATATCGAAAATCGAAAAAATCGGGTTATAGAAGGAGTGGTCTGATTTTAATCAAATTTGATATGCTCATAGACAAAGACATCAGAAACAATATTCAGAAGTTTCATGGTTGCAGTGCTTACAATAGTGCAGAAAATCAATAATATATATATATATATATATATATATATATATATATATATATATAAAAGGCAAGATGTTTCTGTGTGTGTCTGTTTATCTGTCTGTATGTCCTTTATACAAATCCACAATTTTTATCCGATTCTCACCAGACTTCACACAAATATTCTTTAGGCAGAGTCTGAGCTCCAAGACCATGGATTAGTTTTCAAGCTTTCATTACACCCGAACAATGCCGGGCTATACTGCTAGTCTTCACATAATCCAACATCTAGTTCAGAATTGGTTTGCACAAATTGTTAGGGTGCTGCCAAGGCATGAACTCACTCTTATAGAATTATTGAATTTTAAAATGAGATTCAGTCAGCTGTTTAAAATTTGCTGAAACCTACTTGGCACCTCCATCTTTGGTGATGTCTTAGGCACTGGGTAATAAGCCCAGATCCCTTCCAATGTAGAAGTTATGCTTCGGATGGTAGCCGACTGGGAGTTTATCATACCACGATTAACCCACTTGCAGTGAACATGATCAAACTCATAAATATTAGCTTTCTATTTCTCTTCAAGTGTTACTGTGTAACTTTCCGCTTTATTTACAATAATGTCATCATATATTATGGTAGGATATACATAAGATGTGCAGATATGCGTTGTGGTGCAGTGGATATCGACTCTGAACGACAAATAGGGGTGCCAAGTTCAAATTCCAGTTGAATTCCTTGCATTCGCTTACGTACAAATACTCTTGGGAAAGGTATTAATTCATCTCTTCCCTCCAGTTATGGGTTAAATAACAGGACAAATTGGGTTCTATAGCCTTGGATGGCAACCAGTCTACCTCAGAAAGCAATGGCAAATTACTGCAGGATAATCTTCTGCCCAGTCAGTCATATCTCTTTTGAGACATGATCACCCAAAGCATGTATCATGTATAGCATTTAACTGACTGATACATAAGGCGGGGGGGGGGGGTTGCACTGTGTTGAACACTGGAAGCCAATATATAAGGATCAAGGGTTTCACCTAATGTAACAGACTGCTTATAAAAGATCCAGGAAGATATGAGTCCATTTCATCGTGCAACACAACTGAATCTTTGTAATTGCCATTGCTGCTTCCCTTTCCCTTTTAGCACTTTTCTGACTGTATCACTACTAGAAATACTACCATGGCCTCTTTCTCATCCAACAGAAGCTGGTTTATCTCATTATCCGAGTAGAAATCTGTTCACTTTGAGAAAAGTACTTCTCTTTCGTAAGAAGTAATCATTTTAGGATACATTGCAAATTTTCAGATTGGATATGTGTCTGTATTCAATTTTTTTTTTTTTTTTTTTTTTTTTAATTTTATTTTTCATCACAACTCTCGTTCTGTTTCCCCCCCCCCCCCCAATTTTCATGCAAAATATGTATGGATGTGCTGAGAAAAAAAAAGGTCTTTTCTGATGTTGTGATTCAAATATATATAAAGTGTGAAAAAAACTATGAGCTAATTATTTTATTTGTTTTCGCAACTCCAAAAACTAAACCCCTTTGCATTAAACTGGTCAATGAAACATGAATGAAAGTTGAAGGACTTTTTTTTTTTTTCATGTTTAGATATCATAAAAAAAATTGTTAGGATCTAATTGTAAGAATTAATTTTAATTTAATAAACAAAACAAAAAGATTAGATTTTTTTATAACATTAACATGAACGTTATTTTTGTCCCCACTTCTATAACATTGGTTTTAATTACGTTAATCTGAAGGGATTTTGGTAACTCGTAATAAGTGAGTTATATTTCGGTATGTTCACATAAAGTTAACATACTAAATGAATCTTTTGAATAATACACAATAATGTTCCTGGAATAGTTCTCTTGAGTAATTTACTCAGAAAACAATATCTTAAATGATGTACGACACAGGAATAACGCAAGACAAAGAATATACTGAATACACAGAATTTTTTTTCTTTTTTTTAATCATATCACCCCAAGCAAGGTGGTAATGCCACTGATGTGCAGGGGGCTACATAAGAGTGAAAAGATTGGAAAAGAGAAAGCCAGAAACCACATCCTAAACAGGGAAGAAGGGATGAACCTCTTCACCTGTTCAATAGACATGGGTGGAGTGTGAACCGGGCTAGGTTTAGTCTATCTACTCCAGTTGAAAAGAAAAGAGTGAAAAGATTGGAAAAGAGAAAGCCGGGAACCACATCCTAAACAGGGAACAAGGGATGAGCCTCTACACCTGTTCAATAGACGTGGGTGGAGTGTGAACCGGACGATTGTTTAGTCTATCTACTCCAATTGTAAAAAATAAAAAAACAAGAAAAGAGTAAAAAGATTGGAAAAAAGAAAGCCGAAAACCACATCCTAAACAGGGAACACTGGAACACATTCAAACTTCTGTCTGAGTGTTTTATAAATTAATATTTATCGTTACATGATCCCAGTACCAGAATCCATTCTGGTCCTGGGTATGACCCTAAACTGCATCCGGCAACAAGGCTTCTGTGAGGAGCATGGAACCACCTCTTCATTGCTGTTGTTCTCAAGTCCACCCTAACCCAGAGTGGTAGCACCTGCTAGGGTCCCAGCTATGGGCGAATAGTTAACCTCCAAACTGAGGTCAAAACAAAGTATACAAAAAGACATTTATAGAAAAATATACATTTTTGAATGAAAAAGATTACCAACAATACATTATTAAAGAAAAAAATATTGCCTAACACATTTTTAAAGGAAAAAGAAAGTTATTACCAGAAATACATTTTTGAATACAAAATTAGAAAACATTTTCAGTTTTTAAAATAAAAAACTTTTTATTAAAATCTGATAAAATAAACCTTCTTACTATAACTGAACATTAAAAAAATACCTTTAAAAAACTCCACCTTTTTGGCATTAAATAATCCACAAGGTTGATATGCCATTAAACAAAACTCAAACTCAAACCAGAATCCATTCAACAGATACATTAGTTGCCTGGAGATCTGCGTTCAACCTCATGTGTCAGTCTTTACACTTTCTTCCTAAATAAGGTTTTATTCCTGTTCTTTATTTGGTTAAAAAACTCAGCTAAACTCTTAACACAACTTTTATGAATTATGCTTTCTGATTATTATAAATTAAATTAAGAATACAAGAGATTATTTTTTAAAATCATGAACAAACACAGAAAATTTAGCCACAACATAAGGCAAGTAATTGTAAATCTTTGATTGTGAATGGTTTGGTATGCTAATATATACTTTATATAGAAAAGGAATACATTGAGCACAGTTATTACCGATAAAATTACTTTGGGTATAAAAATTAATAAAAATATTTCCATGTAAAACTATTTTACATGATTTAAGTAAAATGTTTAAATAAAAGTTAAGTTTAGTTTTTCATAAAAATTATTGTAAAATTCACCTAATTTGTTTTTAAACTTGCTTTTAAAACTTTAATATTCTTCATTTAAATTTTTTTTTTTTACAACCTGCACTTACTTGCATTAAGTGCAAATGATTAAAGATTGATTACATCAAAATAAATATTTATTTTTTGAACATTTCAATGGTGTTTGTCTTATGCTACTAACACACAAAAAAAATATTGTAATTTTTTAAAAGCAAAAAAGAAACATTTTGATTTCAGGACAGTTTAAGATGCTTTTGGTTTGGTTCTGGGATTATAGTAGAAAAAGTTTGGCTGGAACCCTGATCTATATGTTAGCCAGTAAATTGCTATACATAATATACGCTTGGGTGATCATGTCTCAAAAAAAGACATAACTTACTGATAGTTGTGTCTCTTTTCCCTCAGTAGGTTGCTATTACTTTCTGCAGTAGATTGGTGGCTAAGCAAAACTATAGAATCCAGTCTATCCTACTATTTAACCCATTAATTAAATACTTTTCCCAAGTGTATTATGTGCGTAAGTAAATGCAATGAATTCAAGTAAAATTTGAACTTGGCTCTCCGATTTCTCATTTTGAGCCAATATCCACTGCACCACAAATGCACATCTGATCTATATGTGCATAACTTTTATAAATTTGTGTATGTAAGCAGACACACACACGCACATATATTTATATTATTTGCATGAAGACTGTTATCCTCATTTTTGTTGTTGTTATATCACAACACTAACCATTGTGGCCTTCATCAGGTGCTTGTAAGTCTGGGTGACCATCAAACATTTTCTAACTGAAATCTTTGTAAAAAAAGAGGACCCTTGATAAGTGCAGCCAAACATGATAACAACAGCTGGAGCACTTACCAACAGTCAGGTTAGGTTTAAGGCTCCAGGTTTTCCCCTCAGAATTGTTCCATGTGAACTAAAGTTCATGAATTTGCTGACTGTTATGGACATGTATACAACTCTGCAGCCTTTATATTTTATGATTGTGTTATCTTTGTTCAATGCAATGAAGGCATAACAGTGGCAATGAGAATTTGAACATACATGGAAAAGGGAAAAGAAACAAACATTTTCTTCCTAGTTGTGTGAATGTAATACACTATAGAAGAATTGAAGTTAATTATTCAGCAACAGCAAGAATTCCAGGAAATATTGTTTAAAAAATGTGAGAACAAATAAAAGCAATCCTGGAAATGTAAGAAAAAAAACAATATGTCACATTTGTTTTTGCTGGACTCGGTCACTAATTCTATTAAAGAATTCAAGTTCCTCCCAAAAGAATATATTACATTCATATTGGACTTTAGAAAGTATGAGATGATTTTACAATACTTTTGAAATACCTATTCTTAATACAAATACTATAATGCAATGCAAGGGTAAGCGAAAGTGTGATCCAACTAAAACGTTAGACTTGGACAAATGTCAAAAACAGTATTGACTAAAGAAAGTGTATATCCAAAAAAGGCGGGATTGTTGTGAAGCTGTACAGATCTCGCCTGAGTGCAATGTGGACTTGACCAAGTGGTATAAATTAACGCTGAGAAATGTTATAGTAGACTGCTAGCCGTAAACAAGCTTTACATGTTACTAAAGATTCAGCAAGACTACGTCAATTTCAAATGACATATTTCTTAATTGTATTGTCTTAGTTGCATTGGACAGGCATAAGAGCGACATAGTAATTGTGAGTTATGGGCTGGGCACTGTCTACTTAAACTTGTTGAAAATAAAGCAATGACTAAGCAGTACCAAATAAGAACTAGATGTGTTACCCCACTCAAATCCTGCTCTGTCACTCATTTGCTGAAGCCCATAAATCTAGAATATACATATATCAAAACTAGCATGGCCACAAAATGAGGGATCATTTTATATATTGATTATAATATAGAATTGATCCCCCACTTTATATCCACAATATAATTTCTTACTTGTTTATCAAATTCTGATTAGGAATGAATCTACATTTTCTCAATACTAATTATTTATTCATAACTTTTCTTCTTCAGTACATAGGCAATCACAGCCTTCCACATCTCCCTATCCCTAGTGGCTCAACATGCTTTCTCCTGTTACCCCAAACCCTTCCCTACCATCCACTAGCTCATGCCCATCAAGATTGTTACCTGCTACTTTCTCGGTCTTCCTTTCCCTGTGAGTATCAAATTCTTCAAGCCCTCCTTCCTCATTACATGTCCCAAGGAACTTCAGCTGTCTTTTCCTGATGCTAAGTATTAGTTTTGTTTTCGTTTCCATCCTCTCCAAAACCTCATTGTTGCTCACATGCTTAGTCCATGGTATTCTCAGCATCCTTCTGTAGAACCGTATTTCAATTGTTTCAATTCTTTCCTTCATCCTTGATTAGATTGTTCCAACATTCTTCACTCCCATATTCAAGAACAGACATCACATAACAAACCAGACTCTATTTTTAGTTTCTAGTAAAAATTTTCCTGTCTTGTAATACTCTACTCAGCTTCTGGAATGCATCTTTGGCCAAAAAAAATCTTAAATAACCCACACAGGGTTGATAAAAAACATAAAAAACAAATCAATTGACCATATAACCTACACTTACTTTTTACTGTTACGTTTACACACTAGTGTAGGCCTCTGTCAGTCAGGGTTGACCATGGGTAGCGTCCTAGTTGTCTGCTTGGCTGGAGCATCCGCATCTGTGACTGCAGAAACCAATGTGGGAGTGACAGTCTTTATTGCAGAGGCTGCATTTATGTTTTGTTTCTGGTCTGTCAGAGCTGTTATTTTGCTTCCTGCGAACCCGCCTCTCATGGCAACTTTTGTTAGTTTCTCCTCCCTTGATTTGAGTTGTTGGGCCCAGGTTCCTCTCCATTTGGTCCGGTTGACTGCTACACTCTCCCATGACTCTGTGTTGATGCCTAAAACTTTCATATCGCATTTTATGATGTCACAGTACCGCACTTGTGGCCACCTAGTGGCTCTTCTTCCAGAGGCCAGCTCTCCATACAGGAGGTCTTTTAGAATGCGAACTTCAATTAGTAACCTTCTATATTGACTCGTCTTACATTGGGTGAACATTTTAGTAAAAACAAAAAAAATTAAAAGAAAACTGACTTAGAAGTCAATGACATGAAGATAATTGCAGACATTAAAGGTATAAAAAGCTGTTTTTGGTCATATGTCATACAGTGGAAAATATCCGAATCTTTTTTTTATGAGATGCAAATTTTTTGTTCCTTCTCATGAAAACAATGGAATTTTTGAAAACATTCCCCTTTTTTTTTTTTTACTTTTTTTTTGTTTGACTGGCACAAATGTTTAACTTAAAGGAGAATAAGTTTTGTCTTCAAACTTCTATTCATAAAGATAAATTTTTTAAAGTGAAACAATTATTTGCATTATTTTCACTTGGACTGTTATCCTCATCTTTGTTGTTATTATCACAATGTTTTCACAAACAATAGCCTAGTAATTTAAATCATTTCTTAAATTTGACTATGTAACATATTTATTGTGAGTTCAATCCCTGGGCCAGCTAGTGCAGACAGACTCAAGGCAAGCAGGGCAACCAAGGACTGACCAGTACTAAATAAGGTATCCCTAGACAAGGTCAGTGGAATTTTAAAAAATCTATTCCAATAGATTACATAAAGAATACAGTTTGAAATTCTGTGAATGTTACCTTGATAAGCACCTGATGATGACCAGAGGCCACAACAGCGAAAACATTCTGATAATCTAAATCTAAACTTATTTATAAATGGAACTTTGTCTGTGTGTGTGTCCGTTACCTATAGACTCCGAAATGGCTGAACCGATTTTCTTGAAATTTTACACAGTTGTACTATAAGCGTCTGTGAGTGTTCTTAGCTATGTTTTGTGTCGAGGTACCCCCTGATAAAAATTGATAATCAAAAAAATCTGGTTATAGGAGTGGTCCAATTTTAATCAAAGTTGATGCACTCATAGACAAAGACATAAGAAATGATATTCAGAAGTTTCAAGGTTGCAGTTCTTACAATAGTGCAAAAAATCGATAATATATATATATATATATATATATATATAAAAGGCAAGATGTTTGTGTGTGTGTGTGTCTGTTTATCTGCCTGTATGTCTGTATTTTTTTCAGCCCTTTTATTTTAGTTTTTGCTTTAGGTTTGGCTCTAAGTAGGTATAATTGTAGTTCTTAGTCTCAGCCATGATACCATTTACTCAGAGGACATATTTAGCCTTCAAAATTCAGTTTACGATGAAAAAAACCTTATTTGATATCGATACCAGGAAATCAAAATTTGATTTACATCCATTCATTTTTCTTTCAGTCTACGGGTTCGCTTTAACTGGAAACAACTATTGCTTTTTAGTCTTTCGTGTCAACGTCCAAAGAGTCTGAATTCCAGGATCATGGATTAGTTTTACAGCTTTCATTACACCTGAGCAACGCCGGGCTATACTGCTAGTAACAACATAGATGAGGACAATAGTATAATTGTAAATAAGAATAACCCCATGTCACAGAAATTTAGACAGAAAGAAAATCTTTTGTAATTTGTATTGAGAAAAGGTAGATTCGTGCCCAATCAGAATTTGATAGACAAATAAGAAATTATAATGTGGATATAAAGTGGGGGATCAATTCTATATGATGAGCAGGGTCCACAACAGCCAAAACATTCTGATAACAACAACATAGATGAGGACAATAGTATAAATGTAAATAAGAATAAAAAAACTTTTGTAAAATCTTTTCCAAATGGTCTGTCCTGATTATTCAACCTGACCCTTGACCTGAACCTTGATCCAAAAAGAAATCTTGTCTCATTTTTGTTCAATACACAATACTGTTAGAAACTTTGATTTTTACTGTTTATACTGTGCTAGATGTGCGTTGTGGTACAGTGGATATCGGCTCGGAACGAGAAACCGGGGAGCCGAGTTCGAATTCCAGCTGAATCCATTGTATTTACTTACGCGCAAATACCCTTGGGAAAGGTATTAATCCATCTCTTCCTTCCAGTTATGGGTTAAATAGCAGGACAGATTGGGTTCTATAGCCTTGGTCGGCAACCAGTCTACCGCAGAAAGCAATGGCAACCTACTGCGGGATAATCTTCTGCCCAGTCAGTCATGTCTCTTTAGAGACATGATCGCCCAAGCGTGTATCACGTATGGCACCTAAACTGACTGACTGTGCTAGACAGCATGTTAGATGCATTTTAACAGAAATTACTAAATAAAAATTAAGTTATGCATTTCATATATAAAGGTAAGGATTTTCTATAAACAAATATTTAGTCTTAACTATGAAGACAATAGAAGCACCTGATGAAGGTCAGAGTGTACAGTGGTTAAAATGTTCTAAGGACAATATTTCATATGTACATAATAATGACTGTTCATCCTAGAAATTCAGACAGAAGGTGATCAGGTGATGACAACAACAAAGATGAGGATAATCATCTAAATGTAATTACTGTAAACAATAATAACAACTCCTCATCCCTGAAATTTACACAAAAAGTGGTCAGGTGATAATAACAAAGATGAAGATAATAGTCTAAATATAAATAATGATAACTCTTCATTCTGGAAATTCAGATAGTAGGCAGCCTGTAACCCTATTTTCAGGTGGCTGGTATTAATTTAAAGTGATTTTCAAGATTAGAAGAGATTTCTCTAAAATTGGAGAATACAATTATTTTTGTTGAGAAAAGTAGCTGAAGTGATAAAAAGTGGAAAATACCGGTTCAAAGATACAATGGGTGCAAAATTGCTTTTTTTTGGGAGAAGTAAGCAAATTTATCAAAGCTAGTTAGTCCAAATATCATTAATGGGTTTTTGCAATATGTGACCCTTGGTCAAAATATGGCCAGAAGGATTTTCTGTTTATTGATTATCAGGACAGCTGATAAAAAGAGGCAGACAATAAAAGATAGTAAGTTTTCTTCCATCCAGTGGAAGTTGAAATGGTTAAATGATATTACTTACATGTTGAGATAGTAAGTCATATGTTGGGAGGGGAAAATAGAAATCCCATACCTAACTTCAACACCCCTGTATTGTGTCTTTTTAGTAAAACTGGGATGGAAAATGAAATTCAGTGAGACAGGGACCAGTGATGAATTGATGTGGACCAGCTGAAATAGCCTGCCCCCAGAGATATTGCAAAAGATGGTCAGTCCAAATTCAATGAGCCGCAACTTGAATAAACCATTGTCCCGAGGAGATAATAAATCACGAATATTAACGTGCTACTGAAATACCAACCAACTGATATTTTTTTTGTGTCACTTCGAGTTGACATGCTTGTAATTTTGTATCTATTTGATATATATAAATATATGAAAATTAAAATCTGGTTTTTCATTATATACTGTTCCTTTGCTTGTCTGGTCTAACCTAGTCGGGTGATGAGATGTGATCTTGCTTTGGACAATTTGAGATCAACAAACACAGGGGTCGTGTTATAGGTCAGATGATAATAACAACAAAGATGAGGACAATAGTCTAAATGTAAATAATGATAACTCTTCATCCCAGAAATTCAGATGGAAGATGGTCAGGTAATATTAACAACAAAGATGAGGACAGCAGTCCAAATGGGAATAATGATAACCCTTTGTCCAAGAAATTCAAATAGAAGGCAATCAGATGATGAGGACATTAGTCTAAATATAAATAATGATAATTTCTCATTCCAGAAATTTAGGTAGAAGGCAACCAACAAAGATGAGGTCAAGTAATAATAACAACAAAGATGAGGACAATAGTCTAAATATAAATAATGATAACTCTTCATTTCAGAAATTCAGACAGAAAGCAAGCAGGTGATAATAACAACAACAAAGATGAGGATATTAGTGTGAATGCAAATAAAGTAAATAATAAATTCTCCTCCTAGAAATTCAAACATAAGACAATCAAGTAATAATAATAACAAAGATGTGGATAACTGTAAATAATAATTCCTCATCCCAGAAAATTCAGACAGAAGTGATCAGGTGATAATGACAACAAAGATGAGGATAATAATTCAAATGTAAATAATGGTAACTCTTATCCCCCAAACTCAGACCACATAAGTTTTTCTTTTTTTAATCATTTTTAGGTTAGGATTTGTTTTTAATCTGTAAATTGTTTTTTTTTTTTTTTTAATTCATGTGAAAGATGAAATTTCAGAAACTGCTTCTATTTTTCGTCTCTAAAAAAAACTAATTTTATTTTTATCCTTATCAACCGACTTTGAAGAAAGTTAGTAGCTTCTCTTACTTATACATTTTTTTTTTAACTTTATAAGAAGCAACTATGAGTATCTTCATCTTTCTTGGAGGGAGAGCAAAGGACATGAGTATGTGAATGCATGTTGCATAGAGATCTACTAATGTTGACAGAAGCAACACAATACTGTTCTGATGAGATTGTTAGATGCTCCTATATAATGTTTGCATATCAGCTTGGCAAGTCTGTGTCTGTCTGTTTCTTATCTTCTCTCCTCATCATCGTGATTGTTCGAGATAGCAAGAGCCAATCAATATACTTGAACAATTACCTTTGATCAGTGATCTCTCCAGCTATGAGAAACACCAAAGCAAAATTTGGAGAACTATTTTTGCTTGAAGTTAGAGAAATTTGGATGGGTAAAGAGCATGATTTGAGTTGCAAAAATGAACACGAAACAGTTTTTTTTGCTTGTCTTGTGAAAAAAGCCCAAGTTTTTATCTGTTCATGCCTGCAAGAAATTAGCTATTTCTTTTTCATTAAAGAATTTTTTTTTATTTGATTTGGAATGAAAATATGAATAAGCGTTTTTCACAATTTTTTTGCATTTCTGTGAATATTACTTTCGCTTCGACAACAAACATTTTTGAAACAAATTTGTTTTTTATTTTGTTTTTTAAAAACCAAAACCAAGGCTATAAAGTCACTAAAATTCAGCTTCAGTCAGTTAAGTGTCATACCTAATGCACACTTGGGTAATCATGTCTCAAAGATTTTCACGCAGTAGGTTGCCATTACTTTCTGCGGTAAACTGGTTACCAACCAAGGTTATAGAACTGAATCTGTCCTGTTATTTGACCTATAGCCAGAGGGAAAAGATGGATTGATTCCTTTCCCAAGGGTATTTGTGTGTAAGTGAATGCAATGAATTCAACTGGAATTTGAACTCAGCTCTCTGATTTCTTGTTTTAAGTCAATATCCATTGCACCACAATGATTTGATTAGATTACTTAGAGTAAAAGAAACAGAAAGCATTGAGGATATTAAAAGACATTCAAGGAAACAGACAATTACAATTAACATCCTGTTCTAATTGCGCTTGTCTTTCTCTTTGTTAGTTTGCACGACCATTACACCCTGCCAATACCTCATAAATAATAAATTATTTCGCTCTTTGATTGCAACGAAAGAAGGGGAAAAGACATGACTTGTTTTCAGTAGGAAAGTGAAAGGAAGAAAAAAAGATAGAAGTGAAGAGAAAGAGAGAATTAGATTAAACTGATAAAAACAGATACCATACTTTGATCTCGGCTGAATAGCAATGGTGACCGGATATAAAATTGTCATTTCTCAAATGCACAGTATCTAACGATAGAAACAATATGGCAATCATCAAAAGACCAGTTACCATAAATAAAAGGCTTACGGCCATATCACGTTGAATACATCGGTTCTCGCTCAATCACTGAAGTTAAGCAATGTTGAGTCTGTTCAGTACTTAGATGGGTGACCACTTGGGAATACCAGGTGTTGTAAGCGTATAGTGACAGATGTGCGTTGTGGTGCAGTGGATATCGGCTCGGAAAGAGAAATCCGTGAGCCGAGTTCGAATTCCAGTTGAATACCTTGCATTCACTTAAGCACTGGTACCCTTGGGAAAGGTATTAATCTGTCCCTTCCCTCCAGTTATGGGTTAAATAACAGTGTAGGACTTGAGGACCCTGCCCTTAAAAAAAAAACAAATCCCAATGAATCTTGATACTCGAAAAGAAAAACATATTACTAGACACAAAACTTTTATTAAAAAAAAAAAAAATAATAAATCATTGAAAGAAAAAGTATTACCAGCAATAAATAAATAAAAATTTAGTTGGCAATAAATGACCCACCAAGGTTGATATGCCATAAAAACAAAACAACAAACCAACAATTGATCTCGGCCAAAAGGCTGATTAGCAATGATGACCGAATATAAAATTGTCATTTCTCAGGTGCACAGTATCTAGTGATAGAAGCTATAAAGCAATCACCAAAAAACCAGTTACCAAAAATAATGTTTGCTGAATTATTTTAAAATTATTATTTGGAGATATGTTCTTAAGACAAGGATTTGGCTAGAAACAAGGCAAGATAGATGCGTTTAACATCTTGCCAATACCTCATATATAATGGCCTTTTCCATTTTGACTGCATAGTAAAACAAGATATATGAAGAGAAGATAGAAGTGCTTAATATCTGTTTCAATTAAATGGGAAAATTTGTCAATTTCGAATCTTTTCATTTGTACCCACTTCTTAAAATAATGATCAACATTTATATTTATGCTTGTTATTGCAATATTTTGTTAAAAGTTGTTAAGCTCAAATATTTAATGATGGCATAAAGTATAATTGAAATCCTACAGATATTTTATTGACATAGCACTTGGCATGAGCTTATTCAATCGTTAAGGGAAGAATTAAAATTCTTCAGAATATTCAAATAGGAAAACCATAAGAGTTCTAGTTGCATTTACATTTTTGAAGATCATAGTTTAGAGAAAAGCATGATTCTGGAAGACACCTCCTAACACACTAACTTGCATCCATTCTCTCAAACACTGTTCCCATCTACCCAACCCTCATCCTCAGTATCCTTACCTGCCTATCACCCTCCTTCTGACATTTCCTATATCTAACCACTCTTTCTCATCACCTTCCCCTATGTAACCCCCTGCGCAATAGTGGCAGTGGAATGCCTTGCTGGGGATGAAATGATTAAAAAAAATAAAATTAGGTGTTAGCCCTTACAAAAATAGGTTTTGGGAAGAGAGTATTCATTTGTTACCAGAGTTTGCTGACATTAGCAACTCTGGTTTTGATTCAAGGATTTATATCCAACCGAAAGAATCTCACAGAAAAGTCCGACCAACTAAAACCTGAAAGAGAACCTCGTGGAACTATATGGGTAAATACATATCTTTGACTCTTTCATTGATCATACTTAAAATTATTCTTTATATATTCATTTGAGGATTTCCAAAAAGTATAGCACTTAACTTGCTCGCCAACTTAACTGGGTAAAGATACTGACCTTCCTTCCTCTTCTTTCCTCGTAACACTTGTCAGTAGTAAACTCTGTCTCTTGTTTTGAATGCAACAAAAATTGTATATTTGTAAATATTTTATTTGGTGTGTTTTTGTAAATTAAATATTTGTCTGTGATTTATCTCTGAGTTTTGGTCAACATTTTTTTTTTCTTTTATTACACTTAACACGTAACAATGGTCAAAGTCGTATGTGTCAGAAATTAATCATGGTAGTGTTTTTCATTATATATGAACATGCGCACAAGAGGCTGTTGAAAACTTTTACCCTGACCAAAAATAATATTGGTCTTTTTTGTGACCCCATTGTATATTAAGTGTGTACAAAAATTTCTGCATATCTTATAATGAAGCAGTTTTTATCTGTCTGTTTAGTTTCTAGTTTTTAAAAATGAGGGTGCTGAAAACTTTTACACATACCTAATATGTACATGTGAGTGTCTGTGCACACACACATACACACACACAATAATTCAGGGAATTTGGGCAGATTAATCAGCCTGTTCAAGTTAACCAAGGTTTCCTCTCCACTATCTATGTGGCTATTTCTCTGAAAATCACTCCACCCAGAAATAATCTCATTTTCACTCACAAGAAAGATATTTCATTGTGGAAGCCACTTTCTGGAGTAAATTCCCAAAACATTTGCTTATCACCATGTTGATTATTGTTTATTCAAATACATGGTTATCATAAATTCATGTGTATGTGTGCATTGCTTGTAAATTCATGTGTATGTATGCATTGCTTGTAAATTCATGTGTATGTGTGCATTGCTTGTAAATTCATGTGTATGTGTGCATTGCTTGTAAATTCATGTGTATGTGTGCATTGCTTGTAAATTCATGTGTATGTGTGCATTGCTTGTAAATTCATGTGTGTGTGTGCATTGCTTGTAAATTCATGTGTGTGTGTGCATTGCTTGTAAATTCATGTGTGTGTGTGCATTGCTTGTAAATTCATGTGTGTGTGTGCATTGCTTGTAAATTCATGTGTATGTGTGCATTGCTTGTAAATTTCTGATGTATGTGTGCATTGCTTGTAAATTCTGATGTATGTGTGCATTGCTTGTAAATTCATGTGTATGTGTGTATATTTCATCCTTAATATAACGATAAACTGCATTCAGCAGCAAGGCCTCTAATTCTGTGCTTCTCAAACTATCTGATGTGGCGGTCTGAAGGTTTTTTTTTTTTTTTCAATGTGCCAGGGACCGGCAAGCAAAACAAGCCAATCCAACTGAGTAAGAGGGAGCGGAGTGGGGGCTGTGAATTTTTTTATTGGGATATGTACTATTTCAGGGACATTTTGAGACTACCTATAATAAACATGAGGACATATCTTGTTCATTCTAAGGGCAGTCATCATTGACGTAACAATTCTCCCAGTTTGCCATTGACCGGTACCATATTTGTGCTATATTAGTTATGGCCACTGGTTTCTAGGGTATATTTTTTTAAAATCCAGAAAAAATATTTAAAGTTAATATTAATACTTCGTAAACAATTTGAATTTAATAAAAGGCATTAATCTCCTAAAAATAGGCAAACAGTAAAACAAAATATTAATTTTAATTAATTTAAGACATATTTAAAATATCCATATAGCAGTCTCTCATGGCATAGAATTTTACTATTGTTTCTTTCTTTTCTGGAAAATCTCTGCATACTGCCAGACAATGACTCACAAACCAGCAACGGTACACGTACCACACTTTGAGTAGCACTGCTCTAATTGAGAAGTTTTGAGGAGTATGGAACTACCTCTTAAATGATGTTGTTCCCACCCTGACCTGAGATCGTAGCACTTGTTAGGGTTCCAGCTATGGGCAAATAGTTACCCCCCGCCCAAACTGGGAACAAAACATTATCTAAACTTATTTATAAATGAAACTTTGTGTGTGTGTGTCCGTTACCTATAGACTCTGAAACAGCTGAACAGATTTTCTTGAAAATTTACACAGCTGTACTATAAGCGTCTGCGAGTGTTCTTCGCTAGGTTTTGTGTTGACCCCATAAATATCAAATCGATAATCAAAAAAATTGGGTTATAGAATGAGTGGTCCAATTTTAATTAAATTTGATACACTCATAGACAAAGACATAAGAAACGATATTCAGAAGTTTCAAGGTTGCAGTTCTTACAATAGTGCAGAAAATCAATAATATATATATATATATATATATATATATATATATATATATATAGGCAAGATGTTTATGTGTGTGTGTCTGTTTATCTGCCTGTATGTCTATATTTTTTCAGCCCTTTTATTTTAGTTTTTGCTTCAGGTTTGGCTCTAAGTAGGTATAATTGTAGTTCTTAGTCTCAGCCATGATACCATTTACTCAGAGAACTTATTTAGCCTTCAAAATTCAGTTTACGACAAAAAAAAAACTTATTTGATATCGATATCAGGAAATCAAAATTTGACTCACATCCATTCATTTTTCTTTCAGTCTACGGTTTCGCTTTAACTGGAAACAACTATTGCTTTTAATCTTTCATGCCAATGTCTAAAGAGTCTGAGCTCCAGAACCATGGATTAGCTTTAAAGCTTTCATTACATCCGAGTAATGCTAGGCTATACTGCTAGTGAAAGTATAAAAATAAGCTTTTATAGAAAAGTACACATTTTTGAAGTAAAAAAAAATTATTGCCATAATACATAGGGTCAAAAAGTGTAGAGATCATGGTCGTTGTCCCAGTTTTATTATATCAGATTGTCCTGGAATTCTTGATGGAAGGAACATTTTTTGCCCCGATTGTTCATAAGCAAAGAACTGTACCAAATAACAGAAACCACTTTGCTTGAAGACAGTCAACAGCAGCAAGAACTAAAATGGATAGCACATGTAACTTAAAGAGAAAATAATGACATAATCAAGATGTTGATATTCCACACAACTACAAATAAAAGGTTAGAAAGGAAATGACCATCAGTATGGAAAGGGTGATAACAGCTACTGGGCAGTGATTTTCCTGGAAGATTGTTTAAAAGAAAGATTTCATACTTTTCAATTGAAAACAGTACCAACTGCTCAATCAATGAATGCCAAATTTTTCTTTATAGGGAAACATCTAAAATTACTATTACGATTCAACACAATCATAATATTACATGAACAGTGTGGATTTTTCAAAGATACTGGAACAAGGAATGCAATATTTTTGCTCAGAATGTTATCAGAAAGAACAATACAAATGTAGAAAGACATGTATCTGTCTTTTATAAACTACTCAAAGGTAGTAGTTTGCCACAAAGAGCTGCTCGGCAACCTTGACATATTCCAAAGACATAAAAATCATCAAGAATCTATTCTGGCAATAAACCCCCTGCATACAGTCAGGAAATTAATTCAGTAGATATCCAAAAAAGAAACAAGTGTAATTGATACTGACTTAGCTCACCGCCTGCAGTCACTCTCTCACCGGCGTGACGTGGTTTCCCTGTGCCTCTTCTATAAATACTTTCATGGCTTCTGCTCTGATGAACTTAAATCACTGGTGCCCCCTAGATGTGAATTTGCATGAGATACTAGATTGGCAACTAGGTCCCACCCTTTTACAGTGAAACCGATGAAATGTAACTGCAATTTCTACTCCAACAGCTTCTTTTCTCGCACTTCCCACCTGTGGAATTCCCTTCCGCATGCTTGCTTCCCCGACGGCTATAACCTCCAGGAGTTTAAATGTAAGGTCAATAGACAACTCCTAACACACTAACCCTCCCATTCTCCCCAACTCTTCCCCTATGTACATCCTAACTTGTTTATCGCCCTGTGTAACCCCCTGCGCTATAGTGGCAGTGGAATGCCTTGCTTGGGGTGACATGATTAAAAAAAAGAAAAAAAAGACAAGGATGTGTCTTCTCATTGGATTTGTTCAACTTATACAACGAGTCAATTTCAAGAAAACTAAAAATCTTCTCAGGATATATCATTGGTGGCCACAATCTTAATAAGATATGTAGATGACACAGTGTTGATGGAAAACACGGAAAGGAAACTGAAAAAAGTCCTACAGAATGTACCAAAGAGAAGACTAAACATATGCTCATCAGTAAAAGAGGAACCCAAAATGCCAATTGCAGGAATACTAAAATCAAGCAGGTACAGAAATTTAAACATCTGCGAAGTGTTTTAACAAAAGACTGAAAGTGCGACACTGAGATTCGAACGTATATTGGGATGGTCATGGGTTGCATTCCAAAATCTAATTAATTGGAAACAAAGGAAAAAGTACTGGACTGTTATGAGATATCTGTCCTCCTGTATTGCAGCGAGTGCTAGACAATCTTTTCAAAGATGAAGAAGAGACTCACAGCAACAGAAATGTTGTTCTACAGAAGAATGTTGAATATGTGAGTAACTACGAGGTTTTGGAAAAAAAATGGAAGCAAGAAATAACAAAAGGAAGAAACAATTAAAATTTCTGGTAAATTTAATGAGGAAAGAGAACTTAGAGAATCTGATACTCATGGGGTGGATTGAAGGAAAGATGGTCAGAAGAAAGCTATGTATGACATACTTGATGTGCTTAAGTAAATGAATGGCAGATCATGGTTTGGGGAAAAATAATAAGACAAAATTTATTAAGAACTACAAGGGACAGAAAAATATGGAAGACCATAATCACCTACATCCTGAAAATCAGTGAGTTAAGTGCTATACGTGATACACGTTTGGGCGATCATGTCTCAAAAGAGACATGACTGACTGGGCAGAAGATTATCCCGCAGTAAGCTGCCATTACTTTGTAGACTGGTTGCCATCCAAGGCTATAGAACCCAATCTGTCCTGTTGTTTGACTCGTAGCTAAAGGGGAAAGAGATGTATTATATTATTAATTAGTAGTTAGTGGGGGATCAGTTTATTACTTCACAACAATAGAAAATCGATCCCCCACTTTTCAGTAGCAACTTCAATTGTGTTTCCAACTATTATATTCATTCAGAGTGCCATACGTGATACACGCTTGGGTGATCATCTCTCAAAAGAGACATGACTGACTGGGCAGAAGATTATCCCACAATCTTCTTCTTCTATGTGCCCTGTCTCTTTAGGACGTAGGCGATCATGGTTCTCCACGTCTCCCTATCCCTTGTGGCTCTTAATATTTTTGCTCCTGTTACACCTTGCAATCCCCGTTCCATCATTCACCTGATCAGGCCCTGCAAATATGTTATCCGCTGCCTTCCTCTGTCTCTTTTTCCTTCTATCTGGCCAGTCAGTATTAGGTTCTCCAAGCTCTCCTTCCTTATTGCATGTCCCAGGAACTTCAGTTGTCTCTTCCTGATGCTCAGTATTAATTTCCTTTTTTTTGCCATTCTTTCCAACACTTCATTGTTGCTTGCATGCTCAATCCACGATATCCGCAGCATCCTTCTGTAGAACCACATTTCTGCTGCTTCAAGTTTTGTCCTCATTTTTGATGATATTGTCCAGCATTCACTGCCATATTGAAGAACTGACATCACATAACAATCTAGGACTCTTTTCTTTGTTCCTAGCAAAATTTTCCTGTCTCTTAATACTCTACTTAGCTTCTGGAATGCATCCTTGGCCATGCCAATTCACCTTCGGTTCTCTGTGTCGCACTTTCCAGCTTCTGTTAGAACAATTCCTAGGTATTTACATTTTTGTACCTGTTTGATTCTGGTATCCCCCACCTGTATTTGGCATTTTGGGTTGCACCTTTTGCTGATGACTATGCATTCAGTTTTTTTAAAGTTTATTTGTAGTCCTTTTTTGTCACTCTCCACTGCTACCTTCTGTAGGAGGTCTTGTAGTTTCCTTTCCGTGTCTGCAATCAGCTCTGTATCATTTGCATACCTTATGTTGTTCAAGTTGTGGCCTCCAATAACAAATCCTGGTGTGTCATCTAGGGTCCTCAAAATATTCTTGCTGTGCAAGTTGAATAGATCCAGTGAAAAGACACAGCCTTGTCTTATGCCTCTTTCTATCTGTGTAAATCTGCTGAAATCATTACTTGTCTGTATGCAGGCCATTTGCTGCCAGTAGAGATTCTTGATTACTCTGCTGTCTTACCCAAAAATGTTGAGGCTGCCGAGCATCTCCATCAATTCTGTGTCGTATCTTGTCGAATGCCTTCACATAATCAATAAAATATAGGTTCTTGTCCCTAGCCTAGTAGATAAATTGTTGGTTCATACATTTGATGACATAGTGATTGTGAATTTAATCTCTAATAATATATATATATATATAGTCATCCGCAGACAGATCTGTTTCACTGTATCACAACTCATCAGTACGATTAAACTGCCAATTGCTTTTTACCCAGGATTGAAACTCGACCGAATTGGCGTCAGTCGGCAATTCTACCTCTGAACTACAGGTGCTTGGTAGAGAAAGAGGCAGACTTTTTTGCATGTATATTATCATTATACATGCCCAATAGCTGAGAGTGTTCTAATTCATTGCTGAATGAATGATGCCTAGATGCCAGAGTATCTACTGTTTTTCAGAATCTACCATTCTTCGAAAGTGCTCAATCAGTGTGTGAGAGCGTATATATATATTATATTTTTAATAATATATTAGTCATCCATATACAAGCCTGTTTTGCTGTATCACAACTCATCAGTGTGGCTAGACACATTCACTTGCTTCTGGCCAGGATCGAAACTCAACCAATTTGGTGTCAGTTGGAGTTGCTACCCCTTAAGCCATAGGCACATGGTATGAGAGAAAGAAAATTTTAACGTGTTATATATAAGCAGTGTATACACACACCAGTCACCCAAAGAACTCTATTTATTTCTGAAATTTTCATTTGCAAGTCAGTTGATTATGCAACCTTGGTTTCAAACTTTCTGTACCTTTAGACGTATTATAACAACTGATTCTCCAACATTTTTTATCAAACATACAACAGGGATTTTTCAGAAAGCATGACTGGAAGTTTAAAACAACCAAAAATTAAAAATAAGGGAAGAGTTTTTCATTAATTGTAAACGCTTTCATCCAGGTTTGTATGATCCTAAAATATACTTTCTGGTATGTCTATATTCAGACATTACTTCAGATCATTCATTTAATAACTCTTCTCGTTCTACAAGAAAAGTTAAATAAATGTATTTATTTTAATTTTTATATTTTATTTTATATTTATTTAGGATCATATATTTGTATTTTACTTTTTTGCCAAACATTCTGATTTTTGTTTTCATTTTGCATGCCATTGTTCTTGCAGAGAGGAACAATATCGCCAGTTTTGGAATGAGCTGGAGACTCTTATCCGATTCCACTCAGACACTTCTCCAATGCATGGCAAAGTTCTTGAATGTTTGCTTGACTGCAAGAAGCCATCTGAAGACTCCAAGACAATCACATCACCGAAACGTGGCAGTGAGAAGGTTACAGCCAAAGAAAAGATGGAAATATCAGAAACGGAACAAACTTGGAAAGAACTTGATAAGTAAGTTTCATTTTTTTTTCATCTTTTGAGTCAGTAAAGCTGATATGTCAGCTTAAATGTTTGTTTTTCATTCCTGTAAAAGATAGGTTACATCAAAAGGTTTTCTTTTCGAGTGGGAAAACAGGCTAATGTTACTTTTAATACAGTTTTCTTTTTTTATTTTAGTGTGATATTTTTTTGTACAGCCAATTAATGTTGGTACTTAGATAAAATCTACATTCTTAATTTTTCATCTTTACTGTTTACTCTTGACAGTGGGTCTGATATAATGTGGCTCACTTAGACTCTGTTTTTAAAATCTTTATGGTTAATGTGCTGGGATTGAGTCTGTATTTAGGACATTGGTTGAGGAATGCAAAAAGTGATAGAGGAAAATGGTGAACATTTTTAACTGTATTTATTGCTGCATATTCTGTACATTGTTTTTACCTAAAATTTTATTAAAAAAATATAAGCATTTTTGAAGATGCCAAGTTGTACAAGATGCTTCTAAAATTCTAAAATGTATTATTTATTAAGAAAATATGGTAATCTATCTATTTTAGTTTATTAAAATAAGATGTTTCTCTAAAAGATTATATATACAGGGTATTGCAGCAAAATCCGACACTTGACAAAAGAAAACAAAATAGGCAATAAAAACAAAAGTTGTATGTGCAGAGACCCGACAGCTTATTTAACAATAGCTAGAGTTGCATACTACATTATTTTTCAATGTAACCGCCATTGGCAGCGACGACCATCTCAAGGCAGGCGCGAAATGAGTCACACGCTTTGGTGACCATGTCTTTATCCATAGCGGCGAATGTCTTCACGATGGCAACTTTCAGAGAGTCAGCCATGTTGTGGGCGTGCTTGTTGGTCTTGGCCTCGATCACGCCCACAGAAGTCCAGTGACCAGTGGTGAGGGACGTTGTTGAGCAGCCACGCCTGGGTCATCTTGGCCTTGTGTGCAGGAGCAGAGTCTTGCTGGAAGATGTAAGGTCATCTAGCAGCAATCTCATCCAACCAGGGCTTCATCACGCTCCTCAGCACCTCCAAGTAGATCTCATCACTGACTCTCTTTATTTTTAAAATAATAGCAGCCATAGTAACAGCCAACATCTAGATGTTAGGATTCTCAACAAGAATTTTTGTCTGGTGATAGCATTCAAAACACATACGAGTCTTCTATAGCAGATCATCTGAGAAATAATTTAAGTTGTGCAGTGGATTTTAGTGCAAACTGGTTCTCCGTTTTGGCCAGATTGCACTCATTGTTCCATCTGAAGGTGTTGGAGACGCTGTTTATCAGGTCCAGGCAGTCCTTACTATGTAATCAAAGAGAGTGTTTGCTTGGGCTTGCACTGCTGGGTCGCTAGCAACTTTAGAAATGATAACTTTTATAAGATATCAAAATTTTTTTTTCTCCCCCTTTCCGTTCATTCATTTCATCCATAACAGATTCTTTTCTCATAATTTTTCTCCATTTACAGTTTTGAAGAGAGGGGATTAAATCGGTCGACTGGTGTTTTTTTTTTTAATTTGGCATTGCCGATTATAATAAAAAATTCTTTGTCTTTAAGGCCAGAATTAAATTTTGTACTATTAAAAATATATTCAAATATATCTGTGTGTGTATGTATATGTATGTGTGTGTATGTATATGGATGTGTGTATGTGTATGTATATGGATGCGTGTATGTGTATGTATATGGATGCGTGTATATGTATGTATGTGTGTGTATATATATATATAAATGTGTGTATATGTATGTATATATATATATATGTATGTGTGTATGTATATGTATGTATGTGTGTGTATGTATATGCATATATATATATATATATATATATATATATATATATATATATGCGTGACTCTTCAGAAATGAATTGAGTTCTCTCGGTGACTGGCATCTGTATACACTGCTTATATACAAGACGTGAAAATTTCCCTTCTCTGATGCCATGTGCCGATGACTTAGGGAGTAGAGATTCCAACTGACACCAAATCGGTCGAGTTTTGATCCCAGCCAGAAGCAAGTGGATATGTCTAGCCACACTGATGAGCTGTGATACAGCGAAATGGGCTTGTATGTGGATGACTAATATGTATATTTTGAAATGAATTGTTTGAACATTATTTTTTACCGATACTTGTATTTAAGTAGATATTCTGTTTTTAATTTAAACAGTATTATATATTTATATCTACTGGCCTGATTATTTACGATAAATTGTTATTACGAAAATGTGTGCCATTCGGCAGGATTCGAACCTGCAACCCCTATCTACATAGGGGAAGCTACCATTTGATCTGGCAATGTCTTAGACTGCTCGACCACGAATGGCCTCCAGTCCAAACAAGGTTTTAATCAAGCTTATATAACACAATTTTCGCTTTATCGTAACAACCATATCTGCTCTGAAATGTATCGTAATATCTACAAATGTAAACATGTTACAGAAATTAACGAAACTTGGTTATAAACAACTGACAATTTTGAAATGAATTGTTTAAACATTATTTTTTTATCGATACTTGTATTTAAGTAGATATTCTGTTTTGTTAATTAAACAGTATTATATATTTATATCTACTGGCCTGATTATTTACGATAAATTTTTATTACGAAAATGTGTGCCAGTAGAGATAAATATATAATACTGTTTAAATTAAAAACAGAATATCTACTTAAATACGAGTATCGATAAAAAAATAATGTTCAAATAATTCATTTCAAAATTGTCGGTTGTTTATAACCAAGTTTCGTTAAAATTCGTCAATTTCCGTAACATATATATATGGCCTGGAAAAGTGTTTATGTTGACAGGTTAACTGAAAAAACATGAAAAAATTCTCAAATCTCAAGAATAAACCTAATGCAGTTTGTCCAGTTTAAACTACCAAAATTCTGATATACATTCAAATTAAAACTGAGCCTTGCAGTGATATCTTCTGGTACTCATACTTGAGATATACACAAGTTGGTGTCAAAAAAAAATAAATTCTTATAAAGTCAGATTTTGAGAAATGAGTCAGGTCATGATTGAGCACTCATAACCAAATAGGAGATTTTTTTTTGTTAGAGGTAGGGGTCTACTTGTTAGAAATTTCAATTGTATTTTGTTAATTCTATGTATGGGGTTTTCTTTTTGTTTCTATTTTCTTTAAAACTTTTATTATTGCTCACATGTTTGGTCCCTGACATTCTCAGCATCCTCCTGTTGAACCACATTTTTATTGCTTCAAGTCTCTCCTTTTTTTTATGATGAAATTGTTCAACATTTGCTGCCATGTGACAGGACATATTACAACAGTCTTGCTTGCTAACCACAATTATTGTCTTCAACCAGTTTTATCAGAAAAGAAAACTGAGATCGTATTTAAATAAAAAAAGATAAAATGAAACTTCAAAAAAATATTTTAAAGAAAAGAGGGAAGAAAACGAAAAATCACTCAATTGTAATTTTTCCCATGGTAGTGGCTCCCAGCAAGCTCCATCAGATTTTGTCTGTCAGTTTGTCTGTCTGATTCCATCACACTGTAAACAAATGTTAATCCATTACTGATGTGCATTTGACGAAGGTTGCTTGAAAGTTCCAACAATCCATTTAAAGTAACCCTTTAGAATTTAAAATCAATTAAATTGTCAGAAGAGATAAAGCGAATGCTAAGCCAGTCTTGAAGATGTCAGGAGAGTTATGGTGTTGTGTGGCCGGCAAAGAATCAAGGAGGTTCTAAGAGAAGACCTCTGCAGAGATATCTGAAGGTAGGATTTTCTTGTTGGTTGGTTTGTTTTTATGGCAAATCAACCTCGGTGGGTCATTTATTGCCAACTAAACTTTATTTATTTATTGCTGGTAATACCTTTTTCTTTCAACAATTTATTGTTGTTTTTTATATCAGTTTTTGTGCCTAGTAATACATTTTTTCTTGTCGAGCATCAAGATTTACTGGGATTTGTTTTTAAGGGCAGGGTCCCCAAGTCCTACCCTTGTTATTTAACCTATAACTGGAGCAAAGGGACGGATTATTACCTTTTCCAAGGGTACGAGTGCTCAAGTGAACGTAGGGTATTCAACTGGAATTAGAACTCAGCTCACCGATTTCTCCTTTCGAGCTGATATCCACTGCACCACAACGCACATATGTCACTATATGCTTACAGCACCTGATATTCCCAAACGGTCACCCATCTAATTACTGACCAGGCTCAACGTTGTTTAACTTTGGTGATTGAGCGAGAACCAGTGTATTTAATGTCGTAGGCCGTAAGCCCTGAAGGTAGGAGAAAAACATGAGAAAATTCCTAATCGTCCCACACGTTCACTGGCTCACAGAGTTTATGATGGAATCTCTTCCGAAAAAGATTTCAAATTTTTAGTAATATGAAAAGAAAGAAATTAATTAATTTTCAGCAAAACATCTCATTTTGACCTTCAATATCTTTTTCACCCCTCACTATTGGCTAAATTTTCACCTTGTCCTGACAATCTACCTACCTTTGACCATCACAGGGTGCGATGGATAAATTGTCATTATTTTATATTTTTAATTCCAGGCATCCGTATTGTTTGCTTTCTACTGTTCTCGACAGCTCAGTATAGTAGAGTCAGTTGGGCACCGTCTGTGAGACAAAGAGCACCATGTCACTCTGCCATAAATTTAGAAGCAACACATTTGTACTGATTGGCATTTGTGCTTGAAGCTCCAACACAAACATTTCAGAGTTATTGAGTTTCCATCCGTGAACATTGCAGAGGATTTGGAAAGATTTGGGTGAGTTTAAAAGGTGATTACGAAGGTATAGCAGTTCAGAAACCCCACTTTGATCATTCTGATCAGAAAAGAACTTCTGAATTTGTTGGTTAGGGCCTCAGACTCAACTCGGAGACCTACACCAAGTGCCTTGAGAAGCTAGTACTGCTCTTGATCAAGAAGATGGCTGCTGGAAGACCTTATGTCTAGTAACAGGACTCTGCACCATGCTCTTCATGGCTGTTGGACACTTTCTGTGACCACATCACTTCATTCATAAGGTCACCTAACTCCCCAGACCGCAACCCAATTTATTATCATGTGTTATCACTTATGTTTTCAGCTTCAAGATGCCTCTAGAATCACGCAGAACATTCTGGTGAAGTCTAGATCTTTTGTCCTAAACTGGAAATACCCAATTTATTTATTTTTTAATACTTTCTCTTCACTTTCTCTGTTATCTATTTTATTTATTTGTTTATTTATTGATACACTTTTTTCTTCTTCTTCTCTTTTTTTATTCGTTTGATTTTTTTCTTTTTTTTATTTATTTATTTATTCCAATTAATAACATCCAGCCTGACGGTCATATCACGTTGAATACACTGGTTCTCATTCGATCACTGAAGTTAAGTAATGTTGAGCCTGGTCAGTACTTAGATGGGTGACCGCTTGGGAATACCAGGTGCTGTAAGCGTTATTGACGGATGTGCGTTGTGGTGCAGTGGATATCGGCTTGGAAAGAGAAATCGGTGAGCCGAGTTCGAATTCCAATTGAATACCCTGCATTCACTGATACCCTTGGGAAAGGTATTAATCCGTTCATTCCCTCCAGTTATGGGTTAAATAACAGGGTATAACTTGGGACCCTGCCCTTAAAAAATCCCAATGAAACTTTCTTTTGGGAAGAAAACTGGCTCAACTCTGACCAGGGTGAATGCGGCTTGGATTCAGCTTTAATAGAGTTTGAAAGTGTTAAAGTTCAGCAGGGATGACTTCTTTTTTCCTTCTGCAGACTTTTCCTCATAAACATTTTGCCAGTCTAAGGCTGTTCTGTCATTATTTCCAATGCAAACATTCTGATGAGATCCATTCTTTAACTTCTTAAGTTCAGATATTTGTGGTTAAGACCTACTAAGCTACATCCACAAAGCCTCCTTATTCCTTCCATATTCCAATAGTAATGAAGATGTTTAGCTTTTTCACAAGAACTTTTAGCTTGTGGAACAGACCCAAATGTGGATGCTTCCCTGAATACTTTAATGCTGACCTCTGAAAGTCAAAGGTCAATCGTTAACTATTCTCCTTATTTTCATATTCAACAGATACATATTAAAAATCAGTTGCAGTTTCACCAATGAAAGGACATAAATAATAACATATAAATAACCAAACTTACTTGTAACTACAGAGTAAAACACAAATACCCCTTAAATGATAATTGCCTGCAACACAATACACTATACCAAGCCACTGTAAAACATGGATGTGCATTGTGGTGCAGTAGATATCGGCTTGGAATGAGAAATTGGGGAACCAAATTCGAATTCCAGTTGAATTACTTGTATTCACTTTGGGAAAGGTATTAATCTGTCTCTTCCCTCTAGTTATGGGTTAAATAACAAGATAGATTGGGTTCTAGAGCCTTGGCTGGCAACCAGTATCTTGCAGAAAGTAATGGCAGCCTACTGTGGGATAATCTTTTGCCCAGTCAGTCATGTCTCTTTTGAGACATGATTGCCCAAAGCGTGTATCACATATGGCACTTAACTGACTGACTAAATATAATAGTTGGAAACACGATTAAGGTTTCGCCTGGACATAGGGTGGGGGATCAGTTTTATATTGTTATAAAGTAATAAAATGACCCCCTCCCCCAATTACTGCTTAATAATATAATACATCTCTTTTCCCTCTAGCTATGAGGCAAATAACAGGGCAGATTGGGTTCTATAGCCTTGGCTGGAAACCAGTCAACTGCAGAAAGTAATGGCAACCTACTGTGAGATAATTTTCTGCCCAGTCAGTCATGTCTCATTTGAGACATGATCACCCAAAGCATGTATCATGTATGACACTTAACTGACTGACTGACTATAAAAACAGATTATTATGAAGAAAAATATACATGAGAATAACTAAAGGTTTCTGCAAACTATGCACACAAAACAACTTTAACAACAGTTAATAAACTAAGAACAACTCTTTCTAAACATATAAACTACCAGCCATAATTATTAGGCCACCCCCCAGTGTTTTTAAAAAAGTAATGTATTTCATACTATTTTTTAGTATTTATTGCCAAGGAAATAATTGTAAATGAAAATAGAATGGTTCTTTTGTTATTACTGCACAAGTGCATCAAATGAATTTATAAATATTTAATAATTACCTATATTGCAGTTTCATCAACGAAAAAATGAAGAAAATTTAGGGTGATTCGGACGAGATCATCTTTGCTTCCTTGCCTTGTAAAATTTTGCCAAGTAATAATAACAAAAGAACCATTCTATTTTCATTTAGAATTATCCACTTGGCAATAAATACTAAGAAACAGTATGAAATACCTCAACACTGGAAAGTAGAAAAGCTATAACCAACTTCTCAGACTATTACAAATTACTAAATAAAAGATCCGAAGTTATTTTAAAATGCAAACAGAAAACAGATCTTTTCTGCTTTTCTTAAAAATTGAATGCTAAAAACAAATATCATATAAAACATCACTAAGAAAAATGCAAATATATGCTTTATATCCAATGTAGATAATGTGATATACTTTTAGCAAAATGCCTTGAAAAAAAACAAACATAATAACCATATACACACACACAAAATAAATAATAAACAAATTAACAAACTTTACAAATATAACCACAACTGTTCATATTATTATTATTATATAACTAGTCGTACGTAATTAATGAATAAATCCAAAATATGCCAAAGTGATTAAAAATAAAATAAAAATCATGAAAAACACAACAAACACGTCTTTTCAATCGCTATAAAGTAATAACTTTCTGATGCAAAATTACATCTCTTTCGTTGCCATTAGAATAATTTAAAATGACTCTTTCCACCTTTTAGAAGAATTTAAAATTGCTCTTTCCACCAATTCAGTTGCCTTTTGAATAACGTAATAAACTGGAAATAACCGAGCTTCCTACCTATAATACCATAGTGACTACCCTATAGACATAGTTGAGCTACTATCCAATCTACATGATCTGAAGATTGTATCTGTATATCCTTTATACAAATCCACAATTTTTATCCAATTCTCACCAAACTTCACACAAATATTCTTTAGGCTGAGTCTGAGCTCCAGGACCATGGATTAGTTTTAAAGCTTTCATTACATCCGAGCAATGCCAGGCTACACTGTTAGTTGTAGTTATAATTAAAGATCATGCTAAATTTATCTGCAGTTCTCATGAGAGAAGAGTAGGTCAAGAATTAGGGATCAGAAAATCTTGTTTACTTTGTTTAAGCTTCACATTTAATTTCTAATTCTTTTCTTAGCACTGATTATTTTTTTTTTTATAAGCGTTTCACCCCGAGCAAGGCATGTCACTGCCACTACTGTGCAGGGGGCTACGTAGAGTGGAGAAAGGCTGGTTAAATATAGGAAATAACAGAGGGTGGGTGATAGGCGGGTGAGGATACCGAGAATGAGGGTTGGGTAGATGAGAGTGTTCTGAGAATAGTTGGGTGTTAGTGTGATAGGAGGTGTCTATTGACCCTACATTTAAACACCTGGAGATTGTAACTGTCGGGAAAGCAGACCAGATATGGCAGCAATATTCAATACACGGGCGGATGGTAGATTTGTATATGTGCAGAATAGTTTCAGGTGGGAAAAATTTCCGGG